>LR990297.1:19718570-20336626 GCA_905147355.2 Apotomis turbidana
CTCTGGCGATGCCGGTTGGTTCCAGCAAAGCCGGGACATTAACGCTGGCAAGAGAACGGCGGATGATGTCGTTAAGCGCGGCGTGCCTAGAGAAACGGCCGGCGTTTTTTTGACATGACAGCCCGTGGGGGCCCAGAGGGTCGACATCGCTCCGGCAAGGGCATCTATGGGGTGTACATGTCTTTAACCCCAGCCGCAGGCACGTTGCCACACGTAGTGTGTCGGGGTCTAGGAAGGTGCCGGTATTTGGCGAGGGGTAGGCGTGAAGCCAACCGCCGGCTTCCTTGGTGCCCGACGCTAGCAGCCGTGCTTTATCAGGGCCTGTGCTGCGGCTGAGGAGAAAATCAAAGGAGATTTTACACAAGGTGTCATCCCAACTCCTCTGGGACATGGGGTGGTCAGGGGAATCCTTTCCCGGACAAGCAATTGACCAAGCATTTTTAGCATCTGCAAAGTCAGCAATCTCATAGTTTGAGGGCAGGGAACCCTTAGGATTTTACCTACAAGATTAACTGAGCTGTGGGCAGAAGACAAAAATGCCGTAAGGAAACACTACTAATTTTGCGTATTCCCAAACCGCCGTGACGAATGGGAAGGGATGCCTGAGTCCAGGACTGTTCGCTGAGTTGTATGTTTAAAATTGTTTCTAAATTTGTTTTAATAAGATCATCCAGAGGTAACAAGAGATTTAAAAATTTCCACAAGGGGCAGCAGCGAAGTACATATGTTAATTTCGGAAAAAAAAGGCAGAATTTAAGAATTGTTATTGCGTAATGAGGGCTTATTTGGACAAGGTGGTCTGCACAGTTTTGGAATTTCGAAACATAACTTAGTATATAGTCGGAAAAAGAATCTTCAAAAATCGGCGAGCCAAGGAGGCAAAATTTTTAGTTTGGCAATCAAACCCATTATTCAAAATTTAAAATCAAAATTTAACGTCTGGTATTTGGACGACGGGACTCTTGGAGGCGACATGGACACTGTTCTTTCCGATTTATTTACCATCCAAACAAAGTTTAAAAACATTGGCTTGGAGTTAAATTTAATTTTTTTTTTTTTTTTATTAAGAAACAAACAGTCATACAAAAACAATTGTAAAGGAATCAAGAAACTGAAAATAAGACCTATAGTTTCCTTAATGTACGAGTTAAAACATAGGTGGCCAATACACTAATAATAATTAGAGTTCAATAATTTGCGAACAGTAATGTATAAAGTAAAGTAGATCTGATTTACTTACATGGAATTTTGAGCATAATTGTTACAAACGAAAGATACTTAAAACTAGCAATGAACAGGTACTTAACTATTATCTCGCCATAGAAATATTATACAATCTATTTAAATGCGTTTTTTAATAAAGTTCATGTACTGTTAAATATGTCCATGTCAATGAGTTTCTCATTATTATTAAAAAGTTTACAAACACGCTTAATAAAAACGTTCCCGGCATAACTAGTCCGACTGCGAGGAACAAAGAAAAGGTCTTTCTTGCGACATTGGCGCTCACGTCTACGTGGAACCCTAAAACTTATATTTTGCAATAATGTAGGGGCGTCTAGCTCAGAGTGGATGATTTTATAAAGTAAAACGGAGTCTACTGAATCCCTACGGCCACTTAGTTTTTGCATATTGAAATGTTTACACATATCGGTATAATCTGTATAAGTTTGTCCGGTTCTAAATGCAAGTGAGTTAATAAATTTCTTTTGTACTTTCTCGATTCTATTGACATGAACAGCGTGAGACGGTTTCCAGACAGAACATGCAAACTCCAAGTGACTACGTACAAAACTGTTATATAGGATTTTATAAGTCAAAGAATTTTTGAAAGGCCTACCTACCCGTAAAATAAAACCTAGTTGTTTATATGATTTTTTTAGAACATTATCGATATGAGGGATAAAAGTAAGTTTATTGTCCATAAGAATTCCCAGATCACGTATTTCCGTAACTCGCTTTAAACCAATACCTGAAAGACTATAATTATATTTAATGATTTTCTTCTTTTTACTGAAAGTAATGACGTTACACTTATCCAAATTTAGAAACAAATGATTATCTTTACAATAACTATCCAAATTATTCAGATCATTTTGTAATTTAACACAGTCATCTTCATTTTTAATAATTCTAAAGATTTTAGTATCATCCGCATATAGTAACAAATTGGAATTTTTGATATGATTGGTAATGTCATTAATGTATAGTGTAAACAGCAAAGGGCCTAAATGAGAGCCCTGGGGAACCCCAGAGCTGATAGGTTTCCATTTTAATAAATGTCACATGACAGACTTTGGTTATAGAATTCACATTTATTAAAATTTAACTCCAAGCCAATGTTTTTAAACTTTGTTTGGATGGTAACTAATCGGAAAGAACAGTGTCCATGTCGCCTCCAAGAGTCCCGTCGTCCAAATACCAGACGTTAAATTTTGATTTTAAATTTTGAATGATGGGTTTGATTGCCAAACTAAAAATTGCTGGTCCGAGAGGGTCAACCTGCTGACAGCCGACTTCTGAAGATAAAACATTTGAGCGGTATACTAATTTTGATGGATCTGCGTAACAATGTAGTAGGCAATTATAAATTTCTGGAAGCAACCAAAATAGATTTAAAATAGACTAATGTTATTCACAAAAATAGCAAAATTTGACTAAAAAATATTATAAAACAGGGCACAGTATATATAGTAAGTAAGAGATATCAAAAAGTTAAAACTGATATCGGAAGTACCCAATGAGTAAAACTAATAATATTTTTTCTACTCCAGTACTTTTTTCTGTCATTTATATAGTTACTAAATATAATATAAAGACATAAATTATGAAAGTCTGTAAAAGTCTATACTCTACTGCCCAAAAAAACACTGCTAACCGATGTTATAATGTCGCCAAAAAAGCTTTACTTAGTACATAGTATTCTTAACGGCAACTGCCTATTTTTTTACATTTCGCTTGGCGCAGTCTTAAATGACACCTGTCTTTAACTTAAGCGGTGTTCAAAAGATGCTAGGGTTGATATTTGCACATTTTTACACAAATGTTTAACAAACTGTATCTTAAAAATTTAGCAAGTGCGAGTCCGACTCGCGCATGAAGGGTTCCGTAACATAAAACAAGTTTGTTGTCCCCCTTTAATATTTATTTTATTTTATTTTTAGTATGTGTTGTTATAGCGGCAATAGAAATACATCATCTGTGAAAATGTCAACTGTCTAGCTGTCACCGTTCTTCAGATACAGCCTGGGCAGACGGACGGACGGACGGACGGACGGACAGCGAAGTCTCAGTAATAGGGTCCCGTTTTTACCCTTTGGGTACGGAACCCTAAAAATGAATAGAAATATTTACATGGTTCATTCGTGAAAAGTGAAGTAAGTTCAGTCTGATCAATTCCCTGTTTGCTTAAAAGTCCCTCGATCTGTTCCGCCCTGTATTATCAAACTTATTGACTTAATTTAGTCTCGTTTTATGTTCTTAGCCACGGCTTTTTATGTTCCTCCACTAACTACTTGTTTCTGTTTGGCCCTATGGTTGACTGTTAGAGAATGCCTTATGGCATTTAGCCCACCATTTGTACTTTTAAATAAATAAATTAACACACATTTCAACAAAACATAAAGAGGCAACGATCCGTCAGAATTAAGCGTGTGCACCGGACGACGGTCAAACGATGTCTGACGCTCTTAGCCGAGCCGGCTCCTGACGTTTTGGAGCTAACAGACGATCGAACGGACCGGTGACCGGGACGTTGCTATCTGTTAGAATGAGAGGTGTATATCGTCAGATGTGGTATCGTGTTGCCTTCTAATGCGGGGGTTGGAGCCCCCCGAACCACCTTCGTTCCTGTCACTCTTTATGCCACATGAAAGCAGTGTGGTATTGTGTTGTCTTTTAATGTGGTGCAATACCGGGAAAGTAACAAGTGTAAATACGAATATATTCAAACTGATAAGTATTTTATACGACGACAGTATATAGTTTATTCGGCGGCGTTAGAGTAAAAAGCTATAAGAAATATATTAACAGTAAAAAGAGCGTAAGTGAATTCTTACATACACAAAAAGCTAACGTAATAGTATGTGATTAAGTTTTAAGGGGATATTATTATGTACATATAATTTAAATCCCTATAGTTTAAGTTCAGTTTAATTCGATGGTAATTTTCTTAAGGTTTAGTTATATACTTTTTAATTTGTGTTGTTTTTTTATCTAATAAATACATTTTTGGAAATCCATTTAATAAGTGAAACTTTTTTTAATAAAACTTTGTACAGACCAAAGTAAGGGTAACCACATAATTTTTGTAAGTACCTATAATATTTAAGTATTAGTAAACTGGCATTTTGTCAAATGTTGCAGTGCCCTACAGGATTTCCCAGCGGAAATAATGTATAATGTACCATCTATAAATGTACCTTTGAAAGCAATAAATAAACTGAGAAACTGATACTTTACTAAGTGAGCGCAACGACCCAAAGTGGATCTGGGCCTCCGATACCAGATCACGCCACGCTCCACGATCCTTAACCAGCTCTCGCCAGTTAAGGATGCCTAGGTCCCTGAGATCTTTTTGGGCACGGCACACATTTTTCCGGCACGATCCTCTCCTATTCTCTCAACGTGTCCGAGCCAGCGGGTACTGATACTTAACAAATCAAAATTTAAACACAAAATGTGTAAATGTAAAAATGTAGGACACTAGGCCGACGTCCACGGCTATATTAAAAATATTTGGCCCCTAAGCACCCACATTTTTCAATTTTACGACAAGCTTATTGGCACTAACTATTCTATGAATAGATAAGCCAACTTTAAATGGGACTTAGGGCTCATGAAATGGGATAATGGTGCGCGGACAGATTTCATTTCAAGACCTTTTTACCTTTTAACCTGATCCTGAGTTTATTGCTTGCAACAATTTCCCAGCTTAATGTTATAACGATATTTATCATATTTCTTATCACTCTTTCAGAAGAGTCAGCGTGTATGATTTTTTTTATGGAAATCAATTCGCACTGTGAATCGAGCCAGTAGGCTCAGCGCACACCTGATTGCTTAGCTTCGTCTTTCGCTGTTGTTCGGGTATAATCGGCGCGCGTCCGTAGCCAATGCTAGAGGCACACACGAGTTGATCACTACCCTAAATCGTTCACAGCGAGTGGTGAGTACAGAACTATTAGACTTTAAAAAAGGCGAGTAATTGTTTTTTTTCTGGCAACTGCTCGGAAATGTTTATCATATCATATTGAAAATAAAGAAAGCCCGATTTTGCAATTTACACACAGACACATACACAGACACGGACACGGACACGGACACGGACACGGACGCGGACACGGACACGGACACGGACACGGACACGGACACGGACACGGACACGGACACGGACACGGACACGGACACGGACACGGACACGGACATGGACACGGACACGGACACGGACACGAACACGGACACGGACACGGACACGGACACGGACATGGACACGGACACGGACACGGACACGGACACGGACACGGACACTGACACGGACACGGACACGGACACGGACACGGACACGGACACGGACATGGACACGGACACGGACACGGACACGGACACGGAAATAATGTATAATGTACCATCTATAAATGTACCTTTGAAAGCAATAAATAAACTGAGAAACTGATACTTTACTAAGTGAGCGCAACGACCCAAAGTGGATCTGGGCCTCCGATACCAGATCACGCCACGCTCCACGATCCTTAACCAGCTCTCGCCAGTTAAGGATGCCTAGGTCCCTGAGATCTTTTTGGGCACGGCACACATTTTTCCGGCACGATCCTCTCCTATTCTCTCAACGTGTCCGAGCCAGCGGGTACTGATACTTAACAAATCAAAATTTAAACACAAAATGTGTAAATGTAAAAATGTAGGACACTAGGCCGACGTCCACGGCTATATTAAAAATATTTGGCCCCTAAGCACCCACATTTTTCAATTTTACGACAAGCTTATTGGCACTAACTATTCTATGAATAGATAAGCCAACTTTAAATGGGACTTAGGGCTCATGAAATGGGATAATGGTGCGCGGACAGATTTCATTTCAAGACCTTTTTACCTTTTAACCTGATCCTGAGTTTATTGCTTGCAACAATTTCCCAGCTTAATGTTATAACGATATTTATCATATTTCTTATCACTCTTTCAGAAGAGTCAGCGTGTATGATTTTTTTATGGAAATCAATTCGCACTGTGAATCGAGCCAGTAGGCTCAGCGCACACCTGATTGCTTAGCTTCGTCTTTCGCTGTTGTTCGGGTATAATCGGCGCGCGTCCGTAGCCAATGCTAGAGGCACACACGAGTTGATCACTACCCTAAATCGTTCACAGCGAGTGGTGAGTACAGAACTATTAGACTTTAAAAAAGGCGAGTAATTGTTTTTTTTCTGGCAACTGCTCGGAAATGTTTATCATATCATATTGAAAATAAAGAAAGCCCGATTTTGCAATTTACACACAGACACATACACAGACACGGACACGGACACGGACACGGACGCGGACACGGACACGGACACGGACACGGACACGGACACGGACACGGACACGGACACGGACACGGACACGGACATGGACACGGACACGGACACGGACACGAACACGGACACGGACACGGACACGGACACGGACACGGACACGGACACGGACACGGACACGGACACGGACACAGACACAGATTTGATCGAACTTTAATGGTTTCAAGTTTCAGGTTTCTGTATTCTGTATAGTGATACGTATTTTGTCAAGCTTCTCCTATATGGAGTGTTACAATTTAATATTTTTCGTAAGTATCATTAGATAAATAATGTAATAATTACGTAAAGTTACAAAGTGATCGTCCGATTATTTCAATGCACACTTATAAGCATGTAAGTGACGACGCGGTTGGTGCAGTGATTAAACTACTGCCTACTGAGCCGATGGTCCTGGGATCTAATCCCGGCAATTGCAAATATTTGGGAAGGTGCCATCTTTTGACGCTATCACGTCTTATAAATCTATGAACGCCGGCTGCAGGCACGAAAAAGCATGACAATTTTCATCATAGTTTTCTTTATGACGTTATAGGTTATAGGTTATCGTGGGCTAGTTTTCCGCAAGTCGACATCTTACAATGCGCCTATTATGCGTGAAGGGATGCTGGCACTACTCTTTGTGACGTTACCACGTAAAATTATTTTTCTCCAACTTGCTTCAACAATATTTCGAATAAGTAACTCAGCCTTTATTTTTTTTATTAACTATTCACTAATTGAGCATAAATAACAGATCATATCGAGGGCTGAGTGGTCAAACCCGATAAGTCGAAAAAATCTAGAATTTAAAGTAATTAACTATTCATACCTAACTTTTCAAGTTCTTTCTAGTGGTAAATACAGATATCGTGATTTGTGCTCGTATAAAACTTTTTGGTTATGTCATTACCCACTAAGTGCCTGAGTTCTTTTCTACGTGTTTTGGAAAAACCATATAAGTAGCAATTAAAAGTGACTTTTTTTTTAACATAATCAGGCAAAAAATCTTTATCTTTACAAGTACAGGCCTTTACCGTTAATACAATAAGCTCACATCGAATTTGATATATTTCGGTAAGAACAGTTATTTTTAGTAAACGGGTTTTAAAACATACATTATTCGAAATGTAACGTACTTTTTTTCATAGTAAAGACATTTATCAATAAGTGTGTGATTTCAGCTTAAGAAAATATATAACATTTCATAGTCAAAACGAATTATAAGATTTTACTTTAAAAAAACAACCAACACTGTAGCAAAACACCTTTAGGGGAAGAACCAAATAAGTAGTACTTGTAGTACTTGACCACAGAACGGTAATCGCCGCGTAGTGTCATCACTGTCGCTACTTCGGTTTGACAATGCGCAGCCCTTTGTCACGGTCGAAATAATTATCGAAAAATACGTTAAAGATAGTGTAAGTTTGTGAGAGTGAAAATCAGTACAATGAACCGATCTAAGATGTTGGTGAACTTAGCTCGCCATGGGAATCGGGAATCAGGTGAGTCGGTTTACTATGTTATCGTCTTAATTATTATAGCCTAACTTTTATTGTAAGCATACAGGCAGGTGTTTTGAGTAGTGTTAATCAATAGTCTTGTCATTTGTCTTATCTAAATGAGCACATCGTTTTCCATAGTTACGTACAGTAAACGGCGATAAAGAATGCACATCGGCAATCATCGCATTTCCGAATACAAACGCGCCGACGACGACGCGGTTGGCTCAGTTTGCAAGCACCTGCCTACTGAGCAGCGGTCCCGGGTTCGAATCCCGGCCAGGGCAAATATTTGTGTGATGAACTCGAATATTTGTGCTTGGGTCATGGTTGTTCCTATGTATTTAAGTATATATTTATCTATATAAGTATATATATCGTCGTCTAGTACCCATAACACAAGCCTTCTTGAGCTTAATTTGGGACTAGATCGATTTGTGTGAGGTTGTCTGATATTTATTTATTATTATTATTTATTATTAAACGAATGCTAATTTCCATGTACATCAATTATTAGATTAATCGTTCATCAGAATTTGAATTAAGAACTAAGTACTTTATTGTTGTTTTGTTTTGATTTCACGTGGAATATATAGAGCTGTAAAACTCGATGTAATAATATTATAGTTTTTGCTATAATGTTCTTGTTGGGGAAAAATTATATATATATATATATATATATATATATATATATATATATATATATATATATTATAACGACCCACCGAGCCTGGAGCCGAGCCGCTACACCGAGCCCAACGTCACCGCGTGACGTCAGCACCGGTCGTCACTGCCTGACGTCATCACAGCGGCAGGGCGGCGGATACCGTTAGGCGGATGGCTATATAAGCCGCCACAGACCGGGCAACGGGAGCGGTGTCTTACAGTCGCTCAAGCAGGCAGGTCGAGTTACCTCTGCGAGTGGTGTAAGGAATCGCTCCCCGTGGCTCGGAGTGTATTGACGCTTCTTGAGACATCGTAGGGCCTCCCTCCGAACCTACGTAAGAGGTTTGGTCTTTGTCCTGTTGAGGGCGGGAGTTCTAGGTTCCCTAGCGCGGAGTGTATTGACGCTTCTGGCTCGCTCTTAAAGGGATCCTACCACTCTTGGGTAGCCTGTCGCGGTGTGGTGACCACGCATCTGGAACGACTCGCCTCACCCTGAAGGACAACGATCAGGTTCCTTACAACTAACCGTTTACCCCCGTCAGAATACTAACCGTTTACCCCCGCATAATAGGGATACCGCGTCACCCCGAATAGCATAGGGAATTAGGGAAATTAGGATATTAGGATTAGGTTCAGTCTTAGTTTGAATAAACCTGTTATTTAGTGTTTAAACCGCCTAGTTTCATTTAGCCCACCGATCCCTTGTCTCCCGACAGAGCTAGTTCTGGAAACCTTCAAGATCCCGTCTGGATCGAAGGATATGTACTAGTGCCAGGCTCGTTACGCCATAATAGACCTAACGGGCTTAGCACTACGTCACATTTGGCGCCCAACGTAATAACTCACACAGGAGTTTTCTAGCTCAGAAAAGGCAAGGGATTACCTAGCTCTAGCTCAAACCGTTAAAATCCACCGTTGGAATCCGCCGTTTAAATAAATTAAAGTCAATAGAGCTAGGTCTAGACCGTTAGAGTCCGTAAAAAGTAATACACTGACGAATTAGGTTCAATAGGGAGGTAGGATTTAACTTAGGGTACCTAGGCGATGCCCACCGCCTGGATATACCGATTAAAGAAACCGGAGTTAATGGAAGAAGCCGAAGGCAGAGGCCTACCAGTAGAGGGGTTAACCGTCGACCAGATACGGAAAAACCTTGTAGAGGCCGTAAAAGAGACCGAAGAATTCGGGACACCGGGGAAACAGGAACAGCCTGCTACGTCCAAGGACGAACGTACCGCCATGTCCGAGGACGAGCATCCGGAAGACAGGAGGATGAAGACCCTGTTTAAGCAGATAAGAGAGTGGAATCTGTCGTTCAGGGGGACTGATAACGCAGTAGAATTCCTAGAGAGACTCGAGGAATTGATAGAGGCCAGCGGAGTCGAGCGGGACGACATACTACGGGCGCTTCCAAGGATCCTACAGGGGAAGGCGTTACAATGGTATAGAAACAACGCCCGGTCCTGGAAGTCGTGGGACGGATTTATAGAACTCTTTAAGCTTTATTATTTTCCGAGCAATTACGAGGAGGACCTCATCGTAAAGATAGTTGCGAGAAAGCAAAGGTTTCGAGAGACGTTCACAGATTATGTCACAGACCTGCAGACACTAATGCGGCGTTATCAGAAATTAACCGAGGCAGAACAGCTACACCGCATACACGAGAACATGCTGAAAGAATATAAATTGTACATCAAAAAGCCCGAGTACACTAACCTACCGGGGTTGTTAAGATTAGCCGCCGAATATGAGAAAATATCCTCTTCGACAGACGAAGAGAGATACCGAGAGAAAACATACAGGGCAGAAACCTACACACAGCAGGAATGGAAGCCGCAAGTTCGACCGAGCTCAAGCAACGAGACACGGGATAGGGGAAGAACCCCTGCGAAAACCGAGAATAACGACACAAAAATCCATCCGAAATACGACCCAAATACGTGCTGCTGGTCGTGCGGGAAACCAGGTCACAACACGAGGGAATGCCGAGCGCATCCACGGATCTTCTGTAGCCAGTGCGGGAGGCTGGGAATGCTAAGCAAGAATTGCTGCAAGAAAAGGCAATGGAAGAACAAGGAGCATCTCGAGACAGCGCACGAGGGCACGCAGAAAGATAACCGCATGCACATAGAGGCAGTCATAATGGGGAAAACGTACAAGTGCTTGGTGGACACGGGTTCCACGAACACGTACGTAAATTACGAAGTATATCGCGACTGCATAACAAAAGTAAAAGAAACATTAAATGACCCGAGGGGCATAGTGCTTGCGAACGGAACGACAGCTCGCGTAGAGAAGAGCATGCTGGTCGACATGCAGTTTAAGGGCGAGAAGATTAAGCATTGGGTGAGAGTGCTGCCAACGGCAACGTGCACCATACTAGGCATGGATGTCCTGAGAAGAACCGGAATGACGGTCTCATGGAAACACGAACAAAAACCGCAAAACGCACCGGATGTCGAGACGAATCAGGACGTATCACTGATTATGAACACTCAGCCAGAGCCAGAGGCGCAGAACGCCATGGCGATATCCGAAGGGGCACACCCGGTCACAAACATGGACAACCAACAGGTAAAGCGATTGGCCGAAGTAATCGAACACGAATTCGAACTCTGCGATAAAAGTCCAAAAGGGAATACATGGAGGCAGCACCAGGTCGCAGACGAAGTATCACGGAACCTGATCTGCGCGACGCGCGATCAAGGTTGGTACGAACGGAAAATACAAGAAGTTAAGTCCGGCAAAGCCTCACCGGAGGAGTATTGCGTGAAAGAAGGCAAACTATATAAAAAAATAATAAACCCGACATACAACACACATGTAAAATCCGGAACCGAGTGGAAACTGTGCGTACCAGAGGAAGAACGCCAACAGATATTAGTACAAAATCATAACATCCCGAGCGCGGGACACCTAGGAACAAACAAAACACTGCAGCGAGTCGCGCAAAGGTATTACTGGCCCGGAATGTATCAAACAGTGGCTAAGTACATACAAAAATGCGAGGCATGCCAGACCCATAAACCGTCGCAGTTAAAAACGCCAGGATTAATGCATATAAATAATGCAACAACGCCATGGGAAGTAGTAAACACGGACCTTATCGGACCGCTCCCAAGGTCATCCAAAGGGTACACCTGGATCATAGTATTTCACGACAAATTTACAAAGTGGACAGAAATAAGGCCCTTACGCACCGCAACCGCGAATGTGGTAGCCAGAGCGTTTGAAGAATGCATAGCATTACGTCACGGGGCACCGCGAACATTGCTAAGTGACAATGGCAGACAGTTTGTAGGAAAAGTGTTCACAGATACCTTAAAAAGATATGGGACGGAACACCGATTAACCGCCCCATACTCACCACAGTGCAACCCGACTGAAAGAGTAAACAGAACATTAGAAACGATGATCGCGACGTTTATATCCGAAAACCATAAAAGATGGGATCAACATTTAGCCGAGTTTAATTTCGCGCTCAACACCTCCGTCAACGAAACGACCAAATTCACCCCAGCTTTCTTATTATACGGGAAAGAATTACGACTACCAGGTGATCAAAACCAGTTCCCAACACCGCAAGTAACAGAAATGAAGAAGTTGAATGATATTTACAACATTGTCAGGATTCACCAAAGAAAAGCGTCCGAAACGCAAAAAAGTTACTACGATAGGAAAAGAAAGCAATGGACCCCAAGAATAGGCGAATCCGTATGGAAAAAAAATCATGTCTTGTCAGACGCAAGCAAAGGATTTTGCGCGAAACTAGCACCAAAATATACGGGACCGTTCACCATAACGGACAGAAAGTCACCCGTAATATATGTACTCCAAGACAGGGGGAACCGCAGAAAAACCTGTACCGCACACATTAAAGACCTAAAACCATGCACTGAATAAATAAGTACCAAAACAGCACGAGAAGGAAAGAAAAAATTAAAAAAGACAATATTTTTCTTTTTTCTCATTAAACAACCGGTCGAACAAAGCCAGAGCAGTTCCACCGAACCGATAACGAGCGAAACGACGGCGCGGCCTTTTAGTTCATAACGTCCCAATGAACGATAATAAGTCCTCATCAACGAAGTCGGTTAAATTGAGTTCACCAACAGAAAAAGAACCTCCTCGAAGAAGTCGGTTAGATATATCGCCGAACTACGAACGTCCTTTTTTTGGTGAAACCCGTAGAATAATATACAAGCAATATCGCTAGAAACACAGAATGTAAACAAAGTCTTAAAACCAATTTTTTAAGTTAAAAATACAGCATAATTACAGCATATATATAACATTCAATAATTTTGAAAGCCGCCAGGGAACATAAACAACACGGTACAAGATATATCTTCACCATTTCGAGGCGAATTATGCCAAAAATAAGCAAAAATGCAAGATAAAATATAAATAAATGTAAGGCAAATATGGCCACAACATCCGAACAAACACCGTAACCGCGAAGGGACAAGGATCATAATCCGATACACAGCATCGGATGACGCAGACGAGGTAATCCTCCGACTACGAAGATACGAGATATTTAAAATATCAAGAAACAGAGACGCGTAAGCGCAGGGATGCGGCATTTTCGAGAGATACCCGCAGACAACGGATATCGCGCCGCTCGAACTACCGCGCTGGGGACTTAGCCGATTTTAGAGAACATTTCGTTCACAACATAAGTGTTTACAAGAAGTAAAGATAGTAACCCGGACCAAAAAGGAATAACCCGCGTTTAGAAGACAGTAGTGCAGTGGAAATAATTAAATATAATACCGTGTTAAGAACCGTTGTGACTTAAAATCAATAAGTAAAAAGTCAGTTTTGGAAATGTTGTGGAAACCAGTTATCAAGTGGTATGGTTATAAAGTATACCGGACAAAACGCCGGAAGAACGCGATTCCCACCGGATTACAGAAGTAAGCAAAATATATATTTTTTTCTTTTGTGGCGTACCGATTTATAGGGGAAGGAAGTTTTATAAGATAAAAAAATAAACTACCCTCGAACTCAAAAGTACGAAGCTATATATATAGGGGTGTTCGCGACCCCGCGCATTATAACCAATTAACCATGGATCCCTGCGTACGACGGCCGACGCGACCGCGCACGGTAGTGAGTGGCCGCGCGGGAAACATAGTTATCCGCGCGAACGGGGACTTGGCAAGAAGGGAAGAACCGGCCCCGGAATCAGGAGGAAAGGGAAGAAATGTAGACACCCAGAGCCCACCGACGGGGGTCACGGCGGTCGAGATACCTCCCGCACCCCTACAGCCGGAGACGGCGGGCATGGAAATGGAGATCCCGGAGGTTTACGAGGACGTCCTGGAGCTGCTGGCGGACGACCAGGATTACGCCGCCTTCGTGGAGGAGGTCATGGGCACCCCACGGAATGCGGACTTCCGAAGTGGTCCGAAGAGAAAGCGCGGCCACCGAGGGGGAAAGAAAAGAAACGGGGGACCCCGGAAGGGGATCGTGCGCCTCCCCCACAGGAGACAGACACCCAGGGGCGTATAAAGTGCAGACGCCCGATTATCCTTTTTTTTAAATAGTTTTTCTTTTGTGTTTTGTTGTTTTTAAAGTACATTCCCTATTACTAGAGTTAAAAAAAAAAAGTTTTATTCCTCAGTTATAGTAGTAACTGTAAAAGATAAATAAAGTAAACAGATTCTGTCCCGAAAAACCCCACAAAAACCAAGCATATACCAGGTAATCAAAGTAAATAATTAATAATTGGAGTGGCTCGTTATAAGTACATCCACCAACCCAGTTACTAGTACATTCATAACCCGATACGCAAATAACCCGATACGCAACCCTGTCATAGGCCACAACTCACATGTGATTTTTACAGGTAAAAATCTCCAGAGGAGAGAGGGGAATATAACGACCCACCGAGCCTGGAGCCGAGCCGCTACACCGAGCCCAACGTCACCGCGTGACGTCAGCACCGGTCGTCACTGCCTGACGTCATCACAGCGGCAGGGCGGCGGATACCGTTAGGCGGATGGCTATATAAGCCGCCACAGACCGGGCAACGGGAGCGGTGTCTTACAGTCGCTCAAGCAGGCAGGTCGAGTTACCTCTGCGAGTGGTGTAAGGAATCGCTCCCCGTGGCTCGGAGTGTATTGACGCTTCTTGAGACATCGTAGGGCCTCCCTCCGAACCTACGTAAGAGGTTTGGTCTTTGTCCTGTTGAGGGCGGGAGTTCTAGGTTCCCTAGCGCGGAGTGTATTGACGCTTCTGGCTCGCTCTTAAAGGGATCCTAGTGCTACCACTCTTGGGTAGCCTGTCGCGGTGTGGTGACCACGCATCTGGAACGACTCGCCTCACCCTGAAGGACAACGATCAGGTTCCTTACAACTAACCGTTTACCCCCGTCAGAATACTAACCGTTTACCCCCGCATAATAGGGATACCGCGTCACCCCGAATAGCATAGGGAATTAGGGAAATTAGGATATTAGGATTAGGTTCAGTCTTAGTTTGAATAAACCTGTTATTTAGTGTTTAAACCGCCTAGTTTCATTTAGCCCACCGATCCCTTGTCTCCCGACAGAGCTAGTTCTGGAAACCTTCAAGATCCCGTCTGGATCGAAGGATATGTACTAGTGCCAGGCTCGTTACGCCATAATAGACCTAACGGGCTTAGCACTACGTCACAATATATATATATATTCAGGCCCACATTCCTAAAAGGGGTTGACTGAGCATTAGCAACTGATGTTATACTACTAGGATACTTAAATGGTGGGTTTAAAGATCGACAAAAAGTGTAATTACTTACATTAACATTTTCATGTTTTTTAAATTGGTCGGCTTCAGTTACAAAATATTTATAAACATTGTAGATAATTTCGCGTGACTAGCAAAGTAACAGCTTACTTTTTTTCTCTATAGATGCCATAGTACAAATTTAATTTTGTGTAGGTTTTAGCAACTCTATATATATACTTGGATATGCGACTGCACTCTCTCGCATTTGAACCACGACTGACAAAACAAACGTCATGGTGTGTGCGACACAGATATCGCTATACGAAGTCGAAATTAGCCGATTGTCTCTTTCCAAAGATCGATGTGCAAACTTTATCGCCGTTTACTGTACATTACTTTTATCTCACGAGCGCGGGTGAGCCATGTTTGTGCGAGTAGATGTACATGCACATTGACTCTGTGTGGGTGAGCTCGGGAGCGTTCAGTGCCGGCTCAGCCACACAAAGCCAATGTGCATGTACATTACTCACACAAACATGGCTCACCCGCGCTCGTGAGATAAAAGTACTGTACCTATAGTAAGCAAAAAGTACGTTATTAATGATATTATTTAAAGTTTTCAGAAGTAAAACGCGATAAGTGTTGTTATTTTGTTTCGTCGATAAATTGATTTATTGTTCGCACTGTGAATCGAGCCAGTAGGCTCAGCGCACACCTGATTGCTTAGCTTCGTCTTTCGCTGTTGTTCGGGTATAATCGGCGCGCGTCCGTAGCCAATGCTAGAGGCACACACGAGTTGATCACTACCCTAAATCGTTCACAGCGAGTGGTGAGTACAGAACTATTAGACTTTAAAAAAGGCGAGTAACTGTTTTTTTCTGGCAACTGCTCGGAAATGTTTATCATATCATATTGAAAAAGAAAGCCCGATTTTGCAATTTACACACAGACACATACACAGACACAGACACAGACACGGACACGGACACGGACACGGACACGGACACGGACACGGACACGGACACGGACACGGACACGGACACGGACACGGCCACGGACACAGACACGGCCACGGACACGGACACGGACACGGACACGGACACGGACACGGACACGGACACGGACACGGACACGGAC
Source organism: Apotomis turbidana (assembly GCA_905147355.2). Lineage (NCBI taxonomy): Eukaryota > Metazoa > Arthropoda > Insecta > Lepidoptera > Tortricidae > Apotomis > Apotomis turbidana. Next base: position 19,735,155 of record LR990297.1, read on the forward strand.
ACGGACACGGACACGGACACGGACACGGACACGGACACGGACACGGACACGGACACGGACACGGACACGGACACGGACACGGACACGGACACGGACACGGACACGGACACGGACACGGACACGGACACGGACACGGACACGGACACGGACACGGACACGGACACGGACACGGACACGGACACGGACACAGATTTGATCGAACTTTAATGGTTTCAAGTTTCAGGTTTCTGTATTCTGTACAGTGATACGTATTTTGTCAAGCTTCTCCTATATGGAGTGTTACAATTTAATATTTTTCGTTAGTATCATTAGATAAATAATGTAATAATTACGTAAAGTTACAAAGTGATCGTCCGATTATTTCAATGCACACTTATAAGCATGTAAGTGACGACGCGGTTGGTGCAGTGATTAAACTACTGCCTACTGAGCCGATGGTCCTGGGATCTAATCCCGGCAATTGCAAATATTTGGGAAGGTGCCATCTTTTGACGCTATCACGTCTTATAAATCTATGAACGCCGGCTGCAGGCACGAAAAAGCATGACAATTTTCATCATAGTTTTCTTTATGACGTTATAGGTTATAGGTTATCGTGGGCTAGTTTTCCGCAAGTCGACATCTTACAATGCGCCTATTATGCGTGAAGGGATGCTGGCACTACTCTTTGTGACGTTACCACGTAAAATTATTTTTCTCCAACTTGCTTCAACAATATTTCGAATAAGTAACTCAGCCTTTATTTTTTTTATTAACTATTCACTAATTGAGCATAAATAACAGATCATATCGAGGGCTGAGTGGTCAAACCCGATAAGTCGAAAAAATCTAGAATTTAAAGTAATTAACTATTCATACCTAACTTTTCAAGTTCTTTCTAGTGGTAAATACAGATATCGTGATTTGTGCTCGTATAAAACTTTTTGGTTATGTCATTACCCACTAAGTGCCTGAGTTCTTTTCTACGTGTTTTGGAAAAACCATATAAGTAGCAATTAAAAGTGACTTTTTTTTTAACATAATCAGGCAAAAAATCTTTATCTTTACAAGTACAGGCCTTTACCGTTAATACAATAAGCTCACATCGAATTTGATATATTTCGGTAAGAACAGTTATTTTTAGTAAACGGGTTTTAAAACATACATTATTCGAAATGTAACGTACTTTTTTTCATAGTAAAGACATTTATCAATAAGTGTGTGATTTCAGCTTAAGAAAATATATAACATTTCATAGTCAAAACGAATTATAAGATTTTACTTTAAAAAAACAACCAACACTGTAGCAAAACACCTTTAGGGGAAGAACCAAATAAGTAGTACTTGTAGTACTTGACCACAGAACGGTAATCGCCGCGTAGTGTCATCACTGTCGCTACTTCGGTTTGACAATGCGCAGCCCTTTGTCACGGTCGAAATAATTATCGAAAAATACGTTAAAGATAGTGTAAGTTTGTGAGAGTGAAAATCAGTACAATGAACCGATCTAAGATGTTGGTGAACTTAGCTCGCCATGGGAATCGGGAATCAGGTGAGTCGGTTTACTATGTTATCGTCTTAATTATTATAGCCTAACTTTTATTGTAAGCATACAGGCAGGTGTTTTGAGTAGTGTTAATCAATAGTCTTGTCATTTGTCTTATCTAAATGAGCACATCGTTTTCCATAGTTACGTACAGTAAACGGCGATAAAGAATGCACATCGGCAATCATCGCATTTCCGAATACAAACGCGCCGACGACGACGCGGTTGGCTCAGTTTGCAAGCACCTGCCTACTGAGCAGCGGTCCCGGGTTCGAATCCCGGCCAGGGCAAATATTTGTGTGATGAACTCGAATATTTGTGCTTGGGTCATGGTTGTTCCTATGTATTTAAGTATATATTTATCTATATAAGTATATATATCGTCGTCTAGTACCCATAACACAAGCCTTCTTGAGCTTAATTTGGGACTAGATCGATTTGTGTGAGGTTGTCTGATATTTATTTATTATTATTATTTATTATTAAACGAATGCTAATTTCCATGTACATCAATTATTAGATTAATCGTTCATCAGAATTTAAATTAAGAACTAAGTACTTTATTGTTGTTTTGTTTTGATTTCACGTGGAATATATAGAGCTGTAAAACTCGATGTAATAATATTATAGTTATTGCTATAATGTTCCTGTTGGGGAAAAATTATATATATATATATATATTCAGGCCCACATTCCTAAAAGGGGTTGACTGAGCATTAGCAACTGATGTTATACTACTAGGATACTTAAATGTGGGTTTAAAGATCGACAAAAAGTGTAATTACTTACACTAACATTTTCATGTTTTTTAAATTGGTCGGCTTCAGTTACAAAATATTTATAAACATTGTAGATAATTTCGCGTGACTAGCAAAGTAACAGCTTACTTTTTTTCTCTATAGATGCCATAGTACAAATTTAATTTTGTGTAGGTTTTAGCAACTCTATATATATACTTGGATATGCGACTGCACTCTCTCGCATTTGAACCACGACTGACAAAACAAACGTCATGGTGTGTGCGACACAGATATCGCTATACGAAGTCGAAATTAGCCGATTGTCTCTTTCCAAAGATCGATGTGCAAACTTTATCGCCGTTTACTGTACAGTACTTTTATCTCACGAGCGCGGGTGAGCCATGTTTGTGTGAGTAGATGTACATGCACATTGGCTCTGTGTGGGTGAGCTCGGGAGCGTTCAGTGCCGGCTCAGCCACACAAAGCCAATGTGCATGTACATTACTCACACAAACATGGCTCACCCGCGCTCGTGAGATAAAAGTACTGTACCTATAGTAAGCAAAAAGTACGTTATTAATGATATTATTTAAAGTTTTCAGAAGTAAAACGCGATAAGTGTTGTTATTTTGTTTCGTCGATAAATTGATTTATTGTTGGATATTTTAATGGTACAGTTAAGAATGATTCTGAAAAGGATGCAGATACCGACAAAACATCACATTTGGGACAAGAACTAAGTAAGTACTGATAGTAGGTATAGATAGAAGAAAAACTTAATATTAAAATGTAGAAGAATCGCTTCTTGTATTAGGTAAAACCCAATAAATCTATTTAGCATCCCAAAACGTGCACTTAATGGGTTTCATATTTATATTAAATACGTTTTTTTTTCTTTTCTTTTCAGGGTCATCACGGTTTAGTAGACATAACAATGACCACAACTCTTCGGATTTGGATGAAATTTAAATGGATATCGTTACAGTGATGGAGAAATGGAGAATGTCATTGATAAGAGCGCGGTATTCTCTTCAAGTAAGTTTTATTTCATTACTTATCACCAGGATTCGGAAATTCGGATAGATATTTATCTAAACTTTGGCGGCGGCTTTGTCGGTCAGTAGTAGGTATAGGCGGCATTGATTGAGGTCGGAGTGAGATAGAAATAGAATTTTGGCAACTTTAGGTAAATATCTATCCGAATTTCCGTTGCCTGCTTATCATTAAGGTTTCTGGTGTCTTATTAAAATAAATAAACATTAGAATGACTTTATGTCTTAACGGTTTAATTTCAGGTCAGGTTTCAAGTAATCAAGCAATATCCCTTGACATGGAGACTTTTAGAGAGTTAGACGATGATGAGAACTTGTTTGGGAGTGACTATTCCGATTTAGACTTAGATTATACGGACCCCAATGATAAAACCAACGCTGAGCGAAACGGAAGTGACAGTGGTCATTTCAATCATTTTTCGATTCCGATGACGATAGTTCGGAGTTCGGACACAGAAAATACTAATTCAAATATAGAAATGGTAACTCTTATTCTAGACGACGTTTTGCAAAGAGTGTGGCTGTGAGTCAAACCTTCAAAACGCCGTAGGGAAGCCAACCCTGTCGAGTGGAAAAAAATATAAACAAAAAGAGAAAAGTCGACGGACTTACTTATACTTCAAAAGAGAGCAAATGTTTTTAGAAAGCGGACGTACGCACGTGGAAGTTGATTCCATGCATGCGGTCATAGAGAATGCGGCTAAAAACACATCGTTAAATAGCGTATCAGATTGGAAACATTATATTTAAACAAGCTAGAAGAAAACAGACCAAACAGGTCAATTTAGAAGAGGGGAAACGTAAATACATAATAGAGAACTACAAAATAAAAGAATTTTTCTACTCCAGTACTTTTTTCTGTCATTTATATAGTTACTAACTCTAATATAAAGACATAAATTATGAAAGTCTGTAAAAGTCTATACTCTACTGCCCAAAAACACACTGCTAACCGATGTTATAATGTCGCCAAAAAAGCATCACTTAGTACCACAGATTACAAGATGAACAGGTGCATTCACACATTTTGCAAATTAAAAAAAAACTTGTTGTACGAAGGCATTGCTGCCAACTTAAAAAAAAAGTTTTATCTTCAGTGCATGGATGTTTAGTATAGTGAACGTATACCTTTATGTATAAGTAATTTTTTTGACAGATGTTTAGTATGGTGAACGTATACCTTTATGTATAAGTTAATATTTTTTTGACAGATGGATGTCAATAAAAAAAAAGTTTATCAGAGACAATTTCTCTTTTTAATTTTGTTGATTCCGAGCGGGAACATGTAATTATTTTCTTTGTTGTTTATTTGCATTTTATTTATGAAATGTCGAGTCGTAGAAAAAGTATTGTATGCAACGTTGTATAAGTAGGTCAAAGAACGCTCGTGGCATCTTTCTTACGATGTTCGCTACGCTCACATCGTAACCCATGCCACTCGCGTTTTTTGCCCCCTCTTATACAACGGTTGCATAAAATACTATTAAATACAATGAAATGAAAGACCTTACGAAACTGGCAGATGCTTTAATGAAGTCTAAAAACAAAGACAATAACAATGAACAAAGGTGAAAAGTACAAGATCTGCTTTAATTATGACTTGTCCAAAGATTTCCTATTCATGGAGCTCTCGCAATCGAACACGACAGCCAATACTCCAAAAACGCGAAAACGTGCACAATCGAATCCACCTTCTGTTGCACAAAATGAATACCCAGCAGAAATAGAATCGTTATACGACAGCCCTTTGCCGATTAGTATTGCTAAGATTTTTTTTTGGAGAAAATGTAAAAAAAGGTATAATACCCGAGGAATTTCACCCGTGGATTCATGGCTTGAGAACTGTTAACAATGTAGAACCAACTTATTGTGGTAGTTGCGATTCGGATTAATTTGAATGCTTTTTTTAAGTCACAAATGTTAACATAATTACTAATTAAACCTTATAATTCCCTAAGGTTTAAAATTATTTCGAGCTTTGAGATGAGGCCGATAGTGAAAGACCACGTTTCGGTGCTGTAAGTCATCACTGGTAACACACATTGGTTGAAGACTTTCGTCTTGAGGCACTGAGGTATGTCGGATGAGCAATGGAGAGGGCTATGCTCGGGGTGTCTCTACGTGATCGAATCAGAAATGAGGAAATCCGTAGACGAACTAAAGTGACCGATATAGCTCACCGGATTAGCAAGTTGAAGTGGCAATGGGCAGGCCACATAGCACGCAGAGCAGAATATGGCCGATGGGGCCGAAAAGTGCTCTAGTGGAGACCTCGGACCAGCAAGCGCAGCGTAGGACGTCCACCTACAAGATGGACAGATGACCTTATAAAGGTCGCCGGAAGGCGCTGGATGCAAGTCGCTTCCAACCGGTATATATGGAAGTCCAATGGGGAGGCCTATGTTCAGCAGTGGACGTCCTATGGCTGAGATGATGATGATGATGAAAATTATTTCTAGGAAAAATCCCATAAGTCTCTCCCGGATGAATTTAAAACTGAAATAATTTACAACAAGGATCATTCAGGTATGCTTATTAGTAATAAAATTGTAGTGCGATAACTATTCTATTCGTTTAACAAACTTGGTTTACCCTTGAATCGCCGACACTCGTTACGTCGAATTTTACTTCAAAGATAACGTTTCAAGTATTTTCATTTCATCGACGACTCACTTCATCAAAATTTCATTACGAGTATTTTTATATCACGAATTTTCAAATGGCGGATGATTCATTACACAGATGTATTATGTCATAGAAGTACGCTTCATAATTTATCGCTTAAAATCTTTTTAAATTACATAAAACTTACTTCACGTAAATATCATTTCAATATGCAATATTTTGCAGACATAATTATCATCATATGCGTCCTAAATGCTTGCATGCTTGCGTGTATATACAGTCGAGTTCATTTACATCTACACACTTTACGAGAACAAAAATATCTGAACACGACTTTATGATCCTGCCAATAGGGTCGTGTTCAGATATTTATGTTCTCGTAAGTGTGTAGATGTAACTGAACGCGACTGTACATCCAACTCACAACTACAACAAAAGGAGCGTTTTTTTAGGAATATAAAAAAAAACTAGCCTAACCTAACCCGGCCGAGTCGGATCTGCTCTGAAAGTTTTTTTTTTCTCGATTATGTACATAAGAATGAGTTGAAATAAAACATCGAAGAAATGAAAATCGATGTATCCTCTATTTAAAAAAATATACGAAATGAATCATCGAAAAGTTTTCCTTGAAAAGTTTTTCTACGAATTAATAAAAGTTGAAATGAACTGTCGATGAGATAAAATTACACTAAATGAAAATACGCGAAGTAAGAACTCGGCGAAACCTTTTTCATTTAGGCCATGGGGGCCACCTGTTGAGCGACACATACACTTTCCATTCGCGCCGTGGGGGGCACCATATGACCGCGAGTCAGAACTAATTTCAAACTCCTTTGCTGGGCCGTCGCTCAATTATATCTCGGTTATTGTACCTGAGGGGACCCCCGTGGCCCTGTAAACGGTCCAAGAGTTGTTGGTTTTTTAAATCAATAACAACTTAGAAAATTATGAGTGATTTTCCACAATCGATGGTAGAATGTTCAAAGTTATATAAAACGTATATAAATATTACGCAATTTATATGCATATTTTACAAGTTTTGATTTACATTAGAATGAAAAATAAGATATTTTCAAATGATGTATTTAGTATTTTGATTTTTTAACCAACTTCAAAGAAAATCATGCGCAACCCACGAATTTTGTGGCACGCACCTACTATAAATTTCATGTAGTTTACAATGCATATGCTCGGAAAGCACCTTTTCTAAGGGTAATCTAATGAATTCAAAGCGATCCAATCCTGAACGACCGGCATAGTGCGTAGGCCCCCTGTGGGAATGGTTGTCCATAATACCTTCTTCCCGGCACGACGAAGTACTGCGCTCCGCAGGCAAGTCCATTCCCGTGCGGCGCGGATTTCGCGAGTTTGGATCATTTTCATATTTTCTATGCATTAAATTACCCTTATAAACAGCACAGTATAGTAGCACTGTACACTATCGCTAATAATTGTTGAATCGTTCCTCGCATAATGCATTGTATAATGCTGTATTATACACGTGTTGAAATGTAGTCTTCTTGTCAAGGAAATAATCCTACTTTCCACATTTGTATAAGAAGTAACTATTTTAAACCTAACATTCGGCATAGTAAAAGAAAAACTAAAACCTATTCACGCGGGCCCAGGAACCGTGGCGTGCGGGTGGCGGGCGAGGTGTGCCACGGCGAGACCCCCGCGGCTCCCGCCGACGGAATAGCGCTTTTTCTTCCGCTGAGGCCGTGGGGGACACCAGTTGAACGACACTTGGATATTTCTTAAATAAACAGCAATAAACATTTATCTCAACGTGTACCATAGTTTTTATGCATTTTAAAAACCATTTGTCGATAAATACCAAAATCTCATTTTTGACGATTTTATGATTTTTTAACTGGCCCTCAAAGCTTTTTGAGTGTGGCTCAACTGGTGCCCCCGTGGCGTCCAACGTGTTAAATACGTAATAAAAATAGTTGTTTACAAATTACTATAATCTTGTTTAATACTTTCGTAAATACGTCCTTCTTGCACTAAAATCCGTACGGCACTGCGGAGCTCGGTGTGACATACAGTTGCCGAGAAACTTCTTGAGCCTAACCTTGACTGCGCAGTAGCCGATTTACGTACAAATATGCATGCGCAGATCCGCCATTTTGGGTCAAGAAGTTTCTCGGCAACTGTACCCTGCGGCACGCACCGCGTCTCCGTCCGAGCGCGCGTCGTGCGTCTCGCTACTCCGCGCGTCGAGGCGGAGCCAGTGTGTCGTACCATGCGAATTTTCTATACAAAATCAAGATTCTACATACAAAGTTAAAAAACGCATCAACGGACGCCGCTGCGAGATGCGGAGCAGTGTGACGACCGCCATACATATACATACAGATAACATCCATGACCCAGGAACAAATATTCGAGTTTACACATATATTTGCCCTGGCCGGGATCGGAATCCAGGACCGCCTCAGTAGACAGGTGCACTACAAACTGCGCCAACCGCATCGTTTATAATTTGCTTCGCCGTAACATGAATTGGCCAGTGGATAACACCGCGGGGCATAGTTAGTTATCCGGTCATCTCAAGGGAACACATTTTTTTTCGGGATAAAAGTAGCCTATGTTTTAGTCAAGGGTGTCAGCTCGGCTGCCCAAAACAGAATTCAAGTAACTCAGTTGGGATAAATTTTACAGCAGAGCGAAAAAACGATTTTACTAAACTATTCCTCATTACAGGCTCAAAAATTAATTGTAAGCATTTAAAGTAGTGTATTTTCATTATATGACATAAGATTAACACCGTATTTTAATTATTTATTCACTATTGCGGGTACACTTATTTTAAAATGCAAAAATGGTTTTCTGCTTAGAACGAGGAAAGATAATTTAAAAGGACTTCCATATAAAAACAAGTATCTCGAGATACTTGAATTTAGTTTTGGTATCTTGTTAAATACAAGCTATATAAATAGCATTATAAATAGCATTTTTCAAGATATAATACAATATAATGCTTACATAATCATAAAAGTAAAGTAATTTAACAGGTTAGTTTTGTTTATTGAAATTAATCCACATAAATACATACATGTGGTAGTTGAAAAATGTTTTAACCCCATTTGGATTGTGGTTTTGAGAAAATCGCATAAGAAGGAAAATTTGGATATGTTGTACATATAATTAAGGTCATTCTATAAAAAAAAAAGATTGATTTATCTTTTGACAAAGACATACTTAACAATGTATGTGAGACTGTTACCAAATTGAGTTATTTTATGTATAATTTAATATTGTTTAACATATAGTAAAAAAAAGAATATTTGGATCAACACCGGGCAAAAATCGAATTTGTACATTCTCTTCACACAGTAAAATTAAGCAGACAATAAACTAATTAAGAATTTCGAACGAAATCTTGTACAAATTTGAATTTAGAATGCGACTTATTGAAACTTTATGCTCTCGCGGTTTGTACACATAATTAACACAAATTATAACGGCTCTATCGCGATATTCTATATTTACCTTCATAATCTAACGTTTCGGCGGGGTTGCACACGCCGTGGTCTTAGATGTACTGGTGAATCAGCCAGTTGTTACTGGAGCTGTTGACCAAATTAATGTAGCACTACACGACGAAATTGTCTAATAAAATTGATGGGTAGGGAGATAAATGTTCGACTACCATCCATTTGTTTACTAATTATTGTCACCAGTCGGACACACAACACTCACAACTTCTCCGCTATAGGAGACGGTAGGTAGCCCGTAAGTCTGTATTTATTTTGTAAATTTTAATTACGGGGGTGGCATAGCGAGGTCCTTAAAACCCCTAGGCTAAATAAATGAAAAAAAAACTGCGCATAAACTGCCTTTTTTGTTAGATTATGAAGGTAAAATAAAGAATCTCGCGATAGACCCGTTATAAATTGTTTTACCCTATGACTAGAATTTGAGTTCTTTATATGTTATTTTGCGTCTCTTCATCATAAATACTACTCGTACACTTCACTTATGAGATACACTCAACTCTTGTATGCAATCCTTGACTGGCAAATATTAAGTAAAACAGACAAAGTTGTTCATTAAAATGAAACATGTAATGTCTACTTCACACCACAATAAAGTTCTTCCACCAGGTTACGCATTTTATTTTTATTTTGAGCTTTGATCTTTGTATCAATGGTTTAAAGTTGTCCATTATTTGATTTAAAAAGGTAGTTAACAAATTCTTACCACATAATTATCTACCCGACAGAAAATTTGTTATGGAGATACTTGTTTTGACATGGTTGCACAAATTGTTTCCTATGTCAATCTCGACGCTAAAATCAAGTATCTCAGAAATCTATATGAATTACAAGTATCTCATTGCGAGATACTCGTTTTCACGTTAAAATTAAGATACTTACTTGACTTTAGCTTAGAATACCCCTTCAAAAAAAGATACTTGGATTTTAAAAACATCTGTATTTTGAAAAGTATACATAATTTTTTTATAAATGTCAGATTGATGGATGTATTTTGAGATTCTGGACCGGAAAATAAAAAAAAATATTTTAGGAAAAAAATGAGTTGCTTGTTTTCTGCGTAGGGCAGCCGAGCTACCTCCATACCATTGTATTAAAATAGGTCCAGCCGTTTGGGCGTGGAGATGTAGTCAAATGTACATAATACGCGCCCCAGAGCTCAGTCAGCAACTCGCGAGGCCTCCCAAGCTGCAGCTCTTTGTCCGTCCACTTTTGTAGATTTCATGCGGGAATTCTTTCTAGGCAACATTTTGTTTGCACAGGTAAATGGGAATACACATTTCCGTAACCATCCTAGCTTTGCGGGACAGCGGCGGTGGTGTCGCTCACTCTTATGGCCACCGTGCTCCGTCTCGCTCAACGAAATTGATGAAAATAAAATTGTTTATTCTGTAAGGCACTTTTACAAGTCTAAACTGAATCTAACGGCATTTCAGAAGGGAATATGCTGTTGAGTAGAAAGCCGAAAGAAACTTGTCTACCGTTGAGTCAGTGAAATTTTCGTAAATCATTATTTAGATTTAAATAATTATAAAAACGGTTTAAACTCACGTAAAAATTTACCCGTTATCCGTACTGCTACGCGACTCTCGGTCCACTCGCGGTCGCGGAGTTTTTATAAATATTAAAGATGTCTCACGATAGTTTTATAAAATATTATTATTTAGACTATTACAATTATGTTATAACTAACTAGTTTTTGCCCGCGACTACGTCCGCGTGGAACTTGGAAGTATGGAAGCGACCTCGTACAACACGATAGATATCTATATTCACCTAATCTCCTTAATTAATAAAAGGGATTATTAAAAGCGCCTAAGCAAACGTAAGAGCAATTTTGCTTTTGGTCTAATAATTACATTTCCTACAGGGTCATCAATGTCATCATGAATTACTTACTCACTTTTCAATCTTTTTAGGGATAATTTCCAGGATGAAAACTATCCTATGTCCTTCCTCGGATCTTAAACTATCTCCATGCCAAATTTCATCAAAATCCGCGAACGCTTCGCATGTGGAATGAGCTCCCTGCCGAGGTTTTCCCCGGGGGCTACAGTATGCAGTTCTTCAAGAGGGGAGTAAATAGGTTCTTAAAGGGTCGGCAACGCGCGCGTGATGCTCCTGGCGTTGCAAGCGTTCATAGGCGGCGGTAACTGCTTAACATCAGGCGGGCCGCATGCTTGTTTGCCACCGTCGTAGTATAAAAAAAAAAAAAAAAAAAAAAATCGATTCAGCGGTTTAAGAGTGAAGAGCATTTATAATATTAGTATGGATTGTACAAGTAGAGATGATTTGCAGATTCAGATTCAATCATTAAAGAAGTGTCGGTCAAACTCGTCGGCGCCTCTGGCGACCCGAGAGCGGGGTCAGTCATACCTTGCACAGCGAGTGGGTTTGTGCATACAAAGAGGGAACACGGCCAGTGTTCTAGGGACAATGCCCCGGGCGGCTCCTGTACTGGAACCCTATTTCTTATATAATTAGCTCCTTAATTTTTAACTTTTTTATGTATTTTAGTTTTAATTAATTGTACAATTATTGTTATGATTTCCATTGTATCAGATAATAAATTTGACTGTTCTACAAATCTATGTTTGGTAAAATAATAACATTTAATTATCCAATAAATATTTAGATGTAGCACATAAATAGAATATATTTGTTAAATAGTTTTCAATTATAGACATACGCATGTCTAGATATATGAAACGAAATTTTATATTTTAAGACCAATATGTAAACTATATACATTATGGCACATCCATAAATTTTATTTAGTTTCATTTAATTTCGTCTCATTTCGTTTAATTTTTCGATTTATAAGGTCTCTAGAATGCTAAAATATGATTCACTTCCCCACTGTCGAATAGTTGATACTTTTAATTCCATGTATTTATGACTAAGTGATTGAAAACGAAACCGAGGCTGTAAGTGTGAGCTTCAAACAAAAAGTAAACCTTCGTAAAGCTTAACCTTAAGATAAAACTTATAATAGATGCGTCACAAGTAATCCACATGACAGGTATTGCAGGAGCAGGAAGCAAATATGAATATTTAAACTTTTATAAAATTCTGATAGGTGAAAATCCATTTATTATGGATAGTAATCATTAATTATTGTGAAAAATCTTAAAAGCGATGCAGGATTTGTGGATAGTTTCAGATTTCCCCATACAGACCAAACCAACAATACTACTGAAGTATGCAAAGTAAACTAACCGTGCCGTCTCTATATTGGTAAGCTGCCTTATTTTCCTGACTGCAAAAGCAGCGGAGCTCAACCTTTTTCCTACTGCTGTTATGTGGGAACCCCACTGCAATTTTGAGTCTAATGTAATACCTAAAAATACAGTTTCTTTTACAAATTCTAGGGTTTCACCATTAAGTTTTATATTCGATATTAAGTTTGAATCTGATGAATTCACTAGTGAGAATTTTATACATATTTGGTTCAGTGAGCTCAGTATCCTTCCTATTAACATTGAACTGTAATGAAGTGTCATCAGCGAACATGACAATGCCTGATCTTCGGTTTACCATACACGGAAGATCATTTACATAAACAAAAAACAAGAATGGGCCTAGAATAGATCCTTGGGGCACTCTCATCTCTATCACCGTCTCTGAAGAAATGGCTCCATTTATCGCTACCTTTTGATTTCTCTTTGTTAAATATGACTTGATGAGATCCAATACATGTACACTAATGCCATAAAAATTTAGTTTAAAAATTAAGGTATCATGATCTACACAATCAAAAGCCTTGGAAAGGTCACAGAAAATTCCAATCGCGTCCCGTGACTCTTCCCAAGCCTGTAAAATAAATGTAATCAGGCTTACACCGGGATGAGCCGTAGACCTTCCTTTTGTAAAGCCGAACTGTTGTGGGTGTAAAATACAATGAGAATTAAAGTGAGAAAATTAAAGCTTTAGCGATAAGACCGCCTATTGTCTACCATTAGTTAATTTATGATTTCTCATGTAATATTTTTCTTGTTGGTGTGCAATAAAGTATTGTTGTATTGTATTGTGTGCCGAGCGTCGTTGAATAGGTCTTTTAAAAATAATAGGGGTCTTCAAACATCATTTTTTGATAAAGTCAGCAGTTTTGTAAATATTCTCTCTAGAAATCCAAAAAATAGTGCTATCCCCCCCCTCTAACTTTTTAACCACGGGTCAATAAATTATGGAAAAAATCATAAAAATGAAGCCTTATAAGCATTTTCAAGGCCTATACCCAAAAAGGGGTTCCTTTAAAATAAGCTAACTTTTATTATTTTTAACTAGTTAAATGTTAGCCAGATCTAGCAGTTAATGTTTGTCAACTTTTTAAATGAAATAATATATAAAGTGTAATGTATTTTAAGCTTAAAGGAAATAAAAAGGTTTATTATTATTAAGCATTTTCAATTAAAACTACCTATATTGAATAAAATCGGTCGAGCCGGTTTTTGAATAAACGCAAAAAATCATGATTTTTCTTTAGAATGATGTAAGTACCGTTTCCTTATACTTCAAACGTTACACATATTAGTTAAGTGCCATACTGTATTTCAACATTTCGCTCAATCTGGCGCGTATAATCGATAATTTCCAGAAGGTAATAAGTAATTACAGTTAATTTGGCGTTTACGACCTTTTTATAGAGCTTGAAATCTTTCTCGTAATTTCGTCTATTGTGAAAGATGGGAAACTACGGAACCCTAAACTGAGCGTGGCCCGACATGCTCTTGGCCGGTTTTTTGTCAGACTGTACAGTCCATGAGCTACATGTTACAGTCTCGCGGTAACTAAATCTCCGTTAGATTTTTTTAGGGTTCCGTACATGAAAAGGATAAATGGAAACCTTATAGGATTACTTATTGTCCAGACGGACAGACGGTCTGTCAGTCAAGACCCTTTTTCTCAGGTTTACTGTCGCTTGGAACTGTGGAAAAATCTAACTAAGCCAACGTAGGTAATCAAAAGATAGAGCTGTTTATGCTGCACATTTTCGACACTCGCAAGGAAATCAAACCCTACAGGGTACTTCCCGTGAACTCAGAATTTTAAATTTTGGTACGAAGCAATTTCTTATAGCACAAATAAAGGAAATATTGCGAAAACCTTAAATTTTAAGTTACATCACATTGTACGGAACCCTCGGTGCGCGAGTCCGACTCGCACTTGGCCGGTTTTTTTAAGACATGACTAGAACTGTATCAGTCACATACGGATTTTATTCCTGATTATTATCATTCTGCTCTTATTATGTTTATGAATGAATGTTTACTTTAATATTTACACAATAAAATATTTCGCTACGCATCTGTTTTGTTTTTGAATAATTGTTTAATAAATTATTGTGAATCAGTGGATTGCAGAGGCTAGTATTTATTTATTAGGATCAGATCACAATCCGATCATTCGGTTTGAGTGCTGAACTAGAACGTTATCATTTTATTGAAACAATAATTAAGACTTAAATTTAAATTTAACTAGAAATTTTAATATTATCTATTAAAACGAAGTGTATCTAACAACAATAGAAAATACTTTGATTGCTTAAATTAGAATGCCATACGATTAATAATAATAATAGAAAATACGGATAATATTATTGAAAATATTGTGAAAAATCTTTAGTAATCATAAAACATTGTATAAACTCGGGCAAGAATTGTCAGGAACGGCCAGACATATTTCGAACTCATATGGAGGTCTTCATCAGGGACAGCTATTCGTACTGCTAGGCGACTCAAGGCCCACTGCACTGGTTTTCCCTCTCCTTGCCGCTTTCGCCCGCGGTTGGACTCTACCTCCAGAATGGAAGACTGTGGTTCTGGCGTTAATAAAAAAACAGACAACCTCACACAAATCGATCTAAACCCAAATTAAGCTCAAGAAGGCTTGTGTTACGGGTACTAGACGGCGATATACATACAAATACAAATACAAATACTCTTTATTGCACACCTCCAACATCAAGGAATATACAACACAACATGAGATACATTCAAATAACAGGCAGAGGTAAACAACAGGCAGCATACTTATATAGATAAATATATACTTAAATGTATAGAACAACCATGACCCAAGCACAAATATTCGAGTTCATCACACAAAATATTTGCCCTGGCCGGGATTCGAAGCCAGGACCGCCGGCTCAGTAGGCAAGTGCTTACAAACTACGCCAAACGTCGTGACGTTAATAGTACATTACTGCAGACGCCGGGAAGGACGGGCTTGCCGGGCGAATGGGTATAGACGACCATAGAGAGGCCGGATAGTGATACGAAGGCATGTATATAAAGCTTTTCTCAAACATGTGCAATGAAATAAAAAAAAACCACTCAAAAAACACACTTCAGCTGGTTAGCCCGTTCATGAACACAGACGTCAAATAAAAAAAAAACCCGGCCTTCAATTTTGTATGACATTCCTTTACATTTCTCTCGACTTGTTCCGCCCGAAACGTGACACTTCGAAGCCTGTTATTACGCACGTTATGACGACATTACATTGCATGTTTGAGAAAGAAACGTTTGCGGCGTTAAAAAATGGCGCGTTCAAACAATTTTGTAGATACAGTAAGTCAAGTGTCCGTAGTATCAGGGTAAGGCCGCGGAAAGTTACCAATTTGGACGTATCAAATTAACCCAGCTGATTAAAAAAAAATGGTAAACCCTACTGTTTCAAAAATATTTTTATCATATGTAGATATAGGAATTCTCATGGTCGCAAGTAAGATAATTAATATAAAGCCTTTTATAAAAATACTTAATAGTACATTACGGCAGAGACCAGTAAGTAAGCCATACTGGCCGAGTAGGAATTAGACGGACCGAGCCGTAGGCGAGGTCCGGATATAATACGAGGCCAGGATGGCTCTTACGGTCGAAGCAAGTATAGTGCTTTTCTCAAAAATTAAACAAGAAAATTAGATTAATATTATATTTTGTAGGTGACATTCATATTCGGCCATTTTCCAATGAATATTTTTGTTATATCCCATTTTTATTATTACACATTGTGATATTCGTCGTCGCAGGCACCATTAACTCCCATGATAACAACCTATAACAAAAATAATTATGAGTTTATACTTGGATAAAAGATATAGTTATATCGTTATCAAATAGTGGCAGCATTTATTTACCTTCATCGCCAAAATGGTTATCATCTAGAGCTTGATTTAAGAACTTTTCTATATTTTGCTGCTGAATATTTGTGATTTATTTCCTTTGTAGCCATCCGATTGTCTCAGAAAGATTGTTGAAATATTCTGACCAATTATTAACTTGATTTTCTTCCTTCCATTTAATGAATCTCTTGTATTTTTTTATATCTCCTTGGATTTAGTCGGAAGTAAATTATTTTAGCTAACTCTGCCTCCGCTTTTAAGTATGGAGGAGTGCCGTCTATTCGAAATCAGACTCGTTTGAACTCATTTTTGCTGAATTATTGTAGATCACACAGACAAATTTGAAATTTTTGTCTTTTAATTTAAATCCCGCCTTAATTTCTTTTTTTTATAAATACTGCGTTTAATTATTTGCACTGTCTTACAAATCTAAGTCATAAAGATAAAATTTAATTATTGTTATACATTGTTGTATTTTCTAACTAATTTTCATATCATAAAGCTTACCTTAAATTTTAACTCCGAGGTTTTTTCTAAACGACACAAAAAAGGAAGGAATTCCGAAATATCATTGTCATTTTACACAGCACAATTATGAACTAAACGCTGCGTACAAACTTCCGCACTAAACCTTGTTGCTACTTTTTTTTTTTTAAATATGCATCTTGAGTTACGTTTATACTGCCAATAGTGCTAACCTCTTTTTATTTTACATTTGCTCTTAGTGTAAATTGCAAGTGTATACTGCAATGTCGTCTCTTTCTATTTAATCTATGAAAAAGGGACGCCACTTTTTAATTTCTACAATTTGCTGTCGCACTGTACTTATAATTAAAACAATTTGTGGAATGCATCCTTTTTACATTTATATACGACCTCATCGCCTTCACATCCTTAGTTTTTTTATAGGTCGGTGACGATGTAAATCGTGTTTCGATATTCAAATATCTTGATACGTAATAGGAATTACATACTTACTTACTGGACAAATATTGATTCCAAATTTAAAATCTCGCTATTTACTGGACACTTCTAAAAAGTCTTCGGTATGTTCCACTTACTGTAGTCTATCTAGCGATGGTAAGGCAACATTACATGCAATTTTTGAGAAAATTATATTTCCGTCCAAAACGTAACGAAAGTTGGTTAAATTTTTCGACCACGAGTACTAAAAGCACTGTAATTTTTATGATATTTCAACTTGGTATCAGGATAGTTCTACTGATTACGGAATAATGATAATATAATCATTAATTTTTTTTATCTTACATTATTTTAATGGATCAGCATTCCACACTTATGTTACAATACTTTCGTGACGCTTTATGTAGCTTGTTTTTAGATAAATTTTGGTAGAATTTAGTTTTCATGCACTAGCAACTTATATTCTAGTAGGGCAACACCGATGAGCAAGTCCCAACCCGTCAGTTTGTCAAAAAACGCAATTCAAAGTAGTCACAGTCATAGTTTCGTGTAAGTACCCCAAAGTGTCGTGTGTGATTTTAAAGGTAAGGAGTGATTGTTTTTATTCCTTTTTTTATGCAATAGCGTAACGGTTTTCACGCAAGTGACACGTATTATTGTATTAAAAATGTCTTTATTTCACGGTGAAAATCCACTTTTTTTCAAAAATACGTTACACTTTCGTCACGAATATATTACAATTTTGCAAAATGTTACGTATTTTCTACGTACCATAACGAATAAATGTTGTAAGGGGAAGTGTACACAGAATATACTAACTTAAATGAGTTTTATTAGATTTTTAATGACACGAAAATATACAAAGTCGAACAAAACTCCTGTACAATAATAAAATAAATAAAAACAACATCTTAATAAAAAAAACTGTTTTTAGAAGAAAATAATTTATTTTCGACCTCAAGTCACAGTAGAATCATTGATTCTAAAGCTGTTTTATTGTTATACGGTCGTCTTGTTACTAGTATTGGGTACCTGCAGTGAACACATAGTAATTACTGCCACCTCGTACAAAATGAGAGGCTTTAAAACACTAGAGCGGTTTGAGTTTCATGAGTTCCATCACACGCGTGTTTTATTATAGTGATTTTAATGTGCCATGAAACTTTAGTTTACAGGCAATATAAAGCTAATCATTTTATAACTTGATTTTTTTCTTAGCTACGTTATTTAATAGGAATATTTTCCAGTATGATCTAAGCTTTACAACGATTTATGTTACGTTTTATGATAACATAACGTATATATTTTTATGTTACTTCTATGTCACATTGGTAAATTCCCGCAGCCTTACCAGTAGTAGTGAAAATACGGTGACAGACAGTCCAGTAGCGACAATGCCTAACAAGAGCCCTTCCCTCCTCCCGCCGCGATATCTGCGCGGGCGCTGAAGGCGGCGAACAGAGCGAAAACAAGTGCAGTGGGCCGTGAGTCGCGTACCAGCATTGACAGCTGTCCCTGATGAAGAGCTTTATATGAGTTCGAAACATGAAACATGGTCAGGTCGTTCCTGACAATTTTTACGTGAGTTTAAACCGTTTTTATAATTATTAGAAAATACGGAATTCATGTGAACGTATTGTTGAGTACTAGACACTTGAAGATGGATCAAGGAAAGGCAATTTATCTTATTTTGGTAAATAATTAAATTATTTTGGTGATGCTGCTTCGTTAATATTAAGTACTTGGTACTATGATGATTATTATTATTATTGTTAATTGTTAATTTTTCTTGTGTTCCGTATCCCATGGGTAAAAACGGGGCCTTATTACTACAACCCTAGTGTCCGTCTGTCTGCCTACCTGTCACCAGGCTGTATCTCATGAATTATAGCTAGAAATTTTCACAGACTAAAAAAAGAATAAAATAAGTTTGACTCCCAATTTGGCTCCCATACAACCTCCCTATTTTTGTATCCGGCGCCATATATATATATACCTATATATATACCAGATGCAAACTTAACCTGACCAGTTAAGATGGGATAAGTGTTGCCCGACTCGCACTTCGACTATTTTTTTGTGTAACTAATAATCTGACATGTTAAATAAAGTAGTGTTGTGCCGTTCTCAAGAACGTATCCCGATTTGTATGGGGAAAGAACCTTCTCGAGATAGATATATCTAAGTATGTGAAATATCTCTTGCAGCCTACTTGCAGAATGAAGTTGTGTTTTTTTTTGTTGTACTGTCGGCTTCATCACTGTGTCTTCGTGCCTTATTTTTGGTCTTTTGTCATACTTAATAGGAATTTATTAATTAACTTATTTACTTATTCATCTATTCATCTATTCATCTATTAATCTATTAATCTATCAATCTATTTATCTATTCATCTATACATCTATCCATCTAATATCTATCCATCTATACATATACATTTTTTTTTATTTATACAGCATTACAGTTATTGTCAATACACTGTACAGTTTATAAATATTCAAAAGAATATAAATAAAACTTAAAAGTTAGGAAATCCCGCAATCATCCATCGCCTCACAATACCTCAGGAGCATTCGACACACATCCGTCCATCGACTCCCTTCCATACTGCAGCGCAACTAGTCCATCGAGCGTCTTCCATTCTAGCCAGGTGTCCAGCCCATTTCCATTTCAGTTTCATAGAGTGCTGTAGGAAATACTAAAGGTTATTTGGCGTTAGGCTGGTGGGGTTGGGAGAAAAAAAAATTTGGACCCGGATACGATTCCGATTCAGCTTCGATCTTTGTATCAATAATACAATGGTTTTTATTGTTGCAGACACTTTTCATGCACGCAAATATGGGATGGCTTCATGATTTCAATTCAGACGCTAAAAGAAGATCAGACGACAGGATGCCTTTCCTTACTAAACTTGAGGTAGGAGCAGTGCCCTTACCATGAGTTAACGTGACCGTGCTCGCTAGCGACAGCGTAAACGATTACTTTAACTGATGGTAATGGGACTGTGTGACTGTGTGACGAACTGTGTGTCACGATATAGTAAGTGAAAAAGTCATACATAGGAAAGGTACACAACATAGGAATTTGAAATAATTAATGATAGTCTACCTGTCCCATACATAAATACAGAAAGAAGTACGGAACACTAGTTATCGCATCGACATTGTAATGCTCTATTATAATGTGTAAATTAAATTAATATCATAAAGGACATCGATCTAGATCCCAACTGAGTAGAAAGCTTGTAATATGGATAGTAGACGACGATATACATAATTATATAAATACAATATATGTATACCTATAATTCAGTTTTGACATATTGTGGCTAATATTAAATTTGTAGGTACTTACCCACCATTTTTGAGAAAAGCTCTGCATTGGTATTACGGAGGTCTCCCACGGTCGTCCGCTTAAAATTAATGGTATCACTCAAAAAGTCCGAACTATCAATATTCCGAATTTTCTAAATTCCGAAAGTGAAAATAACGCGAAACGGTCATTTTCACCATGGATCATATGTTACATTATAATGATATGACAAAATCATCATTTATATGATATCCCAAAAAATCTAAATATTTTGTCGGAACATGGTTTTCAGAATAATGAAAATTCGGGATTCATCATCTGATGCATTCGGACAAATGAAACTTCGGAGTATTGTAGTGTACCCCTCCCAAGGTCGTCCTGTCTTATGTACTATTAACATTTGAAATCTACGCAAATAATATTATTCTTTCTGATTTCTAGAGAGCATGGTCTTTACGAGATATTAGACATGACAATTCCAAAATGTTAAAGTACCTCAGGGGCAGAAAGTTAATTCCGTCCAGTATGTTCAAGCTTTATGAAGAAGACCAAGATCCGACTCCAGAGAGTAACCAGAATGAGGATAAAGATACAGATAATAATAATTATCAGAATAATCTGGGAGAATCTGGGCAACAACCAGAAGCGGTGGAGGCGGCAACTCCCATCATAATATTGCAACCAGCCGAGGTAAGCTCTCTCGACTCGAACCTGGACTTCAAATTACAGGGATAAATTCGCTTTTGTACATATCAATTGTTTAATGTCTTTGTTATGTATATATTTTATTTTTATAAAGAGTTAACATAGATACATATATACAAATATGTCTCATGGGATCACCTAGGTGATAGGGTGCTATGTCCAATACGCCTCCCAGGTTGATTTTGTGGATAAATGTAGGGTTAATATCCCGGATATCAAAAAATGCTCCTTCGAGTGATTCTAGTCGGAAACTACTTCCAGCAAGACCACCCAGGTGTCCCGTACATTGGACACTATGCCCTGATGAGCATGATCCCATGGATGATTTGGTGGACGGATATATCCAGTAGGCATATTCAGTAATCCCCCTCAGTTCAGTGTACCTATTATTATTATTATTATACTCGAACTTATCAAGCCTGATGTTTCACTTCTGAAAAGATTTTTTTCAAGAATGACTTCTGTAATCAGTGCTTTGTTGTCTTCACTAAAAGTGAGTTTGACTTTGTGTGGGAATACATAAAAAGAAAAAATGGACCCTTCCTAGGATCAATTTGTTGTCCGTCCGTCCGTCTGTCTGTCAAAACCCTATATCTCGGGAACGCGTGGAGATATTAAGTTGAAATTACTATATACTCAAAAGAATACAGTCCCTTGAAGCTGTGAATAAATCAAACAAATAAGTTAACATAAAACAAAAATTACGGCCGTTTATGCCGCAAAAACGTATATTTCGACACTCTTAAGGGAATAAAAATTCAGTACATTTCCCGTTGACCTAGAACTATGAATTTGGCAAGTAATACCGTTTCATACTACCAGGTATAGGTAAAATCTGAGAACTATATATTATATTGTTATTAAATCATAAAACTATAGTCTTTATACAAATATGTCATTATTTAAAGAACGTTAAACAGTTTTCCAACGGTAAGCATAAGTTTGTCGCTCATTACAGTTTATCTTTTCCTTCGAACAACATGCAGTGGGTGCTTTCATAGTTCGTACTACGAAACCCTCGGTGCACGAGTCTGACTCGCACTTGACCGTTTTATTTTATAATCAGATTACAGGTTTTATTGGATTTCCTTAAGAGCCCAGTGAATCTACAGATTTCACACTACGCGCAACTATTAAATGCATTGAAAATGTAATTTAGTAATAAAGCACAATATGATAAAATTTGTCAAAAATTTAATTTGTTTTCTGATCTCGTGCGTAAGGGACTCGCTACCGGCTACAGTAGGTATACCTAGCCTAATTCAATTCCGAGATTATTCTTTTTTCGTTTCTTGAATAGCTAAGCTCAAAAAAAGTAGGTAATTGGGTAATTCTCGATTCAAGTCAGCGAAAATATTTTGATTGAAAACCTTCAAAAGTAACCGACCGATTTCGGGAATTTAAATTGCACTTTTAAATCCTCCGGCAGACGCATATTTTGAGTTATGGTCCATCCGCATACCTTTAATATCTGTGAAACTACAGGCAAATGTCAGAATTTCATAAATCGGGCCACTAAATATCAGGAAAACGTAAACACTTCCAATGGTAAGACCAAAATCAGGCTGTATTGGTACGGAATTTTTGAATGATATAACACGTGAATAACTTTTATTTTCAGTACGAGAATGACACATGTTTGTGGCACGCACATTCGCCGCAGGACCCCCAGGAAACGGAAAAGGATACCCGAGTAGCTGTGAAGAAAATCCAGCAAGAAAGCGTAGGTAGCCTCTTAGATGACCCTTAGGCGTATCAAATTTGAGTTCTGACGACGGGTGATGTCACAACACTTCGTTTCCCAATAGGTATGTACGGGGAAAGAACGTTCTCGAGAACGGCACATCTCTACACAACACGTCGAGGCGTGTTTGACCTTCGTATATTATTAATACGCCTGAAACGGTAGTACCCCCTAAAATATGTAAATCACTCCCAATTTACAGAATACAATGTCTGTATAATGTTCTGTCCTTGGAAATTCCTGGTTTGGACATTTTGTCATGATTCTTTACCCGTTCTTAGGCGTAAGATGCTGAAAACAGCTGAATAAAAAATAAAAAATATTTTTACCATATCAGTTATTTTAAATCTAGCAGAAAACTACTGAATTAATAGAAAATGTCATTGTTTTCTATTTACTCTTTCCGTCCGTTTAATTGCCCACGAATTTTTATTATCACATTTTGAATCTTGTGTTTTAGTTTAGTTTATTAATATTAATTAATGTTATAGGTTAGTGTGCCCTGAGTCAATTTGAATGCTGATGCACACCTGTCATTGGTTCATAAACAGGTTTTTGTGTCTGTGTTTTTTATACTATTTACTAGGTTTTGTTTATGTACTGTTGGTGTGTCTTATAAATAAATAAAATAAAAAAAATAAAATAAAATAAAAATATGCCAGTTCAGTCATGTCCAGTGTTGGATAAAGGAGTGATGAGGCTGTGCCAGATTACTTCCCCGACGGCACACACGCACAAACACTTGCACACACGAGAAAAGACAACAGATGTCTATTAAGACTCTGGGTTAGTAGATAATAATGATTTTTAAAACGTTGTTTCTATGTTCTATTTTCTTACCGCGTGAAGTAAAAATTAGGGCTCCACATAGAGAGTTGGCTTGTAGTCCCAAGTCTGATCAGGATGCTTTTAACGTTCATAATTTATCACTCCTTATATTAGGCGATTCAAACTTAAATGAGATACATCTGATCATCCTTATTCAATAAGAAAAGTCATATAATACAAAACGATACAAATCCACTTTATTGTATACCACAGACACACAGGGCTATACACAGGGATAGAAAAAAATGGGAGATATACAGAAAGTACGGAAATTGACATCTCGTGACGTAGGTACGCATGGTTCTAAATGCGAAACCAAACTATGAGGTAAAGGGTAAAAAAACCTATAACCATCTATACAAGTAAAACTTTTCCTGTACCAAAATTGGTTAATTTTTTTCAAGCAGTTTCAGTATGAGGAAGAGTGGCATGGCGCCATCTAGCTAGTTAATTTTTCGACTATTACGTATTTTAGACATTTTATAAAGTACAATGTTATCTCATCTAAACCCTAGTTTGTATTTAATCTAAATAGTTTATGATAGCTGGCTATTCGGCTATAGGCCGGGTATTCTCGATCTGTGGCAGGCATAAATTGTATGATCGGGGACTGGACTCTGAATTTGTACTATTTCTTGAATTGTTACAGGATCCTGGCGATGGCGTAGGAACGTGGATTTCTCGTACTTGGGAATGTATTTCGAAAAGGTTTAGGATTTCAATTGAAAAACTTAAAAAGAAAGTCTGCAGCACGTTTGAAGGACTTTATGCCACGGAGCAGCCAATTACAACTAGCACTACTGTAGCGACAACTGATGCACCTAAGATTTTAACAAATGGCACTAATGTGACAACAATTGATGTACCTAAGATTTTAGCAAATAGCACTAATGTAACGACAACTGATGCACCTAACATTTTAGCAAATAGCACTAATGTAACGACAACTGATGCACCTAAGATTTTAGCAAATATCACTACTGTAACGACAACTGATGCACCTAAGATTTTAGCAAATATCACTACTGAAATGACAACTGATGCACCTAAGATTTTAGCAAATATCACTACTGTAACGACAACTGATGCACCTAAGATTTTAGCAAATATCACTACTGTAACGACAACTAATGCACCTAAGATTTTAGCAAATATCACTACTGTAACGACAACTGATGCACCTAAGATTTTAGCAAATATCACTACTGTAACGACAACTGATGCACCTAAGAGTTCAACAAATATCACTACTGAAATGACAACTGATGCACCTAAGATTTTAGCAAATACCACTACTGTAACGACAACTGCTGCACCTAAGATACAACAAAAGATTATTGTAATTGGAGGTCGGCAATGCTCGTATATCACAGATTCTTTAACTGATTCTCTAAGTATCAGGAACCAACCCGGTAACGTAGTATCAAATGTGATCGGAAGATGTAACAAGACGGCGACCTCTTCGAAAATGATACATGATTTATTTGAACTTCAAGAGCCATACGAGGACTACGATTATTTAATATTAAATATTGGTGAAGAGGGCTGGAATAATACTTATCTGAATTATTTTCGCGAAGGCCAAAACTTGCCCACTCTACGTGGTAATCCTAATGTTATATTTCTTCCTGCTAACCCTGACGATAACGATCATTCGCTAATGTTCCAAATTGTCCAAGATAGATACCCCAAATATGCTGTCGTCTACTATGTCATTAAAAGCGGTATATTTGACAGTTCAGAAACTGAAAATACATATACTGGAGCGGTTTCCTCAATATCCGCTATAATTAAATCAAGCAACCAAAAAATTTATTAGGATAAAACAGATTATGAAACATATAATACTAAAGAAATTAAAATACTAACTATAAACTAAGAACTTAACTAACTAAAATAAAAGGCTAAAACAGATTAAATTTAATATTAAAAAAGACTTAAGAAATCGGACCCCTTTGGCATAGTTCCGAAGACGCTGGCAGCATTTCCTCGCTGTATAGCAACGCTAATGCGTTGAGCGAGGAAGCTGCCAGCTCTTCGGTCCCCCGTGATGTCGACCAGTCTTTTAGAAATTTGCCTAAACAGTTGATGTGCACTGGGCCCCCACGGACCAAGGGTCTCAACTCCAAATGGAACAAAATCGTATTCAGAGCTGAGACCCCTGTACTTATGTGCTTTTAATTTTTCGGCCGCTTCGGCCGCCGCACCTGCCTTATGAGATGTTCCATGGGGATGGGAAGGAGCCAGCCCGTGGTGGCCCAGAGGGTCGACATCGCTGCGGCAAGGGTATCTATGGGGTGTACATATCTTTAACCCCAGCCGCAGGCACGTTGACACACGTAGTGTGTCGGGGTCTAGGAAGGTGCCGTTATTTGGCGAGGGGTAGGCGTGAAGCCAACCGCCGGCTTCCTTGGTGCCCGACGCTAGCAGCCGTGCTTTATCAGGACCTGTGCTGCGGCTGAGGAGAAAATCAAAGGAGATTTTACACAAGGTGTCATCCCAACTCCTCTGGGACATGGGGTGGTCAGGGAATCCTTTCCCGGACAAGCAATTGACCAAGCATTTTTAGCTTCTGCACAGTCAGCAATCTCATAGTTTGAGGGTGGAACCCTTAGGATTTTACCTACAAGATTAACTGAGCTGTGGGCAGAAGACAAAAATGCCGGTAAGGAAACACTACTAATTTTGCGTATTCCCAAACCGCCGTGACGAAAAGGAATGACTGGATGGGAAGGACTGTTCGCTGAGTTGAATGTTTAAAATTGTTTCTAAATTTGTTTTAATAAGATCATCCAGAGGTAACAAGAGATTTAGAAATTTCCACAAGGGGCAGCAGCGAAGTACATTATGTTAACTTCGGAACAAAAAGGCAGAATTTAAGAATTGATATTGCGTAATGAGGGCTTATTTGGACAAGGCGGTCTGCACAGTTTTGGAATTTCGAAACATAACTTAGTATATAGTCGGAAAAAGAATCTTCAAAAATTGGCGAGCCAAGGAGGCAAAGCAAACTCTTAGTGACTATTTTAATGTCAGGTGTCACTTTATCGAATGTCTCTTTAACATCGGTGTCACATGACAGACTTTGGTTATAGAGTTCACATTTATTAAAATTTAACTCTAAGCCAATGTTTTTGAACTTTGTTTGGATGGTAAATAAATCGGAAAGAACAGTGTCCATGTCGCCTCCAAGAGTCCCGTCGTCAAATACCAGACGTTAAATTTTGATTTTAATTTTGAATAATAGGGTCGATTGCCAAACTAAAAATTGCTGGTCCGAGAGGGTCACCCTGCTGACAGCCGACTTCTGAAGATAAAACATTTGAGCCACAGACCACTTAACCCTATTAGAAGCCCCCCGAACCACCTTCGTTCCTGTCACTCTTCATGCCACATGAAAGCAGTGTGGTATTGTGTTGTCTTTTAATGTGTTGCAATACCGGGAAAGTAACAAGTGTAGATACGAATAAAATATTCAAACTGCTAAGTATTTTATACGACGACAGTATATAGTTTATTCGGCGGCGTTAGAGTAAAAAGCTATAAAAATTATTTAACAGTAAAAAGAGCGTAAGTGAATTCTTACATACACAAAAAGCTAACGTAATAGTATGTAATTAAGTTTTAAGGGGATATTATTATGTACATATATAACTAGCTTTTGCCCGCGACTACGTCCGCGTGGAACTTGGAAGTATGGAAGCAACCTCGTACAACACGATAGATATCCATATCCACCTAATCACCTTAATTAATACAAGGGATTATTAAAAGCGCCTAAGTAAATGTAAGAGCAATTGTGCTTTTGGTCTAATAATTACATTTCCTGCAGGGTCATCAATGTCATCATGAATTACTTACTCACTTTTCAATCTTTTTAGGGATAATTTCCAGGATGAAAACTATCCTATGTCCTTCCTCGGAACTTAAACTATCTCCATGCCAAATTTCAGCGTGAAGAGGTAACAGACAGACAGACAGACAAACAAACTTTCGCATTTATAATATTAGTATGGATTTAAGTCCCAATCGTTTAAGTTCGGTTTAATTAGATAGTAATTTTCTTAAGGTTTAGTTATATAATTTTTATTTTGTGTTGTTGTTTTATCTATTAAATACATTTTTGGAAATCCATTTAATAAGTCAAACTTTTTTTAATAAAACTTTGTACAGACCAAACCATATAATTTTTGTAAGTACCTACCTATAATATTTTAGTACCTATTAGTAAACTGGCATCCTGTCAAATATTGCAGTGCCCTACAGGATTTCACAGCGGAAATAATGTATAATGTACCATGTATAAATGTACCTATGAAAGCAATAAATAAACTGAGAAACTGATACTTTACTAAGTGAGCGCAACGACCCAAAGTGGATCTGGGCCTCCGATATCAGATCACGCCACGCTCCACGTCCCTGAACCAGCTCTCGCCAGTTAAAGATGCCTAGGTCCCTGAGATCTTTTTGGACTTCATCACTCCAGCGATATCCAGGCTGTCCTACGGGTCTGCGACCACTCGGTCGTCCCAGATAAGCGGTTTTCCGGCACGATCTCCTATTCTCTCGTTTCCGAGCCAGCGGGTACTGATACTTCACAAATCAAAATGTAGGACACTAAGCCGACGTCCACGGCTATATTAAAAAGATTTGACCCCTAAGCACCCACATTTTTCAATTTTACGACAAGCTTATTGGCACTAACTATTCTGTGAATAGATAAGCCAACTTTAAATGGGTCTTAGGGCTCATGAAATGGGATAATGGTGCGCGGACAGATTTCATTTCAAGACCTTTTTACCTTTTAACCTGATCCTGAGTTTATTGCTTGCAACAATTTCCCAGCTTAGTGTTATAACGATATTTATCATATTTCTTATCACTCTTTCAAAAGAGTCAGCGTGTATGATTTTTTTATGGAAATCAATTCGCACTGTGAATCGAGCCTACTTAGGCTCAGCGCACACCTGATTGCTTAGCTTCGTCTTTCGCTGTTGTTCGGGTATAATCGGCGCGCGTCCATAGCCAATGCTAGAGGCACATACGAGTTGATCACTACCCTAAATCGTTCACAGCGAGTAGCGAGTACAGAAGTATTAGACTTTAAAAAAGGCGAGTAACTGTTTTTTTCTGGCAACTGCTCGGAAATGTTTATCATATCATATTGAAAATATAAAATACGCAGAAAGGCTGATTTTGCTATGAATGTACCATTAATATAGTCCTGTCAAATATGTTACGGGAAATATTGAGCACCGGTATATTTACTGTATAACGTAATACACCACCTAAGGCAATGCATAACCTTAGCTTAGGTAAAGTAAATAAATAAGTTGAAATTACTTCAAAACCATCAATACGTCAAGACTTGTATGCCGCGGGTGAATATTTGATCCAACTTTAATGGTTTCAAGTTTCAGGTTTCTGTATTTTGTACTCGTATATTGGTATACGTCATTTTGTCAAGTTTCTCCTATATGGAATGTTACAATTTAATATTTTTCGTTAGTATCATTAGATAAAAAATGAAATAATTACGTAAAGTTACCAAGTGATCGTCAGATTATTTTAATGCACACTTATAAACATGTAATTGACGACGCGGTTGGTGCAGTGGTTAAGCTACTGCCTACTGAGCCGATGGTCCTGGGTTCTAATCCCGGCAAGGGCAAATATTTGGGTAGGTGCCATTTTTTGACGTTTAAATATCACGTCTTATAAATCTATGAACGCCGGCTGCAGGCACGAAAAAGCATGACAATTTTCATCATAGTTTTCTTATGATGTTATCACGTAAAAATATTATCCGTAAACCGATTTTACAGACAACCACTCTTTTTAGGTTTCCGTAGTCAACTGGGAACCCTAGTTTCGCCATGTCCGTCTGTCCGTCCGCGGCTTACCTCCGTGATCATTAGTACTAGAAAGCTGAAGTTTGGTATGAGTATGTGTATGTATCACGCCGAAAAAACGGTAAAATAAAGACTAAAAAAAAAAGTTTTTTCGGGTACCTACTCCTAATAAAGTGGGGGTGAATTTTTTTTACGTTCCAACACTAGCGTGTGGGGTGTCGTTGAATAGGTATTTAAAAACAATAGGCGTCTTGAAACATCATTTTGTGATAAAGTCAGCAGTTTTGTAAATATTCGCTCAGGAAATCCAAAAAATTGTGCCCCCCCCCGCCCCCCTCTAACTTCTCAACCACGGGTCAAAAAATTAATTATGAGAAAATTCATCAAAATGAGGCCTTATAAGTACTTTCAATGAAAACTATATTGAATGAAATCGGTCGAGCCGTTTTTGAGTAGTTAATCGCAAAATTTCATAATTTTCTTTAAAATGACGTAATTGCCGCGCGGTGTCCTTAGACTTCGAACCTTACACAATTACACATATTAGTTAGTGACATTATAAATTAAAACACTCCGCTTAATCTGGCGCGTATAATCGATAACTTCGAGAAGAAATCTTTCTCGTAATTTAAACCTTGGGCTTAAAACCGCTGTTTTAAGTATTGTGAAGGATGGGCAACTATGGAACCCTACACTGAGCGTGGCCCGACATGCCCTTGGCCGGTTTTTTTGTACATAAGTTTTGATGGAAGATACCTAAATGGAACGGTTTGGATGCAGCCGTTCAGTTTTTAATATATTTGAATTATTTTATAGATAAACTGGTGTAAATACTGCTAAATTCAACCGGTTAAAGCATGCTTCAATATGGCGTGCATTCCTGTATCGGTATTTACGAGATTTTTGCATAGTCGACGCCTGGCGGGGTGCGCGCGGAATGGAGACTCATCCGGAATCCATTGCGGATTCCAAGGGGTGGTCCCATGTTATAAGACCCGGGCGTTCGCTTGCTATAAAGTGATTGGCAGTGGCGATTGCCGGAGCGCGTTCGAAGCCCCACGATCAATTGCGCAACACAAACAAGCTACAAATTTAGCTCCTAAGCGGCTCTTGGGAAGATACTATAAAACCTTTCTATTTTTTTATCCTGTGGTATTTATGAGATTATAAATTTATGCAACACGTAATATAACACCATTTTTAATGTGGGTACACCAAATTATTTTATATTGTACCATTGATACAAAGATCAAAGTAAGGTCAGGTGGGGTAAGGAAGAAATGGAGCACTTCAATAAACATAAAACGATCAACTGCAGCGACATTTATTTTTTACCTACAATTGTTTAAAAATTTTGAGTGTTTTCCTTACCCCAGTATGTTTCTCTTACCCCACCGCAATGCGCAAAGACCGCATTTTAAGTTTTATTTTATCTTTGTATCTATAAATTTATGCAACTATATGTCTCATCATTTTTAATGTGGGTACAGCACATTTCTATATAGACAAAGAAAGGACAGTATTTTTCTCCTAATTAGATTGAAAGAGCTCGTGATTCTGAGTAGAAAATACCCAAAATATCGAAAACTAAAAAAAAGTGGTGTGTATAACTTAAGAAAAAATGGCCCATATACCTGAAATGAAACTAAAACTTCACATGTCTTTGTCAAAAGCGCTAAAACCATACCTATACTTTAAGCACGCTAAATAAATAAAATGGAAACACAATAAGTCCCGTTTTTTGTTATGTTAAGGAGAAACAATCTTTAATCATCTTTTTCGAGGTACGGCGTAGAGTAGCTACGACTTCGATCTTAGCGGCGACCGGCAGCGATACGCTCTATGTGTCTCGCTCACTTGTAATAGCCGCTAGTCGTTTGTCTCACTCAACCACTCGCCGCACCGCTTGACCGATAAACCGCTTCCCGCTTATGATTCAGCCCACACATCGGAGTTTATAACTAGAGACTGGCATTATTAAATAGTCATGTGAGCTTATACGGCCCGGCCAAGCGTTAGTCAATGGGTGTCAAGCAATTAATATGAGCCGATAATAGCGTAATGAGAGTTATGGATCATTTATGGATTTATTGAGTCATAAACTCATTGGTCCATCCTCCATAACCTTGCTGGGAGCATTGAACTTCCCCGAATTTGCCATCGCTTTGGCGGGAAATTTAAAGAAATTTTCAACGACCTTGTTTATGAATAATAAATAAAGATCGGACAACCTCACACAAATCGATCTAGTCCCAAATTAAGCTCAAGAAGGCTTGTGTTATACTAGACGACGATATACGTACTTATATAGATAAATATATATTTAAATACATATAACAACCATGACCCAAGCACAAATATTGGAGTTTTATGTTTTATATTTCATGTTTCATGTTTCATGTTTCATGTTTCATGTTTCATGTTTCATGTTTCATGTTTCATGTTTCATGTTTCATGTTTCATATTTCATGTTTCATGTTTCATGTTTCATGTTTCATGTTTCATGTTTCATGTTTCATGTTTCATGTTTCATGTTTCATGTTTTATGTTTTATATTTTGTATAGTATTTTATATTTTTATTTTTATATTTATACATTTATATCTATATATATAAAACTCAAAGGTGACTGACTGACTGACATAGTGATCTATCAACGCACAGCCCAAACCACTGGACGGATCGGGCTGAAATTTGGCAAGCAGGTAGATGTTATGACGTAGGCATCCGCTAAGAAAGGATTTTTCAAAACTCACCCCTAAAGGGGTGAAATGGGGTTCCAAAGTTTGTATGGGGAAACAAGATTAGTTAGACTATTTTATTCGAAACTTCACAGGAGTATTCCTAACGATAAATGAGTAAACACGTGTTTCAGGTTTTTTAACCGACTTCAAAAAAAGGAGGGGGTTCTCAGTTCGGTTGTATGTTTTTTTTTTTTTTTTTTTTTTTTTTTTTTTTTTAATGTTTGTTACCTCATAACTCCGTCATTTATGAGTCGATTTGGAAAATTCTTTTTAGGTTCATGAATAAACATCTCAAGGTTGGTCCCATAAAATTTTGGTGAAGATCGGATGACGAGATCCATGAGGAATCGAAGGAATTCCTGAAACTTTATAGGCAGTCATAATATTTTTCATATATTTTCTAAAACTATTTAAGTATTTGCATATGGTAGTCATCATCTTCCAATGCTGAACTGATGATGGAAGGTACAACTCCTTAACGGTTAGGAGTTAGGAGATAATTAAAACGAGTTGCATTCCTTCAAGACCTCCCTGATCACCCCGCCATAAGTATTTTATATGAATCACTAAAAAGCGAAAAAAAAAATTTTTAACAAAAAAAAGAACCGACTTCAGTAAAACTAAAAATCCAAAAATAACCCGTTCAAGTACAGATTACATTTGACTCACCCTTTGAAGTCGGTGCCAAACCTCACGTAAACTAATATATAAATATAATAACAGTGGTTTGGGATCGACTTCAAAGGGTGAGTCAAATGTAATCTGTACTTGAACGGGTTATTTTTGGATTTTTAGTTTTACTGAAGTCGGTTCTTTTTTTTGTTAAAAATTTTTTTGAAAATTCAACCCCTAAAAGGGAGAAATAAGGTGACAAAGTCTGAAAATCAGCATGGGTATTGTTTTTATGGTTTATCGGGTCGCTGATTACGAAAACCGCAACGATTTTAAAATCCAACGTGGCGGACGTGAGTTACCATCTCCCCTGTTGGGGTGAAATGGGATTGAAATGTCTAAATACTAAGCCGCTGGTTCTAGAGAGTTAAAATTTGGCACGTAGGTTCCTTATAAGGTGTAGGGGTGCACTAAGAAAGGATTTTTCAAAACTCACCCCCTAAAGGGGTGAAATGGGGGTCCAAAGTTTGTATGGGGAAACAAGATTAGTTAAACTATTTTATTCGAAACTTTACAGGAGTATTTCTAACGATAAATGAGTAAACACGTGTTTAATTTTTTTTGAAAATTCAACCCCTATAAGGGAGAAATGTGGTGAGAAAGTCTGAAAATCAGCATGGGTATTGTTTTTATGGTTTATCGGGTCGCTGATTACGAAAACCACAACGATTTTAAAATCCAACGTAGCGGACGTGAGTTACCATCTCCCCTGTTGGGGTGAAATGGGATTGAAATGTCTAAATACTAAACCGCTGGTTCTAGAGAGTTAAAATTTGGCACGTAGGTTCCTTATAAGGTGTAGGGGTGCACTAAGAAAGGATTTTTAAAAACTCACCCCCTAAAGGGGTGAAATGGGGTTCGAGTTTGTATGGGGAAACAAGATTAGTTAGGCTATTTTATTCGAAACTTCACAGGAGTATTTCTAACAATAAATGAGTAAACACGTGTTTCAGGTTTTTTTTAATTCAACCCCTAAAAGGGAGAAATGTGTTGACAAAGTCTGAAAATCCATTGGTAATGCTTTTATGGTTTATCGGGTCGCTAATTACGAAAACCGCAACGATTTTTAAATCCAACGTGGCGGACGTGAATTAACATCTTCCCTGTTGGGGTGAAATGGGGTTGAAATGTCTAAATATGAGTATGGGTGTAATTTTTATGGTTTGTTGAGATGTTAATTACGAAAAGAAAATGCCACCAATTTTGAAATTTTATTTGTGGTCATGAAAATTCTTGAAAAAAATTGTGCCAAATTGCAGTAGTTTTGCAGAAAATCGGTTGTAACAGACGGACTGACAGACAGCTAGCTACACGTGACCCTATAAGGGGGTTCTGTTTTTGCTTTTGAGGTATGGATAGAGACCCGCGTTATCCTAATAGATTAAAAAAAAAATATTTGCTGGCATCTCGATCGTCGTCAATCGGTACCTATAGGCGGGCGGCGCGTTGGGATGGGAGGAATAATGATCGGGAAACTCCCTGCATCCGTAATAAATACATTCAAGCTTTTCAATAATTATGTTAAGTCATTTCAGAATTCTGAATTACGTTTATCTGGCTCAGAATAATACATTTTTCATTCATCAACGAAGAGAACCTCAATATCTTACAATAGAACATGACGTAACTTAGAACATGGCTTAGAATCATTAAATCAATCTCGAATAAATATCACAAGTCAATAAGCGGAGGCTCGGGACATTATAAAAGCTTTATACAAATAAAATGCACACATATCCCGGTGTCTTAGCTTCACTTCGAGTTATGGATTTTGAAGTGAACTTTATTTGGTACAGTAAAAGCTGAGATCGTTTGATTTGAGTGCTTGAGTTTTCGGTTTGATTTGATAAAGTGGAGTTATGATAAAGTAAAAAGTATTTCCCAGAAATATAAGAAAAGCGTAAGTCTGTGTATGTTTTGTTACTTCTTCACGCTAAAACGGCTGGACGGATATGCACCAGGGAAATGCAGATTGCAGATTATAGCCTACTATTAATCCTGAAAAAAAGAGCATTGTTCCCGTAGGATGATGTATATTGTATAGGCACGCGAGCGAAGCCGCGGGTTAATGCTAGTTTTATTTATATATGCGAAAGTGTGTCTATCTGTCTGTTACCTCTTCACGTTTGAACCCCTGAATCGATTTTGATGAAATTTGGCATGGAGATAGTTTAAGATCCGAGGAAGGACATAGGACAATTTTCATCCTGGAAATTATCCCTGAAAAGTTTGAAAGGTAAGTAATTCATGATGACATTGATGACCCTGTAGGAAATGTAATGATTAGACCAAAATCACAATTGCTCTTACATTTGCTTAGGCGCTTTTAATAATCCCTTTTATTAATTAAGGTGATTAGGTGGATATCTATCGTGTTGTACGAGGTTGCTTCCATACTTCCAAGTTCCACCCGGACGTAGTCGCGGGCAAAAGCTATTACTCATAAATTTGTCATTGCCATTAAATTATGAAAAATGTTGTAAGCTAGAGATACAGATTAGTAGGGTGACAAAGAATTTAAGACAAAAATGGTTTGAAAATAAAAATTATCATCGAAAATAAAAGTTTGTTTTCATGTTATTACGACTTTAACGTGACCGCCATCAATTACCGAATTAGAAAAGTTGGTACCTGATCACCGATTAAAAATCATCGTGTATACAATAAGAAATGTAGTATCACCACATGAAATAGAATCAACATTTTATTCTGTTCAATATTTAAGATAGATATTGTTAAGGGATGCGTCAATAAAACTACGCTGTCGGATCTAGACTGAATGCTTTATTTCATAGTTTACCCTCATGCATATAACACTATATTGAAACTACCCACAACCCCCTTTTTTACTTTATGCAATATACATATGAAAGCTATAAAACGGAAAGTTAATAAACATGACATTATTTCCATAATTATATTTAGTATGTATAACATAATTTTATTAAACAAATATATTCACTAATAACATTAATAAAAGCGACAATACACATCATCTTTCCCTTTTTATAAGCAAAAGAGGATAATTTTTGTGATTTCGTTATATGTAATTCGTAATTATAAGTTAAACATACAATATCTGGTTATATTATTATTCTTGAAATAACAACTGTGTGACATTGTAAATAAAAATTGTAAGACAAGCAAATTTCATTAACATTAGCTTATTACATTACTTTTGATAATTTAAATAGGTAAAAAAAATCGTAACACACACAAATTTCATTAAAATTAGCTAATTATATGACCTTTAATAATTAACACAGGCAGAATTATTGTGCTTGTAAATAGCAATAAACAAAAAAATAAGGATTAAAACATTTTATCACGGTGCTTGTAAAAAGCGAAAAAAAAAAAAAAAACAATTTAAAATTTCATGCATTACATTAATCTATTCATTGTATTATGATAATTTAAATTTAAGTAACATATCAATCTTCAGATACTATTATTATCTTTACATGCGTTATCTGAAATGAAAAAAAAAACAGGTAATATTTTCAAACATGATGCATATTCTATTATGTATCTAACAAATTTTATGTTTCTTATACTATAGAATACATGATTATCTTCTTGATTACAACAGTGCATATAATACATGCGACCCGGCTGCACTCAATACCAATCAGGAGTAATCACCGCCCTGCCAGAACGAGTGACATAGTTATAGTTATTATTCGTAGCATTGCGAGAGTGAGCGAGGGGGCCGACGGCAGCGTGTTGCCGCTGCGTAAGCGACTGAGGTAGGGCGGGCGCGTTATCACCCGATACAATGATATCATCGTAAGCGACTGAGGTAGGGCGGGCGCGTTATCACCCGATACAATGATAACATCGTAAGCGACTGAACTAGGGCGGGCGCGTTATCACCCGATACAATGATATCATCGTAAGCGACTGAGGTAGGGCGGGCGCGTTATCACCCGATACAATGATATCATCGTAAGCGACTGAGGTAGGGCGGGCGCGTTATCACCCGATACAATGATATCATCGTAAGCGACTGAGGTAGGGCGGGCGCGTTATCACCCGATACAATGATATCATCGTAAGGCTGGTGGTACACAGCGGACTCCTTCATGTTATTGTCCGGCCGATTTTCATTATCTAATATGAGATGGCGCCGATTTCTGACCAACGTACCACCATGCAGCATTTTGATTACATATGATCATATACCTTTAAGACGTAAAATAGTACCACTAACCCATTTCTTATCAACACGCATCTTAATCTTTTGGCCCGGAACCAACTGTGGTAAGTCTCGTGCTGTTTTATCATAGTGTTGTTTTTGCTTATCCTGCCTTCTCTGTAACTCTGTAGAAACATTGTTTTGAATTTTTGGCTTAAGAAACCGAGGTGCACATGGTACAATACTCCGGAACTTCCTATTGTTTAACAACTCCGAAGGAGATGCTAATGTACTAGTGATGGGAGTGCTTAAATATTCCAAAAGTGCTAGCCTAAAATCCGTTTTTTCAGCACTAGTCTTTTTCAAAATATTTTTGACTGTCTGAACATAGCGCTTGACTTGACCATTAGATTGTGGGTATCGAGGCGAGGATGTTACATGTTCAAAACACCACTGTTGGGAAAACATTTTGAATTGGATAGACGCGAACTCGGGTCCATTATCTGACATGACAATATCGGGTATGCCGGTATGACTAAATATAATCTTTAAGTGCTTAATCACATGTTCAGTTGTCAGACAATTTAGCTCCACAACCTCCAAGAATTTACTGTAATAGTCTACTAGTAATAAATATTTTTTTTCCTGAAAGTGGAAGACGTCCACACCAACCTTCGACCACGCTCTGTCTGGTATATCATGCGGAATTAATGTTTCCTTCCTATTTTTTTTTTTTCGTAAGTTAAGCATACCTGACAATATTTTATATAATCCTCCAACTGACTATTGATGTTAGGCCAAAACATAGACTCACGCACTCTTAACTTACACTTTTCTGATCCCAAGTGCCCAATGTGCACCCGCCTTAACATTTCTTTGCGCATCATTAACGGTACAACAATTCGATCGCTTTTCCATACCATCCCATATGCAACCGTCAACTCATCACGATATCCCCAATACGGCCTTACTAGTTCGTCTACTTCTTGCTTGTGCGTGGGCCAACCCTCTGTAATATATTTTAACAAAATCTGCAGCTCTCGGTCATCCTGCGTTGACTTTTGTATTTGTACGAAGTGCGAATCGATAAGCGGATTGTTGACGAGCACGGCGCACACCTGTGCACGCGCGTCCAGCTGATCGCGCGGCACCGCGCTCGGTGTGCTCGCCGGGTCCACCGCGCGGGACAGCGTGTCCGCAATATATAAATATTTACCGGGCTTGTACACGAGCTTAAAATTATACGGTTGCAGGCGTAACAACATCCTTTGTAACCTAGTCGGGGCAGAGGCAATCGGCTTGCATATAATACTGGTCAACGGTTTGTGATCCGTCTCCACCGTGACATCACCTCGACCATAGATATACGCATAAAATTTTTCACATGCATACACGCAGGCAAGAAGCTCTTTTTCGATCTGCGCATATGACTGTTCCGCTTTTGTTAGAGATCGCGATGCATAACAAACAGGTAAATTATCCTGTAACAGACACGCGCCTAAACCATTCTTACAGGCATCTACAGATATGACCACAGGTTTTTTTAAACTGTAATATTGTAAGATAGGTACACTTATCAAGCACTGCTTTAGAGTGTTAAAAGATTTCTCGTGCGGTTCGGACCAATGCCACTCGATTTCCTTCTTTAACAATTGCCTGAGAGAGTGAGTTTTGTCGGATAAATTAGGAATAAAATTCCCCACATAATTTATCATACCTAAAAATCGTTCGAGATCTTTTGTATTCTGCGGACGAGGCATGTTACGTATTGCTGAAGTATATGACTCATCGGGATATATACCATTCGGAGTAATTTTGTGTCCCAAATATTTAATTTCGGATAGCCCAAATTTGCACTTATTTTTATTCAATTTTACATTTATTTCGCGACACCTGTTTAACACACGTTTCAACCTTGCATCATGTTCCTCTTTTGTCCGACCATAAATGAGTAGATCGTCGACAAAAAGACATACACCTTCCATATCATCGAACTGCTCATACATCCTTTTATGAAATACTTCTGAGGCGGAAGTAATTCCGTACGGAACCCGCAAAAATTTGTACCTGCCGAAACTGGTGTTAAAGGTACACGAGTCGGTGCTGTCCCTATGTAATCGCAATTTTACCTACAATAGCGTGTCTTCTTAAACAAAGCTAGTTCCTTAACTATGGATGCACTCGGGATATCCGGGCCAGGGTCCCGATGGGGAAATTTATGAGCCCAGGCCAAAGCGGTTCCTTATTTATAGCCTCCGTTAATGACGCGCCGATCTGGGGACCTATTCCCAAGTTCGGTGCGTATAATTGACAACATTTAAAATTTTCAAACTTGATTTCTTGAGCGTTTTAACTGCCTCATTAATATGTCTGCAATATCAACGACCTCCGTATGAACTGAAGCGCCATTTTCGGTTGTCTTGATGTTTATAGCTTTTATGAGTTGGCTAATATTACGGGCAGATTAATGAGATGGTTAAAACGCTCAAATAATCACCCTTTATACTAATTTTAGTACTTTATTATCTACTATAGCAACCC
The DNA here is from genome assembly GCA_905147355.2 of Apotomis turbidana. Taxonomy (NCBI): domain Eukaryota; kingdom Metazoa; phylum Arthropoda; class Insecta; order Lepidoptera; family Tortricidae; genus Apotomis; species Apotomis turbidana. Next base: position 19,775,182 of record LR990297.1, read on the forward strand.
GCCCCAGTCTCGCACGGGTGTAATGCTATAGTATCCATGTATTATACATATAAACCTTCCTCTTGAATCACTTTATCTATAAAAAAAAAACGCATCAAAATCGTTGCGTAGTTTTTAAGATCTAAGCATGTATACATAGGGACAGACAGGCAGCACGCGACTTTTTACTATGAAGTGATTTATCACAGAACCAAAAAAACTATTATTTACGGACTAGTTTTGGAAATATTAAATATTATTAAATAAAGGTGAAAGCAGCGTCGTCTAAGAATCAGCACTCAAATGGCGTCACCTTGTGGAAAAATGACAATCGCAAACTACAAAAAGGATAGTGGTACAATCACACTAAACCCGTATTAGGAATACTGTAAGACTAAGAGACTGTAAGATTTTTGCGCTGTGACCAAATACTTGTTTTGTACGCTACGACACCAGCGGAAAGTTCATGCCATTCCAACAGTTTGTCATACATAACCCGCTGGCACCGACCAGTTTGGTAGTCGCAAAACCAGGCACCGACCAATTTGGTAGTCGCAAAACCAGGCACCGACCAATTTGGTAGTCGCAAAACCAGGCACCGACCAATTTGGTAGTCGCAAAACCAAAATAGGGCTGAATGAGACACGTTTAGTAAACGAGGCATGAAGATAGTACTTATCAATGGCACCCCGTGAATCTGTATGCTGTATTGTGTCCAATATATGTCCGGTATATGCTGATAATTCACCTCAAAAGAGCAAAAAAGACGAAAGTATATAAAATTCGCATTTCAAACTCGGGAATAACCCCCCTGGGCTGCTGGGCATTCAGACAGATAAGGATTGCCCGGCCATTTATAGCCGCGTCAGCGAAGATTTTTATACTTACTTGCAGATTCTGATTGTACAGCTAATCATTATTATAGAGTTATGTAATACATATTTTTTTCAGAATATGTTCTGATTTAAATACGGAAAGAGACTTTATAGTAATTTTGGTTTACCAGAATAAAGCTGTCTTAAAAATTTTGAGTTTGAACCGGTGGTTATTCTCCAAGTTATCCTGAAATCGGTTTGATATCGTCTGACCATGTGGCCTGTAGTCTTGGTATAATCTGGCTTTTCGTTCGAGGTCTCCAGTGTAGCGTTCTTGATCACAATATGCAATACGAGCGATTCAGTATTAAGAGCCCTTTGACTGCCAGAAACTTATTTTGCAGAATTTTTATTCCTGTGTGTGTACGTACATATACATCCATACTATCTATACTAATATTATAAATGCGAAGTGTGTCTGTCTGTCTGTTACCTCTTCACGCTTAAACCGCTGAACCGACTTAGATGAAATTTGGTATGGAGATAGTTTGAGACCCGGGAAAGGACATAGGATACTTTTCATCCCGAATAAATTTAGTGTTCCCGTGGGATGAGCGGGTAACACCGCGGGGCACAGCTAGTTCTTCATAAATTTTCCAAGTATCATAATAGGATCAGTGGAATAAATTACGAATTATGAGAGGGATAGATAATGCTCTTTCAGGTGAGCTTTAATAATTTATGCTGAATAAAGGCTAAATAAGCGTTTATGCAACCACTGTCGCACTTGGGTAGGTATTCTCTGTGCCCTTGTCTCAATGACCTTCACTATACCTACATAAATCAACGCCGTTCGGAAACTTCCTTCAATCACAAATCTCTGTATTCTCATAGCAAGAATCCTCACCTTCATTACCCTCTTCTTTCCGAAATCAAACGAGTTGTCTAACAATTGGGACTTTTTCACACAAAAGGGCGAATTAGGGCGGCCTGAGGAGGAAATTACATTAATTCCTATTTGAAAGTTGGGCTTTCGCCTTTAAAGTTGAAGGGAATCTTCAAAGGAACCGTACCTCCGAGGAATGAAATTGAGTTCACGGATTACTTTATTTTTCGCAGTTTTATGGCGTTATAGTTATGATACGGAATTGCGCAATGAAGTTCGTGTTTATTGTAAAACCAAAACATAAGCTAAAGAAGTTATTAATTATATTTTTCCAAAATAAGTACTTATACCTTAGCGATGTGTACGTGGTAACACTTTTGAGGTGTAAGTGTCAGGTGCGCACTATTTTGATCAGCACTATGATGCAGTTTAACTTTATCGTGTTCTAGTTTAGTTTTATTTTAAAAATAATAATAAATAATAAGTAATGCATTTAAACAATGCAGTTATTGAGCCATATCTTCTTTGAAAAACTAGCTCATCATTGTTGCTTATTGTAGCTCGAATTGCAAAATAGATAATTGTTCGTTATATTTCCGTGCTAAAACCTCGTCCAATGAGGGTTCTGTTGGGCTTCAAATGGCTTTTCTTCTTCTCTGTGTCATATTTTTCGAAGTGTTATTCGACCTACATTAAAGACAGATCGAAGCTTACTTGCCGATTCACGTTTACGAATAGTTAAAATTTAAAAGAATAATTATTTTAGTGGATAGTCATGTCATTTCTGATGGCTTATTGCTGCTAAACTATAGGGATACATCTTTGCTTTAATCTACTTAAAACTTCGATGGCTGCCATTAAAAGTTCCAAGTGGAAATGTGTCTGTTATTTCAAAAGTATCTTAAAAAAGAACGCGTGTGTTTCAACCACAAATAACACTCAAAAATAACCTTGCTTTTACGAACATAAACTCGTATATAAGGCACTTTTTTCAGAATAAAGAACCTAGTAATTTATGGCAAGAAGCTCTTTACTTATGCATAAAATTACTAACCAGCATATTTCATATATGTCTTTTATATTATTACGAGTAATATAATTGTCGAGGCCCGCGATTCCTTTCGTTTGTCACTACATTAATATGCAATATATTTGGGCTATATACCTAAGATATCAATAGAAAGAACAAATATATGGAAAATAATAAAACATTTGACATTTGTTACGCTTTTTAGATTCCATAGGGCATAGCATCGGTTACACTCCTTACCATATTAATTTAATAAGGTGTCAAAATGTACATATCGCAAAGCCTCTTACGACATTTTTCCTCGTAGCGATATCGTTTACCATTTTAATTTAAAAAGGTATTAAAGTATACATATCCTAAAGCCGCTTACGACGTTATTCCTCGTGGTGGTACCATTGGCAGAGCCCCAGCACGTTGAATAGAACAAATCGTTTCGCTCGGATTTGTTTGTACGTTTGTTAGCAAGAGTTTCCAGGTGAAATATTTTTGTTAGGAAACAAGAAGTTTATCTTATCTTTTTGTCGCGTTGATAGTTGCGCGAGTTAGTTGGCGTGCGGTCAAAGTGAGAATGAGGACAAACGGATGTTAGTCAATAGCCTGAGGTTTTTAAAAGCAGAACAGTCTATCATTGGATATCTATTCAGCTAAATCCGTTCTTGTTATAAGGCGACGGTTGGCGCAGTTTGTATTGCACCTGCCTACTAAGCCGGCAGTCTTGGGTTCACATCCCGGCCGGGGCAAACATTTGTGTGATGAACTCGAATATTTTTTCCTAGGCGAATTATCTATATCTACAAATTGTGCTAGATCTTCAGCTAAAGAAAAAATAATACTAACCCAATACCCTTGATAAATTATGTATAAAGAGAAGCAGACGCAATTACAATATGGCCCAGAAAACCCAATCATCCAAAGTGAAAAACATAAATCACCAGTCCAAATATTCACGAAAAAAAGCTCGGACATTCCTACTGAATACATCGCAAACTATTCAAAATCTACTCATACATACATTCATGAATCACCGCCATTGTTAAACAAGCTGACAAAGTTATTACATCAACTTACATCAACTATAAAGACAACAGAATATGATTCAAATTCTTTGATCACGACTTTCCAACAACATTGGAAATCATAAAGAAGTTACCAATCGATTTGCTGAAGAGACGACACTTATTTCAATGGATCTTAGGTTCCAAATAAGTAATACAAAGGTTCGGTATTTTTGGAGACGTTTAGGAGGTGTAAAGAGTGTTTTTTTAGTGGATTTTGGACGCAGTTATCATAAGTCGCGGCAGCAAATGTGGTATAAGGCTTTTTCGGTGTTCTGAATATTTTAGGACCGAATTGGGCTAAGAAGCTGATATATTGGAGCTTTACTAAGTGCTTTTCCATATATGAGTCGATACATTCTATTTTGATGTTATAAGAACCAGTAAACAGTTAAGCGAATTCGTTGTCATAGTCCCATTTTACATTATTGGATTGATATTCCTTCGCTTTTTGATTAAAGACAAGTGACTATACTATATTTTTGGGTTCGAAGCTGTTTAATATCTTTATTTAATCAAAGGTTTGACACTGGTACACCACCGCGTACCGGAAGACGCAGCGTGGGAGGCCCCTTACAAGTTGGCCGACGTCCTGGTTAGAATCGCGGGCAGAAATCGGATTAGAGCGGCATAAGACGGGTCGTTGTGGAGAACTTTGGGGGAGGCATTTGTCCAGCAGTGGACGTCTGATGACTGTGCAAGTCTGGCTCGCGCACCAAGGGTTCCATACAAATACTTATCCCATCTTAAATGGCACGAGTTTAGTTAAGTTTGCATCTGGTATGGCGCTGGATACAAATGAGGTGCAAAGATTGAGGAGCAACATTTATTTTATTCTGTTTTTTATCTGTGGTCAGAAATACATCACCTGTGAAAATTTCAACTGTCTAACTACCACGGTTCATGAGACATAGGCTGGTGACAGACGGACAGATGGATAAACAGTGGAGGCTTAATAATTGAGCCCCATTTTTAACCATTTCGGTACGGAACCCTAAAAAAGGTCCAAGTCTTCGTGTAATGAGTCGTGACTTCAATAAACACATCCGCAAGGATTGCCCGGTTCGATTGAGTGGTTCACCGCTGTGCCGCATTCGCGGAAAAGTCCGACGAGAGACAAGGACATAAAGAGACTACGCGCGTCATTCATTCACTCTCTTTGGGGTGATCCTCATGTCTGAGAATCGCGGACAGCTTCAGGGTTTCATCTGAATGATCTGTCCCCAACGGTTTCTGGCCAGCGGGTCTCTAATATAAAACTAACTTTTCTCAAACATGCATTGTAATGTCGTCATAACGTGCGTTATAACAGGCTTCGAAGTATCATGTCACGTTTCGGGCGGAACAACTCAATAGAAGTGAAAAGAAATTTCATACAAAATTGAAGACCTAAGCCGGGAAGTATTTTTTTTTCATAATCAGCCTAAATAGTTTAATTATATATTTTTTGAGTGGTGTTTGAGAAAAACACTATACAAGCCTTAGCCGTGACAAGGGCTTACCGGCTTCGTATACCTAACTATCCCTCTATACCTAACTCACCTGGCAAGTCCTCCTTTCCCGGCGTCTCCAGTAATGTTACTATTATTTCACTTTACAAATCCATTTGTAACCATTTGGGAAAAGCATTTCTTATCAGAAATAAGTTACACAGAAAACGTAACTCCTCTTCAAAGTAACGAATTCTGTCCGAAACATCAATTCTATAGGTATATATTGTCTATTGAGAAATGTTTTCTATTCAGTAAACAGTTCATAGTTGTCTTAAATGTGTTATATTCAGTAAACAGTTTATATCATGTATTTACCTAAATAAATAAAACAATGGGGCGGAGTATAGTGCGTTTATTGTTGCATTATTTATTTATTTATTTATTGAAAAACAGGTTACATAACATTACAGTTTACACCAATGCGTCATGAACCGAACAATGTTTATTTTGACGGCGAAACGGCGTGGCCCCGTTGTTCCGACATCTCGGGTGTTGGATTTGGTAGGTTGCCCCGGAACCGACGAAACACGACACCTTTCGGCCAGAAATCAGCACACGCGATGGTGTCCTGGAGCGGCCGCGGCACGCGCACCACAAACGAGCTGAAGTGCACGTAGTGGCGCGAATGCAACTGGAACACCCTCAGGTCCCTCAGCGAGTAGCCGGTTTTCTGGCGAACATACTGCGTCACTTCTTCAGCGGTGGCAGTGTGATGCAGGCGCGACACGTATAGCGCCTTGCTCGGTGTGGAGACCCGCAGACCACAACCAACCGGTTCTGCAGTACCACACTGACTCTTGCGTGTCTTACGCTTTCTTGACATCGTTGTGAAACCCTCCTTGTCCACACTGGTGCGAGGGGTTTCCTCTTTTGGAGGATCCCGAACTTCACGCACTTTTGAGGGCGCAGCTTTCCGGCGGGCTGGAACAGGCTCACCAGCAGAAAGGACGTCAGCAAAACGACGACGTGGTTTCGATGAAGCGTTGACGGGAGGCCCCGCGAGGAGGGGGCAGGGGGGCCGCGATTCAGCATGCACAGTGACATCGCTTTGCGCAGTGTCAGCTACACGCGAATTGACCGAGTTTGCATTTGACGCCCGGTCATTATTCTTGAAATTTGACGCCGTCAGTGACCGCGTTTCTGGGGCACCGTCGCGCAAACGGATGATTTCTTTGCGCAATACGTCAATAACGGCCTGTGATTTGTCAAATTTCTTTACAATTTCTGCCATGCCTGCTTTAAGAGCCACAATTTCTTTCAGCAGACAGCTCACGTCGACATGGTCTGGCGTATTGGATGGCAATCTAGAGACCTCCGTCGCCACGAACTCAGGCATGTCGCGTTCGTTCTCCCTCAGGACTTCAATGATGTCATCGAGGGTCTTCTTTCCGGCTTTATCTTCTCTGCGATGAGGTACAAATGTGCCGACAATCCCGAGAGACTGGAACAGCACCTTCTTCGCAGCGCAGATTTCGTCGACACTAAAACGCGACGAACAGATCTGAACAGCAGTCACCGCATCCATCTGACCTTCCCGCAGCAACTTCTGTTGCAGAAAGGCGAGGATCCCGTTGACAATGGGCCCACTTTTAGGGTCGCCCATTGTTTAACTACAGGCAGCGGTCGAGCCGCGCTAATTTCACAATTAAATAATTAATTAGTCATCGATGCGTCTAGTTCGCTGCGCGCATCGGACGCGACTCTAATCCCCACGATTATAATCCCCACGTTATTAATCGTATCGTATTGTTTTGTATTTCATACATTTGACAAGCTACTTTTTTTTATGCACATAATATAGTTATTTGGTATGGTTATCCCCTTGATCAACTTCCAACTACCCACCTACTGATTTTACACTCCCTTGCCGATTTTCTACGGTGCCTGATAGGTACTACTACGCCGGTTTAGAGGCTCTTATGATTAACCCTATCGTGTGCCCTCAAAATTGACTACAATAGCCAATCTTATGCGTGAACAAGCGCGAGCATTGGCGGCACGTAAAGAGACCGTCAACAAATATCATAATAAAATATAACTAGGTACTGATAATATTTTAGCGCCTTGCATTACGCCGCTTACTTCAAACCCGATTTTTTTTTGTAATCCCGTGGGATGAGCAGATAAAACGTAAGTCACGCCCCGCGGTGTTATCCGCTGGCCAATGTCACGGCGAAGCAAATTAGACGACATTATCAGACCGCTTAAAAATAAAAGATTTATCGGAAGTAGAATAAAAAAAGACGATAGTATTACGCTTTTGTAGTCGGGTTCTACAAATAATCAACTTCAACATTGTGAAGGCTAACTTTATCAGATTTGGACGCCAACAAATTATTAAATAGACTTCCGACAATAGAGGTTACACATAATACACACCTTAAGAAAATTAAAGACTTATATGGTTTACTCATGGATGCGTTGTCAGAACTGGACCAGCGTTGTCAGAACTGGACCAAATTGAAGTGGGACAAGACGGGAAGCACCACCTTTCAAATAAAAAACAAATCATCAAACGCGATTTACACAAACAAAACAGTTTTTTTGGAGTTTACTCCTTAAGAATCGATTTTCATATATAAGCCCGGGGTATGAAACATATGGGGTATAAAATCGAACGTATCTGCCGTGTTAATTTAAAAAGTCGTATCTCAGTATACGATCGGGGTAAAAATACGACTTCTTAATTTAGCAGGTTATGCGTTAAGCGTTATAGAATAAGATCCCGATATAAAATGACCTTCACCGAGATGTTTATTTGATGAAATGTATTTTATATTCAATTTAATATGTCATTAAATATATTGCATATGGGTTGCCTAACAAATTTTAGTCCAGGGTGTTTAATTTTTTTTTTTTTGCTAGCCTGTGTTTGTGTCCCACTGCTGGGCAAAGGCCTCTCCCTCAGACTTCCACAGGTCCCTGTTTAGTGCCTGTTCCGGCCAGTGGCTGAGAAATGCGTCCAGGTCATCCCGCCATCTCCGTCTGGGCCTGCCCCGTCTGCGTCGTCCATCTTTGGGCACCCACTTAGTGGCTATGCTGGCCCATCTTTCTGGATGCATACGGCAAACGTGGCCTGCCCAATCCCACTTGAGCCTGGCTGTTTTGCTACCTACGTCAGCTATGCGTGTTTTGGAGCGCAGCGTGGTGTTTCGGATGCGGTCCGTCCTTTTCACCCCTAAAATGCTGCGCTCCATGGCCCGTTGGCAAACCTTCAACTTGGACTTTTGGCTCTCAGTTAGCGACCATGTTTGGGCACCGTAGGTTAGGACAGGCAAAATACACATGTCGATAAGTTTCCGCTTCAGTGACAGTGGAAGGTTTCCCTTCATGAACTCTTTCATGGACCAGTAGCTCTTTCAGGCATTTTCGACGCGGCGTTCGACTTCTTTGTCCTATCTGTTGCTGAAAGAGACTAGCTGGCCCACTAGGCTGATGGGTCGGTAATTGGCTATGTCGCTCTTATCGCCCTTTTTATGTAAGAGAATAATATTCGAGTGGAGCAGTTTTTGAGGGATTTGACCAGTTTTCAAAATATCATTATAGAGTTTAGTTAGTGGAGATAAAAGTATCTGTTTGCCAAAAACTAGGGCCTCTGTGGTTACCCTGTCAGCTCCAGGGCTTTTATCGAATTTCATCGTCGACAAAGTTTTTGCAACTTCATCGACTGTTATGGGGGAGATGGTATCTGTATGAACACAGGAGCCATCTTCAGCATTTTGTGTTTTCAGTGGGTCCGAGTATAAAGAAGAGTAGAATTCTGTACATATCTCCATTATTTTATTTCTGTTACTGTGTTTGTTGCCAGTTTCATCTTTTAAGTTTGTAATCCACGTCTTGCCTTTGGTAATTCCATTTTTAGCTACTCTTAGTGATCTGTTATTGATTAATGCTATTTTAATTGAATTTGTATTGTTGTTTCGGATATCGGATCTGATGCTGCGTTTGGTTTCCCTGTCTAATGCTCGGTGTTCCGCTGAACCTATTTTTGAACTACATTGTCTTTCTAGTAGGCTTATAGTTTCAGACGAAAACTTGGTGCGTTTTTTCTGCTTGGTCTTGATCTTAGCACTCGCCGACTCGATTGCGTCTATGATATTGCTGTATTGGACCTCCACGTCACCGACATCTTGGTTCAAAATATTGAATGTATTTTCCAGTCCTAAATTAAATTGGTCGTAGTTGGCAGTTAATGCAAATTTGTCTAGTCTCCTAGAGTGTCTGCAAAACAAATTCTTGCGGTTGATTTTGAAATTGAAATTCAGTGATGCTCTGACGGGTCTGTGATCTGAACTGAACTTAATTTTGTTTATTACGCCTATGTTTTTTACAATGTCATTCATTGTTAATACAAAGTCTATTTCATTTTTTGTTTGACCATCCGGTGATATCCAAGTCCAGCGACGTTGGTCTTTTTTGAAGAACAAGCTATTACAAATCTTGAGGCTCTGCCCAAACGCAAACTGGATCAAACGGGAACCACGTGCATTCCGGTCTCCCAACCCATGTGGTCCTAGTATTTCATCGTTGTCCAGCTCTTGTCTGGGGCCTATCTTTGCGTTGAAATCGCCGAGTACTATATTCCAAGATCCGCGATGTTCATCGCATGTCTTGTTTAAAAGGTCGTAAAATTCTTCTACCTCGTCGTCGCTGTGCGCAGATGTTGGTGCGTAAACTTGGATCACCGTCAGGGTTTTTGTTGTTGTTAGTTGAAATTTAAGAATTGCAATCCTGTCAGAGTAGCCACAAAACTCTATTATATTATTCTTCCACTTTTTAGCCACCATGAAGCCCACGCCATATTGGCTGGCACTGGTGGCTCCAAAGTGATAGAAAATGCACCCATCTCTTTCCTCTGTTTCTTCGCCGTCTCTTCTTACCTCCGATAAGCCTACGATATCCCACTTGATATCTTGGAGGGCATTTTCAAGTTCTACAAGTCGTTCATATTTTAGCAGGGTCCTTACATTATAAGTTAGAACATTGAGAAATTCAGTGTCCGTTTTGCATGCCAAGGTCGTTTGACGGGAGATCGCACTAATCGCCCGGGGATTCTTAGCACCCCTGGCACCAGGGATGGTTCGCCTACCGTCATTGCCGGCATCCCCAGCACCGCCGGGCACTCGGGGCCTTATCGGGGAGTTGTACATCATGGGAGGTTAAGGCCGTAATCCCACCACGCTGGCCAAATGCGGGTTGGTGGGTCGCCAGTTATGCCTCGTTTGCTGGTTGGCAGGGTGCACCACGTGCAGGTGAGGTTGGCTTGGATCCCGTGAGATGTTATATGGGACCCCTTATAATAAAAAAAAATGTTTTAAACATTTCACCGGTTTGATTAATATTAGATAAATTCTATACCAATCGAAAGTATGAAGCCCATAGAATATGCAAACGTTAGGTTGCCTATTCTTTTCCCGTCACAACTATCGGGTAGCCAGGTATACATAGGTAAATCTATACCTACTAGCATTTTGCAACGGTCTGATTATTGAATTGAAACTGAATAAAATTAAAGATTATTTTAATTATGAATTCATCTAATAATCAAATCGGTGAAAATTTTTTTTTTTTTTTTTTTACTAAACATACCCTGGACTAAAAATTGTTAGGCAACCCATATGCAATATATTTATTGACATATTAAACTAAATATAAAATAGGTACATTTCAACAAATAAACATCTCGGTGAAGGTCGTTTTATATCGGGATCTTAGTCTATAACGCTTAACGCATAACCTGCTACTTAAATTAAGAAGTCGTATTTTTATCCCGATCGTATACTGAGATACGACTTCTTAAACTACCATTATGTTCATATAAACAAACAATAAAATTTGACATTTCGGATGCCTGCATGAAGTAAGGATAATGCAGGCCATACACGATCAAGCCCGCCGTCAAGCATGATGCTTGAAGCGGCGTCCGGTAAACTTGTGTATGTGTATCTAAGGGCCTACTCTGAACTTCGTATCGTGCCGACCCTTTCACTCATATAGTGTATAACACGGGGGTGAAAGGGACGGACTTTAATCAAATTGTTGAATAACGTCATGCAAACTTGAACGTCAAGTATGTCAAGAACAAGGAATACTCACAAGGAGAAGAACGGTAACTACGTTCAAAAAAGTTGCCTATCTTTTTTTTTTATACTACTAGCGCCACCGTATATGAACTAAGTGACAGCGGGCTATTTCGGCGGGGTTTTCAAATATGCCATACTGAAAGTTTGTTTTTCTAACTTTTCTATTTTACATGCATGCATATTCAGGTTTAATCCTGCAAATCATTTGTCAACCACTTCCCGGTATATGAATGAGCTGAAATTTAATAGTTTTATAAAAAATACAACACAATGAATTACTTTTAAATGGCCTTTATTCATTGTATATCCAAACAGGGACTATAATTTACAAAATGTCTTTAAAAAGTTTACTACATAGGTGCACTATTATTGCATTGTTTTAATAACATATTCTGTTGTTCCTAGAACAGAATACTTGCTCAGGCTTTTTCTACAACTGTCAGTGTAACGGAAATCTTGTAAATGTCGTCCACATAAAATCTTATTCCTTTCGTACAGAGAAGTCAAGGATTCTTGTGAAGACCAGTCGTGCCCAAAATGTAGCTCTGAAATAGGAAATGTCATTTTATCAAGTCTACATATCCACATTAATTGAGACCTGCTTGAACAAAATGGACAGTAGACATGAACAGAAATATAATGTTAAAATACTATGCACTGAGCTCAGAACAAGTTTGGTCAATGCAGGCCTAAATATCTCTAGCAGTGTTAAAATATTACCTTATGAATAATACCTATAAATACTTGTACGTGTACTTGTATCAGCGCTGGCTCTCTCGGGAGCTAGCGTTATGCTGAGGTGGGACCGTTTCGAGGCACTCATAATTAGCTTAAGTACTTAGTTATAGTTTTTTTTCTTTGTTTGTCACTTTTCTACGCAATTATGTTTTGTCCCCGAATAAATGTTTTTCTTTCTTTCTTTCTTTCTTTATTAAAAAACATTTTGTCTACAGTTGTTGGGTAAGAAGTAAGAAGTATCCTATCACCATGTTTGGATGCTATCTGGGATTAAAATCCGTGCAGCCGTTTTTGTGTGATGAGAGGTTAAAGATATTTAAAACAAACAAACAGAACCTGTAATTTAATAACATACAATTACCGTATTTCTAGGCAAGGTAACCTAACTAAATGTACCTGAAACACGTCTAAAACAAATAGCTGGTAGTTCTTATTTCAAGTGTATTAAAATATGCAACAAAATTCCGAGACATATAAGAGACCTGAAATAAAATATTCTTACCGTAAAATTATTATTCCCGCTCTAGGAAAATGAACTGAATCGTCTTCAGCACAGGTTGTGCCGCGTTAAGCACATTTTCTTTATGCATTTGAAGACATTAACTATGATAATTTTGAAATAAATCGCGAAAAAATTTGAAATTGGCCGTTTGTCGACGTAAATTAAAATAACAGGTTGACAGCCATCAGTTTTTTTTGTCGAGACTTTATGGCTTACAGCCTGCACGCGGTGGCGACCTGCTGTCACTATGACAATCCAGGCCGTGTGTGTCTGAGGGAATGCAAATGTTAGGATAGTCATACATTACAACTGACCGCCACCGCGTGCCGTCCCTTTCAGTCATACGGTGTATAACAGGAGAGTGAAAGGGACGGCACGATACGAAGTTCGAAGTAAAAAGAAAAAAAGATGCAGTTTTCGTTCACAAACTTAAACAATCATTAGTTTCGAAAACGTACTACTCCTTGAACGAACATTCAGAAGATAGGCCTATGGGTAAAAAAAATATGTAACATTATTATAAGTTTTGTTAAGCGGTGGTAGCCTAGTGGTTAGGGCATGCGACTTTCAATCCGGAGGTCGCGGGTTCGAACCCGGCCCGTACCAATGAGTTTTTCGGAACTTATGTACGGAATGTCATTTGATATTTACCACTCGCTTTTCGGTGAAGGAAAACATCGTGAGGAAACCACCTAAGCCCAATAAGGCCTAGTTTCCCCTCTGGGTTGGAAGGTCAGATGGCAGTCGCTTTCGTAAAACTAGTGCCTACGCCACATCTTGGGATTTAGGTAGCCGACCCCGATTGAGAATTCATTCTCAAAAAATGGGACGAAGGCTAGGAGGATGATGATTATAAGTTTTGCTGTATATTATAATCGTATATTAATATTATGTAAGTGCCTACCTTCTCGTTCTTGTTTGCAGCGCCCAACAGGGTACATAATGTGATACTTAAACTATTTACTTCCACCTGTATAACCATTATGTGCAATAAACGTATTGAGTACCTATATATTTGATAATCGTTCTTAAGGCCAGGCGCGCACCACGATTTTAGTCGCGCGATAATTTTGTCGCAGAAATGCAAGATATCGGTTTATTTATATGAGAGTGCGCGCACTACGATTTTCATAAACCCATAAGTACGCTTATTTCTGCGACAAAATAATCGCGCGACTAAAAAAAATCGTGGTGCGCGCCTGGCCTGAAGAGTAAACTCCAGTCGTGCGTCGGAGCTGACACACACAATTTTTTTTATATAAATGTATGAAACATGTATGTCTCATTTTTTAATGTGGGTACACCACAATTTTTATTTAAACCATAAATACAAAGATCAAAGCTTAAAGAAAAATTTAAAAACGAGCTACCTGGTGGAAGGGACCGGGAATCGAACCCGGTACCTCTGAATTATCGGTCCAGCGCGTTAGCCACTTCGCTACCCTCGCTCCACTAGACCTGACGAATTTTTCCTTATGCTTTGTGTGTCGATCTTTGCATTGTTTATTTGAAAGGTTTTTACACCTAAGCTATGTGAATACGTTAATATTCACATCTTACCGCGCCACTTTACAGCGGTGAACAAACAAGCGAGAGAGGGCGCTGTTAGTTTTATAAATTTATGTTTTTTTTTTAAAGTAGGAATAAAAAGAGTTTATTTATATGCAAGCCACTTCCAGCTATTCTCTACTACAGCAACTAATAATGTTAGAGCGGTACCGATAGATCACTGGCTCCGTGACAAATAAAGACAGATCGCGCCGCAATATTGCGAGTGGCGGCTCTGTGTGGGCGAACGTGTGTTCCGATATACTTAACAACTCCGTAACTTCGCCTGGGATACCTAGCATCGCCTATTTTTATAAAAGTTTAAATTCCCGCCTAGTTTTTAAATTAGCTACAGTTGATGCGAGAATATAAGTAAGTAGTAGTCTAAAAACTAGACGGGAATATCAACTTTTATAAAAATAGGCGATGATAGGTATCTCAGGCGAAGTTACGTGGCTGTACGGTAGGTACTTGATCGGTGCATGTAAATAAGGTATTCATTCTACAAAAAAAATGCGTCAGAGCAATTTGTGGTGCGTATATAACGGACTCATGTAAGCCACTTTTTAAAAAATTAAAATTGCTTACCTTGCCGTGCCTATATATTAAGCAGCTAGCAATATTTGTAAAACAATATCCAGATTTGTTTAAAAAAATAACTGATGTAAGTAGCAGAACACAAAGAAAATGTAATGATGGTAAATTATTCCTTCCTAAACTGAAATTGCAAATTTATAAGAGAAATGCCTATATTATGGCTATCAGAGTATTTAACAAGTTGCCCAGAGACCTGTGTAATCTGCCTCTGAATAGATTCAAGACAAATCTACATACATGGTTGTTGGACCGACCCTTTTACTCTATTAATGAGTTCTTTAGTTATTAACTATGCTTGCAAGTATTATTGTTTGCAAAATATTCGCACGCCAGAAATGGCGTAATATGCTTGTTCTAATTTTAATTTAAGAAGACCCCTGTAACCATATTACTGCGAATAAATTATTTGATTTGATTTGATTTGATTCGACTCGATGGGCTTGGGATTTTTAACCCTTAAATGCATAAAATTACACGCATTTTATTTCTGGAATGACGTAATTAGCAATCTAATCCACGACAATTTAAGATGTCAGGACTATCTTAGCAAAGTTTTTATTGACAATATTAAGATTTTTACTTGTGTCATTTGAGTACCGTGTAAATTTACATCAGCATGCATTTAAGGGTTTAGAATACTCCAAGCCAATGGTACCATACCCACGGTACGATACAAATTAACTTAAGTTGATATAACTGTAAGTACTTACTTATCCTTAAGTTAAGTACATATACTTCCTGAAAAAATGACTGACTGTTGAGTTTCTTTCGGCGTTTCTTCTCAACAGGGGTGAGGACACGTGAAATGCCGGTAGACTCAGACATGTAAAAGTACCTTTGCGTATTTGCAGAATAAAGTTCGTTAATTCATTATTACATTATTATATTATTACATCATTACATTATAATATATATTTAATTGAACAACAAACAATTTACAATAAATAAAGCTACACATAACCTACAGAAATTTAAATACTAACTATAAACTAAGAACTTAACTAACTAAAATCAAAGACTAAAATAGATTAAATTTAATATAAAAAAATACGAAAAAAATCGGGCCCCTTTGGCATAGTCCTGAAGACGCTGGCAGCATTTCCTCGCTGTATAGCAACGCTAATGCGTCTCTCTGCCAGCTCTTCGGTCCCCCGTGATGTCAACCAGTTTTTTTGAGATCTGCCTAAAAAGTTGATAAGCACTGGGCCCCCACGGACCAAGGGTCTCAACCCCGAATGGAACAAAATCGTATTACATTATTTCATTATTACATTATTTCATTATTTCATTATTACATTATTTCATTATGCATATTTTTTTCGTTATTTCATTAGTTCATTATTTCATTAACTAATGTCTGTAGGGCTATAATAGGCATCACGATTTTTTTTTTGAGTATTGAGTATCAAATCTAATGATTATAGACTAATTACACACAGACTGCTTCGTTTTGGATGGATTGCAAACTGTTTGTATTGGAGTTATTCTATGAAGATATAACCAAATCATGTCAATAGGCCTGACGATCTTTTTTTGAGGATGTCAAATGTCTATATGGGACTAACTACACTTAGAATGTATATGTCAAAAGTCAGAAATGACCGTCAAAGTTCAACATTCATACGGAGCTAAAAACGCCCCATACAAATGGCCACCGAATCGTGACATCATTATTTGTTTGGAGACTAAGTATAATACAAAATATAAATTATATGAATTAGTTATTTCCCATTATTACCGTAAAAAGTGCATTTTAGTTCATGGTTGTCATACAACTTTATTATTGTTTTGTTAAATTATGAGGATTAAAAGAAATATCAAAATTTGTGTACCTTTGAAGTTTTTTTTTTTTTTCTGATTTTTGAAAATAAACATTTTTATTCGCACGAAGCGATTTCACATTCAAAATGCTGAAGCGCTAACGAATGGAACTTACATTCCGAGGTGCAAAGTTAACGCAACCGATCAGGGTTGTTGTATAGGAGCCCCAATTAAATATTTATTTTATTCTGTTTTTAGTATCTATTTATTATTATGGCGGCAACATACATATATCATATTGTGTGAAAATTTCAACTGTCTAGCTATCACGGTTCATGAGATACAGCCTGGTGACAGACAGACGGACAGACGGTTAGGGAGTCTTAGTAATAAGGTACTGTATTGTATCTTTTGGGTAAGGAACGCTAAAAATGCTTTGTTTCGAGAAATGAACCGTAAGTAATATTGAGTGAGGAACATTGCTAGCGATACAATAAGACGTCTCTATGTTTTTTATTATTTTTTATTTAATACGTATGTTTGTTGAAATAAATCTTTTCATTCATGCATTCATTCCAACATGAATATGTGTTCACGGTGTTGCGACTACGCTTAGGTATATGAAAAAAGATGTTTTCATATTGGTGGGTACTTTTATGTTTTTATTAACCCGCAATACCTACCTATATCTGTATGGAAAGAATCATTTGTTTTCTATCTCACTGTTCAGTGGTAAAATTGTTTGGTTTGCACATTTTCATTTCCATTATTTATTTTATTTTCAAAACAACATATATAATAATATAATAAATAAAATAAAAAAGCCATTTATTCTACTACTTTACACATAAACACAATATAAACAAAAATTAAATAAAATATAGTTTCGCCACTAAGTAATAGTCGCCTCCTGGGCGTAGGCCTCCCCCGTTTCTTTCCATAGCTCTCTATCTCTAGCTTTCCTCATCCAGTGTGGTCCCAGTCTTTCCGTGAAGATGTCGGACCATCTTTTATATGGGCGACCTCTCGGTCTTCTACTGTCTCGCGGGATCCATTATATGATTGTTTTGGACCACCTTTCGTTGTCCATTCTACATACATGACCCGCCCAATTCCACTTCAGTAACCTTATTCTGTAGACGATATCAGTCAATTTGGTCCTTTCCCTAATAGCTTGGTTGCTGATTCTGTCTGAAAGTTTTATTCCTAACATACTCCTCTCCATTTTGCGTTGACAGACTGCTAGCTTGACTTCATCACATTTTCTTAACGACCAACTTTGACAGCCATATGTTAAACAAGGTAGAATGGTTGACTCGTAGAGTTTGCGCTTTATGTTTATATTAATAGCTTTGTTTTTCATAATTTCTGTGAGTCCCCAGTATTTCCTCCATGCTATAGCGATCCTGCGTTGTATTTCATTTCCGGTGTGGTTTTCAAACGTGACAGCTTGGCCTAGATAAATATATTCTTTTACTATTTGCACATCTTGGCCTTTAACTGTTATGGGGTTGCTTATTTTTCGGTTAGTAATTATATTTGTTTTTGTAAAATTTATTGATCCCGCTTTTACGCTCTCTTCTGCCAAGTTGTTTAGCATAAACATTAGATCGGTCGGATTTTCTGCGAAAATTACTACGTCATCCGCAAACCGGAGATGGCTCAGATATTCTCCGTTGAGTCTCAATCCTTTACTTTCCCAATCGAGGTTTCTGAAAATGGTTTCTAGTACCGCTGTAAATATTTTAGGCGATAAAGGGTCGCCTTGCCGGACTCCTTTTCTTATTGGAAACTTCACGCCTTCTCGTTCCAGTCTAACCTTCGCGTAAGCATTTTTATATATTTCCTGCAATACTTTTATATATTTATTGTCTACACCTTGTTGTTGTAGCGTTTCCCAAATTGAGTGGTGGTTCAGAGAGTCGAAAGCCTTCTTATAATCAACGAAACACAAATAGAGTCCCTTATCATACTCTTTGCATCTTTCTATAGCTTGTGATACGACTTGTATGTGATCTAAAGTTGAATAATTTTTGCGGAAACCTGCTTGTGTGCTCGGTTGATTTTCATCTAAGCCGTTCGTGAGTCTATTGAGAATTACTTTCGAAAAGAGTTTGTAAACATTAGACATCAGGCTAATTGGACGATAATTGTTCAAGTCACTACGATCGCCTTTTTTGTGTAACAGTATTATAGTTGAGTTTGACCATTGCTCCGGAACCAATCCGGTTCTCAATATGTTGTCGAATAGTATTTGAAAGACGGCCTGCAGTGGTTCTGAAAGTGACATAAGGAGCTCGTTGGTTATATTATCATCGCCCGGTGTTTTATTTTTCCCTAGAGTCTCTATGGCATGGCGAATTTCTGCTCTCAATACTCCAAGACATGCGCTTGACTCTATTTCCATACTATTCGAACATTGTATCTCTATTGATGGTGATAGGTGGTCCGCGTATAGGTCCCTGAAAAATGTTGTAGCCTCTTCCATTATTTCAGGCCTCTTCGTGACTGTTTTCCCGGTTTTATTTTTTAAGTTAGGCGCCCATTCCGATTTCGTGCGTAGCTCCTTGTACGCTTTTTTTATAGCTCCAGTTTTTTGTATGTATGTTTCAAAAACATTCTGCCTGTGTAATCTGTCGTCCTTCCGAAGGTTACGGCTTATTTGTTTGCTTATTTGGGTGATTTTTGAACGTACTTGCTTCGTTCTTTTTAAACTATATAGTTCTTTCCGTTCTGCCAACAATTCGCGGGTGGTTTCATTTATAACTTTTCTCCTCGTTTTTTCTTGTTTCGGTAGATCACGCATTATATTTTTTATCTCTGATTCACAGTCATTGTACTGACACTGTATGTTAGATGATTTGCTAATGGCCTGCTTCAGTTTACTTTCCCAGTGCTTTCCAGTTTCTCCTGAGATGTATGGTAGTTCTCTAACATAGTTACTGTTTGGTTTAATAAATTTTCTACTTTTCTTTGAACTCAGATTTAAAGCACATCTTAACATGCGATGGTCGGTTTCGAAGTTGAGATTATTTATGATGTCAAAGCTAGTAACAAGTTTCGGTTGACTAGTCAATATGTAGTCGATCTCATTGTGATATTGATTATTTGGTGAACGCCATGTCCATTTCCTATGAGGTTTTCTGTAAAACATACTATTAACGATTTTTAAGTTATTTTCTTGTGCGTACTCTACCAACCGTTGACCTCGAGCGTTTCTTCTGCCTGAAGAATGTTTGCCAAAGATTCCTTCCTCGCCATGTTGTATTCTACCAACCTTCGCATTAAAATCTCCCATCAAAATTAAATTACTCGTACATGCTGAGTCGATCGCTTGATCCATTGCCTGATAAAATGAGTTTAGTTCATCGTCATTACAGCTCTCCGTCGGTGCATATACTTGTATGATAGCCCAGGTGTATTTTTTATTAAACTGTATTTCGAGGAGTGCCACTCTATCTGAGAAACTTTTAAAGCTCACTATTTATATATATATATATAAATATATATAAACAAGGGGCTAAGAAAAAGCGAATAGAAGAAGTCCCTTCGAGACCATGAATGTAACATCACGTTCGAAACGTCGAGGTAATTAAAAATTAAAGTTTTGAACGCGAATAAGTCCCGTTTTGTTATAAAAATGTGGAAATTAAAATATAACTACAGTTAACGTCCAATCGTATGTCGCTAAATTAGAAGTATTGTGGAAAGATCTCGAAAAGATGTCAGTGTTAGACGTTGAATTAAACTTTAAAGTCTAGGGCAAAAATTGAATTTCTACGAAGCGCTTCTCTCTTCTCCAAACTGTTAAGGAAATATAACTTTTCCAGCGCACGACTTGCATAAGTTCCGTAGAACCCTTTAAAGAAGGGTTATATCAATATAGGGAGCGGACGCAGAAGTTGCGCGGCAATGAATCACCGGCCTGGTGGTACGGGGACAACCTGAAGTTAAACATCGGGTCCGTTTGATCGGGTCATCGCTAGTTATTTTACCGGGTGTGACCTGTAATAGAAGCAATAAATTAAAACATAGATTCTACTCTTCAAACTGAACTGAGCATTGAAATAGCTGTCACTCTACTAATATGGGACATTTCGCAATACATTGCTTCTTTGTCTAAACATGATTCCACAAAATATCATTTAATCCACGTTAGTTTCAGAAGTTGCTTAACAAATGTTGTTCAGTTTTTAGGGAAGAATTATGTTTTAATTTGTTGCTCTTTATTACAGGAAACACCCGGTATATATTGTTTTGAAAATAAAATAAATACTATAAATGAAAACTTTCCATTTCCATGATTTTATTCATGCACAATATTTGTTATGATATATCAATGAAACGTCGCTATTGTATTTAATGATAAACACTTCGTTAGGAAAATGTAACTCATATTAAATTATTGTTATAAAGTTAACCATTTTGATATAATTATTTGCACGCCTGCTGCCTGTCTGCTTGCATAGCAGAGTACACAAAATAATGTTAATTTATATAGGTAAGACCAAATAATACTGTACCTACTTAAGCAAAGAAAAAGTTTGGTTGTGAGTATGTACCACTCACAGTTAATACCTAACTGTGAGTGGTAACATACTTGTAATGAACGGTAAAAGGCTTAAGCGAAGTCTGCGAGGTAATTTTTTTAACTTACTTCTTTGTAGTTTTATTTCAGTTATAAGGGCACTTTCTAAATGTCTAATGACATACCATGTCGCAAATTTAATATTATTGAATACTTTCCAGTTACATAAACTTTAGACATACAACTTTTGTGAGACCTTTGCGTTCTCATTCGGTTGTTTTTTTACTACCACTACCAACCGCCATCACCACTAACCTAAAATGACTGAAGTTAAGGTATATCACATTACTCATCAATTCATCATCATACAGCAATGACATTCATATCACATTATTTCATCAAATTCCTTAAGATCTAGTTCAAAATATGCGAAAAATAAATGAAAATCAGCTATTTTTTCCTCATAATTTTAGAACCAGCCTTGGTTTGCCGTGATTTATAGTCTTGTCATCTAATGACCCCGAGAGGCTGCCAAGAACGCTAAGCGAGGTATAATCGTCGATGAAACGGAGAAAAACATAATACTTTTTCAGTAAGCCGTCTGCCATCGAAAATCAAGATATTGAGCATTTCTAATTGTATTGATAGAATTAAGTCAAAAATTTTAGGGATAATAAATAATGTTTAATGCTCGAAGATTCTATTATTATGTGAATAAAAGTAGCTCTATATGTCATGAATTGAATTAAAATAATGTAAAACGTAATTGACGTTGAAATATGATGCTTCAAAAGTACGGTTTGATGTTTAATTTTAATCCAAAAGCAAATTTTAAATTGTTTCACAAAACACTTTTTCACGTGCGTTCAGCGACTTTTTGAGCAGTCTAAGTGTATTTAGTCTTGTCCAGGATTATGGATATTTTATATGTATTTATTAACCGACTTCATAAGAAGTAGGAGGGTTCTCAATTTGACTGTATTTTTGTTTATGTTTGTTACCTCAGAACTTTTGACTGGACGATGAACCGATTTTGATGATTTTTTTTTTATTTGAAAGCTGTTGCTTCCCGTGTAGCCTCATTTAAATGTCCAGTTCTAACAAAGACATCCATGAGAAAATCATAAAAAGTGTTATTTGTATGTTCCATTTCGCTCATTGATCTCGGTTATTTTTTTGTGAAAATGCGATTATCTATATCAGTATGTGTATCGTCGTCTAGAGCCCAGTACACAAAATCCTACTAAAGCTTAATTCGGGAAAAGGTCGATTTAAGTATGGTGTCAGATATTTATTCTTATATTAAGAACTAAAAAATAATACAGGTTCTTACTTTTCGTCGATGCAACATGGTATTAGGTTTAGTACATCATAATTATTTTGGCTGTTTAGTATTGTTTGGTTATGCATAGATTAAATATGTATCATATCGAATAAAAAGCTACTTTATTTGATTGGAGAAGGAAATAGCCACTGGTATTTCTTTTGCCACAATATTCGTTAACTGTAGTTTAACTGGTCCACCGGGCCGCCGAAAATAAATAAAGATGGATGGCGAGTGCTTTAGTGGTTGAGTGTGTCGGATAAACTAAAGTTCAGTGCAACCGGCCTTGGGGTTCAAACTATTGCTTCGATTTGAATGGTTTTGAAACTGTTTGTTCTGGAGACATTAATGCAGATATTGAGCAAAACTTAGAAATAATAGAGTTATGATCATCATCATCATCGTAACCAACTGATTGACGTCAATAGGCCTGACGTTTTGTTTTTTAGGATGTCATCGATTATTTTTTTATTGGGATGAAACCTCTATAGGACGAACTACACTTAGACCGCTCTACAAGTCAGAAATGACCGTCAAAGTTCAACATTTCTACGGAGCGCTAAAAACGCTCGATACAAATGGCTACCTAATCGTCACATCATTATATTAATGTTATGGGTATCAATATTTGTATGGAGACAATAAGTAATTTGCCATTTTCATCGTGAACAAATGCGTTTAAGCTCATTTATGAGGATTCTAAAAAGAAGTTCAAAATTTCTTTGGGATAAAAAAAAAACTAACTAACTATTTTGGCTCAGTGAACCAAATAGGATCTTAGCCTCCGAAACGAGAGTACGCCACTTGTCCCGATCCTGCGCAGTTTCTTGCCAGTTTTTGGCTTGAAGCTTACGCAAATCCACCTCCACCACGTCTCACCATCGGTACCTGGGACGACGACCGGTTGGTTGCCCCAAGTATGCTCTTTTTGCCGCGCGATCCTCTTCCATTCTTTGTATGTGACCAAGCCAACGAAGTCTATGGGACTTTGTCTCTCCGATAATGCTCGGCTCGGCCACCAGCTCTTCAATCTCGGCGTTAGTTCGGATCCGCCACGTACCATCATTCCTCTTAGTAGGCCCCAGGATCTTCCGAAGCACTTTGCATTCTGCTGGACCAGGAACTGACTTTCCTCTTTAAGGGTCAGTGTCCAAGCTTCACAGCCATACATGAGGATGGGTCTTATGACAGTCTTATAAATCCGTATTTTTGTATTCTTGCTGAGAAGCTTGGACACTAAAACCTTACGGAGGGCTGCACTACACCGTAGACAATTTTGGATGCGCATTTGGATCTCTTCCTCCCTGGTGTTGGTGTCGGTAATAGTGCAACCAAGGTACCGGAACTTGTCTACTCCTGGATATACGGTACCCCCAACATGAAGGCTATCACGTCGGGCACGTGTATTTTTGTAGCGTTTCATGTGGTGGTATTCGGTTTTCGACTGATTAATCCTGAGGCCCACCCTTGACGCCTCTCGTTCCAGGACACTAGCTGCCTTCACCACTTCTTCACGGCTTTCCCCTAATAAAGCTAGGTCATCCGCGTACCCTATCACCTTATGCTTTCCACCCAACTCTAACCCTACGTCTTGGGCCAGAACTTTCCTCACCACGTGTTCTAGAGCCAAGTTTTTCAACTTAGGGCATAGGTGGCAGAAACATAAAATTAGCCTATCTTTGAAATCACATATTATTTATTTTGGATTTTTTTTCTTTATTTGATGTACGGTATGCTGTGTAGCTGGGCGGTGCTTCACATCGACCGGCCTTCGCGCGATCTTTACCAGATCATCAGATTACATTGTAAGGGTCCTCAGCGTCTTCCGGTACGCGTTCGCCACTATCCCGACTAGCGAAGTCTTAGCTAGATGTGCCAACCTGGTTATTATATTTGCCGTGCTACGTTAAAAGGAGGTATCTTACTATGACATCCGTATAAAGATACGACCTTTTACCGTAACACGGCACATATGTATAGGCATACATAATTATATGTTTTAAGTTCCGTCTGTCTGTAAACTAAAACTAATCACATTCAGCATTCGCAGAAGTAATATCGCTCAACCCGCTTTTAATTCAAAAGAAGCACATCTAAAGTTGAACAACCCACACGACGAGCGTTGCGCTACGAAACCGTAGCAGCTACGGAAGCGCTACGACGGACGATTTATTTTAATTTGTATATTCTATTCCAAGTGCTCTTACACAAAACGTCAAAGTTGAGTACATGTTGCTTGGTAGTTAGGACCTTTTTCCAGGGCACTGTAAAGATGACTATCTCGGAGACTTACGACTGGAGTCACGAGTTCAAACTTGGCTACAGTAGAATGGAGATGTCTAGAGCAATTTATCTGGGACTAAATTCGATGTTACTAACTATATATGTCTGAGATATCAGACGACGCGTTTGGCGCAGTGGTAAAGCCTACTGAGCCGGCGGTCCTGGGTTCGAATCCCGGCAAGGGCAAATATTTGTGTGATGAATTCGAATGTGCCTGGGTCATGGATGTTATTTTTATTTAAGTATGTATTTATCGATATTCGTATGTTTAAGTTTGGCGTCGTCTTGTGTCCATAACATAAGCCTACTAGAGCTTATTGTGGGACTAGATCGATTTGTTGGAGGTTGTCCGAAATTTACTTAATATTACTAGCTGCGCCACGCATTGATATCCACCCATCCCACGAGAACACTACATTTTTCGGGATAAAAAGTAGCATATGTGTTAATTAATTAATTCATACAAAAATTTATCAAAAAATGTTCAGCCCTTAGAGCGTGAATAAGTAACAAACATACACATAAACACACTCACAAGAATTCGCCTTTATAATATAAGTGTAATTGCTAAATTGAGTCACATATCCTAGAAATGTCAACTTGGTAAGCCCGAAAACGCAAATTATGTCGATTATATGTAAATAAAGCGGTTTACACTCACGACGAAATTGTCAGGAATGGTCCGACATGATTGCGATAATTTCGGAATATTGATCAATTGGATATATCGAAATACCTCATCGAATTCGGGCCCAGTACAAAGGGGTAGCATGAAAAGATACTCGACGATACTTAAGTTTAATGGAATGTTGGAGATTAAACTACGAATGATGTAACATGTATGCTGTTGTATACTAGTGGCTCTTGAGCTTCATTCTTCTTCGCTAAAATATTACTTTTTTTTTACATTTTCAAAGCCCATATCTCCAGTAAGGAAGCCCATAACATAATTAAAAAAAAAATTGTATTTGGCACGCTGTGAATGAAAATATTAATGAATAGAATTTTATAACCACTATCATCTCACAAATACATAGTCGAATCGTAGCCATGGGGGGGTATTCGACCAATTTTAATAATGACGAAGAGATAATGGAGATCTCTCCATTTCATCGCCATCCGTCACTTTTGACGTGTGCCTACTTGACAAGTGGCGATATCCCTAGAACATCGCAACTTCGTCAATTCGGACGCACTACATTTGCGTTTCCTTTGTATGTGACGGTATAAATAACAGGCGCATACTTTAAATTGACCGCGTAGTGCGTGAAATTAGTCAGTTACGTTTCGTTCAAAACAGAAATTCATATGCCTGAATAATATTTTTGACAATCATTATCGCCTTCGTATTTCGTACTTGAAGCTCATTGCATTATAATGACAGTTCAATGGCGATATCACTGTTATCTAATAGAGATTTGACGTTTGGCGATCACTCAAACGGCATTCTCGAATTTGCAGGTCCCTGACTCAACAAAAAAGTCTATGTACGTAATTATATCGCTAGAAAGGATGCAGTGGAGGCGGATCTGGCGGAGTTGAAAGCCGATAACTGGCTAGAGACAGCACTAACTTGTCAGGAGTGGCGAAATCTCTTATCGGAGGCCAAGACTTTGGATCACTGAGTCATCGGAGTAAGTAAGTTTTAATAGAACCTATTCGCAAAATTTTACGGGAACCCTATTCATTTCTCAAAGTTATATTTTGTGCTAACTAGCTTAATTGATGTATCTAACCTACAATTAAATTGTAAGTGCATGCCATAATAGTTTAATGAGTAATGCCGTATAGGCCTTATTCCTTTTAATGTTTATTTTTTTTCATATTATGACAAATATACCTTGCTAACCAACTTTTTAAAGTGAATAAAACTTTTCCCTTAGGTCTAGGAATTTCATGCTTTCATTGCGTGCAGGCAAAAATAAGTTAAAAACAACTGTTTTCTGCGTGAATTTTGACAAATTCGAGTAGCTTTTAAAACAAAAATTAACGATGAAAAATTCAAACTGTTGGTTTCAAATTCGAATGGCCCCATTCTAAGTAGTAACATTGATAATAATGTTAAGAAACATGTTTGATCATGATCATAGAGAAACAGGTATAAAACAATCAGCATTTTTAGGCGCATAAGGAACCTTAAGGGCGTTTATAACATTTTATTAAAATTACTAAACTAGCCTGCTGTATTTTCCCTGTATTCGCCTAATGAGGCAGCGGCATACACAAACTACCATAAACTTACAAACTTGCTCGTTCCGAAGTACGATGCTTGTACAAAATCGAAATTATTAATTAATTTTGCAAATAGACTTCACGTGAGGGCTTTTTATCAAGACTACATCTCATAATTTTGGAAAATTACTATGAGACAAACCTCAAAACTCAAATTGACAGTAGGGTACATATGCCTTAATCGTTATTATAAAATTAATGAACTATTAACTGAATTAAAAACATTTATACTTAATATTTATTCTCTAAAATATTTAATACGCACCTAACATAAATAAGCTTATAAGCAATTTATTTCTGTCATAAAATTTAACTTTTATAGCAGGCTGTACTTATCTTTAAACCTCCATCAATTGCTCACTGTGACGATTCTAAGGACCCCAAATCATTATCTATCTTTATAAATAATGACACAAAGGTAAATTAAGAAAGAAGAATTTAATGCGATCCACTACAATCTAAGCAGGGCTTGAACGTGAAACCTCTGCGTTACCATAGATACTGTGGGGTCGGAATTGAATTTATTATATTTATTCAATAATTCTATCAAATAATTATTTAATTATCCTCGAGATAGTTAAAATATAATTGTTAATTTTACCAAATGTTGTATTTTGGCATTAATCTAATAATGATAATAATCAACGTAACAAAAATAATTCATTATTAATGTATGTAAAATCTAATAATCATTTAAATTAAAAGTATAATTTTGTATAGTTATAAATAAATTATAACTCATATTAAGATTATATAAATACGTAAACAATAATAAACATATATAATTTGCAATACTAATAATTTAAAAGTCAATATCTATTCATGTTTAATATTTTGTTCCGACCGGACAGAGCGATCCGTTTTTGTTATTAGAGATTCTTTCGCAAGTAGCTCGCTTATCGCTGATGCGCGGCGCAACCGGTCCGCGCGCCCGGCCGCGTGGTAGCTTTACTCCGCCGCCCGCGCAGTCCCTAACCAATACTGACGCGAGACGCATGCGCTTCTATCTATTAAGCCGCTGCTTTCGAAACGTTGTTGTGTAGCCTAAATCTAGTGTTTAAGACTTTCTTTCTGCTTTCGCTTACTCCTTCCATTCTATAGTAACTGCTTGTGTGCTGTGCTAACTGTTTCTTCTATGTGCTATCGTACAGACAATAAACTGTGTGTGATAATTTGAAGTGTTTACTTATCACCGCTTCTGCACCTATCAACCTGCACGCTCACGAAGTGACATCAAGGCAAGCATTTCTCACATCATATTGCTAAACTGGTGACCCCGAGAACACTGAAGATGAGCGAACAGAACCAAGGCAATGCAAACGTTTTGCAAGGGCAAAATGGCGGCTCAGCAACGGAAGTTTATCGTGTCGGCGTCCGTGTACCTGCATTTTGGCCAGAGAAACCTGCAGTGTGGTTTGCTCAAATAGAGAGCCAATTCTCTATTTCTAACATCACCACCGATGCGACCAAGTTTAATTATGTCGTCGCGCAACTGGAATCTCAGTACGCCGCCGAAGTGGAAGATGTGATTATTTCCCCACCGGCTACTGACAAATATAAGAAGCTCAAGGAAGAGCTGATAAAAAGGCTTTCAGTATCTCGGCAGAAGAAAGTGAAACAGCTCCTGAGCCAAGAAGAGTTGGGGGACAGAAGACCATCTCAGTTCCTTCGCCATTTACGTAACCTTGCTGGTCCAAATATTCCCGATGAGTTTTTGCTATCCATCTGGACCACCCGCCTACCAAACAAAGTGCAATATGTGGTTGCGTCGAAACCGAACGATTCGCTGGAGGAGTTGGCTGACCTGGCTGATCGTGTGTACGACTTGTCAAGTCCTCATCAAGTTGCTGCAGCTTCCGCGTCCGATCCACAATTAGCTACCCTCATGCGTCAAGTAAGTGAGCTGACCAGAGAGATGAAGGACCTTAAAACTCAACTCCATGGAGGCAGACAGTCTCGTTCGAAGAACCGTTCGTCCAGCAAGTCAAGTAACCGTTCCAGCTCCAAGCGGTCTCAATCCAGTTACCGTAAATATCCGGAATGCTGGTATCACGCGAAGTTTGGTGAACGTGCAACAAAGTGCGTGAAGCCTTGCGACTATCGGGCGGGAAACGAACAGGGCACTCGTTAATGGCGACCGCCGATTGCCCTAGCACTGGTCGCTTATTCGTCACAGACCAAACGTCGAAGATGCAGTTTCTCGTAGACACTGGCAGCGATCTCTGTGTCTTCCCTCGGTCAGCACTTAAAAATAGGCGACAACAAACAAGCTACCAGTTATGTGCAGCAAACGGCTCGGCAATCAATACTTACGGCTACATACACTTAGTGCTGAACCTAGGCTTGCGCCGCGACTTTACTTGGAGATTTATCGTCGCGGATGTTACTAAGGCGATTATCGGCGTAGACTTCTTGTCGCACTACAACCTCGTCGTAGACTGCAGGAACCAACAGCTGATTGACAAATCGACTAACATCTGTGCCGTGGCTCTGCCTGCGTGTGCGCCGGAAATTATATCGTCGGTGAAAATTGTGTCGGGTGAGTCGGACTATCATCACATACTACTCGAATACCCCGACATTACTCGCCGATCAGGCGTTCTTCGTGTTCCAAAGCATAACGTTCTTCATCATATTAGAACTACTCCAGGGCCTCCTGTGTCTTGCTCTCCTCGACGGTTGGCCCCGGACAAATTAAAAATAGCTAAGGATGAGTTTGCTGCTATGCTCCAGAACGGAACTGCTAGACCATCAGAGTCGCCTTGGTCGTCGCCACTACACCTAGCTCCCAAAAAGGACAATGGCTGGCGTCCCTGCGGTGACTACCGAATGCTCAACGCGAGAACCATCCCGGACCAGTATCCTATTCGGCATATTCACGACTTTGCTCATTGTATTTCTGGTTCCCAGGTATTCTCCACCATCGACCTTGAGAAATCGTACCACCAAATCCCCGTGAATCCAGAGGACATCCCGAAGACCTCTATCACCACGCCGTTTGGAATGTACGAGTTTCCTTTTATGACGTTTGGACTTCGGAACGCGAGTCAGACATTTCAACGGTTCGTGGATGAGATGGTAAGGGGACTGGATTTTTGTTTTGCCTATCTGGACGACTTTTTGGTGTTTTCGAAGGACGAGAGTACCCACAAAGATCATTTGCGACAACTGTTCACCAAATTCAATGAGTACATGGCGTTTATGGTGATTAATACCTCCAAGTGCGTCTTCGGGGCAGCAGAGGTAAATTTTCTAGGTTACCGCATATCAGCACAGGGAACGAAGCCACTTCCAGCCAAGGTCGATGCCATTAAGGACTTCCCGACTCCTAAAAATGTGCGAGAGTTGCGCAGATTTCTAGGGATGATCAATTTTTACCGCAGGTTCATCCCCGGCGCAGCGCAGTTCCAAGCTCCACTAAATGCCCTGCTAACAGGCTCGGTAAAAGGGTCTCATCCTGTCAACTTTGGCGCTGAAGAGTACGAGGCGTTCACGCGCTGTAAGGGCAGCTTATGCCAGGCTGTGCTTTTAGCCCATCCGGATAGCCAGGCTAAGTTAGCCATTGTTACTGACGCCTCTGATACAGCCATGGGCTCAGCATTGCAGCAGTATGTCGGCGATGAATGGCAGCCTCTTGCGTTCTTCTCGAGAAAGCTCAGTCCCTCACAACGCAAGTATTCTCCATATGACCGTGAGCTGTTGGCCATATATGAAGCCATCAAATATTTCAGACATATGGTGGAGGCCCGGGTATTCACGATATACACAGACCATAAACCGATCTGTTTTGCATTCAACTCGCGTAAAGATAACTGTTCACCAAGACAGTTCAGGCACCTGGATTACATAGCGCAATTTACCACCGATATAAGGCATATCTCAGGTAAGGACAATGTTGTGGCGGATACCTTGTCCCGCATTGAAGAGATCACACAGCCCATCGACCTGACCCAGCTAGCGCAATCTCAGATTAAGGATCCCGAACTACAAGAGCTCCTGCACAGTGACACTTCGTTGCATCTCAAGAAACTCAAGTTGCCAGGTACCCATGCTGAATTGTATTGCGACGAAAATGGCCAGACGCTCAGACCTTACGTCACCAAGGAGTTGCGCCAGCAGGTATTCCAGAGCCTGCACTGCCTTAGTCACCCTGGTGCCAATGCGTCCATCAAGCTTGTTACAGATCGCTACGTATGGCCAAGTATTAAAAAGGATTGCCGCGAGTGGGCGCGTGCGTGTTTGTCATGCCAGCGAGCCAAGGTAACTCGGCACGTTTCTGCACCTCTGGGATCCTACAAGTTACCCAGAGCGAGGTTTATGCATGTTCATCTTGATCTCATCGGACCCATGCCAATATCTCAAGGATATAAGTATTGCCTTACAGCCATCGACCGTTATACTCGTTGGCCTGAGGTAATACCGCTGCAGGAGATCACAGCTGAGGCTGTAGCAAAAGGCTTGCTACATGGGTGGATATCTCGGTTTGGCTGCCCCAATGACATCGTCACCGATCGTGGCAGACAGTTTGAGAGCGCCCTGTTCAAGCACTTGTCAGAATTAGCCGGATTTCAGCATCGTCGTACAACCGCCTACCATCCTGCGTGTAATGGCCTTGTGGAGCGTTTCCATAGACAGTTGAAAGCCGCTATCACTTGTCACGCTAACAGTAACTGGGTGGACTCATTACCTTTAGTCCTACTTGGGATACGTAGCGCATACAAAGAAGACCTTAATGCTTCAACTGCGGAGCTTGTATATGGAGAGCCACTGAGATTACCAGGAGAATTGTTACTCGACAAAGCCGGACCAGATGACACTGCAGATGTCACTGATTACATTGTGCGTTTGCGTAAGTTTGCTCACAACCTTACCCCAGTGCCAGCGTCACGTCATTCCAGCAAGAGGCCAGTACTTATCTTTAAGGACCTCAAAACGGCAAGTCACGTGTTCCTCAGGGATGATACTAGTCATCCACCACTACAACCAGCCTATACTGGGCCATACCAAGTGTTACAAAGGGGTGATAAAGTGTTCAAACTGTTGGTTAACAACAAAAATGTGTCAGTGTCAATAGATCGTATCAAGCCGGCATATATACTAGCTGATTCTCAAATTAATGTAACAATTCCAGTCCCACCAAGTCAATCTTCTCCAGAGACACAGAATAATATGGCAAAAAAGTCTAAATCAGGACGCACGGTGCGTGTACCTGATTATTATTAATTATTATCGCCCTGGACGGTCTCTGGAGGGGGGTGATGTGGGGTCGGAATTGAATTTATTATATTTATTCAATAATTCTATCAAATAATTATTTAATTATCCTCGAGATAGTTAAAATATAATTGTTAATTTTACCAAATGTTGTATTTTGGCATTAATCTAATAATGATAATAATCAACGTAACAAAAATAATTCATTATTAATGTATGTAAAATCTAATAATCATTTAAATTAAAAGTATAATTTTGTATAGTTATAAATAAATTATAACTCATATTAAGATTATATAAATACGTAAACAATAATAAACATATATAATTTGCAATACTAATAATTTAAAAGTCAATATCTATTCATGTTTAATATTTTGTTCCGACCGGACAGAGCGATCCGTTTTTGTTATTAGAGATTCTTTCGCAAGTAGCTCGCTTATCGCTGATGCGCGGCGCAACCGGTCCGCGCGCCCGGCCGCGTGGTAGCTTTACTCCGCCGCCCGCGCAGTCCCTAACCAATACTGACGCGAGACGCATGCGCTTCTATCTATTAAGCCGCTGCTTTCGAAACGTTGTTGTGTAGCCTAAATCTAGTGTTTAAGACTTTCTTTCTGCTTTCGCTTACTCCTTCCATTCTATAGTAACTGCTTGTGTGCTGTGCTAACTGTTTCTTCTATGTGCTATCGTACAGACAATAAACTGTGTGTGATAATTTGAAGTGTTTACTTATCACCGCTTCTGCACCTATCAACCTGCACGCTCACGAAGTGACATCAAGGCAAGCATTTCTCACATCATATTGCTAAAATACTTAAACTACTGCTACCATAAGAACTACATATGTACAGAGGACAGATAATGTGGGCAGCGAAACGCTGCACATCCTTGTCAATCTTTTCTAAAAGGGTGTTTTTTTTAGAGGGCTGCATACATAAAAATATTTTAATAAGGTAAAGACAGTGTAATGGGGACCTTGCCACAGGCGGAGCTGCTGGAGGGGGGTTTTTTTAAAAATCCGCTGCTGGGGGGTGTTCTTTTTATAATCCGTTTATTTTTAATTTAGTATTAGTAATATAAGTATTTAGTATTTATCAACTTTAATATTGTAAATATGTTTATTTTTTGTTTATCTATAAATAAACTGTTGTCCCGTAGAAGAATTAAATCAAGGTAAAGACATATATTATTATCTTGTCACCAGTGTCTCACAGACGGAATCGAGCCTTTAAGTCTGAGGAGAGACTTTGCCTCCTTGTGTGTGTTCTACCGTCTGTATAATGGGATGTGTTCTGAGGAATTGTTTGACATGATGCCCACGGCTACCTTCTACCACCGCACTGCTCGCCATCGGCAGGGTGTTCATCCTCACATGCTAGAGCCTAAATGGTCGAGAACTGTCCGGTTCCAGAGGAACTTCCTACCGCGAACGCTTTGCATGTGGAATGAGCTCCCTGCCGAGGTTTTCCCCGGGGGCTACAGTATGCAGTTCTTCAAGAGGGGAGTAAATAGGTTCTTAAAGGGTCGGCAACGCGCGCGTGATGCTCCTGGCGTTGCAAGCGTTCATAGGCGGCGGTAACTGCTTAACATCAGGCGGGCCGCATGCTTGTTTGCCACCGTCGTAGTATAAAAAAAAAAAAAAAAAAAAAAAAACCAGTAAGCCTACTGGTTTTTGGCTAAGCGCCTGTAATGAGCAAGCAGCACGCTATATACTATAAACTTACAAACTTGTTCAACACTCGCGCACATTTGGCACAGTTTTATCATGTTTCCAATTGCGACGCATTCCAAGATGGCTGCGGTTCGATCGCACGTGCACTTGTGCTGCTGACATAGGATGTAAATGCACAAGTAACTAACTAAATTGTTTTTTTTTGTGGAAGGCCTAATTTTTTTTATTTATGTGATTCGTTTACGTTTAATTATCGATACTTAGTTCACACTCGTACTAGTTAATTTTCTTTTCCATTTAAAAAACCACATAGAGTTGTGCTCTAACGTCCTAATTGCAATAACTTTTTCCGAATTGTGCTCTAAGGTAAAGATATTATAACTGTTTTTACGATGTTATGCCACAGACCGTAATATGGTCGATATATGTTTAAATTCTTGCTATTCCAATAAAATTATTCACATAAAGGTCAACAGAGTATCTCGCAAAAGTTGACATAAATGGTGATAATATGTTTAAATTCTTGCTATTCCAATGACTTTAAATGATATTACTCACATAAAGGTCAACAGAGTATATCGCGGAGGTAGACATAGTTAAGTGGCGATATTTCGATTGCTATTAAAAACTTCGAATTTAGCTTCAGATAAAACTAAAGTAGGTAGCTGTTTTTCTTACAAATATAAAAAAAGTAATTCTAAGTATCAAGAGGTTTTACTCAATCAAAGCACTAAAGTTACTTGACAAGCCAAGGGTTTTCGGCAAGGCTGCCTCCGGAATTAACCAGGACTTCAGCACGCTAACTAGCACACATTTATCACGTTTCCAATTGCGACGCATTCAAAGATGGCTGCGGTTTGATGACACGTGCACTTGTGCCGACGTAGGACGTAAATGTACAAAGTTTAAAAACATTTAATTTGTTTCAACTTTAGGTAGTTATAAGAAAACGTGAAAGAAAACTTAACCAGGTGTATTTTGTTGTCATGAATTTGTTTTTGGTCTTATTATTTATTAACCTTTATTTTACCGAAAAATATTCCACCCTAAATTATGTACTGTTTCATAAGCAATTTTGTAAAATAACTCTAAAATACAACATTGTTGGGAAAATTGTATTGTGATATTCAGAAATTTGACAAAAATGCATATAAGTAAATATTATTTAAATAAAACTATATTCTATATAGGATTATATCGCGTATATTCATTATTGAATTACGCACATACGCGAATTATGAATATAATATGCTTCGTTTAAATTGTTTTATTTAAACGTGTGAATCGGTCACGGAAACCGAACAAAATTTTAATAATAATAATTATTATTCTCAGCTTAAAAAACCCAATAAAAATGAAAGGGGTTTTTAAAAATTCTAAGCGTAACTACAAGGAAACTAAGGCAAACCAGCGAAGCGATATAAATCTAATCATCTACTGTTTACGTTGTACGTCCGACAGCGTTTTCGTTGAATTGTTGATCTTTCTATACATACCAGAGCAGCGTATTTGAAAGGTTGGGAACCGTCGCCTTTGAGCGACCTGTACGTACTCTTTGAGAATCTTTGCTCTTAAGGGAAGTAGAGATTGTAAATGTTGAAGAAATGTACTGGGACGGTCCATGGATATAAAAGTATTTAGGTATGCCTAAAGGATTACTGGTTTCCTATTTGCACGAAAACCTCGACTTATTATTTTTATTAAAGCAGTATTTTTATTTATATACTTATTTTTATTTTATTGGTATAACGGTTTATTAAAACACAATACTAAAGATAATACATAGAAACAATTAAAACTAGAAAATGTGTATATATATATATATATATAAATAAATTATTGTATTAAGCGGTTTACACTCACGTGAAATTGTCAGGAACGGCCCGACATGCTTAATACAATAATTAAATATGTCTCACGAAAGTTTTAATAAAATTATATAAATAAACTTAACTAAACCTAACTATAAATAAAAAACGGGCTCCAGATCGGTGCCGACCGGGAGGGTGCCCAAGAGGCTGGCCGCATTACCACACTGAATAGCCAGGGCTATTCTTTGGCATACGTATGAACCAGCCCTTTGGTCACCCGTAGCATCGACTAGTCTCTTAGCTAGTTCACGGAATTTTATTGGTTGCTTGATAGTAGGAGAACTTATTTTTTCTTAGTCTAATAAAATTTAAGCCACCTAATTCTTCCGATAGATCGTGTAAAGTTTGTTATGTTATCTGTAATCTATACTATTTTAGAATTCTAGATTTGTACTGAAAATATATATTTTTTTATAGAGAGGGGTCATGATATCAGGAAAAATCCTAATAGCGTGATGCAGGATCGTCATTTGTTTTGTATGGGCGCACGGCGCCATGCCAGTCTGGCGCCATCTATTGGTCATAACTTCTTTTGTCCTCGCATCACGCCGAAACGGCTGGACAAATTTGAACCAATTTCGGTACAGGGATAGCGGGACATAAAAAGATGGTTATAGGATATTTTTTACCCAACTACGATATAAAAAAATTACGCATACGAATTTGCACCAGTAATAATTAAATTAAATTATAAATTAAATTTTTGTCCTCTCATCATGCCTACCCAGGCTAATTTCGTCAACTTTTGGTAGACAAGTAATTTGGCATCCAAAGATTGTTAGAGTAACTTTTACCTGACTATCATCACTACATAGTATAAAACAAAGTCGCTTTCTCTGTCCCTATGTCCCTTTGTATGCTTAAATCTTTAAAACTACGCAACGGATTTTGGTGCGTTTTTTTTTAAATAGATAGAGTGATTCAAGAGGAAAGTTTAAATGTATAATACATGTATAATTTATCAGCATTGCACCCGTGCGAAGCCGGGGCGGGTCGCTAGTGTTCAATAAATAAAATACGCGGACGTAGTTGCACGTAAGGCCGCCTTCTTGTAATACTTACTGTAAGTACTAAACACTAAACATCGTTTACGACGGTTTGACGACGTGGTTGGCGCAGTTTGTAAGCACTTGCCTACTGAGCCGGCGGGCCTGGGTTCGAATCCCGGCCAGGGCAAATATTTGTGTGATGAACTCGAATATAATGTGCTTTGGTCATGGATGTTATCTGTAAATGTATTTATATATAATGTATATCGTCGTCTAGTACCCATAGTACAAGCTGCTTAGTTTGGGTCTAGGTCGATTTGTGTAAGATTGTCCCTTAATATTTATTTATTTATTTATAACTAGGTCATATTTGTTTCTGCGATGTGTTGCCCAAGTGCTTGGTACCGGATAGCCAACCGCGGAAACGCCGTAAAAACCGTTTATTTTTAAAATAAATATTCATATTTCTTGAAACTAATACATTTTCGATCTCAAAAAGCGCTGTCTTCCTTCGCAGTATAATAGCTACTACGCAATAAAATTGAAAGTGCTCCTTTTACGTCAACTTACTTTATAATATAGTGTTTTCAAGTGACATTTAATATGAAAGTAAAATGGGCATTGAAGGAATATACGTCGAGTTCCGATTTATCTTCATGACTCTTCCAATAAGTTTACATGAGTCATAAAATATCTCATAAAGCTGCTTTCATACTACGACGAATTCAGTCATCACCATCAGTTATACTAAGTATTGTTAAATTCTAAAATTTTATTCAAAATAAATTTTCTACGACGAAGGCCCGTGGAGGCGGCGCCAGATGTAACCACCATGTTGGTAAAAAAAAAACAATTGTTTCTTGTCCATTACTGGTGCCGCCTCCCAAGTCTCAATACGGTATTTCGACAGCTCAAATCGGCAACTCATTATAAAACGTTAAAAACTTTTGACGACGCGGTTGGCGCAGTGGTTAAGCAACTGCCTACTGAGCCGACGGTCCCGGGTTCGAATCCCGGCAAGGGCAAATATTTGTGTGATGAACACGAATATTTGTGCCTGGGTCATGGATGTTATTTGTATTTAAGTATGTATCTATCTATATAAGTATGTTTATCGTCGTCTAGTGTCCATAACACAAGCCTACTAGAGCTTATTGTGGGACTAGATTGATTTGTGTGAGGTTGTCCGATATTAAAAAAAAAAAAACGATTTGTTAGTATGAAGTTTCTATGAAAATACTAGTGACGTCATAAAAAAACAGTAGTTAAAACACCGTCCCCGCCAGCTCTAGACACCGTCCTAGCGATGATTGCGGACAGATTGGACTGTCCAACATTTATTTTATGTTGACATATTGACCTATAATTAATAATAAATAAAATTGTGTTTTTTTTTCTTGAGTTGTAATTTGTAATGTATTTTGAAAGTAATTAAATGTGTTATTTTCTATTTTTGTATCGAATACCTTATATAAGAGCCTGTGCTGCTCGGAATAAAGGAATTTTATTGTATTTTAATTTATTTATTTATAAAACACGGCTTCTTTTTAGTTTTTGTCCAATTCAAAATAGTATGTCCAAAAGTTTGTGAAAGTTTATTTGGTACCGTGTATTTTTAAAAGTGTGTTTAGTAGTTTCAATGATGTAATTTATTTTTTCTACTCCAGTACTTTTTTCTGTATTTTATATAGTTACTAACTCTAATATAAAGACATAAATTATGAAAGTGTAAAAGTCTATACTCTATTGCCCAAAAAAACACTGCTAAACGATGTTATAATGTCGCCAAGAAAGCATCACTTAGTACCACAGATTACAAGATAAACAGCTGCATTCACACAATTTGCACTTTAAAAAAAAACTTATTGTACTAATATGGCATTGCTGCCAACTTAAAAACAAAAGTTTTATCTTCAGTGCATGGATGTTTAGTATAGTGGACGTATACCTTTAGTATAAGTTCATATTTCTTGACAGATGTTTAGTATACCTTTATGTATAAGTTCATATTTTTTTGACAGATGGACGTCAGTAAAAAAAAAGTTTATCAGACTATTATTTTTTTTTATTTTGTTGATTCCGAGCGGGAACATGTAATTATTTTCTTTGTTGTTTATTTGAATTTTATTTATAAAATGTCGAGTCGTAGAAAAAGTATTGTATGCAACGTTGTATAAGTAGGTCAAAAAACGCTCGTGGCATCTTTCTTACGGTGCCCATGGCCCCCATCGTAACCCATGCCACTCGCGTTTTTTGCCCCCTCTTATACAACGGTTGCATAAAATACTATTTCTCCAACTTGCTTGGAAATGTTGCCATTAATGTAGTAAAACTGGACCGCGAAATCATTCGTTATATTTAGAAGGCGTTAATGAAAATTAAAAAAAATATATATTATTGGCCTTAGCCGGGAAATCAATATCGAGGGCTTCATGCTATAGG
The DNA here is from genome assembly GCA_905147355.2 of Apotomis turbidana. NCBI lineage: Eukaryota > Metazoa > Arthropoda > Insecta > Lepidoptera > Tortricidae > Apotomis > Apotomis turbidana. The sequence goes on from LR990297.1 coordinate 19,814,224, forward strand.
GGCGTATGCGCAAAAATGCGATTTTTCGTTTTTAACGGCATCGTAATCATCTAATAGCGATACATCGGGTCAATTTTTTTCATAATTTTATCTTAATTATAAGTTATTTAAAATAAATAAAATATGTTTTGGCGTATCATTGTAGGTCATAATTTTTTATCGATCCAATGAGGCGTACAGTAGGCGTAAGCGCAATAGTGTAATGGAATCTCATAATATGATCGGAGTATAAAGGCGTATATGTTCATACGTCTATTACTCGATTGTGTGATTTACCAAAAATTGTCGCACAATAGCGGCGTATGTACATACGACCATATTTACCATACTTTTTAGTGATAGTATCAGTCTTCGGCCTCATATACCGTCGCACCATATGGGCGCAAAGTCCTTGAACGTCATACCTTTCTCCGAAAAACATCTGTAACTGGTAGGTTTCTAAGACACCATCCAGCTCGTATCCCAGGTGGATTCGATTCAATATCCAAATCATAAATGCTCGATGTCATCCAAAGGACGAACCCACTTAGCATGAATCGCACTATCGCACATAATATGCGAGCCGACTAGGTCCAACTTTGTTGAAAACAGAGGTTCCCAAGAAATATGAGGCAGGGGGGCGCTGAAGAAATAGATAAACCATTACATATACCATTATGGATTGCTACCATCATGCATAATTATCCATCTCAGACAGCTGCGGGGACAAAGCTAACTAGTCAAGCTGGAGAAGTTTAGGATAAGCAGAAAAAAGACGAGGAAACTATTGAGTTTATTGAGTGCTCAAATGTTCATTGTTGTATTGACAATAATGAACATTTGAGCACGGGCACAAATAAGTCAAGTCCAAACTAAGTCTCCTCTACAAACAGGTAACTGCAGTTTTAGGATCCCTACACAAGCCAGATAATACCTTCACCAGCTCAGCAGCGGGAGAAACAACCCTCGTACAGACTCACTGCTCAGGCTGTGAGTTATAACGGTTAGTGAGCTGGGTGGATGAGGAGAATACTCCAACGGAGAGAGCATGGCGACAAAAAATACAGACAGAAGCTTTCAACTGCTTGACTCATACAAATCACCAGAACCGAACGGAATAGAAGGGAAAAGATATAATTATCAAGATATTTACTATTGTTTTGGCTGCCTGCGTACTGCGTAGACAAGTCAAAGTAATTGTCATACAAAACCAGGTAGAAATCTTCTACTCGGCGTTAGATTCTTCAGTGAAAATTAATCAGTTTTTTGCTTAGGCACTTGCAACATAAAGTTTTCTGCAAAATACTAAAAACAAGTCTGTGCCTTATGCTTAGGCACATTCATAGACATTGAAGGACGTCAAGGGCAACGACAGGATAAAATTCACCAGCATAAAGCCGCACTGGTAGGAGCCGGAATGAAAGAGATTCATCGGCATCGAAACTGGTGAAGCCAAAACTGGTGCACTCAAAAAGGCAGTGGTAGCAAAGTAAGAACCCTCGAAGCTCCGTCCACTCACCACTTTTGTGGAATCATCGTCACACTAAACGAACATCACTATTACACAGAGTCATCATATCCTGCGACATAGTAATACTAACGAGCGGTAATCACAAGGGTATGTGAATGTGACTTCACCCGCTCTACACTGGCTGTGTAACAACAAACTGACAGTTTATTCGAAAACACTTAGCGGGTAATGTTCGCTAACAGATGCTTTGTGGTATCTAACCCAAAATGATCAATACAGAGCTCTAATTTGTCGAGCAAGGTAAATAAGAAAACGTAGCATGCCCGGCATTATAAGTTTTAATTAAGAACAAAACTATTCACCGATGAAGCTAAACTACAATCACTTCAGAGGTTGATTTGCTTGACAGCCACGGGAAAACAGAACCTCAGGAGAGCAGCTAAGGTGTCCTCGATTGAACAAATAGTGGGCACAACATCAACCGATTTCCGTAGTCTATCTTATAACACGTCAGCAACATCAAGGGTCTCCTAGAATTGGGCTTTCTGATGGAGTTGGGTTGGCAAAAGTAGTGTCATCAACTCACCACGGCGTACGGTTAATGCTTCGTTTTTGTAGAAGACTGTCATGATATCACATTACAAACTAGTTACTAGAACCTATTAAGATTTCGTAAAATCCGATTTCTGCAGAGAGTGGGCAGTGGGCACCTCAACTGCTTGGAGTTCGCAAGAAGTCACCTTTAACGACTTTATGACTGCTGTTCTAGGCAAAGACCGACGGGTAGACAGAGAGACTTTATTTAGCACTGAAGTGCTCAGTTAATAATCGTTCGAGATGGTCAGCCGACTGGAGATCGACATCTTACTTAACATCCCAGAATGTCGCCAATTCAAGAGCGGCGCAGGGTCATAAACTCTTCTAAAAAGTTATAATCAAGGAAACGAATAATTTAATCAGTGAAATGTATATTCTTTCTTTACTAAATGCTTGAATTTGCCTTAGATCACCACTATACGACCACACTCAAAAGCCACTAGCGCTGTTTTTTTGTCGGGCGAAACAGGCGTAAAAAAATCAGAAAAAATTGAAGGAGATTCGTAACAATGTGAAAATTACTGTAAAAAGAGAGTATTTCGATATAAAAACAGAACTCAGACCAATTGTCATTGAATAATTGAATAGGAAAAGATTTAATTTATACGCCCCTCAATTTCAAGTATTTTTCAAGGAAAATCGACAGTCATTTCGAATATTTGCGCCGCAGTAAGGAGGCGTAAGCGCATTATTACTAGTTTTTAGAATACTTTACGTAAAATTAATCATACTAGATAAGAACAGTGACAATATGAATACTCCATGCAAATTTGCAAAAGGATCCGTCGAAGGGACAAAAAGTTATTAAGTTTTTTGCCTCTCCTGAAAAGTAGGGATTTTGCGCATACGCCCCTATAGCATGAAGCCCTCGATATTATTTAAATAAGGCGATTAAGTAAAAAACACACCTTCCGTTTCGACACCTCCTACGTGTACTGATACAAGTGCAAAATCACGATTTTACAGGAGGGCTGTTCAAAGGTATAAAGTGCCATAACTAACTCATATGTTGAAATAATGCAATGAAATTTTCAAATAATTTTAATGAATATATTTTCCTTAAATCTACATATTTACTATTTCAAAATTAATTGTACTTTTAGAAAAAAAGGTAGTTATACCAGTATACGTGAAATTTACGAGTTCTAGTTTTCGGGTATACTGAGACAAAACTACCACTTGATCCAGTATACGTCGTAAACTATGATTAGATGAATATGGATAATTATATTATTACTATGCCTATTATGCGACATGTACCATTAATTAGATATATAAACAAACTAAAAGCTCGTGTTTGGATGGATCTGATCGGTTAGTTTCATCTGATTTGTCACTTGTACCAGTATACGCCTGAATGAATCCGTTATGTACCAGTATACAGTTAAGGTTATTTTGTATGTTATGTCCAATATAGTAAGTTCAGAAGTAGGTATTTAGGATATTTAAAGAAATTACTATTGAAAGACAATAAATAAAGCAAATTAACACTAAAATTACGTTTATTTAAAAGGTAATTAAAATCACAGCCCGCATTTAGGGAATGGTGTTTTTTGTCTTTGTTACAGCGGTATTATCAACATTATTACTGTTTAACATTTATATTATATAGTAGATTCCGGTTCCTATTTTGTCCATCACAATTGTCAGACCAAACCTGAATTCATCTACATCATCTTGAATTATTAATTTAATTAAGTCAAATAATTTGTCATTTAGTCATGTCAACAGTAAGGTGGAAGTACTAGTACTCGACGCGGTACTAATACGCGTCACCATACTTTCAACTCCGATAAATAAGATAAGATTACCGTTACTTTCATAGCAAATAGAATGAATACATTAGAAATGTTTGTAGCTATCGAATTTCACACGCAAAATAATAAAATATACAACCTGACTGCCTGCAAAAGCACGTGACATGTATACTGGGACAATCCTATTGGGATTTCATTACATTACGAGATTTTTTTATATGATCATTATATGATATAAATACCATTTAATAAAGGTAAAAGTCATACCTCTCATAAGGGATGAATACATTTGCGATAGACGTGTAAATTAACGTACTATTACGAAACATAAAATAAATATCCCTTGCAATGTCGAGTACTAGTACTTCCACCTTACCTAACAAGTAGCATTCCCAAACCAAATGCTGTGAAATTATACAGTTTAAGTTTTTTTTGTAATAAAACACGCTTAATATTACCGTGAGGAGATGACAAGGTTTTTGAAGGTCGAATACAGCACTAGCATTTTATTACGTTTAAGTTTTTTTTTTCTATTTATTTCAAGTCTCTTTCCTCCATGTGCCAATGTGTTTGGTTGTTTGTTTTTCAGTAGGTGTTTTCAAATTCTCGTAAATGTGACAAGCGTCAACTTAATATTTTGACTGAAAATATCACGTTATTGTCGAACAGAATAAGCTTGCGCTTCGTATTTGGTAGAATTAAACCAATCCTTGTACAAATTATATTATATTTCAATGAAATTCAAACTTCCGCCAGCAAAAATGTGTGTTACGAACTTGAATATATTTTATTCCTGGTCATGGATGTTATCTCTACATGTACTTTATAAATTATGTATATATCGTCGTCTAGTACCCATAGTACAAGCTTTAGCTTTTGCTTGGGACACTGGGTCGATTAGTGTAAGATGGTCCCTTAATATTTATTTATTATTTAAAAAAAAACCGTTCACACTAAAATTTTACGTAATTTTTGTCTTACATGTTTATTATTTGTTTTCTTGGCTTTTTTTTCCCGTATTTTTATTTTATTTAAACTCATGATTAGATTTTTACATTCTTTGTTCGTTGATCCACATATTATTTAAATTACACTTAAAAACCCGGACATTTGGCGTAAATCGCATTTTCCCCGAAAATAATAAAATTAAAAAAAAAATTGTTTCATTTTCGCCCGGACGGCCTCAAACTAGGACAAATCCGTGGAAACCCAGACGGATGTCAGTGCTAGTGGTGACTCTGGTTTATCCGTAGGTAATGGCGACATATAGCTATTATTGTACTCCAAACAACAATCGGCACTGATTGGAGAAAACTGTATCATAACCAAAAGTAAGCCTAATTTGATACGTAGTAGGTAGAAAAGACGTAGGCCGCATCGACTGTCCGTCGCGCATAGTGGGATATCTTACGTCCGCAACGACGACGAGCAAGCATACTGATGTAACTGCCACTTGTGCCACGCCCGCGCCGCCCTTCCCCGATAGGTGTACTGCGTATAGTGGTACAAGCGACTTATCTCAGTATACGATGTTCTAAATTAAAAAACGGTGTTAGTTGTATCAGTATACGTCGCTTTATTTCGAAAACTAGCAGTAATTTTGTCATGAAAAGTTTATAACATGTAGATATAAGTATTTTGATCCTAAATATGCAAAAAAACGAAAATCGTAAAAATGTCAGTTGTATCAGTATACGTAGGAGGTATCGGTTTATAACGTCTCATACAAATGAGGGTAATCTTAATTTGGTCGGTTACTGCATTTTTACTTTTAATTTTTTCAAAGACTTTGATAATTCACCATACAGCCAATTGTCACCTAAATTTAAAAAATAAAAACTATTATAAACTTTTTAATTGTTCTCTGCGTTTAGTTCTTGCACTGAACATTTTTTTGCTCTGCTACTGTCAATGTATTTAAAATGTCGACAAATTTCGAATAACGGACAAACAATTTGAATAATAATCTTATATGCGGTTAATTTATTTTCATGATTCTTAGTTATTTATTAGAGATTTCTCACGACAGTTTTAATTTTAATAATATGATGATATTTAATGAGTGATTTGAAAATTAATAAGTGTACCAAACGTAAACAAATAAAAAATAAAACAGAAATGATTGTGTCCAAATCAATATAAAAGTTATTTTGAACTTATGATCTTCTCCGAATGATAAATATGGTATGGTTTCTAAAAAAACAGTGTGTTTAGAAGTTGTTCATTTAACTAAAATGTATAATTACCTATGTGCATATTTTTTGTTATTGTGTTTTCATATATATTTAATTCTTATTCATATATTTTGTTTTAAATCAAACATATGATTCGGACCCGAAATTTTATTCCTATTCCTAAAAAAAATAAGTACCAAATGAACTTCATGGTACTGATAAATTAAATTAAAATGTAGATTGGTGATTATTTCCAAGCATATTTGGAGAAAAGCACTATACAAGCCTCGGCGGGAATGTCAGTTCGCAGATTCGTATTATTGAAGGACTCGGCTACGCCTCGTCTTTCAAAATCATACTCATCCACAAACTGACTTTTCCCGGCCTCGGCAGTAATATACTATTTACTCTAGTACTCGTAACATACCGTATTCACTCCATATTGTGGAGAGCCCCTTACAGTCATGTGAAGAGTTCAGCTCAGTGAGACGGAATTATTTTATCTCCGTCTGACTCACTGCTCTGTAACACACATAATTTCAATGATATTGTGACCATCGGTTCCGGGAATGTGGGACATTTAATACATCTGCAGTATAGGTATATGTATTTTAGTAATAAAAATATACATACCTAATTAATGTACTTTAGGTTAGTACCTAATTAAGACAGACAGAGCGACAGACAGACAGAAAGACAGACAGACAGGCAGACGGACTGACGGACAGAAGGACAGACGAATAGACGGACAGATGGACAGATGGACAGATGGACAGATGGACAGATGGACAGATGGACAGATGGACAGACGGACAGCGGTGTCTTAATAATTAGGTTCAATTTTTTTATTATATCTGTAGTTTAGGTATACCATCATCATTGGCCTTTTACATCTATAACAGATAAGTTAAGCAGCGTCTAATAAAGAGCGGCCTTCACGAAGATGGCTGGATAGCCCGATGCGAGAGCGACAGCCACGGCCGCATAATTGACAAATAAATGTACCGCCTATCGATGAAGGGGAAAGAGCTGTATGCCCGTGTCTCAGGTTGCGCTTGTGGGAAAGAGAAGAAAACCATGCTTCATCATATCACGTGCAAAGTAGTAGGTATAGTAGTAATTAAATATTCATGTACATGTAGGTCACAAGGGCACGTTTGCATGTCTGAGTCTACCGGCATTTCACAATTGGAAACCGCTGTTGAGAAGAAACAACGAAAGAAAATCAACAGTCTGTAATTATTTTCAGAAACTATTTATTACATTAACGTGATATTAACCTAATTTGTAAGAATTTGGACTTGACAGGACTGAATATGTCCTCAAAGAAAACATTAAAAGTTTACCCCTAAAATAATAATATTGTATTTTAAGTAATAAATTAGGAAACAGATAATAATAAAATGGTAATTACAAGAAAATCAGTCGGATTATGACAATTTATGTACGTTTGATATGCTGTCTTATTAGAACTGTTATCTTGTTTACAATGTACGAATATCAAAGAACTTCAAATAAATCAATCTAGTCCCACAGTAAGCTTTAGTAGGCTTATATTATGGACACAAGGCGACGATATACAGACTTATATAAATAGCACATACTTAAATACCTACTTATATATATAAACGCTAATAATAATATGATTAAAACTATCGTAAGGCATCTTTAAAAATTATAAAAACGGACCGCAGTGGGATGCGAGTCGCGTAGCAGCACGAATCTACCCCTGATGAAGAGCTGCATATGAGTTCGAAACATGTCTGGCCGTTCCTGACATTTTTTACGTGAGTTTAAACCGTTTTTATAATTATGTCAACAATAAAGACGTAAATAGGTCACCTATTTTCTTTCTCTATCCTAGACAGGACTAATTACCTCAGAAATTAAAAGGCAAGTGGCTACAACGTTCAATAGTTGCTTATTACTGCGAGGAAGCCAAATAGAAAAGTCGCTCCTCTTTGCTTTGCGGGGATCGAACCCGTTGTAACTAGTTGGTCTGTGATTCAGTGCCTTTCTTTTGTAGACTGAACATTTTTATGAAAATGCTTTTTCTTTCCAATATAATAAATAATAATAATAAATATCAGACAACCTCACACAAATCAACCTAGTCCCAAATTAAGCTCAAGAAGGCTTGTGCTATGGGTACTAGGTGACGATATACATTACTTATATAGATAAATAAATACTTAAATACATAGAACATCCTCTAATAGGAGCAATATATTCTACCCATCAAACTGAACAACATTTATTAAACAACTTTTAAAAATAGCTTATTTATAATGTAAACCCTGTAAAATAAAGTGTATTCAAAGCAGCAATGTACCTACTTATTACGAAACATTTGATATTTAGTAAAGTGACAGCTATGTCAATGTTAAGGCGATGTCAATGTTGGACGGCGCACATTGAAAATGCTATTTACTTTTTTGAAATAATGAACATGAAAACAGTATTTTTTTTTAAAGTTGGTGAAAAGATGTTGTTCAGTTTGACGAGTAAAATTTATGTTTTATAATTTTTTGCTCCTGGTAGATGCAAAAATCAACATAATTCAAAAATAAAATAGGTACAGAGATCACGACGAATGGGGAAATTGTAAGCGTACCTACGTAACAGTGCATATCTGGTCGAAAGGTTTAGACGTTGGACCGGTAATACAAAGATACCGGATTCGAGTCCCGGTGTGGACCACGTATGAGAGCAATTTAATTTTTCTTTGCGTGTTGATCTTTGTATCTATATAGCGATACAAATTACAAATATGTGGTGTTAATTTACCCACATTAAAAAAACATTTCGAAAAACATATTTAGGTTTGGATATGAAATAATATAGAATGCTTTTGTTTATTCGAATTTTCCCGAGGTTAGTTTTTTATATACTACGACGGTGGCAAACAAGCATGCGGCCCGCCTGATGTTAAGCAGTTACTGCCGCCTATGGACGCTTGTGACGCCAGGAGCATCACGTTCTTACAGTATATAATTATGAAATAAAATGTAAAAAAATACACACACACACACACACACACACACACACACACACACACACACACACACACACACACACACACACACACACACACACACACACACACACACACACACACACACACACACACACACACACACACACACACACACACACACAAACACACTCTTGTACTGCAATAGATCGCATACAATTTTGGTATCTTATTTATCCTTTGTATCTATAATCCAATTATTTTGACGACGCGGTTGGCGCAGTGGTTAAGCAACTGCCTACTGAGCCGGCGGTCCTGGGTTCGAATCCCGGCAAGGGCAAATATTTGTGTGATGAACTCGAATATTTGTGCCTGGGTCATGGGTTATTTGTATTTAAGTATAAATTTTTCTATATAATATGTTTATCGTCGTCTAGTGTCCATAACACAAGCCTACTAGAGCTTACTGTGGCACTAGATTGATATGTGTGAGTTTGTCCGATATTAATTTATTTATTACAAAAATAAAAATAAGATTCTGACTTGGGGTGTCCAGTAACGGCCAGAGGCTGCAGAGAGGAACCTCAGACATTGATTACCTTCTTGACCAGAATTAGGCACTATCTTCTGCACCTGTAGCACTACTGTGACACGCGCCCCTTTCTCGCGCGAGATACACTACCTATCCCTTTCTGTACAGTATCGTAAGAGAGTGACGGGTGATGCTATGCTATGTCGCGCGATAGATAGTCGTGCTAGACGGGCTTGCGGGAGTTTCTTAAGTCGAGTACCAGACGAACGAACAGAAACAAGGCACAAATAAAGACCATCGAACACTAAGTTCGCTCTGGGGTTTCGTAGAGCCTTTTAGGATCTTTGGAGCTTTGTAGGGTCGCAGGTTCGAGTCCTGTTTTCATTGCGGTGGATCAAAATACATTGTGCTTTCATAATTTACCTTTGTATCAATAATTATAAAAATATAGTATTTCCACATTAAAAGAGAATCACTAAACAAAATTTAGAAGAAAACATATTCTAGGAAATGAAAGAAAAGCTTTTAATTGATATTAATTATAAAATAATTGTGCAAAGTAAACAGAATAAGCCTTATTATGTTTTGAATAACAACAGAGCAATTTGAGGAGGAATTAATCAATTAAGATATTGCTATTTCAACTAGCAGCGATATTTAAGCTTAAATGCTTAAGAAAGTAAATATAAACATTCTTGTTTAGTTTCTCGCTCAGAAGGCGGTGAGGTAAAAATTGTATTCAAATTACGAAATAAGCGCTACATTATACCAAACTGTAACGTTATGTTAATTTTTTAGTATTTTATGAAATAGTTGTATAAGAGGTGTCAAAAGAAGCGAGCCGCGTAGGTTACGATGTGAGCGTGGCGAACATTGTAAGAGAAGATGCCACGAGCATTTTTGACCTACTTATACAACGTTAAAAACAATACTTTATCTATGACAGTTCCCGTCGAGAAAACAATCAGTGACAAAGTGAAAAGTAAAAAAATGAAAGGTAAAGGGTAAAAAGTAAAAATGATAACATGAGAAAGATAATGTCGCCAAAAAAGCATGCAGTTTTTTGATAGCAGACTACACTTTTACAAGGTCCACGAAATGTATGTCTTTATATAAGAGTTATTAAGGGTATAATTCGTAGAAAAAAAACTTGAGTATATAAAATATATAATCTCTGTTGATTGTTGATTGTTTGTTTTAATTGCGTTGGGTTGTTGGGTATGCTGATACTCTGTCAGACTTCTGCAGCTTGGTAATTTTGGTTGTGAACTGGTCCGTAGCTACCAGTCATTTAACGGAAAGAAAGAAAAAAACACATAAATCTAAAGAAACCGGTGAGTGTTGACGGCATTTCAAAAAAGGATGCCCCTTCATGCGCATATGTGCACATAGTGCCGGACGCCGATTTTCAGTGGGTCCATGACATCAAGGCTCTATTTAAGATATTTTTAAAAGGCAGCCTTTTAAAATAGGTACATAACATAGGCACAAAATATTCGTGTTAGTCAAACATTTGCCGCAAACAGGACTCAGTAGATGCAAAACAAATAGCGTCAACCGCGTCGTCAATAATAATGCATGCCTTGGCGTAGGCTTCCCCTATTTCCGTCCGCCTATCCCTGTCTCTTGCTTTAATTATCCAATGTGGCCACAATCTTAAAACAAAAATTTCGGGCGGGCCCGCCATCTTTCTTTTAACTTGGATTTAGACTTGGACTTACATTAATCAACACTAATTTTCAACAAAACGAACTTGTAAGATGTCACGTCAGGAATCTTTCTCGAATATTCTTTTTGAAAGTTGTCGGCAGTGTGCTGCCATAACGCTTGTTCGAACCCCACAAAGGAGTCGCATTAATTGGTCTCGTAATTAAAAAGAGCCTTTTAATTTTCAACCTGGCGCCGCCTTGCCTTAAGAAAGTATTAATAACAAGATTGGACGATTTATGTAGTGATGTTTTTGGCTTCGGTTCAATTGGGATAACGACTTATGTTAAATTTAACAGCATACTGTAGGTTATTTATTGAAATATGTGATTTCAAAGATGCGCAAAATTTATGCATCTTTTTGATCCAAAATTAATTTTGAAATTGTTTTCAGAATCCTCATAATTTCGCAAAACAATAATTGTATGTCAACCATGAACTTAAACGCTTTTCGTCTTTCATCTCCATACAAATATTGTAACCATAACATTATAATGACGTCAGAATTAGGTGGCCATTTGTATGGAGCGTTTTTAGCGCTCCGTGGGAATGTTGGAACCTTGACGGTCATGTCTGACTTTCAGAGCAGTCTAAGTGTAGTTAGTCCCATATAGACATTTGATCCCAATAAAAAAATGCATCGATTGACATCTTAAAAAAAAACTCTTCCCGCCTATTGTGTATTGGTCAAAACAGGATGTTGATTTAGCTGCCTTTCCATTTTCAAACATGTATATGTCGCAGTCAAAAGTGTGAACTGGTGAAAAGGACCTTTAACCGACAAAAACAGGCAAAACTGCTTTTGACTGAGCGTGTTGGTCAAAAGTAGTTTTGCCTGAAAATCATTGGTTAATAGTACTTTTGACTGTTACTATCAGTAAAAAGTACTTTTTCGGCGACATCGAATGATAGAAAAAAAAAGCCTTTCAGAGCAGATCCGACTCGGCCGGGTTAGGTTAGGTTAGGTAAGTTTTTTTTTATATCTCTAACCAAAAGTGTGAACTGGTGGAAAGGAATTTTAACCGACAAAAACAGACAAAACTACTTTTGAGCAACACGCTAAGTCAAAAGCAGTTTTGCCTGTTTTTGTCGGTTAAAAGTCCTTTTGACCAGTTCACACTTTTGACTGCAATAACGTAAAAGTATCGTCCGTAAACCGATTTTACAGACAACCATTTTTTTTTTAGTCTAACCGACATGACGCTCTCATGTTATGGAGCGCATAATTGGCTCGTACCCAAATGGTTCTACAGCGGTCTTAGCAAATTCACTCATTGTACATGAGACTACACGAGCGTTATAGCTACACACTTGGCCGATGCCAGTGGTATAATGTAAATTAATAGACGCGAACAAACTAATAAATAGAACGAAATTTGCAGTTTGCCTATAATAGCACAACACATCAACTTAGTACACATACTGCCTTCGTACAGCTTAGATTAGTTATAATGGCCGTATAAGATCTTATACCTGTTTGCTACGTGGGCAAGGCTGAATAGGCTAAGACTAGTAGACTCATGTTAAATTGTATATAACAATGTTTATTTCGTAAAGTGAGAAATTTCAGTTGATAAAAGTAGAAGACGGGTAAACAAATTGAAATTGAGCATATGATTATGTACCTATTTAGAAATGATTAAAACGCTGTCCGCCATTTACACTCTTGATAGTGATGTCACCAATCAATACTGTTCTTTCTTTCAATAACCAGTTTCTTTTGTTTTTTTTATAGTTTGCATGTAACTTGTTTCGTGTGTGTATTTTATTAATAGTTGCGTTATTTATTTTTGTTTAAACCAAATTTTACAATGAATCGAAAAATTTAGTAGTTCAGTTCAGGCAGGGTTCGAACGAAATAGTTGCGTTGCTTTATTTTTCAATCTAAAGGAAATCTCTAGTCTTTGACTTTGTTTCGGATATGCCTGTCTAAGACTGTATTTATCTTTATCTATTTCCGTGTTACCGGTGAGCGTAAACAAAACATAAATCCCGTAAACATATTCCTACCTTGTTTACATAAAATACATACCCTAGGCCTATGAACGCTTCAATCAGTATTCCGCATAGCCGTATAACTACGTTAGTTCGCCAGACGTGAAATTTGCGGCGATAAATCAGAAAGTTCCGACAGCGGGCGCACCCTTGTCAAACTAACATTTTTTTTATTGCCAAGTTGTGATTTGAATACGCATTTGTACGCTGGTTTGACACGGTGTTGATTTTGCGCGAAGTACGCCGGTTGGAAACAATAGGTTTTCAGTGTCTGTGTTGGTTAGGATGGTCCATCTTTGTATGGAGAAAAAAAAGTGTACTCAATCTTTTCGTTCAGTTATCAAGTAGTTGATATAAATTTGGAGATGATTTACTTGCTATAAATTGAGCAAAATTTCTTATGTTCATACAGAGTGCATTTTCAAAAACGCAAACAAGTCAAAGTCAAAATATTCTTTATTCAAGTAGGCCTAGCTACAAGCACTTTCGAATCGTCAGTAATAGAGAGCAGAGCAATTTATTGATAAACTTATTGAAAAAAAAAAAAAACATAAAAACAACATTATAGAAATAAAAGAAAAATCCTAAAAAGGATCGTCTACACATAAAAAAAAATATAAAAAATAAAAAACTAGAGGCTAGAATATTTCTAGAGTAAAATTGTAAATGTCTAAAATTATAATAAAAAAAAATAGTTAAAATTTAAATTAAATAGTTAAAGTCAAGAGATGATGATAAGGAATTTGTAAATTATCGCTTTAAATAGTTAACAAAAATTGCCATTATCAAAGTATTCGAGGTTCATACATTACATACCTATTATTTGGACAGTGTTCCATACTGTTTTCTATCTCAAAATTGGTAAATCGATAGCGACCTCTAAATATCATTGGATTGATTTGAAAATTAGTGTGTATAATTTTACTGGGTTATGGACAAAAAAGAACCCTGTCGAGATATAATATCCAAAACATTATGTTTTGGAACACCCGTGTTGCTGTTAGTTGCGCATTTTTAATTCAGGAGTTGTTATTTTAAGGAATATATCAATCTATCAATCAATACCTTAAAATTAAGATATATATCAAATAATAATAAATAATTAAATTAATAAAGTGTTACTTTGCGGACATAGGTACTGGAGGAGGCCTTTACCTTTAGAGGGGTTCTCTAGTGTTATTTTTGTTTAATTTATAGATTTTGTTTTTGTTGTTATTACCATTTGTCACCTGCTAGAATTAATGATAATTTGTATGTTATTACTGCTAAAAATTTGAATTGTTGCATGAAATCTATTCAATGAATACCTATACGTAAATGAGTATTATAGTAAGTCATAATAATGAATATTTTATTTTTTATATGCTAAAAATGAAATAAAATAAATATATAAAAATAATTGTATTGTATAAATGAAGTTATTGATAGATTGAATGAATGATGAAAATTATAAATAACCATCGCAAAAATATAATACAAAATTACTAATGCGTAATATATTAGTCACATTTCAAACATATAGTTGTTAATACATTATTTTATGTTTGTTTTAAAATAAAATGATCTATATTCTTACTATTTTGCAAGACATAAACGGCTTCGTTATTATTATTATTATAAACCCCCAGATATCATATTTATGGCCCTCACCTTCGGATCGGGCCACAAACACCTGCGATCTTGCGACATTCGTGATTTCACCGCCCTAGGTATAGTATAATGTACTATTACTATTATGATACGTGTAGTTGTAGTAGCTTTGTTGAAATATAATATTACCAAGTATACTCACAACATTGTACAGAGAAAACCCAAACATCACTCCTAATATCAGTTTCTATGAACTAATGGAAACTTATCCGCCACTCGTACCACAGACGTCACAGCGTAATAATATGACAGCTAGTGCACTAGCCTTGAAAACCGCTTCGACAATATTTTAACAAAAACCCAATATAAAAGAAACTTATCCGCCACTCGCATACACAGACAGTATGCAGGCAGTTATGGCAGTTAGTACACTTGAAATCCGTTGATAAAACCAAATAAAAATAAATATAAATAAATGAACACGTGTAATATAAATTTGACAAGATTGGTGGGATACAAGAAGCGAATTTATGGAATCACCCATGTACATACGACAGATTTTTGCTATTAAGCAGTAAGCGACATTAACAAGTAACAACCGACTAAGTAACGATTATAAATGACCGAGCTAGCGAAGCGTCTCTTTTTATTTATCAGCGTTCTGCAGTTCTCTGAACCGATTCTCATACAATTTAATGTTCGTTAAGTTATAGATTTATTTATTTAGTTTTTTTTAAACGGCGGGCATAACCGTAAAATGACAGATTTCAGTAATTTTGAAACGTACTTGCGAGGTCTACGGCTCACAGCACCATCAGTTAGTTTGTTAACCATTCATAAAAACGCGGCGGTTTTATTTCAAATGAACTCACTGTGGCATTCCACATACAGTGGGAACCGCAGGCCAGGGTTTGCAAATTGAGGTGGTTTCCGCCGGGATCCGAACTCAGATCCTTGTCCACGGAAGTGGGCCTTTTGCTTAAGAGCATGCCAGTTATGTGGAGCGTGGAGCAACGGTTTTATAGGTTACTGTAAGATATCCACAACTTAATGACTTAATGTTTTTTTCTTAGTCGGTTATATCAATCGTTATGCCGCGCTATCTTTGTTCTAAAATTGGTTAAAATTCGTTTAGTCCTTTTTAGCGAACAAATATTTTTTACCCAAATGGCGCTATACGGCTAGCACCGCGTTCCCTTTCCAATCCTACAACTATATTCTTGGATATCCCACTATTCTCTCAATTGCTCAAAGGTTACCTGGAAGAAATCCCTTATCTCTACGTCTTTGTACGTATTTGTTGTTTTGAAAAAAGTTTTTTCTCGAACATGCAATGAAATATTGTCATAGCGTGCGTTACAACAGGCTTCGAAGTTTCACATGTCGGGCGGAACAATTCGAGAGAACTGTAAAGGAATTTCATACAAAATTGAAGGCCTAGGCCGGGAACTATTTTTTTTTAAACAGGGTGTCTGTGTTCATGAGCGGGCTAAGCAGCTGAATTATGGTTTTTTGAGTGGTGTATTTTTTTATTTCATTGTATTATGTTTGAGAATACATGCCTTAGCCGTGAAAAGGGCTTGCCGGCTTCGTATCAATATCTGGCAAGCCCTTATTTACCGGCGTCTGCAGTAATGTACTGATTTGTACAATAAAATGTTTCCATGCACAGAGGAGATCCACAGGAGTACCGAGCTAACTTAATGCTTCTAAATAGGGGAAAGTAGTACGAGTTGATCCCTCGGGGTAAGATGATCATTTGCGATTGTGTGAAAACTGCTAACGCCATCTAGTACGTTTATATGCCAAACTGTAGCTCCAAACACCCCCCCGCCTCAGCCAAAGTGTAATAGCGGTGCGTGAGACACAGCGTCTTTTACGTAAAAAAATCAAAATTGTGTGTGCTTAATCTAAGGTAAGGCTGACTTTGAGCTTATGTTACTTTTATTATATGCTGTTAATTGCAATGACTGTTATGTTTGTGGCTTTCGAATATGCCTAATTTTGGTTTTTAGGCTACGGAAACATAGCCTCGTGCTTGGAGTTTATGTTTGGTGACATTGCCAAAAAAAGTTTGATTTGGGGCGAGATGATCCCATTCTATGTGTACAAGATGATCCCCGGGGATCATCTTGTACATATGGAATAGATGATCTTTACAATATGAACGAAACTTTTTTTTTAATATTTAATATAAAATGTTTTTATTATTCTATTAGTCAGTATATCTGTCTGTTTGCTTGTCTGTATGTGTTTCTATCTTCAAATTGGTTATGGGAATTAAATATTTCTATTGCAGATAAATGCACCAGGTAAAAAACGAATAAATTTATAATGAGCCGAATGAGCGTAAATTAATTAAATTTGTTATTGGTAGTTGATTATTACTATCTGTATGATTATTACTGAACAGTTTGTTCTTTTAATTACCTATATTAAAGAAGTTTATGACTGTTATAAGTGCTAATCTATCTCAGAAGACTGAATTATGTTTGTTTTTTTTGTTCATGACGACAAAACTCGTCTGCCTGCTATTTATATCAGTTTATAGACCATAGTCTAGATCCTTTCCATTTCTGCGTAATTTTATTTTTTAACACCTTTTAATTCTCAAAAAACAGTTGTTAATTCTCAATAGGGGGTAAGATGATCATAGGGATCATCTTACCCTTACCATGGGAATCATCTTGTACACCGGGGTGTACAAGATGATTACTTCGTAAGGTTTTGGAAAAACGACAATATTTCCATGAAATCTAAATTAATTTATTGTTTTGAGTATGAGGGAAGTTAGATCGATAAATTGGCTAGTAATTAGTGCCAACATTTTTGGATTGCATGGAAAACTGTAAATTTTATGGTCATTCCCGCTTAAGGGGATCATCTCGTACTACTTTCCCCTATGCCTGTCTGTGAAGGCACAGACAGGTATACTTTTTGCCACAGCGTGTGAGTTGCTACCCCCACCGTGCATTAAAACTGAGCCTTGTTATTCCGTGTATTCAAATTCAGCCTTAATGTTCACAAAATATTTTGTGCTTACTTTGACTGATATCTGAACGTCGAAGGGCGAAAAGCGATAGGTAGGCCAAGAAAACGATCGATGGATTATCTGAGAGAGAAAGGAGTAAGCTGAAATAACGAATAATAGAGATTAATGAAAAAGAAAGAGTGGAACAGATCGTGGGACTTTTAAGCAAACAGAGAATTGTTCAGACTGAGTAGTCTGAGTACTTCATTTTTCACCAATGAACTATGTAAATATTTCTATCCATTTTTGAGATACAGTTTGTTAAACTTTAGTGTAAACATTTGCACATATCAACCCTAGCATCTTTTGAACATCGCTTAAGTTAAAGACAGGTGTCATTTAAAATGTAAATAAAACATTGGAATTAGTAGGGTTTTCACTGATATTAAAATATTTTATTTTGATGACTTTTTTTACTTTTAAATCCAGCTTTACACTTTTCACTGTTCCAGCCTTTCGTTTTTTTTTGGTTGATTGTAGATTACTCAGATGACACTATTCTGTCAGCCCAGTGTTTAGAAATGTTCCACCCTGTATACTGTATAAGCTTATATACAGCTTGTTTGCTATCTGGGATGCTACTCGCTGCAGTGATCGTCCGCACCCAGGATTGCTTGCCTAGGGCGACCACGTTCCCGCTTATTTTATAAATATGAACAAAATTAATCAAATTGTTTACATTTCTTTCGGCTGTATTGACGCAAACCCGTTTAGGTACATCGATGTTTAATACTCGGCTCGTTGATCCTCAGATCATCGACCGTGTTGAAATTAATAAAGTAATTCTGCAAATATTGGCCGTTTTGTATAAAAGTTTATTATGGGAATTGATTAACACATAAATAAACATACGGACTGAATTAGGCAAAAACGTTTAACAAAATGTTTATGACAGAAGATTTTATTGCTGGCTTTGGTTTTTTACACAAACGTGTAGTGGTAGTGGTATTTCCTCTTAAGAGGGCGCCGAGCGTTAGCGACTGAACCATAGAGCGCGGGGAATGCGTATTTAGATCGGCGCGCGGCCGCCATAGTAAAAATGTATGGAGAATTAAAAACACTTTTTGATAAATCTGGACCTTTAATACCAAACAATAATTGAAATATTTGATGCGGACAAATTGTAATGTAAACATTCATCTTTTTTTTGAACTGATGAAGATCAGAATATATTTCCATTGTTAAAGTATAAAAAACCGGTCAAGTGCGAGTTGGACTCGCGCACCGAGGGTTCCGTACAAACACTTTCCCTCCTTAAGTGGTTAAGTTAAGTTTGCACCTGGTATGTATAGCGCTCGATACAAATGAGGTGCGAAGTTAACGCAACCAATCCCGTTTGTTGTATGGGAGCCCCCCTTAAATATTTATTTTATATTATTTTTAGTATTTATTGTTATAGCGGCAATAGAAATACATCATCTGTGAAAATTTCAACTGTCTAGCTATCGCCGTTCTTGAGATATAGCCTGGTGACAGACGGACGGACGGACGGACGGACGGACAGCGAAGTCTCAGTAATAGGGTCCCGTTTTTACCCTTTGGGTCCGGAACCCTAAAAATCACTTAACGCCTACGTACGATTTTCCAATTTTCGTCCAACTTTACTTTGTTATCTAGGGTAAAATATTAATAATCTTATAATTTTTCCACGGATAAGTTGTTAACACATTTTTCGAAGTGCTAAATATATAGATTTGAAATGGATTAAACAACGAGTGTTGACGTTATCTACTTAACGGCAACTGTCTATTTTTTCACATTTCGCTCGACGCAGTCTTAAGTGGCCGTGTTTTATTACGAATACATCTTCAGTGTCTTCCAGTTCTTTCTTTAAATCAGCTCCATTGTCATAATATTGCATCGCCATCAATAATAATAATGTATGCACAATTTTAAAAGGACCGCACAGGACACAGGCCTGCTCAAAAGACATCCACGTCGGCATAGCAGCGAACCGCATTCAGCGAGTCCCCGCTACTTTGACCTTGCAGTTGGACGTCCACCGCTGTGCTTGGCTTGGCGGTACGTGGTGTCCACTCAAGCTGTCCTGTCCCGAGCTAAAGTGGCAATGGCCACTTTAGCTTGTTTATTCGGTTTTCTACGTTTATAAATATTTCTGATACCTTGATTTATTGATCATAGTCGATTAGTCATTTGTATTTTGGAATAGTGGACGAAGCTGTTTATCAAATTCCTATTTAACTATACAGTTTAAGTATAATAAAGCAAAAAAACGGGGCCCAGCGAGTTATACCTCTGTTTTAGATAGTTTTAGATTGTCATTTGATGAACTGCCTGGTAGCCATATATACAAAAAAAAAACATCAATCTGAAAAATATGAACTAGGCCAGTTTTTCCCCTAACCCCTATTTACACTTATACCCTAATTAACAAACCAAACTTTACAAGTTGGTTAAAGATTATCTCGATAACGTTCGTCAGTAGGTTAAATTGAGGGACCTCGACCCAAAGCTATATAATAGGAAGGTTGGTTTATGTAATGGAGTGGCCTGAAAACACGTCTACACGCCAATCACAGGCTTCTGCGCAATAGAAATAGTTTTCTCGTTAAAAGAGGGCACATTAGGGTCGTGCTACACCGGAGGCTTGGGTGTCCAACGTTCGCTTATCTTCTATCACGTTAATATTATAAAGGCAAATGTTTGTGAGTGTGCTTATGTGTATGTTTGTTACTTCTTCACGCTCAAACATGTGGACCAATTTTGATAAATTTTGGTATGAAGGTAACTAACACCCTAGATTAACACATAAGCTACTCTTTATCCCGAAAAAAATTAGTGTTCCCGTGGGATGAGTAGGTAACACCGCGCGGCGCAGGAAGAGAGTGCATGCAGCTAGTTTACTTACATAAACTTTATTGCACAAAACTAACACAAAGATGATAGATGGAGAGGCGACATAGTCAAGGTCGCGGGATGAGAGTGGATGCGCTCTGCTCAGAGTGACAGCAAATAGAAAATGCATGGAGGGGCCCTGATCGAGCAGTGGATAGATACGGTCTGATGATGATGATATTAATGGTCAATCCACGATCAACTGTATATCCTCCTATCAAGCTTCATATGCTAACGCTTAACAGTACTTAGCATAATTTAAATACAAAATTTAAAAAAAAAAACCACCGGTACAAGTAGCTGGTTAAAGAAGGCCCTCATTTAATGAATGGGATAAAAATGCTATTAAATCTGAACATAACAACAAAATTTTGAATTCGTAGCTTTAATATTGGCTGCGATCCGGTCACTTTTTCCGATCTTAGCGAAAATCGCTGAAACGGTTGCAAGTATTTAAAAAAATAAACAATCTCGACAAACAAGGCATTTGATTAAAATAAACCGCTTTCGAATCGTTCCATCCTTTTGGAAGCTACGATGC
This sequence comes from Apotomis turbidana, assembly GCA_905147355.2. Lineage (NCBI taxonomy): Eukaryota > Metazoa > Arthropoda > Insecta > Lepidoptera > Tortricidae > Apotomis > Apotomis turbidana. Next base: position 19,835,428 of record LR990297.1, read on the forward strand.
CACAGACAGGCACACAGAAACACATGTCAAACTTATAACACCCCTCTTTTTTGTCGTGGGTTAAATTAATTTACTCACGGTACTTTGATGGCATTATCAGAATTATTGGGGACTATATTAATTCCGTAAGCTGCTTCTTACGCGCGGCTAGAATTTATAGGATTCTGAAAGTTCGCCTAAGCCTCTTGAGGCGTCGAAGACTTCGCAACTGTAACTGTTTTTTTCTTGCTTATTAAGTAAAAAACAACACGTTTCAATTTTTTTATTACATTTCATTATACATATACAAATACTATTACATACAAAATATTATTACACCCCTTGGCTTAACCGAAAACATATTTTCATAAAAACTACAATTTAAATGTTATTTACTTCTGCTCAAAAAGTATGTGATTTTAGCTTTGCAAAGTGGCTTAATTTAGCCCCTTGACAAACAATCTAAATAATTGTTTACAATGAAGCAAAAAATTCAAAATTTGAGATGGTAGATGGTAATGTTAGACACCCCTACAATTCTACTCTAAGGCATGAAAGAAGCAACGGGTTGGAAAATTCAATGGCTCTCCCATCACGTTCTGTGGTCCAATAGGTAGAACGCCCGTGTTGGTCCAGAAAGTCGTTGGAGACGCAGGTTCGACCCTGCCTGAACCATTAATTTTTAGGGTTCCGTACCCAAAGGGTAAAAACGGGACCCTATTACTGAGACTTCGCTGTCCGTCCGTCCGTCCGTCCGTCTGTCACCAGGCTGTATCTCAAGAACGGTGATAGCTAGACAGCTGAATTTTTCACAGATGATGTATTTCTATTGCCGCTATACTACAAATACTAAAAATAAAATAAAATAAATATTTAAGGGGGGCTCCCATACAACAAACTTGTTATACCTATATATTTATATATATAGGTACGGAACCCTTCATGCGCGAGTCGGACTCGCACTTGCCCAATTTTTTTCTAATTTTCGCTTCCTATGTGTAAACATTTGGTTTTTGATAGCATGTTACCGCTTTAATAAAAAAAATATAAAAGCATAGATTGCTTATTATTGCACACCAAAATTATACACAGCATCAATTACATTTTCAGTAACACACTACATATAGGTGCGCGCTTCAAAACAGACGCTAATACTATTTGGTAGCTCACTCTCGGCACTCTCGCAATTTTAGAGTTCGTTATCGGGAATTCCCGTCACAAACATTTCGTAATAGGTACTACATAATTATTATCCTACATTCATGGTACTCCATCCTTTCAAGCTTCAAACGCTGACACGAAATAGTAATAGTAGTAGACTGATGTAGACTTATACAACATATTGTAGTTACATATGAATAAAAATAGCTCAATATGTCACGTCTTAGGAATATTCAACTTTGAAGGTAATTTGTGACTTTTAGAGCAGTCTAAGTGTAGTTAGTGCCATATAGACATTTGAAGCCATTAAAAAATATAACAGCCTCCTGCATTTCATTATCCAACACATAGTACATAAACATCAATTAATAGTTTATTGTCAATCTATTTGTGATAAGTCTTAAATTAAACTGACAAATTTTGAATGCTGGTCGTCAGGAGGATAGATTGACATCCTCAGAACAAAAATCTGCACATCTAAATTAGCAAAATACCTCTGATATTAGTGGCTGAATTTTGAGGTCATTATCCACGTTATTCCAGCACAAGAGCGGGAATACATATTTTCCTAGCTTCAGCGTATCTGACAGTATCGACGAGGCTCGATACGCCCGCATCATCCCTCCCTGTCCCAACTTTACTGATTTATTGGGCCTCTATTAATTCCGTAAGCTGCTGGTTATGCGTGGCTACAATTCGTTGGGTTTTAGAAGTTTGTCCAAACATCTGGAGGCGTTGTAGACTAGAGTCGGACCACAATAACTCTTCCAAGCAAATGAACTTGTCAAACGCATAAATACGAAGTATGGCAATATTTAACCAAAGAGTAACCAACAATCTTAGTACTTGCATATTTTTATTTCAAATTTACCTTACAAAGTTTTATCTTGTTTTAATCCCCTTAGAGCCCTTAAAGTTACTGTTTTGAATTACAGTATTCAAAGTAACTAAATACAATGTTAGATTCCTCCGAAATATCTTTTTTTTTTTGTAAATATACCTATTTATACGTACAATATTGATCAAAGCACAACTTACTAAGATTTATTATTTTTATTTATATTAAATTTGCTAGAATCTGATACTAGTTTAAAGATTGAGAATAATGCACAAGTGTCAAGACTAATTAGTGCTGTCATATACAATGTCCTTTCGTCATCAGAGAGGGGGTTGGCAGTGGAAAGTACTGTAAAATCGGTGCTCGAATTGTAAAATTTCCTGAGGGAAGGTCAACGGGAATTGTAAAATTTGTGGCGTTATCGCAAGAGAGAGAGAGGTTGCTTGGTGCGCGGGGTGAACATCGTTAAGTCGCCCAAGGTCCTCTATGACATTTGGTCGAGCACCTCCCCCCCATCTGGTGCGGTTTAGCCGGGTCGTCGCGCGTCGACCGAAGTCTTACCCTGGAGAGGTAGACCCAGAGTCGGATTTTTCCCGGGGTCTCGGAGCCGAGCTCTATACGATGGTATATGCTACTACTCCCCCTTCGGAGAAAAATTCTTCTATAAGAAATGAGTGGTAATGCAGTTTTTTTTATCACAGGATCTTCAGTGTTGTCTTATATACCAATTTTCAGATTAAAATAAAAAAATCAAATTGCTGAGGCAAAGATAATATCTTAGCCAGACTATATTCGCAATTCAAACCGCGTCTTTGTATTTCTCGCTTAGTTTTAAAAAAGGTACGACTTTTCAGTTCACTCGACTTGATTTTCTTTTGTCTGCAATGCGTATAAAATTCAAAACACGCGTATAACATTGCTCAACTTAGAATAACTAAAATATTTGTATCATAAACATCTGTACAAGTATAAAGTAAAGTCAACAAATTTTGACTTTCCAAATTTTAAGTTCCCGTTTGAGTTTGAGTTTTGGTTCAAGCTCACCAAGCTCTATAATGATTGTATTATGAAAACAACTAGCTCATATTGTGTTTCTCAAACATACAACGAAATGTCATCATAACGTGCGTTATAACAGCCTTCGAAGTACCACGTTCCGGGTGCAACAACTCGAGATAACAGTAAGGGAATAAAATTTAAGGCCTAGGCCGAGAAGTAGTTTTTTTAAATGACGGTTATAGGATACTTTTAACGCTAATCGGGTTATTTTATTTATCGTATGGCACTTATATTAGTCACTGGATAAAAAACTTAAACTAGAGATTGAGGTTAGCCTTCTTCAGATACCCAATGGCCCCTTCGCTGAGGATTGGAGGTCTTCAGCCTGTCCGTTGAATTTGGTGATCGGGCATTCCAGCACCATGTGTTCCACCGTCTGCTCGGGGGCATGCACACTGAGGGGAGTCACACCAGCCCCATTTGTACCAGTGGTGGGCACAGTTACCAACGCCTGTTCTAATGCGGTTTAGTTGGCTCCAGATACTGTTCGCCTGTTTAGGTGCGGGCATTTTAGTCGAGTATTTCGTGTTCTTTGTAGGTATCCAGTGAGCACTGCGAGGTCCGGAAGACAGTGCAGCTGCCAAGTTGTTGCTCTGTTAGCACCACCCGGGGATCACGTGTAGGGCTATTTAAGGTAACTCCTACGGACGTAGAGCAACAGCGAAAATTATCCTATAACCATTTTAGGATGTCCAGCTATCTATACCAAAATTGGCTAAAATTCGCCCTGCCGTTTTTTTCGTGATGAGAGGACCAATAAATTTGACCAATAGATGGCGCCAGACTGGCGTGGCACCGCGCGCCCATACAAAACAAAAGACGATCCTTTATCGCACTATTAAGATCTCCATAGACAACTGCTTCTCAATACAAATGTAGAATGTTGTAACAGTGTAGATAGCGTAAAAATATTAGAAGCGCGTTCAGTTTTATCTTGTTATTTATATGCTTCAATATTGAAGGAGAACTTACGGATGGTTTCATTTGTAAACATTAAATATCTGAAGATATTTTCTTCTACGAATCTGAGATTACTTGTGTAAGGGTCAAGATTTCACGGAAAAGTCCTTTTGAACTCAAAACCCTTTAAACCTCGTACCTACTAGGGAATAAAATATCAACGAGGTAGGTACTTTGTAAAGCTTTCTCAGAAAGTATACATACATTTCTAATGTATGTGAGTACCAAGGGCAAAAACAATGAATTATAAAGATATTTTTTTAGGAACCGTAAAGTTTTGCCTGTAATTTTGTGACAATTTTTATTACACTTGTTTGCAAAAAAGTTGATAAAAGCGGTACGTATTAAGGTACCATTTAAAATATCGGATAATGTTTATCAGATCTAGGAAGTAGGAACTCATTTGAAAACTGAGGCAATAATGGAATAAAAATTAATTTCACCTCACTAGCTCAAACATGGTGATTTTGCTGCGAGATAACAGTAAACAAAATGCGATTTTGTTTCGAGCGTGAGTACAATAAAGTAGCTTTTTAATAAATAAAATAAAACACTAGTGTTGGAATGTATAATTTCAATTAAATTAAATTGTTATTCCTTTTTAGGCAGCAGGTATCTATTTTCTAATTAATAATAAAATTGAAATCAGCAACAAAGACTATAAACATACCGGAATGGTTGGAAATAAAGTACAAAAAGTCGAATAAGTTTTCGCTTTTGACGTGAAAAGTTGTGTGTGCTACACGAGAGCAAAGTTTTTGCATCTCGAGCTGTTTAATCCCTCGCTTCACTCAGGGTTCTAACCTAGAATCACTCGCTGCGCTCGTCATGCAAACATTGAATCCTCCGCTTACTCGGAACTAAAAATCAGCACTCGCAACAAAAAACAACTGCTCTCTTGTTGCACAAATAACTATTGATACATTTGCAGTAAAATTATCAATTATTTTAAGCATGCTTCTTTTACAATGCACAAAGTCATACTTTAAAGACACTTAAACATTCCCTCTGCAATATCTGCATTACGAAATGATATCTTCCAATTTCAAGAGCTAGTTTCAGCAAAAGGCAAGAAATTGTATTTCCGCCTTCTCCAATTCAAAAGTCTTGCTCTTTAGTAATGCCTCAATTAAATTTGCACTTTGAATCTGTGCAGAAAATGGCTTTAGTCTTGTTTTCTTAGACAAGGTCCGACTTTTGTTACCGGATACAGAGTAAACTATTACAGAAGGTTCTCCCTTTTATACTTCAAAACCCAATCGCACTTTGTTGACGAGTTATATAGGTTCAAAAGAAACTTGTTCCTGACCGATTATGTCTGAACTGCTATTGCTGGATACTCAAATATGGTTATCTAAGTTGTACTAAAGAACAGGACTATTATAATGAAAAACGGTTCACTATTAACGGAACACTATATTTACAGCACACTAATACACTATTACAAGTAATATTCACTATAAAGACTATCACTAATTAATACTTACAAACACTATTAAAAACACTGTCACTATGAGCACGTACTGAACTTACACTGTTTACTGTTTTACTATGTCGCACTGTTTACTATTTCGCACTGTTCACTAAACTGTTTACTGTTCCACTTTTATTCCCGATGTTGATTGGAGCACTGTTAGAATAAAACTGATTGTCCAATCGCCGACCCCGACGGTATTTATACTGTTTTCGCCATTACGGGAATTTGCCAGAAAGGTCGGGATTGGTTACGTAATTCTGCGAATTATAGTTTCAAAACAAATGGGCCGCCATGCGATAAGCAACTGTATTCCGTATAAAATACGGTCTAAAGCCGATTACTTCATTGTATCCGTGCGTAGGCGGAGCCTGTTTGTGATTGGAAGGATCGGGAACAATCGCCATCGCTATTGTTTGCGCCGGCGCCGCCGCTTCAAGAGAGTTCTAGAAAGAGGGAGGACATGCGCGAATTATTTCGGCACGCGCGGCGGCCATGTGAAGATACGCCATTTTGAAGGCAGGATCGAGTACGCGCGCCATGTTTAAACTTGACCGCTGGCTGTGTGAGTGTGTCTATTAGAAAATAATGTTTGATTTATGATGTTTGGCTCACACATATACGAATAAACTATTGAATGGCGGTCTTACGTAGGTTTTTAGTGGTCGTCTCGTATATTCTCCCGCCGCGCAACTATTTATTGTTGCGTAAATGTAGTTACTGTGAGAGACGACTGTGTTTGGAGGCTTAAGATTAAATATTTCACTGATGGCTTCTTGATCTCCACGATTCAGATTATATTGATCAGGCCGGGATATATCTGTGGGTCTACCCGGCAGACCCTGACGATTCACCTCCGGTGGCCGTCTGCGATAAGTTCCATACCCTTTTCTCCTTCTAAGGTACCGCAGCCTTTTTTGCGGGATTTTCTCCCGCCGGTTTCGCTGTCTATTCGAAAAGAAGAGCCTGCTTCTATATCTATCCCAATTTCCCCTGGGATGCATCTGTTTTCCGGTTACAGCTGACGTCGAAGAACAGTACTCGTTAGATCGATTGCGAACTGGCATCAAAATCGCATTTCTATTTGAACTTTGTTTTAGAAGAATTCTCTGCTGATACTTTAAGGCTCCCGCCGATGTTGAAGTTTCATCAGTTTTCGTCACACATTTTACAGCAGGAGGTTCTGAAGCCCTTTCAACAATATCCGGGTGCATAATTTTGGACGGCGACTGTCTGCTGTGTTGATATTTGTCTTCATATTCTTGAGACTGTTGCGGCATGCACGATGACTCTTCATGGCGCTGCAGCGGTGATCCACAGCGCTCTTGATGCACAGGAGGCAGTAATGACGATGGTTGTGGTCGCTCGACTGACATATTAACATTGGCCTCCCTTTGAAAACTGTCTGTATGCTGCGGTTCAGTATGCACAGCCTTATATTGCAGATGAACCGCATTCTGCTCTACATCACCTGTTTGGTGCACTATCAAATCTATATCACCCGCTTGAAATGGGGGGTGATTATCAGTTGCTTCCTGTTTGTGCTGTATAGGCAGCTCCTGTACCGACAACTGCGGATTCTCATCGAAGCAACTAATTACATTTTTGTCTTTTCTTGTGATTACAGGCGCTTCCCAGTCACAGTCAGTGTCTGTAACTGAGTCCGAATCATCGATTGCCTCGAGTGCTGCGATTATTAAGTTCTGTAATACCTTCTTCTTGTACGCTTTGATTTTCTTGGTATTTGTTAATCTATCCGAGGGCACAGTGCATATTTCTCGCAGTGGGATTTGAAGGCGACCATCTAGAAGTGATCCTTCTGTCTCATATAACGTCGATTCTGGCGAATAACTGTAGTGGTGGAGAGGATTCGACGTAGCTATATTTGCGGTTGCCTGTTCCGTTGCAACCATGTAACTGTCCTGAGGTGGGTTGCGTTCTTGAATTGCCATATAGGCAGCCGTGGATTTTCTATTGTTCAAGGGTTTCGGCACTTGAACGTGCGGACCACTGTGTCCATTAACCGCGGTGTCCGATCTTTTTCTGATGGCGACGAAGTCGTCTGGCTGAATATTATACGGTGCGCTGGCGGAAGGGTGCGATTGACTATAACCACCAGAAGCGCTATGTGAAGCATGAATGCTGCTCACGGCGACTGTCTGTGCTGTTAGTGGAGCACTGGTGAACGTAGATGGTGCGGAGTAACTACCTTGCTGCACTCTTGAGGTTACACCTTTCTCGTATGGGACGCCGGCACTCCTGTTAGCGCCAGCGTCTATATAGTACCTGGCACGTGCCTCAAGCAAGTTGCTGGTCGACACGCCGGACTCCAGGTAATCCCAATGACGAGTTCTATATGAGGTATCAACTGAAAAGGGCCTCGTAGACATGACGTGCTGTGCTATATAAGTCGGGGTGCCGGTGCTCGACTGGCGTTGGTAAGCGCCGGCTTCGGTTGTGGTGACCGGATTCACACGCAGATCATACTATTACGTCCTCTCGTGCGACGGCGCGATCACGTCCCCGACATTCGAAAGTTCCGCTTCCAGATTAGAGCCCGGACGATCTGTTCTCAAAATACTCCTCGTTATAACCATGACTATAGACTGTAGATCCGGCTCGAAGGACCAATGTTCCAGACCGATTATGTCTGAACTGCTATTGCTGGATACTCAAATATGGTTATCTAAGTTGTACTAAAGAACAGGACTATTATAATGAAAAACGGTTCACTATTAACGGAACACTATATTTACAGCACACTAATACACTATTACAAGTATTATTCACTATAAAGACTATCACTAATTAGTACTTACAAACACTATTAAAAACACTGTCACAGGGGCGACAAGGGCCTATCGGTGTAAATCGTGCGGCGGTGACCTTGTAATGCAGCGTCTACGCGTAGGGTTGGCGGTTTAGCTACCGCGGCACAATGAAATAATAATTATTAGGTACTTAATGAAAGATGTTTATTTATTTAAGGTTTAAAATATATTTAGTATAATAGTGTTGACATATGTTATATTATAAATTGCTTACCTTTATATATTTTCTGTTTTTGCGACTTACTTTAAACATTTTATTATTCTCTTTAATTACGGCGAAGATTCGAAATCGTACGAACAGTTTTTTCAAAAAATCTAATGGGAAGCATTCACAAGGCATATCAAAAGTTATATGCTGCATCTCGGCCAACAAACTGTTTCCCAATGTTTGAGACAGATCGTCTTTATTTTTAATAAAATAAGTATTCCTTTCCTTGAATGTATTTTCAAGCAATATGAACCTCTAGCAGCCATAATAGTTTTGTTTGCGCGGCCGGTACATCGAAAAGTATGAAAACGAATACGACGCGGCGCGAGCGAACAATGTGAATTGATTCGAGCAGAGACGGCGGCGGCCCTTTGAGTCGCCGAGCCGGGCTCGACTTTCCCCACCTCGCGCGTCCCGCGCTCGCCCCCGCTCGCCCCACGACACGCACACATAGCCGCGAGTTCTGTTACTGCACACAAGTGTCAGTGTCGTTTCTTTTTACGTTAGTATAGGGGCAAGTGCTGTACCTGTGGACGGTTTTACCTGTGGACACTACTCATACCAAGAAAACGAATAACCATAGACCAATAGCAATCACTTATTTGAAAAGCATTTTTTTCATATGGCAACACTAGCTAGTCGCCATCTTGAAGGATGGCAGAAACTGAGTGTTTTATGGCTGCCGAAAGTTTTTGTGACAAAAAGTAGGTTTTTTTCCTTCTTTTTAAGTATGTTTAATGCAAAATCTGCAAATGTTACGGGTGTCTTTGCAGTGGCATATTAATTAATGTGGTGTAAACGTTATTTCTACAAGATTTCGGTAGTCGTAGGTAGCATTAATAGTGACCGGTATGAATTCAAAATAAAAACCGCCGAAATTGTACCTGTGGACACCTCCGTAAATGTACCTGTGGACTGTCCATAGGTACAATTATACTGAATGTTCCTGTGGACAGTAAAATTAATATTTTTGTTTTATTTAGTGCCTCGTAGTAAAACTGGGAAAAAAGAGACAAGATATGCCTGGACATTCTGACTTCAGTAAGGAACGCCATAGGGACGTTTAAAATCCCAAATTCGATAATTTTTAAATACAAAAAAATTCATTACTGTCGAAATATTGGTGAAGAAGGCTTTGAACTCCTCAAAAATGATATCAGGAGGATCTTTAGCAATACTGAGGAGCAACAGCTGTATGATTACTTAACATTATGTTGTTATTGATTGTTGATTATTTTTCATAAAGAAAATGAGGTTTTCCTTAAGAATGTAAAGTGTCAAACGATGATTATGCTAAATCTGCTGACTATGGAGGCTTTTTAAAGTCCCATAATTATACTTGAGATTCTGCTAAGAATATTACATTCCAAGAAGAAAAAAAGTAATTATGATATGCAGAACACCTTATAATTACATGTTGATTAATTGTATGTTGTTAATTACGTTATTTTAGAAGTTTATTCTGTTTCAAAGAATGTTGTTGATTATTGTCCATAGGTACGTTACCGTCCACAGGTACGTTGTTAGTGTCCATAGGTACAAACAGGAGATGTACCTATGGACAAAATGAGTATTTTTTTATTTTATTTTTTATCCGCCATCTCCGGATAGCTAGCGTAGAAAACGTATGTGGACTTTAAAGATTGTTTAACTGTGATTAAAACAAAATAAATAATTTATTGGTAACACGCGTAGTTTTGGTCTAACAACTGATTAAAGGTCAAATTCTGGAAAGTGTCCACAGGTACAGCACTTGCCCCTATATATTCTTTGACACTGTCACTATGAGCACGTACTGAACTTACACTGTTTACTGTTTTACTATGTCGCACTGTTTACTATTTCGCACTGTTCACTAAACTGTTTACTGTTCCACTTTTATTCCCGATGTTGATTGGAGCACTGTTAGAATAAAACTGATTGTCCAATCGCCGACCCCGACGGTATTTATACTGTTTTCGCCATTACGGGAATTTGCCAGAAAGGTCGGGATTGGTTACGTAATTCTGCGAATTATAGTTTCAAAACAAATGGGCCGCCATGCGATAAGCAACTGTATTCCGTATAAAATACGGTCTAAAGCCGATTACTTCATTGTATCCGTGCGTAGGCGGAGCCTGTTTGTGATTGGAAGGATCGGGAACAATCGCCATCGCTATTGTTTGCGCCGGCGCCGCCGCTTCAAGAGAGTTCTAGAAAGAGGGAGGACATGCGCGAATTATTTCGGCGCGCGCGGCGGCCATGTGAAGATACGCCATTTTGAAGGCAGGATCGAGTACGCGCGCCATGTTTAAACTTGACCGCTGGCTGTGTGAGTGTGTCTATTAGAAAATAATGTTTGATTTATGATGTTTGGCTCACACATATACGAATAAACTATTGAATGGCGGTCTTACGTAGGTTTTTAGTGGTATAAAACTACTACTACAAAAAAAATACTTTACCACCATACCGGACATGATAAATAAATAAATAAATATCGGACAACCTCACACAAATCAGTCTAGTCCCACAGTAAGCTCTATTATTAGGCTTGTGTTATGATGTTAGGTAACCCTGTTTTCTTTTTATCCTATCCATGAATCCATTTATACGATTTTTATAATACGTGAAAAATCAAATTTCAATGTATTAGGTATAAATTGCACAACCCTGGATTGCTTTTTTTACACACTTAAAACGTAATTTAGGTCGTATTATTAAAATACAACATACGATTTGAGACAGTTTGAGACGTAACCTCAATAATATTCTCACCTAAGTGCACCCACGACGCCAAGAGCCCTCCAAAAGAGAACCATATTAATTGTGACTGGCCGCAGTCCCTTTAATAATTCTGACATAGGGTTGACACTTTAACTCTTTACATAATTATATTGCCAAAGATCACACACCTTTGGATTTTAAGACCATTGCTCTGAAAATAAGTCGCTTAGTCGTTTGAAATCGGCTAGAAAGATACGATTATTTGGTTTGGATTGGAATGTAATTTGTGCTTTAAACAAGGCTTTAAAGCATTAATTAAAAATAATATAGTAGAGGATGAGATAACTTCGGTTTGATATTTAAGGATTAAAGATTTGGGTTACAAAATGTGAACCAGGTGAATTTATAATAAGAAATAAAATCGTTTATTTTAAAGCGAATGGGACATCAATATCAACAGCAAGAACTGTGGTCAAACATCATTATCGTAAAACGCATTAGAAAAGTTAAGACCATCGTTTTAAGGGTTTCGTACCCAAAGGGTAAAGAAACGGGAGAATCGGGACCCTATTACTAAAACTCCGCTGTCCGTCCGTCTGTCACCAGGCTGTGTCTCATGAACCGGGATAGTTTGACAGTTGAAATTTTCACAGATGATGTATTTCTTTTGCCACTATAACAAGAAATACTAAAAAACAGAATAGGTAAAATAAATATTTAAGGGGGCTCCCATACAACAAATGTGATCGGTTGCGTTAAATTTGCAACACATTTGCGGCGCCATACATACTGGATGCCAACTTAACTTAGCCCGGCGGTGCACGAGGGCGACGGTGAAAATGGCAAATGAAATAAAACAAAATATAAATATCAGACAACCTCACACATATCGATCCAGTCCCAAATTAAGCTCAAGAAGGCTTGTGTTATGGGTACTAGACGACGATATACATAAATATATACTTAAATACATAGAACAACCATGACCCAAGCACAAATATTCGAGTTCATCACACAAATATGTGCCGCGGCCGGGATTCGAACCCGGGACCGCCGGCTCAGTAGACCGGTCTCTACAAACAAGCCAAGCGCGTCGCCTTGCTTTTTGTCTCCATACAAATATTGCTTATTGTCTCCATACAAATATTGGTCCGTCAGGTTTATGTGGCTATTTGTATCCGGCGTCATACATACCAGGTGCATACTCCCGGCTAGTTAAGATGGTATAAGTGTTTGTACGGAACCCTCGCTGCGCGAGTCCGACTTGCACGTGACCGGTTTTTTTTTTTCGATTGTCTTTGCTATACGGTCAACAAACTGAAGCTCTTGAATTTGCCCTCACCATAGTCTTTCCGAAATAACTAAAAAAAAAGACAGTGCTATTTTCTTGTCTGAAAGGCAGAAAGGCTTTTTGTTTTTTTAAACGGGTAGTATTTAAAAAAACTGGTTGATCGTTGATCTTGTCAAATTTAATATATCAGGGATGAACTAAAATCGGTAAAGTCATCCTTTAGTAAATTCATAATCATCGTGAAACAACATTGTGCAGTGTCACGAGACGATGATATCGTTATTGTGTTTAAGCACTAAGGCTGCACTAAGCCGCGTAGCTAAGGATGTGTATGTTATCCACCAATAAATATAGTCTATTCCCTTAACCGTATTTTGATTTTCACTAGTGGAAATGGGCTTAGAAAAGTCATATTTTAAGTAGAATGATGTTAGCTAAGCAAGAATACGCGCTATGGTGACATGTTCTGTTCCCAGAATGTGTAAAGACAAAATCGAACGACTACAATATCAATGGCAACAATAATGACGTCCAGACTCCACTGGCTTGGGCAAGTATGGGTGAGGATTGTCCCTCAAAAATCCGGGATGACCGATTGATCACTAGGTCCCAGACCCAAAGGACAGCCTGCTGCCTAATTTCACGTACTACTCAAGGGAGATGCACACTTAAAGCGACCGGGTTGGCGAAGTTGCGATCTGTTGAGGACATCACCACATCTCGCCACTTGTGACGTCAAAAGCGGCAGATGGCGATATAACGAAGATAACTCAAAGATTGGTCGAATTGGCCCCCTGGACATGAGTATCCCTGAAGTAATGGAATCCAAAAAGATCTCAGGGACATAAGCATCAGTAACTGGTGAGAGGATACTTTACTGGTGATAGAAGGAGAAGAAGAAGTACTGGTGGTAGGAGAAGCTCAGGATAGTGAAGCAACAGCAGCAGAAGTCAGGATAGTGTCGGAAGCCACGATCTACTTTCGGTCATTGCGCTCAGTTAGTTATGTGGTAATTAATGAAGACTTAGGAATGCTAGAAACACTGAAAGATAAAAATTAACCCATTATTATTACAATATTAGTACTACATAACTGCTGGAAGGCAAAACGCTTTTTTCGTAGTTCTGCAGAATCCCGTTATAAATATAAACATCTCTCGTAAAATTATATTTCTACTAACTCTACCAAACTTCAAGCGATGTTAGTTCGAATCGAAATGTAAAATTTATATTTTTCGGTTTGATATCTTTAGAAATGAAAGGCTCGTGGAATAACAGCCTTGCACATCCCTGGGGCTTATGGGCGTGAAGGGAGCACCTCACACCGAACTGTAACATTACCAGGGAAAACATTTTTGGAAGTTCAAATATATATTTCATTTTTACTAGCCTATAGTTGTGTCCCACTGGGCAAAGGCCTCTCTTGCGCCACTCGTCTCTACTGCATGCAGCCATCCTTCCAGTCGTTACTAAATGCATCCAGGCCATCCCACCATCTTCTTTTCGATCTGCCTCTGCTCCGGTAACCTTGCGGTGACCAGTCAGTGATTATTCTGACCCATCGTTCCGGATGCATGAAGCAGACATGTCCAGCCCAGTCCCACTTCCGCTTTGCGGTGTTGGCATCTACGTCTACAACGCGTGTTTTGGAACGCAGTTCGGTGTTTCTTATACGGTCTTGTCTACGAACACCTAATATGCTGCAACTGCGTTTCCCCGTGTCCATTGGTTAACCGGGCCAACACGAGCACCATACCTTCTAGGCTACCGAAACTATGTCCGAGTCATTGTATTATCCAACTTCTACATTTATTATTATTTAACTAACATGCATAAACAAAAGATCACTGATTTGAATCTGAATCGTGACTGAAACAGTCTTTTGTAAATTCGCGTCTGGGGCCCGGTAGTGCGTCCGTGGACTAAAAGGTCCATACACTAGTTAAATTCTAACTGCCGCCAGCTGTGAAATGATACTCGTACAACACGTTTAGTCCGTAAAATTATCTTCTTTTAACTAACTATAATCATATTAACGACGCAGTTGGAGCAGTGGAAGTGTAGCTGCGTACTGAACCGGCGGTCTTGGGTTCGAATCCTGACAAGGGCAAATAATTGCATGATTAACTCGAGTATATTTTTCCTGGGTCATGGAGGTTTCTATGTATTTATTTATATACATATGTATATCATCTTCTATCAGTGTCATAGCTTCAAACAAAAACTTTGGGCAAACCGGGAAGATTTCGCTTAGTTTTTCTTCAGTAGCAATAAAATGGTATTCAGTCGCCCTGAAGTAGACAAGCCGGTGGGAATCAGGTTCTATGGACGCCACTTGACTTTACTGTGGTCTAGTACCCTTAAATCAATATTAGTTTAGAAATAAGTTTAAGTATATTATACAACATGTTACGCCACGGTGTCACAGTTACCTTTTAAATGGACCGTACACTCGCTTCAACAGGAAATTACCTCCCGCTCGGGAAGAGTTTTACGATAGAGCTGTCGGGACTCGTCCGGGGCCCAGTAGTGCGTCCGTAGACTAAAAAGGTCTAGACACTCGTTAAATACTAACTGCCAGCAGCTGTAAAATTATACACTTTTAGTCTGTAAAGGTATCTTCAAGTGCCATTTACCGTAGTATACTGGTTTGCTTCTCTTTCCCACAAGCGCAACCTGAGACACCAGCGTGCAACATTTATTTGTCGATTATGCGGCCGCAGAGATGGGCAAAATTAATCGATTAACGATTAAGATTAACCTACTTAATCGCAATTAACGATTAAAAATGACGATTAGTAATTACTCTAATCGTACGAGTTCCGATTAATTTAATCCCGATTAAGTTAGTTAGTTAGTTAGTTGCGCTGGGAATTTTCCGCAAGACGACATCCAACGTGCCTATTTTGCGTGAAAAGGGGGTAGCGCTACTCCAACCACCCCAACTCCTCCACGAACCTAAGCAAAGCCTTGATGTTGCTTATGGCTTCGTGTACGGCATTTGGAGATCCTAGGTATTTCATCCTGTATCCCTCTACCTGTTTGCAATCTAGTAGAATATGATTGGTGGTTTCTTCTGCCTCCATGCATGCTCTGCATACTGGGCTGTCTGTTATACCTAAATTGAAGAGGTGTTTGTTCAAGTATTATGTCCCGTTATTAATCCTACTATCTTGCGTAGTTGGTTCCTGTGGATTCTCAGTAAGATGGTGGCGAGTTTGTGGTTCCTATTCGGAAGTACTTCTTTTGTTTGTCTACACGTTACCCGATTAAGTTAATTTTTTAATCGATTAATTATTTTGGGGAGGCCTATGTTCAGCAGAGGACGTCCTATGGCTGAGATGATGATGATGAATTATTTTGATTAAATTTCTCTCTATTAATATAAGGAAGAAATAAGATATTTTTTGTCAGTCTAAGTCCCTACTTAGGAGAACTTAGAGTACCTACTGAAAAAAACACCTCGTATTACTGTAACAAGTTTATTTTACACAGCACACTACAATGATTTTTCTAATTTACACATGACAAGACAGGTTGCAGGAAGCCGCTGGATGCAGGTCGCTTCCAACCGGCCGATCTGGAAGTCACTGGGGGAGGCCTATGTTCAGCAGGACGTCCTGTAGCTGAAATGATGATGATGATCATGATGACATGACGAGACATATTGTATTTAGATAAAATGCACTAGTGAGCGTGTTCCAACGTCTATAATTATTAAGATTAGAGTCTAAGCTGTAATTTAATGTCCGTTTATTGAAATAAACAGTTAAAATTTTAATTTTTTTTTTTTTTTTTTACAATCGAGAATTAATCGTGAAATTTAATCGTTTAAAATGACGATTAGTTAATCGTTACTTGACGACTCTTTCGATTAGTTTAATCTTGATTAAATTAATAGCGATTAATTTTGAGGTTTTTTTTATCGATATTTTTTTTTATCGATTAATGACCATCTCTGTGGGGCCGTGGCTGTCTTTCTCGCATTGGACTATCCAGCCAACCACCATTATGCCAAATGTCGCACTTTATTAGACGTTGCTTAACTCATCGGTTATAGATTTAAAGGCCAATGATACCTTAGTTCACACTCGTGCTAATTACAATTATTTTGCCATTGAAATTTAAACCACATATAGTTATGCACTAACGTCCAAACTGCAACGACTTTTTCTGAAAAGTTAGTGCAATTTGTGCTCTTATATATTATTATGTAATATGTTTTTATTTAGAATAATAGTTAAGAGTAGGTTCGCCCGTCTGTTTGGTGGATATAGTCCGGCAAGAAAGTCATGAAATTAAAAAGTGGAGCATCGTCCTATTTTTTCTAAGATTGATTTGATTTTATTTTATACATAGGTATATATCGACGGCAAACAGTTGCAAACGTACTACAGCCAAAACCCTAACTTTACACTAGGGCCAAATAACCTTAGAAAATATATATATTTCAGATTTAAACAATATTTTCTCTTTAATATTATCACTACGTTTATAAAACAAAGTCCCCGCCGCGTCTCTTTGTTTGCGATAAACTGCTGAATGGATTTTCATGCGGTTTTCACGTATCAATAAAAGTAATTATTCAGGAAACTATAGGTGTATAAGATGTTCAGATTTTATGTAAATTAGTTGAAATATGAAGAGGATTCTTGGAACGGATAAAACGTGCCGTCTCGGCTTTTAGAATACGCTGCCTAATCATTTCTTCCTTTTATATCCAGAGGAGTGATATGATATCTTTAGGTTACGTATGATAACTTAATACAGCCGCAGCCGCGCGAACGAAATTGTGGGTGCTTGTAAATGTAATATAATATTATACCATGCTGGTATTCCGCGAGTAACATGAAACTTCCGATGCTTGATGAACTTACGCTCATTGGCCGAGAGGATTTGAGAGCGTCAAGAGGGATACACACGCTTTTTGTTTACCGAATGTATATAATCAGTGCTTTACTTCGTACCTCAATGCGTGAGTCCGACTCGCACTTTACCAGTACCCTAACCATGAGTAAACGTGTATGGAGAATCGTAGTTATATTAATAGCCTGTTAACAATGTTTTTTTTTTAATTCTTTTTTTTTCAGTATATAAAATCGTAAACAGCCCGTCCAGCCGTCTCAGCGTGATGAGGAAATAGGAAACAGGTGCAAACTTATCGTAAACCGACGGTAAGGAAAGATTCCGCTTAACACGTTGATTGCCACATCACGCGACGTCGCGTGAAGCGGCTGTATACTCTGTGGCCAATCACGCGACGTCGCGTGATGGTCCGATACAAAATTGTCCGAGCCACAAAATTGCGGCCATAGCGTATTGGCTTCTGGTTTTAGTGTTGGCCACTAAGGAAGAGAATTACCTATTTTTTTATTTTGGCCATTTGTATAAGTTCTGCATTTTGACTTTGCATTGAACCTGTAATAGTTACCTTAATGCAGAACTACGCATATAATGTCTGTTGTAACGATACTATTGACCTTATTTTATTTTGCCAGCGGCTAAATACCACGTTGCTATTGAATATTATTACAATATGTACTAAGCACGAATTATGAATATTATATTATTATATTAACCGGCACACGAGTAACACGAAACTGCCGATGCTTGATAAGATAAAGTTACCTTCATTACCGAGAATCAGGCCCGGTCGGAAAAAAAATCGTTTGCTACATATCATAACCTGACTTGCGTTTTTTTCATGCTTCCGTTTTTAAGTATATAGACTAAACTAAAATTTACGACGTTAGCAACGTGCTATATTTAGCCCTGAAACTGTACTTTAGTGATACGTACTATTTACCAGTAAGTTAAAGCAGAACAAATTTATTTATTTATTTAAACTTTATTGCACATTACAAAAAAAAGTACAAACGGCGGACTTAATGCCTTTAGGCATTCTCTACCAGTCAACCACTGGGTTAAACAGAAATATGTAGTCGGTGCAGGATCAAAGTTACAGAGAAACAAAATAATTAAAACAAATCAATAATATATACATTGACACATACCAGTACATATTGCAGCGACATTTGTGATATGATTCTACATATAGTACATTACTGCAGACGCCGGGAAATAAGGGCTTGCCGGCTGAGTAGGTATAGACGGCCGACCGCAAGGGAGGCCGTCTAGTGATACGAAGCCGGCAAGCCCTTTTCACGGCTAAGGCATGTATAGTGCTTTTCTCAAACATATGCAATGAAATAAAAAAATACAACACTCAAAAAAACATAATTCAGCTGTTCAGCCAGTTCATTAACACAGACGCCATGTTTAAAAAAATATTTTGAATTTTCCCTCCAATCCCTCTATATTTTTTTTCTTTAATAAGTCGTCCACGTGTGTAGTGCTCGAATATTAGGGCAATTATACACAACCTGATAATAAGAATCTTAATTTCTATAATAAATAAAATAACGGCAGAGGATTTTTAATATTGTCTATGGTCTCTGGTGACTTACGTATAGACAGTATTTTAAATTTATTCATCAACACATCAATCATACAGATTTGTATTCTTAATATCAGTTCGTGTGTACTAGGCATTAACGCGGATATTGTTGGTCCGATGGCAGAATGGGTAGCCACTCGAAAAAAAAATTATATCAGCTGTTCATAAACACAGACGCCATGTTTACATTAAAATTAAAAACAAATTACTTCCCGGCCTAGGCCTTCAATTTTGTATGAAATTCCTTTACAGTTCTCTCGAATTGTTCCGCCCGAAACTTGACACTTCGAAGCCTGTTTTAACGCACGTTATGACGATATTTCATTGCATGTTTGAGAAAAATAATTTTCCGATATTTTTATGAAGTTGCGCTCATTACCGAGAACCAGGCCCGGTCAAGTGGGGAACATGACTCGACATGTCGGCATACATCAGAAAATTATTGGTTGGATTTCGCTTTCTTTTACTTATTTATGTTTCCGTTTCCATCAAAGACCACATTCTACTTTTCTAATTATATTCGTTCGAGATATGTCTACTTAAGCGACGTGCTCTACTTACTGGTACAAGTTTTTAAATGCAGAATTGTATTTACATTAGCAATGTGTTCTATGTACTCCTTAAACCCTATTTTAGCTCTATGATCTGTTAAATTTTTAATGCAGACCTAAGCTCTATTCATTGAGACAGATATCTAAGCGATATATTCTTGACTAGCGACCCGCCCCGGCTTCGCACGGGTGAAATGCTATATTATGCATGTATTATACATATATAAACCTATATAATTGTAATATATAAACATATATAAATCTTCCTCTTGAATTACTCTATTTAAAAAAACCGGATCAAAATTAGTTACGTAGTTTTTAAGATACATACATAGGGATAGACAGCAGGAAGCCACTTTGATTTATACTATGTAGTGATATGATGCTTGATGAAGTTACGCTCATTACCGAGACCCATGCCTAGTCAAGTGGGGAGCAGGGCGCGGCGGGAACTTGACAATCATGTCGGCGTGTGTCGGAAAATAATTGGTTTGCTATCTATGTGACAGTCATCTGACTTGCGTTAAAATTTTTCGTTTCGTCAACTTAATTCTACGTTCGAAATAAAAGTATATTCACGTTCAAAAGTTTTTAAATGCAGGATTATTTTTACATAAGTGACTGTTAATGTAAAATTATCGATGTTAACAACATGCTCTCTATTAAGCCCTTAAACTCTACTTTATCCATATGCTCAATTTTTTACAAAAAGTTAAAGCAGAAAAAAACCCCATGCACTGACACATACGTATCGATGCGATGTTATTGTAGTGATATAGGTAGTCTGTATAAATAATTTTCTGATATTTTAATGAAGTTACACTCATTACGGAGACCCAGGACCGGTCAAGTGGGGAGCACGGCGCGGCGGGAACTTGACATGTCGGTGTGTTTCGGAATATAATTGGTTTGCTATATCCATAATTTGATTTGTGCATTCTTTTCTATATATTACCGTTGCGTCAAATACAAAATTTCACGTTTCTAATATGAAGACATATCCCGGACGTACAGTGGAGATATGTCTACTTTGTCGACTTAATCTACTTACCTGCAGAAGTCTGTTAAATGCAGAATTAATAAATAATAAAATATTTCAATCAGTTGTTTTAAAATTCTGTTTAAAGATTCTATTGAAAAAATGTTGAGAAAAGCGCCATCTCTCGCGGTCTTTGCACTTGCTGTAAAGCAATGGGGACTGGGGATCGTGCGTGTAAACGCACCTCCTATGGTATGGCTAATGCGCATAACCATTTTAAACTATGACGCAGAGGGCGCTCCAGTGGCGTAGAATTATGAAATCAAAGATTTGTTGTGATTGACGCAACGAAATCATAGCTCAGTTGGGAAAGCACTACGACGGAAACGTGGGGTCGCAGATTCGAGTCCTGCTTTGGTTACAGTAGATCACCTTCAAGAAAAGAGCGTACTTCCACCTGAAACGCCGGCAACGCACTTGTGACTCCTCTGGTGTTGCAGGTGTCTATGGGCGCCGGTAATCGCTTTCCATCAGGCGATCCGTTTGCTCGTTTGCCCCCAATGTCATAACATTAAAAAATAACGTCACATTTTTCTTTCATAATCAACCTTTGCATCTAAATATTGTAATGATACTGAGAAATCATATTTATCTTTGTAACTTTGGTTATATTTTACTAGGTTTATTTTTATTACTTTTAGTGGTTCTAAATGAAATTCAGGTTATTATTTTAGGCTATCGGTTGATAGAAAAACACTAAAGTAATGTATTTTTTGTCGATTCATATTTAGAAACATACACGTGTTATTACGTACCAGTTTGGTAGCACGTTACAAATCGAACTAACAAGGTTTTTACTTAATTCTTGGTAATCCTAACATTTTTATTTAGAGGGTTGTTTTTATGTTAGACTCAATGATGTCATACAAGCACCCTTAAGGGCTACGCTCTTTAGAATATATTTTTAATAGTGAATGTTAACAAGATCATCCGAAGTGTCGGATGTAGTTCAAGACAACTTTACCTACTCATATATTAGTAATAGTCTAAGCGAAATTGACCCACACAAGCCGTAACTTATCAAATCCTAGTCGTTTTCCAATTTGGTCGCTAGTTGGAACATAGAGTACGTAATGTTTTACATTATTTCGGAAAAAATAGCATACACAGGACATACAATAAATTGACATAAAGTTATTCAATGTAATGTAACGTTGCATATATATAACGATTTTTTGTTAAAATTTGTTTTAATCTAATTTTAAATTGGTATACTGTTAAATGTTAAGTAACGGGAGCACGACGCGGATGGCGCAGTTTGTAGTGTACCTCCCTACTGAGTCGACGGCCAGGGTTTGAATCCCGGCCGGGGCAAATATTTGTGTGATGAACTTGAATATTTGTGTGAAATATTTGTGTGGTGTTCCTGGGTCATGGATGTTATCTATAACTATAACCGCATTGTCAAGCCATAATCGTTTGTTAGGTTTCACAGTAAAAAAAAAATTTGGCCAAGTGCGAGTCCGACTCGCGCATGACGGGTTCCGTACCATAATCTATGACAAGTTTGTTGTATGGGAGCCCCCCTCATATATTTATTTTATTTAATTTTTAGTACTTGTTGTTATACCGGCAATAGAAATACATCATCTCTAAAAATTTCAACTGTCTAGCTATCACCGTTCTTGAGATATAGCCTGGTGACAGACGGACTGGTCTCAGTAATAGGGTCCCGTTTTTACCCTTTGGGTACGGAACCCTAAAACATGACAAATGACCATTCTAAAGTTGAGTTAAGTGAATGATTGAATAGATTATTGCGAAGAAAAGCTTAAAAATACTTTCTAAAGAGCGCAATTTATAATATCATATTTTTTTTTGGTTCCCTGCGAGATTTGATGTCATTTATCCAATTAGTGAGATCGAGGTCGTCGGTAAATACGGATTGCTGTTCCAATAACACGAACAAGTACCTAAGGGCCAAAATACAATTCCACGTTCCAATCATCGTCGTGATGTCAAACAGAAATACGTACATAAGAAAAAACTCTGTTTTCAATGATATTTCTGTTTACTGTTACGATTTAACAAGTCTAAGCCTCATCGTGTTTAATACCGGGTATGAAAGTCATTGACAAGTTGTACAGACACCCTTCACTTGACAAGTGTCTAGACCGTCCTCTTTACCTCCCCTACCACTTCATGCACTACTGCCACACCGATTGTAACGTATGAGTATCACCCCTACATTATCGATATATCGATAAGCGCAAAACGCTTCGCACATCCCTTATTAAGTCGGCACATCATCGTTATTTATCAAGGAGGAGGATTTATAATGATAATGATATTTTTTAACAAATTTTAAGTGTTGTTCGTAGGTAGGAATTATTGCCCTCATTTCAAGAAAAAAGTCATAGATTTTTCTGTGCCTTAAAAAAAAAAGATTAAAAGTTTCTCCCCGCGACAACACTCGATGGTATTGCATCATGTCTTCCCAATCATTTAAGTTTAATATCTATAAATATTTAAAAAAGGAATATTTTATTTGTACCTATTCGTATGAAATATTAATTTCGTAATATTATTTTAAAAGTCTTGGTTTCGTTTGTCTATGATGATATCAGTAAGGTTGGCGGACATGCGTAAACGCCTTTGCGGTTGGTGGAACAGAACGGAATGGGTATCGCCAGTGCATTTCGAGACGCCAGAGTGTGAGGGTGCACTCATTTCTCTAAGTCATCAATTTTGTTGCATCCAACATGTTAACTCATCAATCTAAGGGCATCCCATACATTTGTGACTTATCTACTCAATTGCTTTTGGTGAAACTGGGTGAATCAACTAGCTTTCTAATCACGCGGTTCTAGCGTCATTATTTTTTCACGATTATTACCACAAAGGAAGAGCCAGTGGTTTTAATTATGATCTAACTAGGATCGCACTCGAGAGGCTTCGGGGTTCATAAAAAATAGACTTTCAAGAATCATCTATTTTAACAATATTTTGCAGAAATGGCAAAAAAAAACGCTTTACAAACGCTGAATATTCACCCAAATACGGCTCCTATATTGTTTTTAAATATAAATAGAGCCCAAAATTCGAAGCAATTAAGTGACTTAATTTATATTTCTTAGACTGAGAAGGGATACTGCCATGCTCGTATATGATACGAACGTCTTAACTACACGTCTGAAGAATGGGTGTGTTGCGCGATGAGCAGGTCTGAACGCGAACAGATTTTGATCCAACAGAGACGGAAGACGGGGCGATGCAATCTATGCAATGGAGCGCAGGCGGTAGCACTACCGACGGCACTAGAATCCATCATGCTGTAACGCAACGTTACGTAATGAACCACCATTATGTTACTGGCAACCAACACAATTTAAAGTGTTAGCAATTAATGTATTATTTCAAAAATATACACAAATATTTAATTACTTGTTTATTTTGTCACTAAATTGTACTATTTATTAGCGCTGGTAACACTCCTAGACTTGTATTTTCGCGAACAGTTTGTTATTAGTACGAAAACGATTTCTCAACGGCTATTATTGGTTCGTTGCTCGAATACCGCCATTTTGTGTGCTTGATTTCTATTGGTTGGTGATTCGAGCGGGGAATCTTGATTTCGGGTCGTTGAGGAATGGTCATTCGGTTACGGTGGCTCGAGCTGTAAACTTGTCTGCAAAATAGTGTAATATAAGGAAGGGTTATTAAATTGCTGGAAGGTTATTTTAATTAAGGAAAGTTATTGTTCGATATTGTGATCGGCTAATTAAAAGTTATAGTTGATTGAAGATAGTGTTATTACTTCACCTTGGTCCTGGAGGCTATCCTAAGGAAGATATTAACAAAAGATATCGATATTTAGCTGGACAGCGGTTGTAAATTCCCCAGTGTCTGAAGACAAAAGTCTTCGAATAGTTCGTGTTGCCACTGATGACTTACGGAGCTGAGACATGGTCGTTCACAATGGGACTCATAAGGCGGCTAAGAGTTACGCAACGTGCAATGGAAGGGCTATGCTCGGAGTTTCTTTGCGTGATGGATCAGAAACGAGGATATCCGCAGAAGAACCTAGGTATAGCTGACAGGATTGCACGGTTAAAGCAGCAATGGGGTATGTAGCCCGGATAATGGACATCCGTTGGGGCAGCACGCCTGCAGTGGCGACCACGTATAGAAATGCACAGCGTGGGTGGGCCCCGACTAGATGGACGAATGACCTCGTGAGGGTAGCGGGAAATCAATGGATGCTGTCTGCACGGGATCGCACTTTGTGGCGAGTCATGGGGGAGGCCTATATTCAGCAGTGGACGTATGTGGCTGATAGATACTCGTAGATATTTAGTTGTAAATAATTTTCATTGTTAGGTAACACGGCATAACGGTTATAACGGCAACAGCTCAAGGGCAACTTGAACATAATGGCCGCTGTTCAGAAGTGAATCTAATTAAATAGGTAAATCACAGGGCACAGTTCAAAACCTATTTCGTAGAGGAAATTTGTTCTGGCGAGTCAAGGCACGATAGCGGCTCGAGAACGCTCGTCCATACAAGATGGGACTTGCCACCAATTTTAAGGGATTTTCACATTATTTTTCTTTAATCTACTGAAAACGCCTTAATCTTTTTTTTTTCATATTATGTCAAATATAGATATTGATAATTACAACCAACTTTTTAAAGTAAATGCCTTTTCCTGACTTCTACGAAGATTTCATGCGTGCAGTCGAAAATAAGCTAAAAAATCACGATTTTCTGCATGAATTTTATCAATTTCGAGTATTTTTTGAAACAAATATGATCAATAAACTATTCAAACTGTAGGTTTCAAATATATACCAATAAATCTCAATAGCCCTGTTCAAAGTAGTAACATTGATTGATAAGAAACATGTTTGATCAAAGAGAAAATATCTAAAACAATCAGCATTTTTGAACGGATAAGCGTTAAACTGAACAAGAGCCGGCTAGCCTGCTCTATTTCTAATTAATACTTTGTATGGGACCAATAACCCTTTTTCTTCTGCCATATCCTAACGGGTGTCGTAGACCACCTTTGCGAAATCCTTTCTGTTCTTAGCCAATCTTGCGAGAGTGGCTGCATTATTGATGTCCCTTCTGCTTTCCCCTTTATTATAAGTTTGAGTATGTTATATTTCTCGTGTTTTTGTATGGGACTACAAACCCACAAACGGAATCTGCACCCCAAGATAGGCGCGGATACCTCTTGCCAAAATCGCTACTGTGAATCAGGGGTGTTAACTGATGCTGAATTATACAACATACTGTAGTTATATGAATGAAATTTGCTCAAATATGTCATATATTTTATAAATATGTGACAATATGAAAGATTTTGAAATTGTTTTTAGAATCCTCATAATTTAATAAAACAGTTGCATTTGCAAAAGTGCGTTTAGCCATGAGCCTAAACGCACTTTATCACGGTGAAAATGGCAAATTACTTATTGTCTCCATACAAATATTGGTAGTATTTATTTATTATTATTATTATTATATAAACATTTGATCCCAATAAAAAATAGAATCATTTGACATCCGCAAAAAAAATGTCTACACGCCTATTCACGTATTCGCTCAGTGCTTGTATGTTAGTATTCTAAACATAAAGCGCCGTATAGTCAGACATAATGATACGATTTACAATGTCACAACACAATGTCTGCACGGGATAGCTCTTGTCTCATGAATAAGGATACTCCGGACAAGTCTGAAACATGTTGAGTGATATTCAACGTTATTGATTTGACCTGTTGAATTTTAATATACACTTATTATACCGGGTGTCATCAAACCAAATGGGTTAAAATAGAAAATTCTCACACTATAAGAAAGAAGGTTTGAACCTGCATCTCCAACGGCTTTCCGGGCCAACACGGGCTACCACTGAAACTCATGCGAGAGCCATTGGATTATTTAACCAGTTACTTCAGCAATCTGCATGCCTTAGGATGGCATCGTAGCGCAATCTACCGTAAAGATTCACATTTTATGATCGGCACCATCGTCTCAAATTATGCTGAGAATCGATGTAAAATACGAACTAATACGTGCCCAAGACTAGAAACTTATGGCGTACCCTTAAGTTTAATTCAATTCATGTTGTATGGCAAGCGGGCCCGATTAGTTCGGGCGAGGCGTAGTTAATAGTTCTGTATCAAATATGGTTGGATAAGGCCAGTAACTTATGGAGCTTACGTGAGGGTTGGCCGGGTGGGCTACAGAAAACAATACACAGTACAATAACAACCCGTTTCGTATGTATTTTAATATGTCTGAGACTAACGGGAGTTTTCTATCTAAATTGAAAACATACTTGTGACTCCTCTGGTGTTGCAGGTGGGCGACGGTAATCGCTTTCCATCAGACGATACGTTTGCTATTTTGCCCCCTATGACATAAAAAAAAAACATAACAAGTATTTACACTTAGTTATTTTGATTCATTAAAGCAGGTCTCGCGAACCTTAAGCACCTGACCAATCTTTACAATAGGAATGGAATGAGAAGAAAATGTTCTGTGTCAGATTGTTTCGATTTTTGCTCCCGTCATTTTAACTTTTTTTCAGGCTAAATAGGCGTTGATTCGTAGTCAGTTCTAGTGGCGCGCACGCGTCGACCACTTGCGTTGCCGCCCCACAAGAAATCGCATCGCATTTTTCATAAAAATCCAATAAAAATCTTTTCTCCGGAGATAAGAAAATAAGGAGTCTTTTAGAATGTTTTATTGTATGGAGACACCATATAATTATATTGAGACTATCTCCAAATAAATGCGTTTGGAGATAGTTTCAATATAATTATGGTGTTTCTCTCTCTAAAACTAACTCCATTAACTTCGATTCACTCTCTTTTCTGACCGGAGTTTTAAATTCGTCTCAGTACTTGACTGTACTATTAGTTGTTGTCTGTACGAAGATTTTGTGGGTCCAACACTTATAAGAATCGTGATCGAAATATAATATACAGCTATATTTAACCGCCAGTGCGTTCGTGCGGGTGACATTTTGTACCGTTTGATTATCTTCGGTATTTTTTATTACATTACAACCCATGTATATGCAATTGGAATATACGTAATGTTTACAATGAAGCAAAAAATAAAAACGGTTCAGGCTGGGTTCAAACCTGCATCTCCAATGGCTTTCCGGGCCAACACGGGCGTCCTACCTATTGGACCACCGAACCTGATGCGAGAGCCATTGAATTTTTCTACCAGTTGCTTCTGCATGCCTTAAGGTGGCATCGTAGCGCCACCCTAATTGGGATATATGTACCTAAAAAAAGACTCATTTTTTTATTAAAATCGTAAAATATACTCATTTTATCTTTGATGACGTCACTATTGTACTGCAAAACGCCAAGGACAAGTGAAAGTCGTAAAGTTAAATATGATTTACTTCTCACATGTGTCATTTGTCACAACCTAATTGTTTTTTTTTTGTGGTATAAGAGCCTTATTCCTGGAAATGATTTCTGAATTAACATAGGCCGTGAAAAATGGCTCAATTGGAAATAAAGGAATGTAGAAGTAACAAATTATCTTTGCGTTTTTTAATAGAATCTTTTATAGATTATTTTTATAAATATTGAAACAAAGGTAAATTATAAAAGAAAAATGTACTTAATGTGATCCACTGCAATGTAAGCAAGTCGCGTGTAAACGCACATCCTAGGATATGGCTAATAATGCGCTTAAGCATTTTAAACACTTATTATGATGCAGGGGGTGCTCTAGTAGCGTAGAATTATGAAATCGAAAATTTGGTGTGATTGACTTAACTATGTAATCGCTCAGTGATTATAGCAGTCTATTATAGACCCCTTAAAAATATCTCACACCGGTGAAAATCCATATCATCCTTTTATAAAATTCTAGATTTGTATTGAAAATCAGTTTTTGGAGAGGGGTCATGATTTCAGGGAAAATCTTAGTAGCGTGATGCAGGATCGTCATTTGTTTTATATGGGCGCGGGGCGCCATACCAATCCGGCGCCACCCGTTTTCATAATTTCCTTTGTCCTCGCATCACGCCGAAACGGCTTGATTTTTTTCCAACCATTTTTGGATCAGGGAGAGCTGGACATACAAAGATGGTTATAGGATACTTTTTACCCGTCTACGGTAAAGAAATAATACTCGTACAAAGTTTCAGGCACCTCGTAGTAAGTAACTAAAAGTACGAATAGGTAGAAATGAACACACGAAGTTTCTAAATCTAGGTGACTGTGTCTAAAGATGTTCGTTTCGCATACGTCTGCATTCCTACACTGTCAACCGTTAAATAACAGTCTTACCTTTCTAAATGTCTCGCCATGTGAAATGTCCAAAAGAAATTCATTCTCAGAGTTCTTAGAAGTCAGCAACTTTATCGCCGTCTAGGGTAACTTACGGGCACTGTTTCTTGTTAAACGGGCTATTTAATGTTCTTATTAAAGTAACGCGGAACCCTGAAAACTTCACCATTAAAGCACTCGAGTGTAAATTTAGGGTTGCGTAGTCATGTCCTCTGTTGCTATTTAACGGTTGACACAGTCTATAATAGGGAACAGTACCTAACTTAAAGCATATTTTTATAATATAGGTACGTATATAACTACCTTTTCACTTCTCTCGCTCTAAAAGTTCGACTTTATGCTGTGCGTAGGCGACATAAAGTCGCTTTTTATGCTCTAGAGCATAAAGTAAAATCGTCGTCGAAGACCAAGGCGATCGGTCCAACAGCCACACGAAAAAGGTTCTTTATAAACAGTAAAAAAAAAACATAAAACTTCATACAATAAAACCCGTTCCAGACCTTCCGATGCAATTGTTAGGATCTTATACACTACACATTATCCGATTTCTCCCGATAAATCGGATCGGATCGGAAGCTCTGGAACGGGTTTTAACTCTTTATTTTATTTCGTTTTGTTAGTATTCTAAGACCAAGGTACCAACAGCCAAAGTACAAAATAAAACATCTTGAAATAAACTTGTAACTTTTATGTACTATCATTTATTACTTTTTAAACTATTAACTTTAACTTTTTTAATTTTAATTAAATTTGTTTTTAAGTAGGTATACATGATATGTGTATATATGTTATTTACATGATAAAGTTTCATTTCCTCGCAATCGAAGTGAAAAGTAGAGTGTGCAACTCGTCCATAAAACGCATTTTACACTCGACTTTATATTCATCCTCGCTCGCAAGCTCGCTCGGATGGATAAACGTCTCGTGTAAAATGATGCGTTTTATGCACTTGTCGTACAATCTACTATTGTACACAACTGCGGGCCTATGATGGTTGCTTTAATCACGCGCTAAATAAGTAAAAAAGCATACGCCACGCTAAGACAAAATGCGAGTGTGAGAGACAGAGGCTTAGGATCCTCTGTACCACTAATAAGTTAGAATGTCAGTAGGGCTGGAAACGTACTCTTATCTTCTTTGTCTATCTTCGTCAAAATATAGTTGTAGGTACCTAATGACCAGATAATTTACAAATAACCACTAACGAAACTGTCATTTTCAATATAAAATTACGGATATTTGAAATAAATTTCGTTTTTCAATAGTATAAAAATGATTAAAATCTCCTTAAAATCTGTACGCTACATACATACTCGTAAGCTTAGGTCGGCCCTCCCTCGGATTATCGACCTCCGCGTACTTTCACAATTTAATTAGTACCTACGGTTTGCTAGGCCTGGCTAACATCTAAACTAACATCGTCATCATCAGACTAGAGTTGGCTAGAATAGGCCTTCCCCTAAAAACCCCACCATTACCGGTTTTGCGCCACTCATATCCAGTACCTACACTTCAACGGCTAAGTTATCAGTCTGCCTTTGATTATGTCTGAAACCGTGGAAGAATTGCGTATACCATGCCATGTTTGGTGCCATGATTGTTACACTTAGATATAGGAGCATGTAAGATGTATTATCTTCTGTTGATCATCCTGAATAAATAAATACAGTACGCGATAATCTCTGAAGAGGATTCGAGCGACTGGGTCTAAAAATTAACATGGATGAGACGGAAATCTATTTTTGAAATTATAGAAATCTGATTACTGCTTAAAATTATGTACGCTGCGTAAGCTTAGGTCGGCCTTCCCCCGGATTATCGACCTCTGCGTACTTACACGATTTATTTATTACGGTTTGGTAGGCCCGGCAAGAGTGTAAACTTTAAAATTCAAACATTATCTGCCGAGACGGCGTGCGTACTCCATGTTTAGCGATACAGTGCAGTCGTAACTCTCATATTCTTGCTCTTCTTTTTCATCCTGCAACTCCCCGCTATCTCAAGGAGCGTTTCACTTATCTCACTTCTGCTCGATCTGCCCAAAATTTGCTCCTTGCCGTACCTTCTTCCGTCTCAAAATTTTATAATAATTCGTTTACTTTTAAAGCTGTCTGTTTGTGGAACACCTTGCCTGTGAGTTTAAGGCGCGCTAAATCTCTTGTTTCTTTCAAAGCTCACCTGAAAGAACATTATCTATCCCTTTCATAATTCGTATTTTATTCAAATGGTCTTATTATCTGTTGGCTGAATGTATGTATGTATTTATTGTTATTATATTTATGTATTTATTTGTTTTTTATGTGTATATTATTATCATTATTTTCCGATTTTTGCACCGCCTAATAACAAACTTTTATTTTTTCAAGTTCTCCACTACCCAAGGGTTGTCTGGAAGAGATCGCTCTTTAGCGATAAGACCGCCTGTTGTTTATCGCTAAAGAGCGATCTCTTCCAGACAACCGTTGGGTTAGGTTAGGTTAGGTTAGCAAATATGGTGGACGGCGTTTTTGTCTAATCATGAAATTTATATTCGCAATTAATGAAATGTAGCTTTTTAGCTCACAAGAACACGATATTTTTAGAGCTAGTAAGCTTATTAACCATTTCAAATATATTTCAAAAATGGGTCGACTAGCCTATTGTACTGAACAAACCTCAAAAACTATTTCCTTAACCTATCCGACCCACTAATCACGAGGCTTAATCCAGCACTTATATTTAATTAGGCATACTTAGTACCGTTTAGCGGACGCCATTAAGATTACCGCTACCGCTAATAGTGTTACGTTTACCGGTTTACCGGTTACGGTACTAAAATTTATGGCAGTGTCCCCCTTTTACTGTTAAGGGAATGGCTTAATTTGTGAGTTTCTAAATGGGAATTGGGGAAAGAAGATGTTGATTTTTGAAGCAAGAACTACATAGAGATGAATGGCGTAATTATATTTAGGTTCTTGGTATTATCGTATATGTGATTCTGGTATTATGTAGCCGATCAGTCGCTGCTCAGCTGCTGTATTCGGTTGGCTGATGACGAATCGCGTACCGTTTCGAAACATGTCGAGTGTTATTCGACTTCTATGACGTGAGAAAACCCGTTTATGTATTTTAATTATGTCTGATTTTCTATGTAAAATTATGTACGTTATTTTGTTTAACATTGGAAATGTTTGTTTTCCTGATTGAGTAAAGAGCCCCAATTTATGAAATTGTGACATATTGCTTTTTTTTACAGGTATGAAAGGTACGCGGATAGGCCTATGTCATAATGTACGTCTGCTGGAGGGTTTCAAAGTGCAGTTTCGGTCGGTAACTTTTTGAGATATTATAAAATTTGTTAAAACTTCAAATTTTTCGCTGACTTGGATCGATAATTAGCCAATAACTCTTTTGAGCTCTCTATTCAAGAAACGGAAATTAATAATCTCAGTATTGAATAAAGCTAAGCTTAAGCCATCTTAGGAGGCGGGCGGATAGAAAATGTAGACGGTAGCGGGTCAAGGGACGCGAGGTCAGAAAACAAATTTCTCATATGTTATCATGTGCTTTATTTCTAAATTACATTTTCAATGCCTCTGGTAGTTGCTCGTAGTGTGAAATCTGTAGATTTTAAATTCATAATAGTTTCATTAATCTCAGAATCTCGTGACTACTAAGGAAATTAGTTTAATTTAATTAAACAATAATTAATTATTATTACCTTTTTAATCACAAACAAAAATAATAAAAAAAAAAACCGCCTTCAATAATAAACATAGGCTACTTTTATTTCGCTATTCTGTCGGGAACCACGATAAACGCAGCCAGTAGTAGCCTTTTGAAAAAATATTCTTCTTTCTACGAAACCAGTTTCGTAGGAAGAAAAAACCTTTTTGTACGTAACTGGTTTCGTAGCAAGCAAAACAATCCTTCACACGTAACCGGTTACGTAGCATGGTTTTGTCGGCGGCCGAAGGGAATTTACCTTCGTGTCACCTAATATGTATAAAGAAAATGTGGTACCTATTTCCACATTCTGTTAAAAGAAGGTTAGCGTAAGTTTAGAAATTTAGTTACTTATATCTTTTAAATACCTCTCGACTGCCAAGAGCGATAACCGACCGTTACCACATTTAAAACAAGCCCTTCCCGATAACCTCACATTTCATCTAAAGAAAGCCCCCAAATATAACCATAAATTGGTCCATGTGACATTTTAAAATTAAATGAAATTACACGTCATATTTTTAAAAGGTTACCCCGGACCGCAAATGGAAATACAATTTAGTCTAAATCGGAACAAGAGGCACGGTGACTTGCACATTTTATTATATTTGTTCGAACCTGAAATTCCGATGAAAGGCCGACCTAATTTTGGTGGAAAAATAACCCTTTCGAGAGCATTAGCTGCGGGCGGGATCACCCGTGCGGGTTTTAGGGTGACCATGCCATGTGTGGTTATGTAATCCGTTAAAAAAAAACCGGCCAAGAGCATGTCGGGCCACGCTCAGTGTAGGAATCCGTAGTTGCTCATCCTTCACAATAAACTGCTGTTTTAAGCCCGAGTTCTAAGTTAAGAAAGATTTTAAGCTCTATAAAAAGGTCGTAAACGCCCTAGAAACTGTATTCACTTATTACCTTCTGGAAGTCAACCTACGTCATTTAAAAGAAAAAATATGAAATTTGGCGATAACTCAAAAACGGCACGACCGATTTTGTTCATTATAGTTTTCATTTAAAGTACTTATAAGGCCTCATTCACATGAATTTTTCCGATTTTTTTTTGACCCGTGGTTGAAAAGTTAGAGGGGGGGGACACTATTTTTTTTGTTTTCAGAGCGAATATTTACTAAACTGCTGACTTATCAAAAAATTATGTTAGGAGATCCCTATTATTTTTACAAGACCTATTCAACGACACCCCACACACTAGTGTTGAAAAGAAAAAAAAAATCACCCCCAATTTAGGTGCTGGAGAGGTACCCAAAAAAAAGTTTTTTTTTAATTTTTATTTTACCGTTCTGTCGGCGTTATACATACACATACTCATACCAAATTTCAGCTTTCTAGTACTAATGATCACGGAGCTAAGCCGCGGACGGACGGACGGACAGACGGACATGGCGAAACTAAAACGGTTCCTAGTTGACTACGGAACCCTATAAAACGGTAATTGTGAGTCGGTCTCGCGCATTGAGGTTACGAACTAAAGTACTGCATATTGTTCTAACGAAAAGATACACTGTACACCCTTACCATGAGTTAAGGTGACCGTACCCGCTAGCGACAGCGTCAACGATTTTTATAAAGAATAGTACAGCGCCCGAAGCGGTTATTAATCATCATCAGCCTATTCTTGTCCACTGCTGGACATAGGCCTCTCCAACTACACGCCATTGTAAGCGATCCTCGGCTACTCTCATCCAGCTCTTGCCAGCCACCCTGCACAGATCATCGCTCCACCTAGTCTGAGGGCGTCCCACACTACGCTTGCCGATATAGACATAGCTCACCGTATTAGCAATTTGAAGTGGCAGTGGGCTGGCCATATTAGCCGTAGAACCGATAACCGGTGGGGTAAACGTGTTCTTGAGTGGAGACCGCGGATCGGCGGTTATTAATATAACTACGATTCTTTATACACGTTTACTCATGGTAAGGGTACTGGTAAAGTGCGAGTCGGACTCACGTATTTAGGTACGAACTAAAGCACTGCAAATTGTTCCAACGAAAAGATAAACTATACTGATCGACAAACTTAACTTTACCGTTGAAAACCCGTTTTTAAAGTACGTAGGTACTTTAAATAAAGACGATAATATTATTTATGATTTATTTAGAAATGTTTTTAGATTTTTCCCTATACTTGTAGTATAAGTTGGTATTTTTTTTTATTAGTCAGTAGGTCTAATTTTAGCTTCTCGTTATATAAATCGGAGGACTGACCAACTGAGGGCTACTAGTAACCAAAATAAGTCGTGAAAAAGTAGTTCGATTGGCTTTTTCTCAAGTAACTAGTTTAACTAGTGGAGCAAATTTTTTTCCAGTGTATATTTGAAAATGGATTTATCCACTACATTTTAGCACCGTGTTGTCACCACCAATCTTTGTAAGTTGAATCGAAACGGCTTTAAAAACTTGTGTTATACTTGACAAAAATACCAGGATGTCTTCAATAATTCGGCGTTTCTTCTCAACAGTGGTCTCCTCTTGTGAAATGCCGGTAGACTCAGACATGTAAAAGTGCCCTTGTGGCCTACTTGCAGAATAAAGTTCATTATTTCATTATTTCATAATATTGTTCACTCTCTAATATTTCATGTTGAATTCCAATATTTTAATTTTGTTTTTAATTTAATAAATACGTGTTCATTTTTACTTGTATTAAGCCGTTTTTATTTATTTACTTACTCAGCGAGTACTCAGCATTAATTATTAACTAACTGATCACGAGCTTTGCATTAATCAGATAGCAAAAGTTTCTCCAATAAAGCTTTGTCAAAGTTTTAATTGTGAAACTATGCGCTAATTAGTTAGAAATCGGCAAAGGGCATGGGTAGAATATAGAATCGATTAACGAGGATTACAGAAATATACATAATAGAATTCACACTAAAACATAAAGCGAATGTTTGTGTGTGTTATGTGTATGGTTGCTACTACTTCACGCTAAAACGGCAGGACCAATTTTGATAAATTTTGTAGCTGACACCCTGGATTAACACAAAGGCTACATTTTATGCCGCAAAAGTTTACTTTTCCGTGGGGTGAGCGGGTTACACCGTTCTATGCAGCTGGTCTAGAATAAATCAGATAGAAAATAGACGGAATAGGAGGCTGGCTCCCAATTTTTGCCTATATTTTTATTTATTCAACAAGACGAACTGACGAGGTACAAAACTACAATTTTGCATCTGTCCGAATCACAGACAACCCCCACTAGACGGAGCATGTAAGGCGACCCGCGCGCACCAACGATAATGGTACGGCAGAACATTAAAGTATCAATACGGCGGCCACCGTTTAGTTACGTCCATGTTTATGAGGTCTCTCTACACCACTTAACACTACAATTTACCGTGTTATTTATAAATCAGATAGAAAATAGACGGAATAGGGGGCTGGCTCCCAATTTTTGCCTACCTATATTTTTATTTATTCAACAAGACGAACTGACGAGGTACAAAACTACAATTTTGCATCTGTCCGAATCACAGACAACCCCCACTAGACGGAGCATGTAAGGCGACCCGCGCGCACCAACGATAATGGTACGGCAGAACATTAAAGTATCAATACGGCGGCCACCGTTTAGTTGCGTCCATGTTTATGAGGTCTCTCTACACCACTTAACACTACAATTTACCGTGTTATTTATTTAATTTCTTTTTTGGTTGACGTACGCATGGATCATAAACAAGGACGCAACTAAACGGTGGCCGCCGTGTTGATACTTTAATGTTCTGCCCTACCATATCGTTGGTGCGCGCGGGTCGCCTTACATGCTCCGTCTAGTGGGGGTTGTCTGTGGTCCGAATGCGTCACTCTTTTGAATTTTCATAATTCCAAAAAACATGTTCTGATGGAATAGTTTGATATCTTTTGGGAGATCATATACCTACACCCTAGGCCAAAAGTAAGGAAACAAAGTTTTTTTCTTATAAAATTTAATGTTTCAATAATATTCATTGTTTAAATGTTTACCATTAGGATACCCCCAAAAGATTAAAACATAAAACGCCCACTTTTAAAACATCATAATGTTTAAAAAAAATATACCTACTTACCTAATTCCGGGAAAATTTTGCATGTGGCCTTTTTTATTGCCTTTACACAAAATGTTGAACTGGCAATTTCTATAAGCAGAATTTGGGCTATCAAAAAATATTATAATTTTTATTGCGTAATTTAATTAATTATTCCGTATTAGTAAGGAAATCACAGTTTTCTATTGTAATATTAAGCATGTTTCCATAGCTTTGGTGTACCCAATCCTAATCTAACCTAATTCTATTGTGTTACTCTAAGTCTAAACTAACACTATAACAAACATGCCATCAATCGGAAACTAAATCAATTCCATTCAATCACATTGGGTTGGATCAAGAAAATTACGGACCCAATCGACAACTTTAAAGTCCTTGAGACGCAATCTGATTATGCTTGACTTGACCTCTTTATGAGGTAAGTATTGGGGCAAAGAAGAAATATTTACCACAGTGTGTTTGGCTTTATACCGAATTATTTTTCGTTAAATAATAAAAAAAATAAAAAATAAAAATAGTTTATTGCAGACCAATGATCCATAGGATGTTAGTAACAATTTTAACTTAATAACTATGTTAGTAGGTACAGAAACAATATGACAAGAAGTCAGCCCGCGATTGGTTGCGACCTCCTCCTATTTGGCCCTACCGATGGCCACTTCCACCCAATATTTAGTAAAGGGGCAGTCCAGCCTCTCCGACAATGTCCTGAGGAGGCCATTGCCGCTGCCTCGCACCCGCCTGAGTAGTGATCCAACACGCTTGCGTCTTATTGCAAAAAAATCATCAGTTCGCGCTTCGGCAAACATGTTGGACGCACTACAGTGCTTGGGCAGCCGCAACAGCATCCTCAAAATATTGTTATATTGGACTCTTAGTGCGTTATAGGCCCTCTGTGTAAAACTTACCCACAGACTGCAGGTGTAGAACGTCTGACAGTAGGCTTTGAATAGCGTCAATTTGACTTGTTCATTACACCTTGCAAATCTGCGGGCAAGCATATTGCCACGCACCGCCATCGCCCTTCTCTCCCTTTCTAGGTCCAGGTCATCCTTTAGATCCTCAGTAAGGATATGCCCAAGGTATTTAAACCTTTCAACTCGCTTCAGGGGCACTCCGCACAGCATGATCGTAGGTACTGTTGTAGGGTTGTATTTCCTGGCTTTGAAGAGGACGAACTCGCTCTTGCTCGTGTTGTACCTAAGGCCATGCTCCACAGCGTACCCCTCACAAATAGAAATGAGTTGCCGTAACGAGTCGCTCGACGGGCCCAGCAATACCATGTCGTCTGCATAGCTGATGTTGTTAAAACATGTTTTATCTATATGACATCCGACATGTGTATTGCTGAGCCCCTCAATCAACCCATTCACGTAGAGGTTGAACAATACTGGAGATGTTAGTCCACCCTGCCGTACCCCACATTTCAAACTATACTCGTCAGAGTCTTCACCTGCCCATCTCACGCAATTGACCTGGCTGCTGTACCAGTACTTTAACAAGTCAACGCATTCACTCGGTATACCCGTTTTCGCTAACTTGTCCCACAGCACATCGTACACAACCAGGTCAAATGCTTTCGACAGGTCCAGAAAACACGCATATATGGGTGTGTTCCTGTCTTTATAATATTTGATAGCCCTCTTAAAACACAGTATTGCAGTCTCTGTGGACAATCCTGGTCTGAACCCGAATTGTGCGTCGTGCAGTTTGATATACTTACCAAGTTGCTCATTAAGAAGGCTATCAAGCACCTTAGCAAGAACTGTTTTTTACCAACGGCACTACCACTGTCCTAGTGAGCACCCGAGGGAGATAAGCGTGTCTTAAGCATAGCGTGTAAAACATCGCCAGGACCCGCGGCAAGTGTACTCCTGCATACTTAAGATGCTCAATGCTGAGGCCGTCATGACCCGGTGACTTACCCCTTTGCATGTTTTTAATCACGGTGTGAACTTGCTTAGCTGTGAAACTAAGGGTACTCCCACTCACAACGGCCTCAGCATATCGCGCCTCTTTTGTAGGTTTATGCAGGATTGGGTCTACTGAAAACACACGTCTGAAGCTATTCGCGATGTCCTTCTTGTCGCTAACTCCCCCAACACTCACAGGGACGCTAGGCCTCACATTGAGCTTGTTTGTGCTTTTCCAGAAGGCCTTAAAGTCATTTGCCGCCCGTTGAGTGGCCAGAATATCTGCTTTTATTTGTTCCTGCCTGTCTTGGCACCATTTTAATTTTGACTTGAAGACCTTCCTGGAATCACACATATCCTCATACACTGGGCCCTGCCTAGGTTTATTTGCCGAGACCCAAACCAGAAACTTTTCCCTAGCGAGTCTGTGTGCGCCAGCGACGTACTTGTTCCAACCTACTACAACATTCCGCTTGTCGTGACCTATCCTGCTAGACTTTCTAGCCGCCTCCGTCAAAGTGTCAATTATGTGATCATACATTCTATCTAAAATTACTGAATGATTCTTCTCTATACATAATTTGTCAGCACACGACGTTAGCTCAGCCGGAAAGTCAAGCATTCTCAGCCTCTCATTACATAATGCTTGGTACAATTCGATTTGAGTAGGTTGCCTATCACCCCATACAACCCCCTCGTTACGTACCCCACCAGTACTACATTTAATCTGTAACTTATTTAGTTTACATTCAATTATGAGCGGCAGGTGGTCGGACCAATACGCGTCATATTTCACCCTAACGTTACAAACCGTTTGTCGCGCGGCCTCAGTGACAACGCAGTGGTCCAGCAACCTGTTACATCCATGCGCTTCACTCGTAAATGTAAATGTTTCGGAGTCCGAACCAAGCATTTCCAGATCCACGCAACTCCACATCTGCGTTTTACAAAACTGCAGCAACTCATCGTAAAAAAGTTCCTTTGGGTGTGCATTAAAGTCCCCCAGGATGTATATCGCCTCAACGTCCATATTATCCGCACTAATTGCACTTATTTCACCTAAGCATTCAGTGAACAGCGGCACATTCTCCGGATCATTTACTGGCATATATACGCTAAACACCAGCACTGTGGACTCCCGCACTTTCACCTTTATTGCCGCTAGCCGCACATTTTTACACTCCACTACTGTGACTTCTGAAAACGCAGACTTCCTCCAAAGCAACCCGACGCCCCCGTGTGGTCTTCCAACGAGTATCCCGGCCCCCGTGTCGACAGCCGATGTTCCCGTATAGGCGAAGTCCTCATGTATCGTCCCGAGAAGCGGCAAGTCGTGCGGCAACAGCCAGGTCTCCTGTCATGCAACAATGTCTCCTTCCTCGCACAGCTCCCTCACTCCATCAATCGACCTCTTCAAGCATTTACAGTTGAAACTTATTAGACGACTAGTTTGTGTATCTGCCATTTCTTTGTTAGTTCTGTCTAATATTTCCATTCTCACCACTTGCCTTGAGTGCCTCCTCTTGCCGGTCCCTCAGAGAGACGAAGCGCCTGTAGTAAACTCCCTCCGGCCACAGCGCGTCATCCATGAACATATTTAATTTATCCGCCGCAACAAACAGTTTATACGAGTGATAGGCCCTCTGTTTTCTCATTTTTACTTTTACCAAGGACACATTTTCACCGGTTTTTTGCAGTAAATAATCCCGTATGTCATTCTCCGACACATCTTTATGCACATTATAGATAAACAATGGCACTTTGACCTCCGCAGCCTTAAATTTCATGTTTGAGCTCAGCTCGGCTTTGCCTTTACTTCCAATAAATTTATTTCTTTGTTTTCTATATTGCACAGTCTTCCATCCCTCATCATTCGTTTGTTTACCAGAGCCCCCATTTTGCACCATATTTGCAAACGATAACTTTTTTACCTCCGTGCCGTTAACTAATGTATCTTCCTGTTTTGTCTCGGTAACAACATTGTCAGCCCGCTGCGGCAAAGAACTTTCAACTTTATTACCTCCCTTGACGGTCGGTGGCCCCCGCTCCATGCAACCTTGTTGCGACGTATAGTTAGTTGTAGCGCTCGATATCACTGCATTCTGCCTAGTTGACTCATGTGAGGGAGATAGTACACGTTCGTTACTGCCGTGCGCACGGGACGGCGAATCCCGTTGCGGCCAGCTGATCTGCGCGGACGTCTCGGCTTGTGATGTCAAGGTCGACTCACAGCGGTCATTGCCCTCCAGCGCGCTCATAGACCCGCCGCACGGCGATAGGAAACCCATCGGCCCGCTATTTAAACCGATCGCACCTCTTCTTTTATTAACGTTCACTTGCCCGCTCACAAAAGATGCATACTTATCCTGGTGCCATTTGTTTTCTAGTTCTTCCACCTGCTTTTTAGTCGCATATGTACTTTTAATATCCTGTACTTCCTGTTTCAACCTCACTATGTCTTTTAATAATGAAGATGCATCCAAGAAATCGAATGTAACTGCTGGTAGCTTATTCAAGTCTCTGGCTACAAAAATTGGCAACAGCTCACGGTCCACTTCATTAAACACTAGCATGATGTCCTCTAGCTCCCTAAGCGTTTTTCCCTCCCTTCTTCTCGCAATATAATTTCTTGTTTTGTCACTCATGGATTCAAAGAGCATTTTTTTCGCCTCACTTATTTCCTTTTCGTTAAAGGCAGATAAACAGATCTTTAACATGCTTTCATTGTCCATCACACCCGATTTATTTTGAACATACGCTAGCAGTTCACATATTACAATATTGCAATTCGCACACTTAACCGTCCGTGATGACGACATTTTTAAACGCGTTTGGAGTGCTTCACACACACGCACGCTCGTACTTAACAGCGGCCGCGCGCACACTGTTAAAATGTTTCATTTCATCGAACTTTCACTTCATCGACTTTTTCCTCTGAAGTCATAGATTTTTCATAATTATTGAATCATTCTATTGATAAGGGTGTCAGGTTTTTTTTTTAAATTTGTTACAAGAAAAAAGTTTTCTATGAAATGACACTTCGGTGAAATGAATGATTCCACAAAAAATATTGGGCAAAAAGGCAGAGAACCACCACTAGGGGTTAAACTTTACACTAAATAATTTTACGTAAAAAATAATCAATATAAAATACTTAACTACAGTTTTTTGATACGTGTCACGTTGTCGAGAACTCAATGTCACGTTGTCGAGAACTCAAGTAAACAAAATACTAAATTATAATTTGGGTTTATTCATGATAAGAGTAAACAGTTGATGTCATTTTTCATTAGGTGATACTGTGGTCAAGCGACGGACAAGAAAAACACCGTCTATTTTTTTTCTGACTTGGTTTAAAGTGTTTTAAAACTCCTCGGTCTTCCCTAATGAAAATCAGACCAATTAATGTCCATTTACTGATGAATCATGTTGGTTTGTCTAATAATTTTAACACAGAAACGGTCAACATGAATTAACATACTGATATCATTTGACCAAAACCATTTCTCAAAATCAACAATTCCCAAAGAATAAAACAAACTACTCCAGTATTACCAAAACATAGTAAGTTCAAAACTTACCACTCTCGCCGAACTACTCTTAGATTATTCAAACTCCCTCAAATCGGATTATCAGTCCCATTATATCCCCTTCGGCTCGGCGGTCCTGGTCACCCTTTCAGTCCTTTCAGCCGCAAGGAGGGTTAAGTTTTTTTTTTAAATACGGAAACGACGATTCATCGTTTAAAAGGTTCCTTCTAATGTTGTTTATTTGAGTCAATTTCAATGTGTTCAGGTTTTTGTTTCAACGCTTGTGTGAAAATTATTTCAAAAATTCTTTTTGATGGCATTTGTCGTATGTTATATAGATAGAAATGTTAGTCAATTTTAA
Source organism: Apotomis turbidana (assembly GCA_905147355.2). Classification (NCBI taxonomy): domain Eukaryota; kingdom Metazoa; phylum Arthropoda; class Insecta; order Lepidoptera; family Tortricidae; genus Apotomis; species Apotomis turbidana. Next base: position 19,877,800 of record LR990297.1, read on the forward strand.
AGTTGTAACAAATAGATTTTTGTAGTAAATAAAATTGAATTGGACACTACAATAGGATAATATTTTGAACCTGTTCTTTGCTACGGCTACACGACCAGGCGGGACTAACGAGTAACGAGTTAGGCGACTAATGTCTATAAGGAAAAATTACAAGGTATAAAAATTACAAGACACGCTTTATAAAATGACGATATGGAAAAACGACAAAGTATTATAAGGTCGAGGAATAAAAATGTCGAAATAGAATATAGTCGAAGTATGAATATGACTCATTTCACTTTGCCTTAAAGTTGACGGAGCCCCGCTTCGCGGGGCTCCTATTTCTGAGTTGTTTGCCCTTGGGGCATCTGAAGATAACTAACGAACCTAACCTACCTAAATCTGGGGCTGTTGCACATCCCTATGTAAGGACTTTTTCAGAATTACAAGTCTCGACATTTTTACTTTTAGACTGTTACCTACAGTTAGCCTTTATTACATCTCGTCATTTTTATACTTCGTCATTTATACTTTCGGTAATTTTTATTTCTTGTCAATAATTAGTATTTCGACATTTTTATACCTCGTCATTTTTTCTTATTGACATTAGTCGCCTAAAGCACTACAAATAAATCTCTTTGAAATATAAAACTTAATTAAAACTACAACATACATTTGCTCAAAAAATTAAGAGGAGTTAGACGTTAACCTATCTATTAAAAATTTACCTGCTATTCAAAAATAGTTCATTTTTAAATGTTTTATTTGGTAATCTTCAAACCTTCAATAAAAGAGCGTACTCCCACCTGAAAGGCCGGTAACGCACTTGTGACTCATCTGGTGTGGTGTTGCAGGTGACTATGGGTGACGGTCCGTTTGCTCGTAAAAAAAAAATAACAAAAAAAAGAACCGACTTCAGTAAAACTAAAAAGCCAAAAATAACCCGTTCAAGTACAGATTACATTTGACTCACCCTTTGAAGTCGATCCCAAACCACTCAGTTCTTATATTTATATATTATAGTTTACGCGAGGTTTGGCACCGACTTCAAAGAGTGAGTCAAATATAATCTGTACTTGAACGGGTTATTTTTGGCTTTTTAGTTTTACTGAAGTCGGTTCATTTTTTGTTTTTTTTTTTTTTGCTTTTTAGTGATTCCTATAAAATAATCATCATGACTCATATGAAGGTTTTCCGAAGCAGAAATCGAAGTTGTGTATACTAAAGCAAACTTAGATTTTTTTATTATTAAAAAACCAGGGTCCATACGGCTCTCCAACCAGACTAATGTGCAGTTACACACTTTTAGCTTCGTTATTATAATAATGTGCTTAAACTTGTAATTTTCTTTAAAATCTATCACCATTAGAAGGTATAAATATGAGAGAGAAAGTATAAAAACAGCCCGTCATGTTTCGAACTCATATGGAGCTCTTCATCAGGGGCAGCTATCCGTGCTACTCTCGTGGCCCACAGTTCTATGTGAGTTAGAAACATATCGGGCTGTTTCTGACAATTTTTACGTGAGTTTAAACCGTTTTAATAACCTTTAGAACGCTTACACAGGACGCAAAACAATCATTAAAAAAATACAAATATGACGTTTCCAGATCAGCAAGGATAATAAACCCTCTTAACATGGCAGTCCGATATGACCAAACATTCCCGGTTGAAGCCATATTCTGGCGTGTTACGGTAAAAGGTCATATCTTAATAGGGATGTCATAGTAAGATACGTTCTTTTACCGTAGCATGGCAGTATGTCGAACGTGAAGCTTAGGTCCCTGTCACGTAAAACGGACGCAACAAAACATTTTAAAGCCGCCGGAGACTGGCAGGCAAAATAAAATAAAACTGTAAAATATTATCGGAAAATATTGACGGTAAAACCGTCGCTTACTGAAACGTGATCGTTTAGAAAAATGCTGCTTTTACTCGTTGTTTATTCAAGGTTGCTTTTAGTTTTATCTTCTTATTAAATTTTGCGTGTACTTTTATATTTAAGCAGGAGTAGGTATAGTATTTTGGGCTTAACGTTAATAGGGCCAATTTCAGTATTAAATTAATATACAATACGATACAAGTACTCTTTATTACACACCTCATAAAACAGGCGAAATACAATGCAACAAATTACAATTAGAGGTAAACAACAGGCGGTCTTATCGGTAAAGAGCGATCTCTTCTAGATGCTGATTGTTATAGATATTTTTCTATATGATCAAACATGTTCCTAAAAATATTATTGACGTTACTACCTAGAAAGGCTATTGGGATGTATTGGTATATATTTGAAACCAAAAAACTAAAAAAAACTTCAACAACTACTCGAAATTGACAAAGTTCACGCGGAAAATTTATTTTCGACTGCACGCAATGAAAGCATGAAATATCAATGTTATTACCTAGAGCTCGGGAAAAAGTATTATTCAATTCAAAAAGTTGCTTGAAGTATTAATACATTTGTCATAATATTAAAAAAAAACATTTTTTAAAAGGAATAAGGCCTCCTAAGTTTGTATCCAACGCCATATTGACGAGGTGCAAACTTAACGTAAACTGATAGTCATGAAAAAGGTCCAACTGCAAAAAATACTTACCACGTAAGAAAATAAGGACTACACCTAAAATAGTAAAAGTTAGAGGATATTTCGGAAATGGCGAGTTGAAAATGAATAGTTAAACGGGGCAAACTCTTAGTGCTATTTAGGTTTTTTTATATAGCCCTATTGGTTGATTAATTAATAATACATTCCATAGCTGAATTTCCCAGGCAGATTTTTGTGGCCCAAACTGAAGGTGAAGGCCATAAAATGATATTTATATATATTTATTATTTACCTACATAACGAAAAGTTACATGTGTTGCTATACCAGCGGACAAAACCATAAAAGATTTAACTGCCGCTGTGCTCGCTCAGTTAAATATTGCAAACATTATTAAGTACAAAAATATTACTAATGTAAAAGAATAAAAAATAAAATAAATAAGATTAACGCTTCAGTACTCGACCCTGGTCCAATGATTGACGCTCCAATAATTATTAAAATAAATAGATTTACCTTTGTAAATGGGATCAAAAACTGGTATCAGGGCCGCACACTGGTGCGCTTACACCAGGCTAATTACTTGTCTATTATCTACGTGCGCTGTGTATGAGCCCAAGTAATACGCTTTCAAAATGCGCTTATTGTAGCGTGGGTTTTGACAAATACTATTGAGTATATCTGTGGGTAGTTCATTAAGAAATATGCAAATAATTACGAATTACCGCCCGTGGTCTTGCTTTGGCCAGGAAGTGAAATTTTCTCCCAACTTACGGCCTCGGGTGACGTAAATAGGTACTATAAAAAATTTAATATTTGGCGTAGGTAAACCTTGCATTTTGTAGGTACTTATTTATGTTTGTGTGCTACACAGTTTGTAAAAAGGATAACTTATGATAGTAAATTGGTCATAATAATAATTATATAACAATCAAGAGATATCATAAACGAATTATAAAATAACATTTGGTAGAGTTTCATACGATAAAATAATAATTTGATATAATACGTTTACAAGGTCAATACACACTCAAACTGCTCAAACAAAACAAAAAGTAAACCAGTAATAGAGTCACGATTAAGTACGACGACGAGCGAAGCGAGGAGGAATGTTAAGTAATCTTACGAATATAGACTTTATATCAAATGTATTTTATAGTAATTTCATTTATACCCAATGTAGTGTTCACTAGGGTTTCCTATTGGAATACTTCAATAAACACATTAATCGGGCTTTCAGTAAACCTGCAGTGCGTCCGCCACCGGTGACGTCTGTCAATGTAATGACCGATAGCTGGCGGATCGAGGGTACATTTATTATCTATAAATGTCTATATACTACATCTCTCCCTTTTTACCAATTAGAAATTGCTTGGAATTAGGTAGTTACAAGTATTACAAGCCTTTAGTAGACTTACTCACTGTCCCGCCCAAGTGTCAACTAATTCTGTTTAGGGTCCACTTCCAGGCGCCCTACACCAGACAGCTATGACAAACACCAACACACGAAATGCTCGCTCAAAGATCTCGAAGACCAACAACACAACGCTCTTTACACTATGTCGATTACGACGTCTCGTTAAGAACCCGAGCTGTTTTGTATTATGATTTTATAATCCTCTTTGTACTTAGTTTTCTTCAAGTTAATACAATTAGTAGTCAACATGAACAATTTGGTCTTCTACTTATTTATTTTAATCATACCCACTTTTTTCCTTTATCCCATGGAAACTTCTATGCCGCCCTCCATATCCCGTTGACAACTTTTTTTTTTGCTTTAATTTTTATCTTTATTTCAGTTCGTTTCTATTTGATTATTTATTTCCAATTTGTTATTACTTTTATTAACTATTTAGTAAATTTATATTTTTTTACCATCTCATACCTACTAAATGTTTCTAAGATATTTATTAAGTATTTACTCATGTGCTAGCTAGAAAGCTATTTATTTATATTTGAAAGTTTATAATATCTACCGGCGCTTCTAAACAAGGCTTGCGTGATAAAGAAGCGCCGCAATAAAACTCACAGATTGCATTTTTAATATAATTCTATCAAGCCTGTCAGCAAAATATATAAATTAGTTCAAAGATTTTAATGAAGATTTTTTCCGAGCTTACTTTCCTTATCGTAAAATGCCGTAAGTATATTCACTTCTAAGCCAGTGATATTTATCGACATTAGTGACTTGAAACAACATTCCTGATACTTGAAAACAATATTCTGAAATCAAAGCAAATTTAAAATTTAATTCGTTTCACACAACCCATTAGACCTAGTTCTGCAATATAAACTTGCCCTGAATCTTGTTTGACACAACGCTTTAGAGGATACATCGAGGATACACAAAGGATACCGTTTCGAAGTCGCGACAGCGTGCAATATGCTAGTCGCCGATCAGTCTGTCGCGGTCGCGGCTAACCAGTCCCCGTACGCGTTCGCGATAAGGAAAAGTTCTCCCACACCAATGTGGATAGGGAGGGAGTCACACTGGTGGAAAGGAAGAGCAAGACGCGCATGGTGCCCCACAACACTAAGTGGCACAGACACCGTGTCCAACGAGAGGACATGAAGGTGTACCACTTCAGACCTGTCACTACGTGCAATTCAGCTCGTTAGAGCTACGCGTGTCCCAGCAGCTACAGGCTGCTACTACCTGCCTAATCCTGCCAGCCTGTCCAGCACAACTATGCCTCGCGACTTAGCGTTAGCCGTCACTCCTTCACATTACTGCACAGCAAGAGACAGGCAAATATCTCGCGCGAGAAATAGTCGCATGTGACAGTTATGCCAGAGCTGCGGGTCAAACAACGCAACGGAGCCACGCTGTTATGTCGCTTAAGCCATTAAGGCGCTTATTAAATTAAATCTAACTAGTCTAAAGTTTGGTCTGCATGCAGTTTTGAAGTTCCAAAGCATGTAGGGTTAATTACTGTAATATCGTGTAACTTATTTGAAAAATAAATGAATTATTAAAACAAAGGTTTATACACTTGATACCAGAATTTTTAAGAATTGCGACATGTAGCCTTATCTGGATAATTATTTCACAACAACCATCTTGTCAAGCGCTTAAGAACTAGTGCTTGCTCTTTTCCCCCTTTTACCATCAATTATTATCTTCATTATTATTTATATTCAATTATTTAAAATGAAACTGAAACTGAAAGTAGCTAACTTGCTTAATACGTCATCATGTACTCTCGTTCAATATTCTCACTAAGGCCATCATTATAATTTGTCATCTAAAATTCCGATATGCCATTCAAAAGAATATGAGAATCCAAATTTTCGAAATTGCAACTAAAGTCCAATTGAATTGAGATGTTGAAATCGCGTCTTTTCGTATAGGATCTAGATTTTAAATCACAGATAAACAAAATCCAATTTTATTGCGGCATTCATTTAGAATACTAGACCATTCTCAATGTAAGGTTGATAACCAACTCAGTTTAATGGAGCCATTCATTTGAAGTACAGGACTATTGACAATTTAATTAATGTTTTCAAACGATTCCTATTTAATGAAGGCACATTATTTGAATTCCTAAACTAAATTGCAACTATAAGATCCAATTGAATTGAGATCTTGAAACCGCAACATTTCTAATTGGATCAAGGTTTTAAATTACAGTGATATACTAATTCCAATTTAATTCCGGCTTCCATCTGTAATACCAGACCATTCTCAATTGAAGGTTGATAAACAATTTCCATTTAATGGAGGCATTCGTTTGAAATACCGGACTATTGTCAATTTAATTAATATTTCCAACGATTTGAACTCAATGGAAGCTCTTATTCTAAATACTAAACTATTGTCACTATAATGGAGGTTGTTAAACAATTCCAACCTAATAGGTTAGGCATTCGTTTGAAATACCGGACTAATGTCAATTTAATTAATGTTTTCAAACGATTCGAACTTAATGTAAGCTCTTATTAAAAATACTAACTTTTGTCAATATAATGTAGGTTGTTAAACAATCCCAACCTAATATAGGCATTCATTTTAAATGCCAAACTTTTGTCAATTTAAAAAATGTTGTCGAACAATTACAGTTTTATCCAGGCATTCATTTGAAGTACCAAACTATTTTCAATTCAATAAAGGTTGTCAATTAATTCCAATTCACTGAAGGCCTTCAGATCTCTAGTATCCCAATTGAATGGGAGTCAAAACCAAGTCATATTCCCATGTTACGGACCCTCTGAAACCTCAGATATTCCAATTTAATGAAAGTCTTAAAAAAACAGCCGTTTTCAATTGAATGAAAGATTTAAAGCACATCATATTTCAATTTAATCGACGCGTCGAAGCCACCGATATTCAAATTTTAATAGAAGCCTCTAAAGCACATACTCCCCAGTTTATGAACGCTTTGAGACCTTAGATTCAGGTTCATTACAAATTCGAATTTAAAGTAACTACTTTTAATATTTCCCAATTAAAAGGAAGCTTTAATACATAATTATAGTAATCAAATTTAATAATATGGTATTTCAAATTGACCTTCCAGCACGAACGCGGCACTTTACACACCGCTTATAATATTTCCATGGTCTATCAAATTGGCCTTCCATTCAATTATATTTGCTTAGCCTTTAAGCCTTTACCTTTCTTACGAATACTTTGGTTCCCGTGGTCTATTAAATAGACGTTTCATAATGCCTTTCGCTTACTTTAACAATCCTCTTAGCCTATCGTATTGGCAATCCAGCGTGGTCTATCAAATTGACCTCTTATAAGTCTTAGCCTATCATATTGGCAATCCAGCATGATCTATCAAATTGACCTCTCATAAAGCCTTAGCCTATCATATTGACTAACGACCTTCAACGTAAAAGTCTTCCATATCACTTTTAAATCTAGTTTGGCCTATCAAATTGACCTCTCATAAGTCTTAGCCTATCATATTGGCAATCCAGCATGATCTATCAAATTGACCTCTCATAAAGCCTTAGCCTATCATATTGACTAATGACCTTCAACTTAAAAGTCTTCCATATCACTTTTAAATCTAGTTTGGCCTATCAAATTGACCTCTCATATAAAACCATTCGTTTTCTGTAACCATACAGTCATAGCCTATCATATTGACTAATGACCTTCAACTTAAGTCTTCCATATCACTTTTAAATTCAACTTGGTCTATCATATTGACCTTCCTTATAAAAACACCTATTTTCTATAACAATCCAGTCATAGCCTATTATACTGGCAAATGACTTCCACTGTATACTATTCAGTAACATTTTAATTAAAAAGTAATAAACTCTTCCATAATACAAATAATTTTACCACGTAGAAAAGTGCTGCGTCTAAGCACAAGTATCAAATACTTAAGAGATACTAAACTGTTTGTTTACTGGATTACTGTGTTACTGAACTGTGTTATAATTAAATTTAAAATGATTTTCCAAATAAAAGTCTTCCATATCACTTTTAATCCGTCTTGGTATATAATGATAATGACCACTCAACAACTCTCAAATAGATTATAATTACAACGAAATTGATACAGGTGTATGGCGCTCTTGCTTCTTTATATTTCGTTGTTCTCTATACCTTACAAGACGTATCTGCTGGTATTTCATTAATGATTTTGTTATACCAAATTGGTGACATATGCACCTATATGTGTCATATGTACTAATGCACGACCCTTGAGCTGGATGTTCATAAGGTTTATCAACTACACAAGATACTCTGGATAATTATTCCAAAATAAATTTTCAACATAAGACAAATTAAGCTTTGATAAGCTTAATTTTAAATAAGCACTATAATATTTAACCCGTCAATATATTTTGGAATTCAGAACAATCAAGCCCACTCCATAGGAAAGTATTAAGTAGCATATTGAATTACGCACTCACAAATGAACAGTCGTGTAAATTAAATAGACGCCTAGCAGTCCAATCGTTTTCCTAATTTGTTCATAATTATTATATTATGATTTGTCATCCACTGCGCCACTGCGCAGAGTGCGCAGTCGAAGATTAGTAACACGACCAATTTGAGAATTACGCTAAACTGCTAAATATTCATATTCCTCGAGTGCACAACTACTAATTAATATTCAAAATAATACTTTTTGCCTGTTTTCCTATTTATTTAAACAACTTTCCACCCAGTGGTGCTTTGTGGGTAGGCCTCAGCCTCATGTCGTGGGTACGCCTCAGCACGAACCCCGTGACTAATATACACTACCCAAAATTAAATTATTCTACATTTAGCAACCGAAAACTTGTGTTTTAATAGTCTTATCGCCCCCAGAGTAACCACATCTACTTTTCCAATGCCCTTGTCGTCCCTTTTTATTTTCCAACAAAATACTGTCAAGGACGTTGGTAATTACGTCGATGATTTTTTAGTCAATTTTAACTCACGCTTTTATTCCGTTGCTTTATACTCGTCGCCATTGTAGTGTTCACTAGGGTTTCCTATTGGAATACTTCAATAAACACATTAATCGGGCTTTCAGTAAACCTGCAGTGCGTCCGCCACCGGTGACGTCTGTCAATGTAATGACCGATAGCTGGCGGATCGAGGGTACATTTATTATCTATAAATGTCTATATACTACACCCAATAGAAATATGCTTATTGTTGTTATATCTAGTGAAATTATTATGAAACGTTGTAATACCCATCATCAAGTGAAAAAAAATGAAAAAAAAATGAAAAAATGAAAAATGTTTATTCTGTTATACATATTAGGGGTTTACAAGAATAGGTTGGAATCTCCTAGTAAGTGACAAATTCACTTGTGTCAGGAGACCCCGCTCTTCCATTAATACATAATGGTATAACATTTAGTAAAACAAAATATAAATAAGTTTATACCAAAACTTAAAAACTAATAACAATTCTAGACTAAAACTTAGAAATTAGCGACAAAAGATTGAAATTTTTATTCTTACTTTTACAACTTACATTACACTTAGTCTTACAGTTGAAATTTTTTCGTAGGTGTATGTGTATATGAGTAGGTATGTATTAATTTTGTGTTTGTTGAGGTGTGAGATTATAGTTCAAAATTCAAAGTTCAAAAGTTCCTCAGTCTCATCGTAGTTAATATCTTTCAAGAATTTACTTATTGTTTTTTTACAGTTATAGAGATCTAAATGATATATTGAGATTTTTTTATTTAATTTATTATAAAGTTGGGCAGAAAGAGTTGAGAATTGCCTTTTAGCAAATTTAGATCTGGTTAAGGGCACAGGTGCCACTACGTGTTTCCTTCTTCGGGATGATATTGATGGTAAGTACTGCAACGTTTTATGTAGTTTTAGTATCGAAAAGATGATGTAGAGTTTTCTCATAGATAAAAGATCACATGAATTATAAAGTTCAGTAGTGGGGAATCGATAGGGTTTGAAAAACATAACCTTAAGTAAGCATCTTTGCCCTCTCTCAACATTTATAAATTTAGTTTTATTAGCTCCTCCCCACAGAGTGATACAATAGGTCATTATTGATTGTGCTATAGATATATATATATCTGTATGAGTATTTTTTTTGTAGCAATATGTCTTAATGTCTTGAATAGCCAGATAATTTTTCTAAGTCTTGTATTTATATATTCGATATGTCCGTGCCAAGAAAGACGCTGGTCGAGAATGATGCCCAGATATTTTATTGAAGAAACCCGTTCAATTTGATAACAACCACATTGTGTAGAATGCGTTTGATTACAGGCGTGTATTTTTAAATTTAAATGATTAGGGGGCTGAGTGGATACATATTTTGAGAAGCAGATAAATTTAGTTTTATTGCCATTAAGAGTAAGTAGGTTTGTTTTTAGCCACGTAGTGATCTTCAACAGTCCTCTCTGTGCACTTTCGAAAGCAGCATTCCAAGTGGTGCCACTGAATACCACTACAGTGTCATCCGCATAAGAGAAAATGCGACCTCTCTCTAATTCTAGGTTTGTAAGATCGTTTATGTACACTAAGAACAAGGTTGGTCCGAGTACACTACCTTGAGGGACTCCGAAAGAAATTTGTTGTACGTCGCTGTAGTGACTTCCTATCCTAACAATTTGGCTTCGATCATTCAAATAGTCTTCCAGTAATTCGAGAGGTTTTCCTCTTACTCCAACCGATTCAAGTTTGTGAACAAGAGCGGGAAGAGAAACGGTGTCAAATGCCTTTTTTAGGTCTAGGAAGATAGCCAAACATTTGCGGCCGTTATCTACCTCCTGTGTGACATATTTAGTCAGGGCCAATACTGCATCCTCTGTTGACCTACCTGACCTAAATCCAAACTGACATTCCGAGATGATATTGAAATTATCAAAGTAATTGGTAAGGCGGATATTAACGAGTTTTTCAATTATTTTGGAGATGGTGGGCAGAATAGATATCGGTCTATAATTGTTGACATCGCTTCTCTCGCCACTCTTGTACACAGGTATAACGATCGCTTGTTTAAGTTGAGAGGGAAACACTCCATTGTGGAAGCATAGGTTTGCGAGTCGGCTTATTACGGGGACAACTAAATCACAAGCGAGTTTTAAAAATTTAGCTGTAACACCATCACTTCCAGGTGCCTTATCAGTGTTTAAACTCATGAGAATGCCTTTAATTTCATAAGGGTCAGTATCAAGTAAAACAAAAGATGATAAAGATGTTGATGGAACCTTATGAAAATGCATATTTGGGCAGTTTTTTAAGATATCCTCAGCCAGTTTTTTTCCTGTTTCAGCAAAGATATTGTTCACGTGGTTAACAGAATCCTTAGGTTCGGATCTAATATTAAGTAATTCTTGGTTGTGATTATTTTTAGGTTTGTAATTAGTAATGGACTTTATTGTTTTCCACATAGCCTTAGGATTTTTCGTGTTATTCTCAAGTAGTTTTCTTTCGTAGTCACGCTTTAACTTTTTTATTAGGTTATTACAAAAATTACGGTATCTCCTAAATGTCACTTTCAAAATTTCGTTATGTGGGTCTGATCTAATTTTTAGCTGCATTTTATTTCTATTGTTTATACATCGAAGTATTCCGGGGGTAATCCACGGTTTGATGTTTCTTTGTTTTTTAGGAATTAATTTAACGGATTTACTCTCTTCAATAGACGAATTTAATATGGCTGTAAGTTGGTTAATTATGTAATGTGGATCGTTACTTGACAAAAGGAATTCTAAATTTTTATTTACAAGATTTGTAACTGCTTTATCGTAGTCTATGTGCTCTACAAATTTAGGACATTGTTCTTTTATTTGTGTTTTTATTAATGCAAGAAATATGGTAAGGTGGTCTGTAATCGAAGTATTGAGAACGGCAGTGTACGCTGACGTTTTGCTTTTGTCAATCTTTATCATAAAATGGTCCAAGCAACTACCTTCTCTGGTTGGAAGATAATGACCAGGCATTATTCCGTATGAAGACAGCAAATTTAGGTAGGTATTTCTGTTAGTTTTATCATAGGCTGGTTCATTTGGACGAGAAATTAGGTTTATGTTTAGGTCCCCAGTTATTATAATATTATTTAATGTTTTGATTGTTTCAAGATGTGCACCGAGTGAGTGTACGAAAGATGTGGCATCAGTAAATGATGGAGAGCGATAGACACCGAGGATAATAGTATTTTTAAGTTTAACTTGAATGCATGAAGCCTGTTCCAGTGTAACTTCTGTACCGACAGAATTTAACGAAGACTCTGTGTAACACACTACTCCATCATTCTGATTTCTGTTGTTAGTAGTTGCTGTTGAGAAATAATTTTTAATACATGGAATGGGCTTTGATGTGTCCAGACGACATTCCGTAAATATCAGAACATCAGGTGGTAGAGGTATCGCAGAAATAGTTAGTAGAAAATCATTGAGGTTGCTGTAGATGCTTCGTATATTTTGCGAAATTATTGTTAAATTTTTGTTAGAGATAGGTATCAGTTTACTCAAGTCTTGAATGTCACGTCCGATCGATTCCGCAATTTCCGTACTGTCGATGTCACTTATTGTATTTAATTGATTATTCATATTTCAAACTGGTTTTTTTGGGCATAGGGGATTTCTTAAAAGGTTGCGTCCTATAGATCGATAGATAATTATAATTATATAAAGATGATTGGGGTAACATACATTTATGTAAGAAAATTAAACTATAATAACTGTGTACGTGAATCGGGCTTTTAGTGTGTGCGTTAATTGTGTATAATATTGTGCATGTGCATGAGTAAGTTTTAGTATTTTTTCTAAGCATCGTTGACAAATAGTAAACATTCAAAAGTAAAAATATATCAGATCTTAAAGGTATTACTTGAAAATATAGTCATATTTCGACAGTCTCAGGCGCAGACTGTGTGTTAGTTGTAGAGATATTCGGCATGGCAAGATTAATTTCACTCACAGTACTGTCCTTGTTCGTCTCCGTGTCTCTGGGGGTTTCTCTCCATAGAGATGTTATTTGCGCCTCACTATATACTGGTATAATCCTGGAGTTATCGTTTTTTCTGAGGTATACTTTTCCGTAGTTGCTCCAGCAGTGTTTAAAAATATTCGCTTTTTTAAGCTCGCGTCCAAGAAAAAGTAATCTTGACGCCCGGGGGGTCAGCTGCTCGGCGACATAAACGGGAGTGCCCTCGGAGAAGCCCAGGCCCAGGTCCTGAGCATTCAGATTAGTTTTTCTTTTAATGTTATGTGCTTTACACATACTTAGTAGATCATACTTCAACAAAGTTGACGCCATCTCAACAATTATTGGCGGGTTTCTTGTGCCGCTGTCTTGTTTCGGTCGCACCCTGTAAATGTCTTTGATATCCGACTTATTTATTGGACATTTGACTGTATTGGACAACGTGATAACCATATTAATTAGGTCATTTTTAGTCTCAGATTGTTTTCTCGGCGCGTTTTTAATCTCTATATTGTTTTTTCGACTTTCCCGCTTCAGTTCTTCAATTTGATTTTCTAATGTAGAAACATATTTTCTTTCTTCTTCTAGTTGGGTTTCCAGTGACTGTATTTTAATTTTAAACTCATCGTATTGCCCAGAGAGGAAGGCTACGGAGTCCTCGATGCTCCGGTTCGTTTGCTGAATGTCCTTAAGCGTCTCAGTGTTTCTTTTAATTTCTGCCATCTGTGCTGCAAGCATTGCCGAGATCATGTTCTTAATATCTTCCTTAAAGGTCTCAAAATCCGAGCTGATGACATCATCCCGCTTTCTTTTGTGTCTATGTGTGATATTATTGGGCGGCGTGCGGTCCTGTTCGCCTGTTTTCATGAGCTCTGAGTCGGAGTAAGATTTGTCTGCTTCCATAGCGCGGAGATACCAGGCGACTAGAAGCTCGAGTAGATGCTATTAGTACCTGCACTGCGTGCGCTGATAGGTGCAGGTTGAAGGCCAATCGGGGAGCGGCGCGCCTGCAGTTGGCCGACGAGCTCTTTTGTTCCAGAAGTGACGCTGCGATTGGCCGGCGCGGACGCAGCTGCTCAAACGAGTTTTGATAAAGACTCACGCTTGTGTAGTACCAGGATAGCAGCAGATCGAAGCGGTGACATTTGCGTGTTGTAGCTAATCACTTTTAACTTATGAGCTCCTATTTTTGCAGTAAGATTTAAGTTGGGTAAAATGTTTATTTCATTTTATTTAATATTAATTAGTTATTAAACGCGGTGTAGCAAAGACGTCTACGCTATACAGCGGTCCGGCGGGAAGAGGGTAATAGTATAAAGGTTGTAAAAGTCATACGCATCGTGCACCCAGACCTTTATCATGTGAAAAAGTGGAATAAAAATGTTTAGAATTATAACAGGGTTTTGATTAAAATGATGTTCACACGTAACACTTGCACGTCATGGCAGTCCTAAATTAAAGACTTCAGTCAAGTTGTATTAATTAGTTTAATTTGATAACCCACGCCTGTTTTGGGTGCGTTCTACCATATTTCATACTAAAAAACGTGACTAGTCTTTTTGATTGTGTCGTTTTAGGTTGGCAAAATGGCAGCGTGACTAAGGTAGTATAAATGATAAAGGCGTACGGTCACTGATATGAAAATGCCTTCATCATCATCATCGTCGTCATATCAGCGGATAGACGTCCACAGGGGGTGTGTAATGTTTTGCATAACAACAATTTGCGAATTTTCATTTTGCATAAAACGAATTGCATAATTTCAACCTGCATAAGTGATCATATAGCATAAAAACAAAATGCATACAAACGAATTGCATAATTTCGAAAATTATAATAGTTTAATTGCATAATAATGTATTTGCATAATAGACAAATAGCATAATAGTCACTTTGTATACTATACCATTTTCATATCATACTTTTTTCATAAAAACTTAAAGCATAAATGTTGTCCAAATAAAATATATACAAAAATATAATATTTTTTTCTTATTCATTCTTCCCCATTGCCGAGCCAAATTAGGAGTAGTTACCTTTTAACGGTCATAAAAAAAACCCTAACCTACCTATCTCTGGGAGCAGTTTCGTTTTTAGGGTCATAAAAAAAAATAACCCTAACCTACCTATCTCTTAGAGCAGTTTCGTTTTTAGGGTAAAAAAACCCTAACCTACCTATCTCTGCAGTTTCTATTTTAGGGTCATAAAAAAAAACCTAACCTACCTATCTCTTGGAGCAGTTTCGTTTTTAAGGTCATAAAAAAAAATAACCCTAACCTACCTATCTTTTGGACCAGTTTCGTTTTTAGGGTAAAAAAAAACATAGGTAACAATATTTCAGTAGGTACTCAACAACTTTTTATTCTTTTTTTTTTAGGACTATTTATGCAAGTTGATAATTATTTTAGGTGTTTTTATGAGTTTTAATAAATATTCTGAATGTATGTTATACCAAGTGACATTATGACTTATGAACATTATAACTAATGTTATTATGATTATTAATGGTTATGATGTTTAAATACTCGTATTATGGTTGACAAAATTATGAATTTTGTTTTTATGCAATGTGTTTATTATTCATTTTGAAGTAGTTAAATGAAAATATGCTAAAAGTTTTTATGCAACTTGAACCGCACCCGTCCACAGGACGTAGGTCTCCCGGAAAGTTCTCCACGACGATCGGTTTTACGCCGCCCTCGTCAAATTTCTTGCCCGCGATCCAAACCAGGTCGTCGGTCTACCTTGTTGGGGGCCTTCTCGTGCTGCGTCTTCCGGTCCGCGGTCGCCACTCAAAAACCTTTCTGCCTCAACTGCCATCGGTTACTATTTAATTATTTGGAACTAAACAATTTCCTTAACTCTAAATACATTGTCCCACAAAACCGGTTCCACGATCAATGTGCCCCTCCCACTGCCACTTATGTTTGGCGACTGTCTGCGCTATATCTACAACCTTGGCTCTCTTCAAACTATTGAAGACATGTTATAGAGTAACAAAATTTTCTACTTAGGTACTTTTTATCAGCGAGCCTACACATGTCCCATGTGTCTCATGGTAGATAAAAAACGAAAAAACATATTTCGCCACCCTAGCTCGTCATTGTTAACGCGCTGGACCGGCTATCAAGAGGTACCAGGTTCGATTCCCGGTCTCTTCCCCCAGCTAGCTCCTTTTTCAATTTTTCTTTAAGCTTTGATATATGTATTTAAGGCTTAAATAAAAAATTGTGGTGTACCTACCCACATTAAAAAAAATGACACATTACCTAAAACTGAATTAAAAAAAAAAAAATCAGTGACGTTTTTTCGGGTCCTAGAACAGAATGAGGGGGTGAGAGTACGGGGTTAGAAAATTAGCAACACCCTAGTGTAGAATATGGGAGCGCAATCAAATACGGTTTGTACGAGACTAATTTGTGAAACTACCTTTAGGATGCCGAAGGGCAAGCATACCTACCCACATTAGATAAGACAACTCGAATATGCTATAAGTATATATTGTTAGGTTTACATACACCGTCGTAGGTAGGTCAAATTGGAGCCTGTGATGCTTGCCTATTTTAAAAGCTTTTATTTAACTTGCAATGTAAGTATGTATGTATCTAAGTATGTTTGTTCGGGTGAAATCTTGCAACTCAATTTTGAAGCAGATATCATCAACCGATTGAGCTGAAATTTTGCATACTTACTTAACTTTGATGACAATACAATAATATGGTACCATGGGAGTGATCTGATGATGGAGCCGGAAGGTGGCCATAGGAACTCTATAATAGAAAAAAGCAATCCTACCGAGCTTGGGCTCTTTAGAATCGTCTCAGTGAGCATTTGATGGATATCCAAAGAAAAGTACAGTCAGCTATAAAAGCTTGCCACTAAAATGTAATTTTTGACAGAAACTTATTTCAAAACAAAAAACTTTTTTAAGAAATAGGTAGTGAATGAAACAATCCAGTAATGTTATTCGTAGATGACTGTACGGTATTCATACAGATCAATAGAAATATAGATTACGAGAACGATGTAAACTTAACTATTTCGGAAATTATCAAATGGTTAGAATTTAAATAAAATAAGCCCAAAAGTAGACTATGTCAATTTATTGTATATCAAGTGTACGAGTATGTTAGTTTTTCTAAAATTATTAAAAACAAAATACGGACACACTATACAAGCTTGAAAATTAAGAAACTGTATTGGCGGCTTACCACGGTTTCGTATACACTATATTAAGATTTAGGATACTATTTTGGGGATATTCTTCCTACAAGGACATATTGTTCAGAGCACAGAAGCGCTGCGCGCTTAACCGCACGGAAAGTTGCAAACCACATTTTAAGTCTCTCAAGCTGCTAACATTGCCTTGCTTGTACATTTGCAACTTTGTCAAAAGTAATCCCACTCTTTTCCCAGTAACGGAAACAAATCCATGAAATAGCCTGCTACCCAGGAAACCGTTAGTACGCATAGCAAACTGTAATGCCGCATTGATAGAACGGACATTAACGTAATGGCCCTGAAACTGTCTTATGTCTACCTAAATACTACCTAATAGTAATAATTACCTACAACTTTTAAAATACTAACAGTAAGAAGTTCAAGCAGAGAATAATGCTCGTAGATAAATGTTATTATCATATTAATGATTATTTTATTTTATTTTCCTTGACATTTATTTTTTAAACTTTATTGCACAAAACAAGTCAGTACAAATGGCGGACTTAATGCCACATGGCATTCTCTACCAGACAGCCATAGGGTCAAACTAGAAATTGGAAAACAAAAAGTGTAATCTGTAATAAATTGTAATCATGTTTTGACATAAAAAAAAAAATATATGTTGATCGTATTCTTTAAGGTTTTAGGTAATCCATAATAGAGTCATGGAATTGCTGCGTATTTTACCATTTTTGTCACCTGATTGTTAGCTGTGATGACATAATAACGAACATTCTATTATATTCTAGAAAATATTACCTTTAAAACGGTCGGTATTACAATAGTAGGCTCTGTTAACTATAAACCTGAGTTTGTACGATTCGAAACGGTTTTAAATTTGTACTTTATTGCACAATGCAACTGGCGGACTGACGGTCAACCACATGGCCATACGCATATCGGCGCTGATGGATCATTAACAAACCTACTCACTTTCATGAGAAACGGTGAAGAAATGCGACCTTTATAAATTCAGACAAACGACCGGACATGCGAACGAATTTTAAGCCAAGCTGAAAAGGAGACATTTCGCTCGCTCGGTCATTGACATAATTTTCTTTTATCACTCGCCAGATTAGAATGCCATTAGCGAGACCCCATCAAAACTAAACGAAAATCTCCTTCTTACATGAGCTTCGCAATCCATTTAAAGAAGGTCATAAAGAAACGCCATGGAGATACTATTGCCAAGATTAACTGCTTTCCCTCCATTATTCCGTGAGATTTCGGATTATCTATGTCCGATTTAAATGGGGACGTTCGATATGAATACGACTGTACTTTTGTATGGAGCCAGCAGATGAGTCTTCGTACTGAAATATTATTTTACTTATTTAAACTTTATTGCACACAATAAAAGTCAGTACAAATGGCGGACTTAATGTCAAATGGCATTCTCTACTAGTTAACCATAGGGCCAACAGAGATACTAGAAGATGGTGCAAATAAGAAATCAAATAGTACCGCGAGCATTTTAGAGCATTTAAATGGACCAGTTGTACACACCACTTTTTTTAATTTTCGATATTTTGGCTATTTTCTACACAGAATCACGAGCTCTTTCCATCTAATTAGGAGAAAATAACTATCCCAACATATTCATACATTTTCTGTTTTTCCATTCCGTTAGGCGGTTGTCACACTGCTCCGCATCTCGCAGCGTCGTCCGTTGATGCGTTTCTTAACTTTGTATGTAGAATCTTGATTTTGTATAGAAAAATCGCATGGTACGACACACTGGCTCCGCCTCGACGCGCGGAGTAGCGAGACGCACGACGACTCGCGCGCTCGGACGGAGACGCGGTGCGTGCCGCAGGGTATGTCACACCGAGCTTCACACCTCCGCAGTGCCATACGGATTTTAGTGCAAGAAGGACATATTTAAGAAAGTATAAAACAAGATTATAGTAATTTGTAAACAAATATTTTTATTAAGTACCTATTTAGAGTAAATATATGATCTGTGATTTATGCTCAATTAGTGAATTTTTATTAAGTACCTATTTAGATTAAATATATGATCTGTGATTTATGCTCAATTAGTGAATAGTTATTAAAGGCTGAGTTACTTATTCGAAATATTGTTTTTATTTAATTCCAAATTTATTTAGTTTTATAGTAAGTATCGGTTTTAATCATAATCAAAATATAGGGAATTCTTATAAAAGTATCATTGAAGATTGAAGTACGTAGTAGATTATTACTTAAGTACTTGAGTGTAACATTTAAATAAAACAATTTAAACGGATTATATCGCGTATATTAATTATTTGTCAACCTTTGACAACGGTATCTGTAAAGGTACTGAAACGTCAGGGAGGCTCAAATAATTAATATACGCGATATAATCCGTTTAAATTGTTTTATTTAAATGTGTGACAGTCGCGGAAACCGAAGAAAATATTATACTTGAGTGTAAGCTTAAGCCTTTCTTCGGCTGTAATAGAACGTCGATTTGTGTCCGCGCCAGTAATAATCACTCCAATTTTGCTTAGCAAATAATCAAATGACGCAGTTGACATGCGGGTGCAATTAAAAAATGTTTCTTCGCGTTGCCTTAAATCTTCGTAATCTCTAGCAAAAGAACCATTTATCGGTCTGGTTTGCAAAATAGGAATGTACCCAGAATTTATGACTCGATTGTACAAAAACCAAGCTGAAAGTATCACCGCAGCGTTCTGAATAAGTTCCGTTTCCATTTTATCGACAAATAGGAACTGTTTTCACCTTAACGTTCGAATGTGAAATGAACGCGAGACGGAAGTAACGCGGGACGTCGTGCATCGCAGCTCCGGACGGAGATGCTGAGAAAACTCGGACGTTGGTGCGTTGTCTCCGCATGCGAGTCCGTAGCTCCGCGTCTCGCAACGAGACGCGGCGGCAGTGTGACAACCGCCTTACCGCTGTAGTAGGTTATATGAAAATGGTAACGGAATGTAACGAAAAAACATTGGGAAATGGCCCAAATACTAAATAGTACCAGTAAATACTAAATATATATATATATGATTACTGTTTAATACAAAGATACATACGTATACACGATGATTTTTAATCGGTGATCAGGTACCAACTTTTCAAACTCAGTAAATGATGGCGGTCACGTTGAAGTCGAAATTACATGAAAACAAACTTTTATTTTTCTATGATAATTTTTATTTAAAATACCAATTTTGTCTTAAATTCCTTGTCACCCTACTAATCTGTATCTGTAAGATTACAACCTTTTTAATAATTTAATGGCAATGACAATTTATGAGTAATAACTTGTTATTGTCATTGTCATTACCTATACAAAGTCGTAGGAAATTTCGTAAAATTTCCCGCCAAAGCGATGACACTTGACGTAGGTATCGTACTTTAATAAATTTATGTAGGATGACCGTGTATCTAGTGATTGTTAGTTTTAATTATGTTTCAACTTTTAATTAAATAAACAGTGAGGTAATTGCATAAGACCTCGCCTATTAGGTTTAATTTTAGCTGGATATTAATATTTTTCTACTCCTGATCACCGATTAAAAATCATCGTGTATTTACACAGTGTAACTCCATCTTTTGCGATTTGTAACTTAACAAACTCACTTAACCATAAAAGCATGCATACCTTTAAGCCAATGGCTCCATGATATCTTGATTTCCGAGTAATCATGTTATCCAAATATTACGGTGTGACAAAAAAATTGTGCAATTAAATAACCAACTCAACAATTGTCACTAAGGGTTCAGTCGATATTGACTAACTCCAAAGTAGCGGTCAATACTTCCGAACACCCTCACCATGAGTTTACAGCGACAGCATTCGCTAGCAACTCCGTAAAGGATTTGTATGGAGAATTGTAGTTCTACAAAATAACCGCTAGGGGCACGGTACTACTACTACTAGTACGGTCACGTCAACTCATGGTAAGGGGTTCAGAAGTCTTGACCGCTACTGTGTAGTTACTCAATATCGATACTGGACTGCTCGGTCAAGCGCACTTCGTGTTAGTTTTGCTTACTTGCTGGAAACTAATTTCAGATATGAATGACTAAATATCCAAGGTAAGAAGTAGGATTACATCTTATAATTAATAACAAAGGGTAATATTTTCTTAGGATGACTGTCACACATTTAAGTAACAATTGATAACAATAACAATTTCAACGGATTTTATCGCGTATATTGATTATTTGAGCTTTCCTGACGTTTTGGCAACTATTACAGTTAGTAACGTCGGTAAAACTCAAAATAATGTATACACGCGGTATAAACCATTTAAATTATTTAATTAAAATAAAGGGTTTTGTAAACTAGGCTCGAAGATGACATTATGCGATGTATTATATTATATATAATTTTATTCTATTGTTTTTAACCGATTTAAAACCCGAGTAAATTCTGTTTTTTGTTAATTTTGTCGCTATCTCAAAACTTTCTCATTTATTAACCGATATCTCTAGTAAGAATTGTACATTTTAATAAGGGTTGTAATCAACATAAAATCCCTTTAATTACGTTATTAACGAACAGATAGTAATTCAACTGCAGTAAACCTTCGCGGGTTAAAACGCCCGCAGAACATTATGAGGACCAATCTCGAGAAGAAAGACTTAAGTCGTTCATTTTACTAAGTCACTAAAGACATTTTGGTGTTGAGAAGGTAGTGGTACCCTTTATGCTAAAACGCGTATTAATGGCACACTAGGAACCACTTCGTATGGCCCTGAGAAGTGGAGTATCCTTCGCCAAAATCGGCATCCCTAGCATGAACTCTCTTTATGCTATTGTATAATCCAGATGAAAGAAATTACACCAAAAATAATACTTTATTTTCTTAGCCTCGCTCACTACGCTGAACTTTGATGGAAACGGGCTAAGCTCATAATTTTTTTATCATTTATTTCTTTCTTTCTTACAGATTTTGACTTATGGTACCTATAATTAGCCAAATTTCATCGTTGTACGTCCACGGATAAATTAAAATAAAATCCATACTAATATTATAAATGCGAAAGTGTGTCTGTCTGTCTGTTACCTCTTCACGCTTAAACCGCTGAATCGATTTTGATGAAATTTGGCATAGAGATAGTTTAAGATACGAGGAAGGACATAGGATAGTTTTCATACTGGAAATTATACCTAAAAAGATTGAAATGTGAGTGAACATTTCTGTTGGGGTGCGGGAAACCTGTAGGAAATGAAATTATTGGACCAAAAGCACAATTGCTCTTACATTTGCGTAGGCGCTTTTAATAATCCCTTTTATCAAATTCCACGCGTACGTAGTCGCGGACAAAAGCTAGTACCCTATAAATGATAAGTGTCTGATACCTTCAGTCAGTGTCGAAATTTACAGTTTTTGCGGCATAAACGGCCTTATCTTTTTATTACGTTAACTTAAAAGTTTGCTTTTTTCACAGCTTTAAGGGTTTGTAGACTTCAGTATAGGTTTTAATTTCAACTCGATCCATGCGTTCTTGAGATAAAGGGTCTTGACAGACGGACGGACGGACGGACCGACAACAAAGTGACCCTATAAAGGTTCTATTTTATGTTACGGAACCCTAAAAATAAAACATTAATAAAGCGCCATATAATTAAATCCTAAAATCTGGTATTACACGACAATGTTTGTACATTGCTATACACACAACAATACGAGTACAATGATCAACATGCAAAGAAATATTAAATGGCGTTCCTACGTGTTCCACACCGGGACTCGAACCCGGTATCTTTGTATTACCAGTCCAACGCCTTAACCTTTCGACCAGAGACGCATGCGTACGCTTTCAATTTCTCCATCCGTTTTGATCTCTGTACAAAATTTATTTCTGAAAGGTACTTTATTAAGAAAATCATTTCGAAAAACATAATTGACGACGCGTTTGGCTCTGTTTGTAGACACCTGCCTACAGAGCCGGCGGTTCCGGGTTCGAATCCCGGCCGGGGCAAATATTTGTGTGATGAACTCAAATATTTGTACTTGGGTCATGGTTGTTCTATGTATTTAAGTATATATTTATCTATATAAGTACGTATATCGTCGTCTAGTACCCATAACACAAGCCTTCTTGAGCTTAATTTGGGACTAGATCGATGTGTGTGAGGTTGTTCGATATTTATTATTATTATCTCCTTTATTCATTTATATTTATTTTATTATCATTAATTGTCATTTGAAATAAAATAGTAACGTGTTGTACACATTAGGTACGTTTGATAATATAGACGTACCGTACGCCTATTATATTATCTAATAGCCACCATGCTAGTCCTTTTGGCCCTTCATTAGCATATAGAATAAACTAACACCTGTATTAAGGGTTTGATTTACATCTCTTTTATAATGTTCTCATAGTTATAATGTTATAAATCATAAACTTTAGCGCAATGGGACTCTAAGGTCGTTTTAATCCCTAAAAGCTGACTTAGTAATCATGACTTTTGAATACCTTAGCTGCATCGTATATGGATTGAAATACTGTATTTGCTACCTATGCCTTCTACGCTTACAGTAGACTCTGTAGTCAAAATACGGCATTTAATGACAGCTCAAAATGAGCTACTCTTTATGAAATGTCATCAACAACGATCTGTTATACACCGCGCGGCGAACGATGATTCCTATGACACCTGTCATCTCAGTACATTTTTCCGATTATAGGTTATAAAATGTACTGACATGACAGACTGTCATCATAGGAATCATCGTTCGCCGTGCGGGGTATAGTATGTTTCTATGAAGATACTGGCTTTTGACGTCATACAAATGAGTAGTCAAAACACGTCTTTTTTTTAGTTTTTGTCTACTTAAAAATAGTATAATGTCAAAAAGTTAGTAGTAATTTATTTGGTCCCGTGTATTTTCGAATATGCGTTTAGTGGTTCCAATGATACAATTTATGTTCACTGTATTTAAATAGGTACCGTATTGTAGACCATCAAACTAGGTAGGTAGGGATAACTTGTAGAACAAGATTAGGTGAGAACTGTAGAAAGCGGCTTTTTGAACCTGAGACTGTTCGGCCACACGTCCATTTTATTTACATGTAACATGTATAATATAGTCACGTTCCGAAGGTACACAACATTGCATTGGTTTATAAGGGTAGTAAGGAAAAAGAAAAATGATTGAACCAAATATCACATCGAAGTTTTACAAAATGATACCTATAAAACTCTACTTACGACGTAAAATAGTACATTACTGCAGACACCGGGAGAGAAGGGCTTGCCGGGTGAGTAGGTATAAGCGGCCGACCGCGGGCGGATAGTGATACGAAGCCGGCAAGCCACTTTCACCGGAACACCCAAAAATAAAGAAATTTCATTTATGGGTAAGGCCGCGGGAATTCACCAATGTGACATAGAAGTAACATTAAAAGATATACGTTATGTTATCATAAAACGTAACATAAGTATTTATAAAGCTTAGGTCATACTGGAAAATATTCCCATTAAATAACTTAGCTAAGAAAAAAATCAAGTTAAAAAATGATTAGCTTTTATTGCCTGTAAACAAAATTTTTATGGCACATTAAAATCAATATAATCAAACACGCGTGTGATTGAACTAATGAAACCCAAACCGCTCTAATGTTTTAAAGCTTCTCATTTTGTACCAGGTGGCAGTAATTACCATTTGTTCACTGTAGGTACCCAATACTAGTAACAAGACGACCGTATAACAATAAAACAGCTTTAGAATCAATGATTCTTCTGTGCCTTGAGGTTGAAAATAAATTATTTTCTTCTTAAAACAGATTTTTTTATTAATATGTTGTTTTTATTTATTTTATTATTGTACAGGAGTTTTGTTCGACTTTGTATATTTTCGTGTCATTAAAAATCTAATAAAACTCATTTAAGTTAGTATATTCTGTGTACACTTCCCTTTACAACATTTATTCGTTATGTTACGTAGAAAATACGTAACATTTTGCAAAAATTTAACATATTCGTAACGAAAGTGTAACGTATTTTTGAAACAAAGTGGATTTTCATGGTGAATAAAAGACATTTTTAATACAATAATACGTGTCACTAAATCAATGCATGGATTAATTAAACCGAAGGGATCAAAAATGGCGGCGATGATGGATAGAATTGCGCGCTTAGTTATATGTTTAATCCGTGGACTGTTAGTTACCGAAAACAATAGCTCATCTGATTTATTTATGATCATATTAAGCATAATGTTTTTGCGTAATCATCCTTGTTGAGCTTTAGAAATTCGTCGCTATTATTTTCTGTAACTAAAGTGTCCAGTATACCTGGTTTGTTATAACGCCATTTACGAAGATGGAAATGTGCGCTCTCTAGTGTTTGAATGACGCCTTTGCAAGTTTGAATCATGGTAGCTTCGTCATCATTTCCTGAAATGAAGTCATCTACGTAGAAATCATGTAAGATTACTTCACTTACATCTTTATCCGTACATTCTTGGCCCAACTCTACTAAACATCTGGTGGCTAGGTATGCCCCAGAAGCCATTCCATTAATTAATTGTAATGAGCATGGTAATTGTATTGAGCTTGTATTGCTTTATTGGCTCGACTGGGTCCGAGCGCCAAAATATCTGTTGTAAGCTACGTTGATTATTGTTTACATAAATTTGTCTGTACATTTTCTCGATGTCGGCACTCACAATGAACTTGTGCTGTCGGAATCGAATTAAGATACTTAGTAAATCGTCCTGTACAGTTGGCCCAATATGTTGGATGCAATTAAATGACTTGCCCGAGCTTGTCACAGTTGAACAATCAAAAACGGTACGCAATTTTGTTGTAAGGCTACCTTCGCGACAAACCGCATGATGGGACATAAAATATGAAATTTCGTTTGTATGTGTGTCTGTATTTTCGGACATATGTCCTAAATCCAAATATTCCTGAATGAATTCAGTGTATTTTTGCTTGAGTTCTGGGTTACGTTTGAATTTACGCTCCAGTGATTGGAATCTTAACAATGCTTGTGCTTTGGAATCGCCTAAACATTCGGGCGACTCTTTAAGAGGTATTGTGACAACGAACTTGCCATCTGGGTGACGGTGTCATCGTTTCAGTGAATATGCGCTCGCACTCACTCTCACCTTTTGTGTGGATTTGTTGAGTGAGTGGTACGGCTTCTAGCTCAAAATACTTTTCTAACTTCGTATCTAGCTCAATGTTATTGATTAAATTGCAATGGACTGTATAATAGGTATGCTTTTGTGATTTTTGCTGTGATTTTGTTTGTATGGAATCCATGACAAGCCACCCCAGGGTTGTTTCAACTAAGGTCGGTTTGTTTTTGCCTAGGTTTATTTGATTGTTTGTGAGAATCTCCCAAAAGAGATCCGCGCCCAGCAACATCTGCACCTCGGACGGCTCTGAATAGGTGGAGTCCGCCAAATGGATGTGAGGGGGAATATTAAAAGAATCACAGCTGATTTTTGTAGTGGGAATCATCTGGGTGATTTGTGGCACAACAAAACAATTGACGTCAGTTGTGTACCCACTTTGTTTGAAGGACGATATGGTCACGTCGCACCTTTTTGAGATTTTAGACATTTGTTTATTGAGTCCTTGCACAAATATGCTAGTGGAATATGTAGGTAATTTTAATTTCGATGCTCTCTTGCAGTTCTCTTACTCTTACTTGGTGTGGATGGCCATCAGAATCATTTATGTTGATGATGGCTGTGGATAAGAGCACCTGACAGCTGTGAGTAGAGGACAATGTGATGTTATTATTTTCTTTTTGCACATGTGTCTGCTCATTTACAGTAGTTAATACTACACAATCAGTTGAGGTGCCGGATGTACTAGGTTTGGACTCATGGTACTTATTACTGATATGTAACATGCTATTGTGGCGTTGTGTGCAAAAGCGACAGGAGCTTAACCTACAACGTTGCTCGTCATGCCCTGAACGCAAGCAGTTCGTGCAGAGATTCAATTGTTTAACCTTATTGATTCTAGTTTCAATTGGCATTGACTTAAACTTTGAACACTGGTAAATGGAATGGTTATTTTTGCAAACAGGACATGGATATTTATACTGGGATTGGTTTTGTAAATTTTTGACGATGAATGCCTTTGGGCGATTGTGCCTGACGTCACTGAATTTACGTGGTTTGTTTGAGGCTTGTGTTTCTTCCATAGTTTCTAGCAAGTCCGCGCGGTTTTTTAAGAAATTATTAAATTCATCTAAAGTTGGAAGACCCTTTTAATTATTGCGCTCGGATTCCCAGTCTCGAACTGTGGTCGGGTCTAGCTTGCTAGTTACCATGTGTATGACCAGAATGTCCCAGTGCTCCGTGGGTAACGTCAGAGTTTTCAAAGCCCTCAGGTTTTTGTTAATCGCATCAATAGTGTTTCGTAAGGCCTTTGAAGACTCTTGGAGTACAGGGGTTATGTTAAACAACGCGTGTAAATGGTTATTCACTAAGATTCTAATGTTATTATATCGTTCGCTAAGCAAATCCCACGCGACGTCCTAATTTTCAGAGGAGAATTCTAATGATTTGATAACAAGTGAAGCACCGTCTTTTAATGAGTTTCGAAGATAATGAAATTTATAAATATTCGGAATAGATGGGTTGTCGTGGATAAGCGACTTATAAGTATCGTGATAATCTAACCAGTCTTGAGAGCGCCCAGAAAAGGTAGTTAAGTGAATCGTAGGTAATTTAATATTGGACCCACCTGTGAGAGCAGTTACATAATTAGGCCCCGTTACCGAATTTACTTCTAGCGGCGCAGAGGCGGCCCCAGCCGCGGCGTGCCTGCTGAGCAGCTCCTGCGCAGCAGCCACGGCGCCGAAGTAGTTTGTCTCGAATGTTTCTCGTTCCACGTGCTCGTCACCTGGAATTTCCGCAACATTTTCTATGTCAGTTTGATTTGAATCGAAATCATTGTACATATCTTGGATTTTACTTAATCGGATAGTTAATTCGTGAATTCGCAAATTATTTAAGGCTTGGCTAGGCAAAAGCGTGTCAAAATGGGCTTTAAATATGGTAAGTTTTGATTTAAAGGAAGCTCGAATCCTATTTAATAATTTAAGATCCATCGTGGCTTGCAATGAATTGAAATAGCAAAAGAAAATAATTAATCGATAATCTTTTATGAAGTCTGTTTAACAAATAAATATTTCTTGCAGAGGGAAATATTTCTTGATATTTCTTGATATCTGGCAGCTGTAAGGAAATAAATTAATTGGCACGTGGTCGAAATCAAAATGATAACTTGTCAAAACTTTGAAACGATACGTAAATTTTAAATGGCGGCGGGCGTGCGGCGGCTTTTAAGGCAAGCAGAGGAAGTCAGGCAAGCAAGCGCAAACAAAGAAAGAAGCGTGCACGGACCCCTGGGCCCCCTGCGCCGTTCAAGTACGCAACGGCTCCTGGAATGTTCGAAATAAATGTTAGAAACAAAAAATAATAATGCACGGCGTTGATCCAGACAGATACACACCGTAATTAAGGCCGCAATTCGAAAAAGTACAAAATTTATGAAAATACTATTAAATCTGAGCGGAAGTCAAACCCTTAATAGGTAAATTTGTTGATTAGAAAGGTTATTTTAAAAATGCTTAATATTTGTGCGAGATGGAAATGGATTAACTTTAGGTGACGTGAAACGGAAAATAAATTTTATGGAAAATAAAGCAAATTGAAATTAAGGTGGATTAAATTACTATTGCGCAATGTGATTTCACAATAAAAATTGGAACGAACTGACAAATATCCTTGCAAACCCCTTTTCCTGGTTTCTCGAACTGGCACTGGAACTGGTTAGGTACGTTTCTTGAAGTGTATATTGTTGCGTTGTTTCTTGAAATGTCTAACTATTGTTGCGTTGTTGATACGCAGTTGATGCGGTGAATTTTGAAGTGATGATTCCTCCGACGTACTTAGCTGGATGTTAAAGCTATGATGCGAGAATACCGGGCGCGCGCCATAAGTAGTTAACTTGACCTCGCCGATACGTTATTTTTTCTTTGTTCAAAATTAATGCTTCTAGAATCTTCTTAAGTACGTATCCGGCTCGAAACTAGTTGGCGCTGGTTCGAAATGATGTAGCCGACAACTGATTCACATTTTACAAACTATTTAATGATAAAAAGAAGAATATTTACAAAAAAAATGAATTCGTTTGCGTTAGAATAGGAAGTCAGTGCCAGCGGGCGCGCGCCGCGGTGTCGTCGGAGGAATGCGATGCGCAGGAGTTTGGAGCCGGCGGCGGGGCAGGGGCGCGGCGTCAGCAGCATGTAGCACGGCGGCGGGGATTTTAGGGTTCAGCGGGCCTATGAGAGATCCCGCGCGTTGGCAGTTATCAATGTTAATAGTTTATTATTGTATGGATAAATATTTCTATATCTACCTATAATAATGAATTCAACAATTTGTTTTACGCGTTTATACCTTGTGTGTACAGAATATAATCTGTTTCGACATTGATTCTTCCTAAGGGATGTATTTGAGAAATCTTCAGTTCTAGTGTCTATATGACTGGAAATATGCATTGCATTCATACTAAATAGTACTTTCTATGATATCAATGTGAGAACTAGAGTCTATGGAGTTCAGAGTCCTTTAGTGAAATGAAATGAAATGTTGAATATTATTCATATATAGGAGCTTATTGATTCAGGATAATGTTGAATCTTATATTGCATTAATGCATCAATGCGATTTGACTTACGAGTTCACTTTCTTAAACTACGATTGGATTATGGCTTTATGGGTTCTTCACATTTATGAATGATTATTTATTATCTGACTCGAATGCAACTCATAATTCATGTTTACCAATTGTTTGTCTAGTCTAATATCATTGTTCCAACCTATGGGATGTGTTTGAGATTATCTCATTTATCTATTGAGCCACATTTGTATTAAATAATACCAACATTGGAAGATTCCAATATCTGATTGCTCTATGGAGTCCGTATCCGATCATGGAATGTTGAATATTTTCACAAGCTTTAAGGAGCTAATAGATTCAGGACAATGTTGAATCTTATTTTGTATTATTGCATTAAGGCTGCAACTCGTCTTACGAGCCGAGGGTTAAACCATACGCCAAGGCGAAATGTGAAACCATGCTTATAGCCTTTAGGAAAATCCTATACATGCTAAAATACAAATGTCAGTCATATCTAAAGTGATTTTGCATTCTATTGATTCGATTGTGACTTTATGGGGTCTTCGACTTATTGTGTACATCAGGCTCAGATGCATCTCATATTTCACTAATTCTGTTGTACTTTGCTATAGGTATTTAATAACTCAGAGAGTAGCTGGAAA
This sequence comes from Apotomis turbidana, assembly GCA_905147355.2. NCBI lineage: Eukaryota > Metazoa > Arthropoda > Insecta > Lepidoptera > Tortricidae > Apotomis > Apotomis turbidana. Next base: position 19,908,195 of record LR990297.1, read on the forward strand.
AGTTCTCCCTTAATATGTTTGATTTGATTGCTTCTTTATAATTGTGTATTTGAATAAGTTTTATTATTGTATTAAGTAGTTATAAGTTTGAATTTTGAAAAAATGACTTACTGTTGAGTTTCTTTCGGCGTTTCTTCTCAGCAGTGGTCTCCTCTTGCGAAATGCCGGTAGAGTCAGTAAATGCCCTTCAGGCATACTTGCAAAATGAAAATATTTTATTCAATAAACATTTTGCTCACTTTATATGTTGGGTGCGGTATACCTTCACTTGCCCGAATTTCATATGCCCGAATTTCGTCTGCCATAATATTCAATGACCGAATCTTGTTTCTTATAATTATGTTTCCCATAATCATTGTTTGCCATATCAATCCTATGACCGAATCTTTGTTTCCCATAATATTAATTCCAATAATCACATTTTCCATAAAGATTGTAATCCATAATTGCCACATGCTATAATTTCATATGCTATCCAAATGGAACATAGGCCGAAAACCGACATCTGTAGGTTAGGTTTGTTTTATGACCCCGTATAGCGGAGCGTCAGAATACAAACCCATCTAATCTAGTTTTAGAAGAACTGCTACCAAATAGTACATGGATCTAAAACTGAAAACTATAGGTTAGGTTAGGTTTGTTTTGTGACCCGTATAGCGGAGCGAGCGAAGCGAGCGGAGCGTCAGAATGTTTGCTTCGAAATACTAATCCTAATTTAATTTACAGTTTCCTAATTTACAATCTAACCTAGTTTTAGAAGAACTGCTACCAAATAGTACATGGATCTAAAACCGAAAACTATAGGTTAGGTTAGGTTTGTTTTGTGACCCGTATAGCGAAGCGAGCGAAGCGTCAGAATGTTTGCTTCAAAATACAAATCCTAATCTAATTTACAGTTTCCTAATTTACAATCTAACCTAGTTTTAGAAGAACTGCTACCAAATAGTACATGGGTCTAAAACCGAAAACTATAGGTTAGGTTAGGTTTGTTTTTTGAGCCGTATAGCGGAGCGAGCGAAGCGAGCGGAGCGTCAGAATGTTTGCTTCAAAATACAAATCCTAACCTAATTTACAGTTTTAGAAGAACTACGATAAAAGGACGTTCGACATTCGACCAGAACCGAAAACTTTAGGTTAGGTTTGTATTGTGACCATGTAGTACATAGTGTCTATGTACATACGTGGCCACAATATGCCTACAGAAAATAAGATGCTAAGCCAGGTTGGATTCGCACAGAAACAATATTTAGTATGGCGTTTAAATATTCTATCAAACAATATTATGGCACTGAATACTATGGAAAACAATACTTATGGCATTCGTATCATTATGGCATATAATATTCGGGAATACAAGAGTATGTCAAATGAATTTTCTAGGAAACGAAACATTCGGGCAAATGAAATTCGGGTAAGTGAAATTCGAGCAAATCAATATTATTGTATATAAATTTCGGTCAAACAATAGACAACCGTTGGTTTTAATTCAAGTAACTCTGAATCTCCTCTCATTCGAAAAGAATCTGGTACTACTCAACACAACGAAGGGATCTGAATCCACTAGATGAATCATTGGCCAAATTAGAACAAGTTACAAATTAGGTAGGAATAAATTTAGGTAAATTTTCATTTCCAGGCTTTTAGTAGCAGCAGCAGTTCAGTCTTAGGTGTGATTTTAGACAAGTTTAGGTAATATAAATTTATATAGAGTTGGGATAGGGATGTTACAAACTCAAACCTTGTTCAATCTCCACCGTAAATAATCCTCGTTGGTTTTTCTCGCCGCTCCATCTTTTTAACCGACTTCAAAATAGGAGGAGGTTCTCAATTCGAACTATTTTTTTTTCTATGTATGTTACTCGATATCTCCGAGAATCGTGAACCGATTTTCAATTTTTTTTTTAATCGAAAGGGTATAACTCCGAGTTGGTCCCGTTGGCACTAAGTCGGGATCTGATGATGGAATCTTGGAGAAATCGAGGGAACTCTTCAAATGTTATAGGGACATGTACGGCGCTTTCGGTAATTTATTGATAAAGTCAACGACGCTTAAGAATCAATACCGGCTAACTAACATTTTGACGTTTTTCACTTTTTAATACAGTTAGGATCAGAAAAAAAAACGAATAGCATGCCAAAATCGACTAAATTTTATTTTATGAAATGGATGAGCAATCCGCTATGGAAATATCATCTAACTATTAAACGCGTTTACTTTTCTGCCAATACCATCTATGTGCTATGGCGAACGTCTATACTCCGCTGTTGCTTGCCCGCGATTGCAGTGCGCGACTGGCACCGAAATTGGCATTGGTGCTGCGGTCAGCAGGTACTATGCGCGTGTGAAAGAGACCAATAGAGCGGGGCTCAGCTATCCCGTGACGACGCCAGTGTTATTAGTATTTCAAGTTTTTGCAACTGCGTAACGTTAATTTTCTAGTGAAATAGTACATTACGGCAGAGACCAGTAAGTAAGCCATACTGGCCGAGTAGGAATTAGACGGACCGAGCCGTAGGCGAGGTCCGGATATAATACGAGGCCAGGATGGCTCTTACGGTCGAAGCAAGTATAGTGCTTTTCTCAAAAATTAAACAAGAAAATTAGATTAAAATTATATATTATTTTGTAGGTGACATTCATATTCGGCCATTTTCCAATGAATATTTTTGTTATATCCCATTTTAATTATTACACATTGTGATATTCGTCGTCGCAGGCACCATTAACTCCCATGATAACAACCTATAACAAAAATAATTATGAGTTTATACTTGGATAAAAGATATAGTTCATATTCTTGGTGTAACAATGTATGTACGAGACCAAAGTACTTACATGAGTTTGAGGATACTTGGTATAATATTGTTATTTTTTGTTTTTTTTTTCAGACTTATTAGTCTTATGACTCCGAACGGACAGTTGTAACGGCAAGGCTGCCATAACAATTGTTGTTCCAATTGAAAATACCTTTCCAACGATATATATCTTATTGCTATTGGAGGTTGGTCCCAGGTTCCATATATTTTTGCCCATTCTCCTTTATTATTATTATTTATTATTATTATTATAATCTACAATTAACAATTAAAATTGTTCTGAGTAACCAGTGTTAAATATGGAAGTAGATACACCTGCAATATGTTTTTTTTTTTTTTTATAGTTATCAAATAGTGGTAGCATTTATTTACCTTCATCGCCAAAATGGTTATCATCTAGAGCTTGATTTAAGAACTTTTCTATATTTTGCTGCTGAATATTTGTGATTTCTTTCCTTTGTAACCATCCGATTGTCTCAGAAAGATTGTTTAAATATTCTGACCTTATCACACATTATCTGACCAATTATTAACTTGATTTTCTTCCTTCCATTTAATGAATCTCTTGTATTTTTTTATATCTCCTTGGATTTAGTCGGAAGTAAATTATTTTAGCTAACTCTGCCTCCGCTTTTAAGTATGGAGGAGTGCCGTCTATTCGGAATCAGACTCGTCTGAACTCATTTTTGCTGAATTATTGTAATAGATCACACAAACAAATTTTAAATTTTTGTCTTTTAATTTAAATCCCGCCTTAATTTCTTTTTTTATAAATACTGTGTTTAATTATTTGCACTGTCTTACAAATCTAAGTCTTAAAGATAAAATTTAATTATTGTTATACATTGTTGTATTTTCTAACTAATTTTCATATCATAAAGCTTACCTTCAATTTTAACTCCGAGGTTTTTTCTAAACGACACAAAAAAGGAAGGAATTCCGAAATATCGTTGTCATTTTACACAGCACAATTATGAACTAAACGCTGCATACAAACTTCCGCACTAAACCTTGTCGCTACTTTTTTTTTTTTATATGCATCTTGGAGTACGTCTATACTGCCAATAGTGCTAACCTCTTTTTATTTTACATTTGCTCTTAGTGTAAATTGCAAGTGTATACTGCAATGTCGTCTCTTTCTATTTAATCTATGAAAAAGAGACGCCACTTTTTAATTTCTACAATTTGTTGTCGCACTGTACTTATAATTAAAACAATTTGTGGAATGCATCCTTTTTACATTTATATACGACCTCATCGCCTTCACATCCTTAGTTTTTTTATAGGTCGGTGACGATGTAAATCGTGTTTCGATATTCAAATATCTTGATACGTAATAGGAATTACATACTTACTTACTGGACAAATATTGATTCGAAATTTTTGAGAAAAAATAGTATAAATTGATAAATTCATAATTTTTTGTGACTACTTAAGCCGTATAAGGTATGTTTTGGTGTATTTTATAATTAACGCATGATTATATTTCTTAATTTCGTGTATTTCTACAAAAGAGTAGCCGTTAAGTATATTTGAAAATTGAGATAGACAATCTTTCCAGAAGAACCATGATAAACACTTAGTGAAATTCTGTCAATATTACATACAATTTGTAATCAAACGGCTTAATTTAGTTATATTTTTGGTAATTTTCTTGCAGTACAAATGTTGAACTGTTTGTACCAAGGCCTGAGGTCTATATTTATATTTCATTCAATTGTTTGATTTAATCCAGGTTATCTTTACATTAAAATTAAAATACATACAAGTACAAATATTGAAGCCAATACTGTCTAACTTACAAAAACTTTGTTTAGGGCAATGCTACACCTATTGTGCCATTAACGGTATTTCAAAATATTTTGCAAAGACTTGTTATTTGTATAAATACTTTTTTTATAAGTTAACAAGCTAAGAATTTATTATTTCGTTACAGCCACTTATCTTACCAACTAAATAAAAACAGTACTATAATTAAACCAATACCACCAAACTTACACAAACTTTTTGTTCGGTTATATTACTACAGCAGTGATCCTTTCAATTTGGTATAAAAGTATTTTTATCAAGGTTTTCTTATATTAATATTGCGTAGCGTTAATAAAAACATGTTTTTGATTGTTTTTACTCTAACCACTCATCTTACAAATTATAAAAAAATATAAGTTTACTTTGAAGCAATACCACTTAACTTACAATATCTTTGTTCAGGGCAATGTTACAGAGGTGCCTCGTATAACAATAGTTTTAGTACATTTTTATCATTTTAATCGTTTTTAAAAAAATTCAATAATTTGAAATTCAAATTTTTAAATCGTTTTTTACGCTTCCTGTAAAATTGTATTTTTGTTGCTTAGACAATATTGATTCTTAAGCGTCATACGAATCACTAAAAAGCAAAAAAAAATTGTTTAACAAAAAAAGAACCGACTTCAGTAAAACTAAAAAGCCAACAATAACCCGTTCAAGTACAGATTACATTTGACTCACCCTTCGAAGTCGGTGCCAAACCTCGCGTAAACTATAATATATAAATATAAGAACTGAGTGGTTTGGGATCGACTTCGAAGGGTGAGTCAAATGTAATCTGTACTTGAACGGGTTATTGTCGGCTTTTTAGTTTTACTGAAGTCGGTTCTTTTTTTGTTAATTTGAAGTTTGTTAAGGCTGTTTTTATTTCCTCTGCGATAATGTACTGATTTTTCACGTCTACCATGTTGCTGATGTTAGTGGTGATAAATATGGAAAGATCTTACTTGAATGTTTGATGTCGACGATGTCACCTGGACGATGTTGCTGAATGTTCTCTCTGCTTCTCCGCTCCCACTGATGTTACCACTGCTCACTGCACTTCCCAAATGTTCTACTAGTTCATGCTCGCCCGCCGAAAGTACCGACGCGCGACGTACTTTGTTCGAAGGACCAAAATTTTGGGGGTGCGAGTTCGGGGTGGAATTGTTGAATAAAAGGAGTATGTTAACTTAAACGTTCTATAATTAATTTACCACAATTTAAATGTTAATAGTGATTAAATGTTATCTTAAATGTTGTACAAAATGTTCTAATGCGATCGCGACGATGTCATAAAACGCACTAAACTTAATGTCTCTAAACGTTGCCCGAGTCGCGCGTAACTAGGCCGCGGGCTTTAGGTATCACGTGTTCGGTGCACATGCACATTGCACAGAACAATGTGTATTACAAACACACTTATTTATTATCTAATGTCAAACACATAAAAGTTAACAGTTGCACACCAAAACACTTACACATTATTAATAAAGTAAAATTCCATATATAGGTACAGCATAATGATAATGAACAAATATAAAAATATTACATTAAATATACAGTCAGTGTCAATACAAATTATGATTAAATTATCTTTAATAAAATATTATTATAATATGGCACCGTAATTGTCAAGACACAGCCTCACGCACCTAAGAAAAACTCCAAGGCTGTCATTAAAAAGATCCGTATCAGGGGGTAATCCATCACTTTATCGAAAATCGTTTCATCGATTATCGTTTCCCAAAACACTATTCGCAGAATTTTGTTACAACTTAGGAATCATTCATCGAACTTCGTTACATCGCTTGTACATTTGCTCGAATTACCTTTCACACAAGAATCAATTCATCGAATTTCACTTCATTATTTTATTTGTTTATCGACGTAGTCGTTCATCGAATCGCTTTTACTATAATTTTGATTTAACGTAAGTTTTAATTCCCATACTTATTATATCATAGAAAATCGTTTCACTAGTGTTACTATATTCAATAATCTTCTTCTTCTTTTTAATGCTTCTTCTTCTTCGTGGCAATATGACCTGAAACCCGACTTGGTTGGGTTAGGTTTAGGTTATTTTTTTTTATGACCCGACTTGGCTAGATCCGACTTGGTAGGGTTAGGTTAGGTTAGGTTAGGTTTAGGTTTTTTTTTATGACCTGAAACTCGACTTGGCTAGATCCGACCTGGTTGGGTTAGATTTAGGTTATTTTTTTTTATGACCTGAAACCCGACTTGGTTGGGTTAGGTTTAGGTTATTTTTTTTTAATGATCCGTAACGTTACTACGATGAATCATTTTTCATGGCAGTAATAATAAATGGGACGTGCCATCTGTGAATCATGTTTCGATGAAAGGTAAATTCGATGAATAGTTAAGCTACGATTTGAGACAAATTCGAAACAATTTACGTTGAATAGTTGATCGATGATTCGAAAAGCAATGAATTGATGAATATGTGAATAGAAAAAAAAATTAAAAGACATTCGTGGAATAGTTTTCGATGACATGAAAATCGACGAAACAAAGTTCGATGAAATGATAGACACCCGTATCAGGGTCTTGCGAGTACAAATTATTAATCAGCTGCAATGCCCTCTGAGTGGGAGCGTTGTCGCCGCGGCGGGTGCGCCCGCACCGCGCGAACGGACGGGCGCCGCCGCGGCGCGCCCCGGCACGCTCCTCTGCGGCGCCCGGACGAACAGTCCCATACGGGTCAAGCTAAGAAACGTCTTTTTAGAAGTCGGTTTAAACATCGGTCTGATTCCGATTGTGTACTAAGCTTTATGGCTCCAATTAGTCACAAAATCGTTCCGGTAGTATATCACGTCACTAATCGGACGTGACGTACGTATTCTACCTCAACAATTTAAAATCAAGATTTCAATTTGTCTGAACTAATTTGCAATGGTGGCCGATGTTTATAGCATCCTAATGTTGCCTAGATTGAAAAACTAACGCTTTTAGTGGAATATTGTTTGCAAAAGTTTGTAAAAATCGCTTGTGACTATCTCCGGAAGTTCCGGTCTGTCGATTTCTTTGGACAGTGGAAATAGTTATTTGTTATGCAAGGCTGCAAAGTTGTTATTAGGCGCGAGTGTTGAAATTGAAAGCTGAGCGTAGCGAGGCTTTCAAGACACCAGAAGCTAAATAATTTTGCAGCCATGCGGAACACACAACTTTTCACCTCACTACAGCGAGGAAAATGCAAGATTCAAGAAAAACAATTAAAACATAAAAATTATCATATTTAATTTTGCCTTCTATTTAACACATCAAATTTAAAACAACACACTCAAATCCAAATCAAATAAATACGAGAGAAGAACACATATTAACAATTAAAACTTCAAAGTAATATGGCCGTAGTTTGTATAATCGTCGTGTATATAATATTATCGTTGAGTTTTTCTTAAGCACTGGCTGTTATATTGTTACGCCGGTAGGTTAGGTCAAAACTTTAAACGTCATTTTCAGTGCGTTAGAAGTGTTTTCAGCAGGCTGAAAAGTCATTTCAGGCCGTTTCAGTAGATGCTCTATCACATATCTAAAGATCGAAATTTCAACCAAGTTGCCGTCGTTTTCAGGCGCCTGAAACATGTTTTCAGTCCGTTTCAGGGCACGCTATAACCTGAAAACCCGTTTTCAGGCGTTTTCAGGAACCCTTATGGGCCTCTGAAGCACAAATCGTTATATGGCGAAATATCCCATAGGAGTGACAGAGATAGCACTAGTAGAATGAGATAGCTATACTCGGAACATTCGAGAAGTGTGTGACAGAGATAGGACTACTAGAAAGAGATAGCTATACTCGGAACATTCGAGAAGGGAGTGACAGAGAGTGCACCATTAGAGAGAGACATATGTATATGGCCTCGAATGTTCTCGGCCCTGACACTGGACCTTACTAGAACATTCGCGATATGTGTGGACAATGCGTCCAGAACGGTTCCGCGGGATATATAAGGCGCCGACGGCCGGCGTGAGTTAGTTATATTTTAACTGCGATACAGTGCGAGTAAAGGATAATCGGAGAGAAAGACTCAAGTGATTAGTGCGCTTTAAGTACAGTTCGTGTGAATAGTGAGTGCGTAATTTGAGTAATACTGTGTTTGTGTTAATTTGTGGATTTTAAGTAGAGTTCGTGTGAATTGTAACTGCGTTATTTTGAGTAATAAAGTGTGTGTTTTATTTAGTGGATTAATTTGTGCTTTTCTATCATATACGAACCCCACGCTCGTAACAATATTATATTTGTATTTGAAACTACTTGACACATTCGTTGTGAGTGTGGGAGAATGGCATTCTGGGAAGGATTAGTAGGCCACTCCGAAAGTATTTTCCATAACACTTGCTTTGGAAGTTATTGGACGATGGGATCCGACTAAGATTGTTTTGGCTTTATCTTCTTTAAAAACGCACATAGTTTGGGTAAATTACTTATCGTCTCCAAATATTTATAACAAATCCTTTTTCGTTTTAATGCAGGCTTTTAGCATTGAATAAATACTCCAAATTGGGCTTAACTTTCTTGTTTTCGATATTTCTATAAAGTAAGACAACAGTATAAATTCTCCACAGAACAAATTTACGTTGTTTACGTGAATTGTGAAAACTTCCAACTTTTTAATTATTATTTTTTTTCTCGGGTGCGTTCAGAAATTACACTCTTATGTTCCAACTCTTATAACAAATAAATATTAAAATTTGTGTTGTATTTAATATATTTACTAGTCAATATATTATGTAAATGAAACTGAAATACTTACTATTAATATATATATAAACATATTCAACTTAAAATAAAGTGTAGAAAAAATTTAAACTTAAAAATCTGTAACCACAAACCAGGTTTCTGGACGTGATATTGTAGGTGTATTTTTTTTTAAAGAAGTATTCAAACGTACCTACAAACGTACGTACATATGATTTTAGCCGGCCTGACCAGATCGCCCTTTATTAGCGTGCGTTGATGGGTTATTCGAAGATTTATCGACTGATGAAATCAGTCACGCGTTGAGGGAGTCTTAAATAGAAAAAAGTTACATGCACCACAGAGAATTAAAATCGTCGTGTTCGAAATTCGGGTCCATATTGGCTCACATAAAATTGATCCTCCGAATTTTTCTTCTACTATTTGTAGTCAGAATCATCACTCTTCCGAATTTTTTACTTCATACATTTGTCCGTCATAAATTTGTACTACTACCAACCGAGTTCATAATAGACAGTTTTCAGAACATCGTAATTCATAATGTCGTCACTAAGATTATGTATGTACTCATAATGCTGATTTTCATATTTATTTCATTCAGAATCATAGATTACAATAAACTTGTCAATCATAACATTTAAACATCGATACAGTTTTTCTTCATAATGCTTGTTTTGAGTTATAGTGAGTTAAGTGTACATGGAAGCAAGCATGCAAGAATGTTGACGCTCCGCTCGCTTCGCTCGCTCCGCTATACGTAGTTACAATACAAACCTAACCTAACCTACAGTTTTCGGTTTTGGTCCCATGTTCCATTTTGGCGCAGATCTTCCTAACTTACTTACGAAATAAAGTTTCTTTCCGAATCCATCCTGCAGAGCCAGGTTATAAAATTTTTATGTAATAATAAATTATTCCATATTTTTATATTCATAATGCTTGTTTTGAGTTATAGTGAGTTAAGTGGACATGCAAGCAAGCATGCAAGCATTTTGACGCTCCGCTATACGTGGTCATAATGCAAAGCTAACCTAACCTACAGTTTTCGGTTTTTGAGCCATGTTCCATTTTGTCGCCGTCTCTTTATAAAATATAGGATTGTAGAGTTTATGCGTACAAATCAGGCTGCTTAAAAAAAATATGACAGTGAAAAATAGGATCAATAACAGTTATGATGAACAAATCTATGAAAATAAAAAGTAGTATTAGAGATATTTATGATAATTGACATTATGATTTTAAATGGTTCGGAGTTATGATCGGTAGCAATAGTGACTAAGTATAAAAAGTGACTATTATGATGAAAAATTGTATGAGTAACATTTTCGGAGTTCCAATAATCGGGGTTGAAAAATTATGTGAACTTTGGCACCCTCGAAATTCAAATAACTTTTGCACGCTAGCGGATAAAATAGACTTTTGCACGCAGACTTCACCCTATAAACGGAGGTATTCCGAGCGAGTGAGGTGAAAAAGTTGTTTTTCGGCATTATAGACCGTATTTAATAAAAATAATAAAGCACATGATCGAAATCTAGACTCATATCTTTATCTGTGTGACCACATTCAATATCCATACAAATTTACTTCGAGTTTCTGCAAGCCTCTGAACATGGCTGTCGCCATGGGACATACACTTTTTAGCACTTTTAGTATCTTTATTATGTAATAAAAGTAATGAATATAATATAATCGTTTTATAAATATAAAATGAATAGCTAACATCTATAAAATCCAATAATAGCACTCATATACCCAAATACTAAAGGTAAAGTGAAAAAAAAAATACGTTGAACGTGTGGGACATTCAAATTTTGCTACACACTATTATGATGACACACTACACTTTTTTTGAAAAACGCTCAGAGGGCGATTAATTATAGTAACAGTTATGGTTTATAGTTGTCGTTTGATGTAATTACCTTTTTGTGTACCCGATTCTCGGGCGACATCATGTTTGAAGTTTACGGTCAGTCAAAAATAAAAAAATAAAACCTTGCCGGCTCGTTTTGCTCGACAATTATGTTGTATAAAATTTCTGATCATTTATGAGAAAATATTATTAGTTTTACTAATTGGGTACATCCGATATCAGTTTTAACTTTTTTGATATCTCAGGTAATTACGGTGCCCTGTTTTATAATATTTTTCAGTCATATTTTGCTATTTTTGTGAATAAGATTAGTCTTTTAAAATCTTTCTTGGTTGTCTGATTTATATTGATTTATTTATTAGGCATACATAGGAGAGAAGGGACGTAATGTTTCTACAAAATTGTCTGAACATATACGCAGTGTCAGAAAAATGGATACGAGAGACTCCGCTGTTGCGGAGCATGTTGTCGAGGCCGGTGCGTCCCATTTCGTCCGTTTCGATAAGGCACGGTTGTTGGTTCGTGAGAAACGCTTTGAACAACGGATGATACGTGAAGCTATCGAAATTGGATGGCGCCTGAATTTCAACCGAGACGAATGGTTGGGCTCTACCTCCAGCATGGAAACCTGTGATTCCGGCGTTAAAAAACATCTCGCGTTCAGACAATGTCGTGGATACAATAAGTCAAGTCAAGTGTGCGTGGTAACAGTGGGTAATAGTGAAAATCCAGTGACAGACAGTCCGGTAGTGACAGTGCAAGAGCCCTGCCCTCCCCGCGCCGTCGCGCTACCTGCGCGTGCGCAGAGGGCGGCAAGAAGAGCGATTAAAAGTGCAGTGGGGCGCGAGTCCCGTAGCAGCACGGATAGCTACCCCTGATAAAGAGCTCCAAATGAGTTCAAAACATGTAGGGCCGTTCCTGACAATTTTTACGTGATTTTAAACCGTTTTTATAATTATTAAAGATGTCTCACGATAGTTTTTAATAGCATCATTGTCTGATTTAATTCTATTGGATATATCGTAAGCCGCACGAGTATATGTATTAACACTTTCTGAACTATCAAACTCACCGCTGTTAATGTCATTGTAGTTTACTTGACTATATTTGGGTTGGTTATCTATGATAACGGCGGCCACTTCCCAATAATCTTTCATGTTAGGGTTAGCAGAAATAAATATAATATAAGGATTACCACGTAGAGTGGGCATGTTTTGGTCTTCGCGAAAATAATTCAGATAAGTATTATTCCAGCCCTTTTCACCAATATTTAATATTATATAATCGTAGTCCTCGTATGGCTCTTGAAGTTCAAATAAATCATGTATCATTTTCGAAGAGGTCGCCGTCTTGTTACATCTTCCGATTACATTTGGTACTATTTTGAGACCGGGTTTATTCGTGATACTTAGAGAATCATTTAAATAATCTGTGAAATACGAGCGTTGCCGACCTCCAATTACAATAATCTTTTGTTGTAGTACAAAAATCGTAAAACAGGCGTGGTAAAGGTTTTTTCAGTAGGTGCATGAGTTGTCGTTACAGTAGTGCTATTTGCTAAAGTCTTAGGTGCATCAGTTGTCGTTACAGTAGTGCTATTTACTAAAATCTTAGGTGCATGAGTTGTCGTTACAGTAGTGCTATTTGCTAAAGTCTTAGGTGCATCAGTTGTCGTTACAGTAGTGCTATTTACTAAAATCTTAGGTGCGTCAGTTGTCGTTACAGTAGTGATATTTGCTAAAATCTTAGGTGCATCAGTTGTCATTTCAGTAGTGATATTTGCTAAAATCTTAGGTGCATCAGTTGTCGTTACAGTAGTGATATTTGCTAAAATCTTAGGTGCATCAGTTGTCGTTATAGTAGTGCTATTTGCTAAAATCTTAGGTGCATCAGTTGTCGTAACATTAGTGCTATTTGTTAAAATCTTAGGTGCTTCAGTTGTCGTTACAGTAGTGCTATTTGCTAAAATCTTAGGTGCATGAGTTGTCGTTACAGTAGTGTTAGTTGTGATTGGCTGCTCCGTGGCATAAAGTCCCCCAAACGTGCGGCAGACTTTCTTTTTAATTTTTTCAATTGAAATCCTAAACCTTTTCGAAATACGTTCCCAAGCACGAGAAATCCACTTTCCTACGCCATCGCCAGGATCCTGTAACAATTCAAGAAATTGTACAAATTCAGAGTGCAGTCCCTGATCATACAATTTATGCCTGCCACAAATCGATAAATGACAGCTATCATAAACTATTTAGATTAAATACAAACTAGGGTTTAGATGAGATAACATTGTACTTTATAAAATGTGTAAAATACGTAATAGTCGGAAAATGAACTAGCTAGATGGCGCCATGCCACTCTTCCTCCCATACTGAAACTGCTTGAAAATAAATAACCAATTTTGGTACAGGAAAAGTTTTACTTGTATAGATGGTTATAGGTTTTTTTTACCCTTTACAGTTAAAAAAAATACGCGTATGAAATTGTGGGCACCTTATGAGGTTTGGGCGTTTGGTTTCGCATTTAGAACCATGCGTACCTATCGTCACGAAATGACAATTTCCGTACTTTCTGTATATCTCTTATGTTTTGTATCCCTGTGTATTTGAGGTATACAATAAAGTGGATTTATATTGTATTGTATTATTTATATGACTTTTCTTATTGAATAAGATGATGAGATGTATCTCATTTAAGTATGAATCGCTTAATATAAGGAGTGATAAATTATGAACGTTAAAAGCCTCCTGATCAGACTTGGGTCTACAAGTAAACTCTCTATGTGGGCCCTTATTTTTACTTCACGCGGTAAGAAAATATAACATAGAAACAACGTTTTAAAAATCATTATTATCTACTAACCCAGAGTCTTAATAGACATCTATTGTCTTTTCTCGTGTGTGCAAGTGTTTGTGCGTGTGTGCCGTCGGGGAAAAAATCTGGCACAGCCTCTTCACTCCTTTATCCAGCACTGGACATGACTGAACTGGCATATTTTAGGAGGTACTACCGTTTCAGCCGTATTAATAATATACGAAGGTCAAACACCACGCCTCGACGTATTGTGTAGAGATGTGCCTTTCTCGAGAACGGTCTTTCCCCATACATAACTATTGGGAAACGTAGTGTTGTGACATCACCCGTCATGAGAACTCAAATTTGATACGCCTAAGGGCCATCTAAGAGGCTACCTACGTTTTCTTGCTGGGTTTTTTTCACAGCTACTCGGGTATCCTTTTCCGTTTCCTGGGGGTCCTGCGGCGAATGTGCGTGCCACAAACATGTGTCTTTCTCGTACTGAAAATAAAAGTTATTCACGTGTTATATCATTCAAAAATTCCGTACCTATACAGCCTGCTTTTGGTCTTACCATTGCAAGTGTTTATGTTTTCCTGATATTTAGTGGCCCGATTTATGACATTCTGATATTTGCCTGTAGTTTCACAGTTATTAAAGGTATGCGGATGGACCATAAGTCAAAATGCGCGTCTGCCGGAGGACTTCAAAGTGCAATTTGAATTCCCGAAATCGGTCGGTTACTTTTTAAGGTTTTCAATCAAAATATTTTCGCTGACTTGAATCGAGAATTTCCCAATAACATTTTTTTTTTATATCGGCACAACATATTGGCTCCTCTTCGCCTGATGGTAAGCAAAAAGGGGAGCCCAAGTCAAAATGGCAACTGACAAGAAACCAACGGTGCCATGTCAGTTGACACTGCCATGCTGGCCCGAGAGATGCTTCTTCACGCTTCGTTTTCCTTCTTCTTATAACTTGGGACAAGTTATAAGAAGAAGGAAACACATGAGCCGGCAAGGAGTTCCATATTTTAATAGTTCGGCAGATGAAGGAATTGCCAAACTTCTTGGTTTTTTGAGCTAGCTTAGCTATTCATGAAACGAAAAAATTATAATCTCGGCATTGAATTAGGCTATACTGTAGCCGGTAGCGATTCCCTTACGCACGAGATTAGAAAACCAATTTGACAAATTTTAACATGTGCTTTATTACTAAATTACATTTTCAATGCATTTAATAGTTGCGCGTAGTGTGAAATCTGTAGATTCACTGGGCTCTTAAGGAAACCCAATAAAACCTGTAATCTGATTATAAAAAAACGGTGAAGTGCGAGTCAGACTCGGGCACCGGGGGTTTCGTAGTACGAACTATGAAATCAATCAATCAATCAATCAATCAATCATTTATTTTTGAGAATATGGTACAAATTAGGTTAGTTCTGCATATTCTGCCAGTATGGCGTAGAAATATTTAACCCTTAACTACCTACGTCCGATTTCTTTAGCACAACCACCTACGAGAGGTCATGGAGACTTCTACTTGAAATGGGTCTAAAATATGTTTAAGTATTTATGTGAGAGGTACACTGATATAATATTTACCGCTTTAACGGTTTTAGGTATTTATTACCAAATATCGATACAACATTAATTAACAATATGTTCTTTAAACTTGACATAATCACATTCCCTTACGTTTTTACGAAAAAAATTTTTTAAAACATTTGGAACATGAGATCACAAAATATTCTGACACTATATATTATTTTCTTGGTAAATCTTAAAATACAATAATTAGTCAAGCAAATCAGCTATAAATTGTATATAAAAACTAGTTTTTTTTATAAAATTGCAAGATATTAAAATAGCCATTTCTTTAACTTAGTCACATTCCCTCAAATGTTTTAACAAACAAAAATTTAAATTTTGGAACACGAGATCACAAAATATTCTTAAACTATATATTTTTTTCTTGATAAATCTTAAAGTACAATAATCAGTCAAGCTAATCAGTTATAATTTTTATGTAAAACCAATAATTTTTATAGCCGTATCTCGCGACAGCCAATTGTTACACATTTCATACGTTTCGAGCATTGAATGCAGATTGGTTTCTTGCATTCAATTCATATGTACTGCGTCTTCCGCTGCTTTTTGGGGTCACAAGTTGAGCAACATTTTCGAAGTTGCAATCGTTCTTCAGCATTGCCTGGGACTCATCTGTGCTGATAAGTCTGCATCTTTGTTGAGGATATTGTTGATATTGATTATATAGATCCCGTAAAGAACTGTTGCCAGATGTCCAGTGGGCTGCCATGGCCATGTAGAGGTCAATACATCGCGGTAAGCTTGTCTGATACCCTGTGCTTCATTGACTAGGTACATTATGTTGCAAGGTCCTTGATCATAGTGATGGTGGTTCAGATGAAAGGGATTCTTGCAGAAATAGTTCTTCTTTTTAGGTCTTGATCACAGTTGTAATAATGGCACTTCGTCGTCTGAAGAAAATTAATGTTCGTAATCTTGCTGCATTACCGGTCTAGGTTTCGATCGTCGCTGTAATAATAGCACTTCGTCATCAGAACATGACTATAGCAGAACATGACTAAAGCCGAAGCCGAAATGACATCCATATAAAGACCCTGGTGGTTCTTAGTTTGATTCTAAATCGCTACCTTCATCATCTGGCAAGTCATCTTTATTGGAGGGCACTTCTCGTAACCATCTTTCGACCGTTACATCATTAAGAAGCATTTTTAAATAAAACTAAACATGAAATGCGTTCAAGTATTGAAAATTACAACGTCATAAAAATAAACGCAACCACCTAGGCAAGGTCTCAGAGACCAGCAAGAAATAATACGAAACCACCTAGGCAAGGTCGCTGAGACCACTAACGACAGTCTTATACTCACCAAATTCACAGAGGCACACATCCAAACGCGTTGAACACATGGCTGGCACTGATACGGCAGCGAGGAAAGGTACAAGGTCACGGAGGTCCGTGCCATGAACATGCGATGAGTTATTCACAAATTTTGTATTTGTCTGGTCCTCAGGACCTTGCCTAGGTGGTTAAGGGTTAACTTACGACTAAGAACATAACATTAATTTGAGTATTTTACATTATTTAAATACATTATTTCATTAGTATCAATCGTTATAGTGCACCCACTGCATATTGTTCGAAGGAAAAGATAAACTGTACTGAGCGACAAACTTATGCTTACCGTTGGAAAACTGTTTAACGTTCTTTAAATAAAGACATATTTGTATAAAGACTTTATTTTTATGATTTAATAACAATATATTATTATAGTTTTCAGATTTTTACCTGTACCTGGTAGTATGAAACGCTTATTTATATTTATTTATTTATTTATTTATGAAACGGTATTACTTGCCAAATTCATAGTTCTAGGTCAACGGGAAATGTACTGAATTTTTATTCCCTGAAGAGTGTCGAAATATACGTTTTTGCGGCATAAACGGCCGTAATTTTTGTTTTATGTTAACTTATTTGTTTGATTTATTCACAGCTTCAAGGGACTGAATTCTTTTGAGTATATGGTAATTTTAACTTAATATCTCCACGCGTTCCCGAGGTATAGGGTTTTGACAGACCTAGACGGACGGACGGACGGAGAACAAATTTATGTAGTCCCACACAAAGTCAAACTCACTTTTAGTGAAGACAATAAAGCACTGATTACAGAAGTCATTCTTAAAAAAAAAAAACACTTTTCAGAAGTGAAACATCAGGATAAGTCATCATCTTGATAAGTTCGAGTATAATAATAATAATAATGGCTACGCTTCGGGGATCTCTTCGGGGAAACCGAAGGTTTTGTTTGTGCAATTGCGGACGAAGTAATGATGACGAACAATTACCGGAGATATATCCTGCAGGATGGTTTTGTCGGGCATCGTCCCGGTGAGTCACTCAGGCATATAATCTCCGGTTGTTCTCATCTTGCTAACGGTGAGTACTTGCACAGACATAACCAAGTAGCCAGGATCATTCACCAGCAACTTGCTCTTCGATACGGTCTTGTGGGGTCTGAGGTGCCGTACTATAAGTACGCACCGATGCCAGTTCTCGAGAATGGTCGTGCCACGCTCTATTGGGATCGATCTATCATCACGGACAGGACTATTGTAGCTAATAAGCCTGATATCGTTTTGGTAGATCGATCCAAGCGCCAGGCAGTGCTCGTCGACATCACCATCCCCCATGACGAGAACCTCGTGAAGGCCGAGAAGGACAAACTCAGCAAGTACCTTGACTTGGCTCACGAGGTGACCGCCATGTGGGATGTTGACTTGACGATCATTGTGCCGATAGTCGTTTCGGCGAACGGTCTTATAGCGAAGAGTCTCGACAAACATCTTAAGAGACTCTCGCTAGATGGCTGGATCAAGGGCCAGATACAGAAGGCGGTACTCCTGGACACGGCGCGCATCGTCAGGAGGTTCCTCTCTCTGCAGCCCTAACCACCGGTAGCCTGGGCCCCGCCCCGCTACCGGCGGCACCCTAGGTTAGGTTTTTTATAATGTATTTATATTTTGTAATTACTTTGTTGTATATTACTTTTTATATAAATTTATTGTAAAAAAACTTAACCTAAGAAATTAAATGAATATACTAAATAATAATAATAATAGGTACACTGAACTGAGGAGCATTACTGAATATGCCTACTGAATATATCCGTCCACCAAATCATCCATGGGATCATGCTCATCAGGGCATAGTGTCCAATGTACGGGGCACCTGAGTGATCTTGCTGGAAGTAGTTTCCGACTAGAATCACTCGAAGGAGTATTTTTTGATATTCGGGATATCAACCCTACATTTATCCATAAAATCAACCTGGGAGGCGTATTGGACATAGCACCCTATCACCTAGGTGATCCCATGAGACATATTTGTATGTATGTATCTATATTAACTCTTTATAAAAATAAAATATATACATATGTACAAAAGCGAACTTATCCCTGTAATTTGAAGTCCAGGTTCGAGTCGAGAGAGCTTACCTCGGCTGGTTGCAATATTATGATGGGCGTTGCCGCCTTCACCGCTTCTGGTTGTTGCCCAGATTCTCCCGATTCGTATACAGCCTCCACGTTCTGATTATTCCGATAATTATTATAATCTGTATCTTCATCCTCATTCTGGTTACTCTCTGGAGTCAAATCTTGGTCTTCTTCATAAAGCTTGAAAATACTGGACGGAATAAGCTTTTTGCCCCGGAGGTACTTTAACGTTTTGGAATTGTCAAGTCTAATATCTCGTAAAGACCATGCTCTCTAGAAATCAGAAAGAATAATATTATTTGTGTACATTTCAAATTTTAATAGTATATTATTCAAGTATTAATTTTAAACGGACGACCTTCTTGGGAGTGGTACACTATATAATACTCCGAAGTTTCATTATTCGAAAAACCATGTTCTGATAAAATATTAGGATATTTTTGGGATATCATATAACCCTAACCTAACCTAATTATAGTATGGAACATATGATCCATGGCAAAATGACCGTTTTGTGTTATTTTCACTTTCGGAATTTTGAAAATTCGGAATACTGATGGTTTCGGATAAATGAAACTTCGGGTTTTTTGAGTGATACGATAATTTATAAACAGACGACCGTGGGAGACCTCCCTGAAACCAATGCAGTGCTTTTCTCAAAAATGGTGTAATAAAACTAAATAAGTACCTACAAAAAAGATTTATTATTAGCCACTTTATGTCTAATTATAAGTATATGTATTTATATATTAGGTATATCGTCGTCTAATGTCCATATTGCAAACTTTACTCAGTTTGTTTGTTTGATGTCCCTTAATATTTATTTCATTTCATTTCATTTCATCTCATTTCATTTCATTTCATTTCATTTCATTTCATTTCATTTCATTTAATTTAATTTAATTTCATTTCATTTCATTTCATTTCATTTCATTTCATTTCATTTCATTTCATTTCATTTCATTTCATTTCATTTCATTTCATTTCATTTCATTTCATTTCATTTCATTTCATTTCATTTCATTTCATTTCATTTCATTTCATTTCATTTCATTTTCTTTTATTTTATTTTATTTTATTTTACATATTATAATAGAGCATTACAATTATGAGTCGATGGGATCCGATCACTTGCTAAACAACTTTTCATAAATATTCATTTTACAAACCACGTAAGGCAAATTTAACGTTGCATAAAATATTGTTTTACATTTACAGTTCATGATACAAATTATTTACTTGATAAATCTTCATATTTTACAATAGTTATTTACGATACAAGTGTGGAAGGTAGGTGATTTCAGACGAGTGTGATTTTTAGTCACGAGCGAGGCACGAGCGAGTGATTAAACAAACACGAGTCGGAAATCATCTTACACACGAGTTCCGTACAAAACTTTACTATGCATGTACGAGAAAATAGAAAATACTTTAATACTCACAAAGACTGTCTACATTGGAAAAAAAGTATTTTGATTTGATTTATCCAACAAGAAGCCGTCGTTCACATTTTTTACTTCTTCAATAACATTTTACGGGTTTAAATTCATGATTCGTCCCTTTATCTCGCCATTATTACAGCAGATTTGCACAAAAAAACTTCAAAAAAAACTAGGCATCAATAAAAAATGGCGGAGTTATTTGGAAACCGCGCTCGACATAATCTACTACTGCGCATGTGCAAAAGTATTTTTTTAATATTCGTCTTATGTCAAAATGGCACAAGCGCGTGTACTATCGGCTGCAAAATTGCATGGACCCCCTTGAGGCGATAATGGCTTGGACGGCTGTAGGCAAGGTTTGCAGTTAACAAACTAGATGGCGTCTTTGTGTCCAAAGCTGTCGATTTTAATGGCATAATTGAATATAATAGGCTTATAGTCAATAAAAATCTTCTACTATTTAATAATCTAACCGGACAAATTAAAATATACATTTATCATCAAATTGAAAATAGCTTACACCGAAACCGTCCGTCCACCCGTCTTTTTAACTGGCAACCCAGTTCGTTTAACTATGTTGCCCTTCTAAAACCGCTCGCGTTATTTCAAAGAAACCCATCGTTACAGATTCTTTTGACGCCATTTTATACAAAGTAAGTTCGTAATTATAAAATTACGAATGTTTTTATCCACGGTTTCACGGTTTTATAAACATATGCCAAAAAATTATCAGGAATGAATATGAAGTTTACGTAGTTTATACACAAGAGGTGTGATTTAATAAAACTTCAATTAAATCACAGAAAATTAAATGTAAAGGAAATTTAATTATTTAGGCAATATGCGGGGTTATCGTAAGAGTAAGTCATGTTTATCATTACTCTTGTCTTAAAAAAAGACACGACATGAGTAATAGACACTAATTCGTGTCATTTATTTGTATAAAGCTTTCAAACCAAATAATACCTACCAATTTCATGGTTATGAGGTTTTTATCAAAAAGAAAACATAGGCTCTCAAATTAAACATATACCTAGGTAATTTATGTTTGTGCTTAAGATGTTTGGAACACTACAATTGGAATAATACAAATGTGGAAATCAAAATGTTATGTTACATCATCATTTTTAATATAAAAACATAACACGATATTTATGCAGATATTCGTATGAAAATATTGAGTGTTAAATCAGTTAGGATTCTACAATCAACAATTTAAAACATGACCTGAATTCATAGGTATAGGGATCAATCTAATTGTATAATATAGCCTTAAACTCATGTCAAACTCTAAACAGTTAAACAAACTTTTTAATCACTGGGGTTTATAGTCGCAAAGTCAAAATAATTTATTTCAGACAGTGGTCCATAATATGTTAGTTACATTTACAGAAAACCCCACCAGAACGGGCGCGATTTTTGTTACTATAAAATTAACTAAACAGGACTAATAGATCTACAATAATAAAACAACTAAAAATCATAGTTTCTTTATTACTTACACAGCATGTTTTTTGTTTCATGTAATTCAAGGGAAAAACAATACCACTACTTAACGTTTTGTTGAAGGTAAAAAGCTTAATTATTCGTTTCTGAAATCAGAAAGAGGATTGAAGCTTCACCTTAATCAAAACAACATTTGTTTATTTTATTAGTGAATCAATTTTAAAGACAAAACTGAGACCGGGTTATATAAATAGTTATATTTCGATTTTAGTGTTTTAAACGCTTTTGCTTGTCATTTATCAATTAGCTATAGAAAATTCTCGTGATGTAAAAATATTGTAATAAACTCAATACCTATCACAAAATGGTGTAAAAATATTAAACATGGTTTTTCACTCTTTTTGTTATATTAGAAGCAATTATCATGTTCATGTTCATAATAAATACTAAAAATATATATATATATATATATATATATATATATTTCGATTTCAAACAATAATGAATAATGTAGCATGTTGCAGAATTAAAAAAATATTGTTTTATTTACTAATGTAACCCGGTCTCCGCTAATTGCCATCTTTTGCATTAATAACTAGTATAGCCACCATTTTTGTCTATAACGGCTTGCAAGCGGGAAGGCATCGATTCTATTAAATGTTCACACAGTCCCGAACCACGAATACTATCCCATATTGTAGCACAGTGCGTCTCCAATATTTCTGAGGTTCGCTCATTTCGGTTATCCCAACGTTGAACGATAACACCCCATAAATTTTCTATGGGATTTAAATCAGGTGATCTAGCGGGCCACGACACGACATTTATATCTTTGTGCTGGCGAAACCACTCACGCACATTTTGCGAACGATGTATAGGACAGTTATCTTGAACAAACGTAATTAGTGGTAATTCTCCTTCTGGATAGACATTCCTAACAGTTGGTAACATGATTTCTTCCAGCACATTTAAATAGTCACCACTTTTCGCCCTACTCGGCACTCGGACCAATTCTCCCGGATCAGCCGCACTCATCCAACCCCACATGTTCACAGTTATACGACCTGATTCCATATTAGGCACTACGTGGTCAGCGTCATACCGAGTGTTGTCGCGACGCCATAAGCTTAGACGTCCATGTTGACTCGATTTAAATGTTTTTTCATCGGTAAAGATGACATTGCTCCAATCATCATTTAAGTGCTCCCGGGCGAACTTTAATCTCTCTTCTTTGTGATGTGGGGTTAGCAAAGGTTTGACTGCATGCCTACGATGATGCAATCCTTCACTATGAAGGACACGACGAATAGTATCCACACTTGAGTCACATAAACGGGCGTAATGTCTTATTGGTTGAAAGCCGTTTGCTTCATACTCCCGTACTAACATTTCACGCTGCTGTGCATCAATCAGCCGTGGTCGACCACTTCTTTGGCGGTGCAATAATGACCCTTCTTCTCCGAATCTCCGCACCCATAAAGCTACCGTTTTTTTCTGCAACAAAATTTAGGAATATATTATAATAATTGATAAAATATAAAACAGATATCGTTCAAATATAATTATTATGTTTGTATTATATATAAAAATATACTTCGAACCTTAAAACAACTACTTACATTTACACCGGTTTCTCTGGCAATTTCTGCCATATTTTTGCCTTCATTATGCAAGGCAATGATCTGTGACCTTTTCACTAAATCGATATTGCAATGAGAACTCATTTTAATATTCGATAAGTAATAAAAAGCAATAATAAAAGACAATCAAATCAACGGAACTAGCTACTGTTAGCGGACGAACTGTTTTGTAATAAAAACTGGAACGGTATATATTTGATGTTCTAAATCTACCCTCTAAGTAACTATGAGTGTAAGTATGCCAATAGATAATAGTTGCCCATTTCAACAAGAATACCAAATGAATTTACTTACTATTCATTTAATTTGTATTTGTTTAAAATTGCAATTATTTTTTGATAACACTAAAAAATAGATAAGATTTCTTTATCTATTGTTTATTTTAAGTCTTAGTTTTTAATTTTTACTTTAAGGCTTTATTTAAGCTTTTCCTTTGCTATTACAAATTGTTATTTACATTAAAAAAGTATTAGTACTAAACAAAATTCTTGTTTTTCTTGTAAACTAAAGTTATTCTGAGTATGGTAATGAATTTCGTCAGCTTTCATTAAGTCTCGCTGGCTTGGAGCTTGAATACATCTGTCTCGATGTCGGAGGGTCCATGTTCAAATCTTCGCAATAATTATGAAGAAATACAATGTTTTTGGATGTTGTGTGAATCTTCGTTGGTAGATTAAAATATGATTTGTATTTATTCATCCTTACAAAATAACATAAATGGCCGAAGTATAGCATTCTATAATTTCTGGATGTTGGACAAGAAAGAACGACCATAATAATAATATCATGTCAGTTAAATATTGGATTTGCGGGAGAAAACATATTTTATTTTATATTTGGTTTTTATCAGTGCCATCTAGTGGGATCTTATTAAACTAATGAAGTACGTGACATAGCTCAACCGTCTTGACTGGCTTCAAAGCATTCGCGTTTAAAAAGGGGTATGCACTTTTGCTGCCGATAGTACATTCAGCCAAATTTATTTAATGAATAACGATTTAAAGTTCGTTTATTAATCAAATTTTATATCTACCTAATGTAATTAATGACGTGTTAAACGAGTTAATTAATGAAATGTTGGTTTTATTGTACTTTTATACGTGATAATAATCGGTATTTGACTTATTTATCGAACTTTTTGTAAATAATAAAACCTCTTTGTGTCAGGCTGTCAGATACGGCTATAAATTAAAAAAAAAATTGAAAAGTAAAAAGCACTAGTGCGGAAAAGTAGTACTTTCCGCACAGTTTGAATGCCTAAGAATACGCTCTTTTCGAGCACATGCATTGTAAAACATTATTTGACATTATTCACGGCAATTAACAAAATAACGTATGGTAAAAAAAAACGTTAGTAAAATACATTGTTTGGTAAACACTTCGTTTAATAAATCATTCGAACGTGTTTATCTACGAGTAAAAAAATATGAACATATTTTTTAATAAAGTATAATTGTTCTGATGAGCATACAGAATGATCATCATCATCATCATCATCATCAGTCAACGCCAAAGTTTGTTTTGGCGGCCTTCCGTAACCCGGGGATTCTTCGCACCCCCTACCCTGCCGTTACCGAGACCGCCGCCGTGATCTGGAATAGCAGGGGAATGGAAATGGAATGGAATGGAAATGGGGGAATGCTATTCTTCAGCCGGCACTCCACGGCCAATGTCGCAATGATATACCTAGTCAATAGGTACCCAACGGATCCGCTACCAGAGTAGTAGGTTGGATTTGTCTCTAGGTTAGGTTAGCTGTGAACTGCAACCCTAACAAAACCGAACCGCTACCAACAAGGTAGCGTAGATTCGGTTCGGTTAGGTTAGGTTTGAACTGCAACCTCAATAAAATCGAACCACTACCAGAAAGGTAGCATAAAAATTGGTCCGGTTAGGTTAAGTTTGAACTACTACCCCAATAAAACCGAATCGCTACCAGAAAGGTTTCGTTACAATAATGAGTTTGAAATATTCCTCGCCAAGTGTAATTTACGTCAAAAAAATACCGTATTGAACGGACTAAATATGTTAGACTTGATTTTAGTTAGCAGTGCTGTGGATGATGTCTCGGTTTCTGCCTGTATGGGAGTTGTATCGAACGAAGTTCACCATCTACCCCTGGACATTACTATAGAAATTGACACACACCAAAC
Source organism: Apotomis turbidana (assembly GCA_905147355.2). Classification (NCBI taxonomy): domain Eukaryota; kingdom Metazoa; phylum Arthropoda; class Insecta; order Lepidoptera; family Tortricidae; genus Apotomis; species Apotomis turbidana. Next base: position 19,933,906 of record LR990297.1, read on the forward strand.
AAATATTAACACAGATTTTCAAAGTACCGATAATACTAATCAACTCGATAGAAATTTCGCCAAAGCGGATTTTCCTCAACTATATTCTGGCTAACCCAACACGTGCTGGCATGATACATATGCTCAAAACAATGTTAACGATGCAGTTACTGCCCTTTATAGTTCTATAAATGATGTCCTTGCTGACACGGTGCCCTACAAAGTACCTAAAGTTCCAAAAGCTCAATATCCATCGTGGATGTCAACAGAAACCATTAACTTAAATAGGCTCAAAAATCAATATCACAAAAGTTATAAACAGAGTAATAATCAGTTGGACTATGCTTTATTCACTTATTATAGACGACATGTATAGAAATCCTCAGAGCGAGATTTTGATCACCACAATGAATGCATCCAATTAAATATTCAACGTGATGTTACATCTTTTTGGTCTTACATAAAAAACAATAGAGCAAACAATGAACAATCAACATTTGGCAATCTAACGTCCCGTGAAGTGGCAGAAGAATTTGCAAATTATTTCAGTGACGTCTTCTTACCGAGCGCGCCACAATTAGATGTTTTGGACGCACAACGACACTGGAACACATCACCACACCACGTAACTATTGAACACATATCTGACGCAGACATACGTACTGCCATAAAACGATTAACTTCTAAGACCACTCAGGGGCCCGACTGTATTCCTCAATTTTTGGTACGCGACTGTTGCGAAGTTTTTATCGAACCACTGTCTTACATCTTTAATCTAACCATTAAAAGCAATATCTACCCGGCGCTTTGGAAAATATCAAAAGTTCTACCAATTCATAAAAGTGGCCCTAAGAACGATATCAAAAACTACAGGCCAATAGCTGTTCTCTGTGTATTTGGTAAAGTTTTTGAAACCATTCTATATAAAAAAATATATCACCAGTTGCGTGGATGGTTCACGGATGCTCAACATGGATTCTTACCCAATAGGTCCACAACATCCAACGTACTCAATCTCGTAACTTTAATAGCTCACAATATGGACAAAAGAAAGGAAGTTGATGTAGCTTATCTAGACTTTCAAAAGGCATTTGACCGGATAAACTGTGATATTCTATTGCAAAAAATGGCTGAAGCAGGTTTCTCGCGGATGCTGCTACAACTTTTTTCCGACTATTTTTCTAGCCGTACACAGTATGTAATTTACAGGAAAGCCCATTCTGCGCCATATGCAGTGACGTCAGGCATAGGTCTAGGTAGCAGCCTTGGTCCCCTCCTATTTTTAATTATAATAAATGATCTACCCAAAATCATTAAGCATTCTACCGTACTGATGTTTGCTGATGATTTCAAACTGGCTAAATCAATTCACGAATCGTCTGACGCTGGAAAACTCCAGTCTGACATAAATGCCATCCATCAGTGGGGTTTAAATAATAGTTTACACCTAAATATCAGTAAATGCGCAACAATGACATATTCAAAGACAAGCCTACCGGCCACCCGGTCATACACGCTGAATGGCCACGTCCTACAAAATGTCCAAACTATGCGAGACCTCGGCACATGCTTCGATACACAACTAAAATTTAATCAAAACACAGTGCAAATCTGTAATAAGGCGCGTAAGGCTCTCGGATTCGTCCTACGGCAATCCAAACTTTTTAACAAGCATCATGTCATTTCGTTACTCTATAACGCGTATGTCCGCAGTGTCCTGGAAAGTAATTGTATCATATGGAATCCACAATACCAAAAACACGTGACCTTAATTGAAAAAGTACAAAAATCATTTGTCCGTTACCTTTACTATAAAATTCATGGCTTTTACCCCTATTTGTACCCAACACTATTTATACTTGGAATGATCTCTTATCAAAGCCTTGAATTGCGTAGACAATTAGCTATGGTAAAAAAAATTTTTAAACTGATTCGTGGCTCAAGATCCAATCCCTCATTACTACAATTTGTATCGCTTAAAGTGCCATTACTCATAAGAGGATCACTCCGTCCACGCTTGCGGCCCCTATTTGTAGTCCCGCGTGCGAATATAACTCTTAGCACCTGTCCCCTGTACGTAGCCTTGAACCACATCAACAACATTTTGATGTATGACCCAACTCTGGACTTGTTCACGGAATCGGAGCCGAGATTTTTGTCCACAGCCACCTGCTATCTGGAGTCAATTAGCAGGCCCACCACAGTACGACAGTAGATAAGTGTGACAAAAAATGTATAATTACAACAATGTTTATTCTTGTTATTTCTAATTTAATTCTAATTTATTACAAATTTTTATTACTTTATTATTTTGTAATGTGACCTATAACTTTCGTGTGTGGCAATTTGCTGTAAGTGTAAGTTGGTTAATAATAATAAATAAATAAATAAACATAGAAAGTTATTTTTATGAAACAATAGTTTTATCAATTAACGTTTTGCAAAATAAAGGATTGAAAAACGATTTCTTTGTAAACAGTTTTTAAATAATACTTTGCCTTTCAATATGTTTATGAAGCGTCAACGTTACTAAATGTATACTTGTTGAGTAATTATTTATAAAATGAGTATTTTAGGGAACGACAGGTTTGTTAAGTTAATCGTTGTTTGTTAAGTGATTATTTGAGAAAATGTTGTTTAGCAAATAATGATAAACCGAGTCGATGCGATAACTAGTGTTCCGTACTTCTTTCTGTATTTATTTACGAGGCAGGTAGCCTAACATTAAGAATTTCAAATTCCTATGTTGGTAGGTAGGAAAGTATAGGTAAGTATAAGTAGGTAGGTTAGTAGTGAGTACTTTTTTCACTTATATCGCCACACAGTTTGTCACACAGTACCCTTACCACGAGTTTACAGTGACAAGTACTCGCTAGCGACTGCGAAAACTATTTGTATGGCGAATTGTAATTCTACAAATGTACCGCTAGGGGCGCTTCTCCATTCTCCATACAAATAGTTTACGCTGTCGCTAGCGAGCACGGTCACGTTAACTCATGGTAAAGGCACTGCTCCTACCTCAAGTTTAGTGAGGAAAGGCATGCCGTCTGATCTTCTTTTAGCGTCCGAATTGAAATCATGTAGCCATCCCATATTTGCGTGCATGAAAAGTGTCTGCAACAAAAAAAAACCATTGTACTATTGATAAAAAGATCGAAGCTGAATCAGAATCGTACCCGGGTCCAAAGTGTTAACCTCCCGACCAGCCTAACGCCAAATAACCTTTCGCATTTTCATTATGCTTTGTTTGACGATCTTTGCATTGTTTATGTGAAAGGCTTTTATTCCACTAGGCTTTAACTCTCTCCAAGTGAGACGTAACCACAAGCTGCTTTTAACGACTTGCAATACTTTGCGTGGCCACTCAGATTGCCCCGAACTGGTAGAACAGACTGTAAGACTTGTTATTCCATTTGTTACAAAAATGCTCTCAGACCCCGAAACTGTAATCTCCTCGCTGTCCCGCTAACACGCACAGTAGCACACAGAAATTGCGCCATCGTTTTGGCTCTCAAACTTCTAAACGCGCAGCTGTACCAGAGATTGATTTGTTTGCCAGTCGATGGACGGATGTGTGTCGAATGCTCCTGAGGTATTGTGAGACAATGGATGATTGTGGGATTTCCTAACTTTTAAGTTTTATTTATATTCTTTTGAATGTTTATAAATTGTACAGTGTATTGGCAATAACTGTAATGCTGTATAAATTTTGTTTGTAAATAAAAAAAAATGAAAAAAAAAATAGATAAATAGATAAATAGATAAATAGATAAATAGATAAATAGATAAATAGATAAATAGATAAATAGATAAATAGATAAATAGATAAATAGATAAATAGATAAATAGATAAATAGAAATAAATAAATTCCTATTAAGTATGACAAAAGACCAAAATAAGGCACGATGACACAGTGATGAAGCCCACAGTACAAAACAACTAAAAAAAATTAAATTCACAACTTCATTCTGCAAGTAGGCTGCAAGAGATATTTCACATAGACTATTTCACTATCTCGAGAAGGTTCTTTCCCCATACAAATCGGGATACGTTCTTGAGAACGGCACAACATTACTTTATTTAACATGTCAGATTATTAGTTACACAAAAAAATAGTCGAAGTGCGAGTCGGGCAACACTTAATTATCCCATCTTAACTGGTCAGGTTAAGTTTGCATCTGGTATATATATAGGTATATATATATATATATATATGGCGCCGGATACAAAATAGGGAGGTTGCATGGGAGCCAAATTGGGAGTCAAACTTATTTTATACTATTTTTAGTCTATGAAAATTTCTAGCTATAATCCATGAGATACAGCCTGGTGACAGGCAGGCAGACAGACGGACACTAGGGTTGTAGTAATAAGGCCCCGTTTTTTACCCATTGGATACGGAACACAAAAAAAATAACAATTAACAATAATAATAATAATCATCATAGTACCAAGTACTTAATATTAACGCAGCAGCATCACCAAAATATTTTAATTATTTACCAAAATAAGATAAATTGCCTTTCCTTGATCCATCTTCAAGTGTCTAGTACTCAACAATATGTTCACGTGAATTCCGTATTTTCTAATAATTATAAAAACGGTTTAAACTCACGTAAAAATTGTCAGGAACGACCTGACCATGGTTCGAACTCATATAGAGCTCTTCATCAGGGACAGCTATCAATGCTGGTACGCGACTCACGGCCCACTGCACTTGTTTTCGCTCTGTTCGCCGGCCTCAGCGCCCGCGCAGATACCGCGGCGGGAGGAGGGAAGGGCTCTGGTTAGGCATTGTCGCTCTGGACTGTCTGACACCGTATTTTCACTACTACTGATACTACGGACACTTGACTTACTATATCTACAAAATTGTTTGAACGCGCCATTATTTAACGCAGCAAACGTTTCTTTCTCAAACACGCAATGTAATGTCGTCATAACGTGCGTAATAACAGGCTTCGAAGTGTCACGTTTCGGGCGGAACAAGTCGAGAGAAATGTAAAGGAATTTCATACAAAATTGAAAGCCGGGTTTTTTTATTTTTATTCGACGTCTGTATTCATGAACGGGCTAACCAGCTGAATTGTGTTTTTTGAGTGGTTTTTTTTTATTTCATTGCATATGTTTGAGAAAAGCTTTATATACATGCCTTCGTATCACTATCCGGCCTCTCTATGGTCGTCTATACCCATTCGCCCGGCAAGCCCTTCCTTCCCGGCGTCTGCAGTAATGTACTATTAACGTCACGACGTTTGGCGTAGTTTGTAAGCACTTGCCTACTGAGCCGGCGGTCCCGGCTTCGAATCCCGGCAAGGGCAAATATTTTGTGTGATGAACTCGAATATTTGTGCTTGGGTCATGGTTGGTCTATACATTTAAGTATATATTTATGTATATAAGTATGTATATCGCCGTCTAGTACCCATAACACAAGCCTTCTTGAGCTTAATTTGGGTTTAGATCGACTTGTGTGAGGTTGTCTGTTTTTTTTTATTAACGCCAGAATCACAGTCTTCCATTCTGGAGGTAGAGTCCAACCGCGGGCGAAAGCGGCAAGGAGAGGGAAAACCAGTGCAGTGGGCCTTGAGTCGCGTAGCAGTACGAATAGCTGTCCCTGATGAAGACCTCCATATGAGTTCGAAATATGTCTGGCCGTTCCTGACAATTCTTACCCGAGCTTATACAATGTTTTATGATTACTAAAGATTTTTCACAATATTTTCATTAATATTACCCGTTTTTTCTATTGTTGTTAGATACACTTCGTTTTAATAGATAATATTACAATTTCTAGTTAAATGTAAATTTAAGTCTTAATTATTGTTTCAATAAAATGATAACGTTCTTAGTTCAGCACTCAAACCGAATGATCGGATTGTGATCTGATCCTAATTATTAAATACTAGCCTCTGCAATCCACTGATTCACAATAATTTATTAAACAATTATTCAAAAACAAAACAGATGCGTAGCGAAATATTTTATTGTGTAAATAATAAAGTAAACATTCCAAATAAACGTAATCAGAGCAGAATGATAATAATCAGGAATAAAATCCGTATGTGACTGATACGGTTCACTATTATCTCGTAGAAACTTTTTTGACATATATTTGTTTTGCATAACGATACTTGGCAGAAGTAACGTTTGGCAGAAACATCTTACGCAGAGTATGCTTTGGCATAAATCATTTCGCAGATTTTTATAATACCGAATCTTATACTGGCATAATGTTGATGAGCATAACAGTCTTCTAAACGAATAGTACTTTCGCAGATCATTTTTTGCATAATATTTTAGGCGGCATAAAGTTGTCAAACCGAATACCATTTGATTCCAAGATAGACTTCATTGTCTTATCTTGTTTTACAGGACATATGCGGAATACCTAACCTAATTCAAGTCGGACCTGCCTTAAGGTGCAATCAGTACCTAATTTATGCATTACAAATTGTTGTGATTACACATTTTGTCCATGGAGTGGTATGGTAGCCGGCCGATGCCGCGCGGCTCGCTCGTTAGGGTCTCAGCTCAACCTAACACTCCTCCTCGCTTCGCTCGTGGTCGTACCTAACCTAATCCAAGTCGGACCTGCCCTAAGGTGCAATCAGTACCTAAATTGTTGTGATTACACATTTTGTCCATGGAGTGGTATGGTAGCCGGCCGATGCCGCGCGGTTCGCTCGTTCGTTAGGGTCTCAGTTCAACCTAACACTCCTCCTCGCTTCGCTCGTCGTCGTACCTAACCTAATCCTAGTCGGACCTGCCCTAAGGTGTAATCAGGACCTAATTTATGCATTACAAATTGTATCAGACACTTAAATCATTTATAGGGTACTAGCTTTTGCCCGCGACTACGTATTACGCGTGGAACTTGATAAAAGGGATTATTAAAAGCGCTTACGCAAATGTAAAAGCAATTGTGCTTTTGGTCTAATAATTATATTTCCTACAGGTTTCCCGCACCCCAACAGAAATGTTCACGAGCATTTCTCAAAAAGTTTGTACATTTCTCGGATAGTCGTAACAAAGAAAAAATATCACATTTTAATGATTTTGTTGTTACTTATTATTTAACTGTTATTTAAGGATTCATTAATTTTTGACAGAGATTAGATGTGTAATTTTAACTGTAAAGTTTATTTAATTGAGCCGAGGCAATCAAAATTTCCGGTTTTGTTACCCTAATTCAAACGGGAAATAAAATAAACACATACGAATTACATTGAATTTATTTATTGGTTAACATAGTATTAACCAATACGCGTATATTTTTTCATAAAAATTGCTTACTATATTCCGATAAGTTAAAGATATAATGGTAACTACTCTTGTACGTTACCATTTAGTCAAAACTCAGGTTTGAAATTACAATATCACGCGTATTAAATTGAGTTATTTAAAATATCTTTGAAGAATAATTTATAAGACCATCTAAATTATATTTTAAACATGTATTAAATGTATGTTATTAAACAAATAATTAAAAAAAAACAACAAAAACCTCTAATATTTTCAAGGGACAGTAACAATAATAGGAACCTTGGTAACAAAATCGGAACTATTAAGCATAGTGTACAATTAGTACACTTACAATATTAATTAGATGCTTAACAACTCACTTTAATAGTAATTACATTTCTTACTATATATAATGATTAGTTATGTATCACAAAAAATAATCATACAGATTAATTAGTGCTTAAATAATGTGCCATTCAAGCAGAATTGACATGAGATCTTCTGTTATTATTCAAGAGTATTGTTTATAGGAACATTACAATAAATCACAAAATGCAGTTTTGACTACTTGTAGACGTGATCAGATCACAATAAAGAATCCAAATAATAATAAAATTAAACATCAAAAAGTACAGTAAAATCAGAGTATTACAGTACCTACAGGGCAATCTTTTTAAGTTAGTATAGAAATGCCCATATTAAATGAGCGTTATGAAGTCTGGTTTTATTATTTTAAATTTGGCCCAATATTTAAATGTATTTTTATTCTGAGTATAATAAGCAGGGCATCACAAAACGAAATACAACAAAAAAATATATACAAGTCCACTTTTTTTGTGCTCCATACATTAGGAACTTTTTTCTGGAGTAATCTGGAGGCAATAAAACGGAAATATAAAAATAAATAACAATATTGTATCCATTAATGACACTAAATGGCACCTTTTTTCAACTGTGCCGGTTAGAAATTAAAAATGAAAAAAAAATTACCCACCCTAATAAATATGCAATCTGGGGCTTTACAAATTACCGCCCGTGGTTTGTCTAAAGTTTTACGTCTTGCCTTGGCCGGGATGTGGGATTTTCGTCCCGCGAAGCGGGCGTAAATCCCGCTTTACGGTCAAGGGTGACGTAAGTGGTTTTATTTAACAATTAATATTTACAATAAAATTACCAATGATAATAAACATATCGTTTGTACAGTATAAAAATACAAAAAAAAACGTGAAAAAAGCCTCATTTTTTTCTTCAGCTAGAAAAGAAATCAATAATATTATTTTATTCAAAATCAGAAACTTTTGCTTTATAATATATGTTTTTATTAAAATTGAAAATAAATTTATTATTTTTTTTAAAGAGAAATATATATATTGTATTACGTCATTCTTTATAGTCTATACTACTCCTTAGACTTTCTTTTTTGTTACCTTCACTTCCTAGTCATACGAAACGATTCAAAAGTAACAAAAAAGAAAGTAACGAAGTGATGCTCGGACGTTTTAAAAAATATTTTAACCGAATTTAATGAATAACTCGAATGTTGTATGTACTGTATCTTAGTCGTCATAATATGATTAAGTGATGAGTTGAAACAAAACTGAAGAAAAAGTGAAACTTACCAAGTTATCCCGTAACAAACAAGGAGTTCAAATTTTCGGTTGCCACCAACGGCGAGCGTGTTCCTACCGTTGCGTTTGATAGACTGTCAATATGCCAAGATGGCCACTCTTAAAAATATCCCTAGTGTTACCACAAACTACAATTGAATTAACAAAACCCCAGAATTCTATGAAAGTAGCGTAACAAACACCGGAAACAAAATTGGAACTTTTTCTAGGACAAATTATTATCTTTTATTATAAATATATACGTTAAATAACGACCACAATACTTATTTTTTATGAATTCTGAGATATCTCTTTTGTAATGAAACACAACACTCAACCCGAAACACTAAGTTTTGTTACAGAAAATCGATAATTTAACTACAATTTTGTTAAGGGGACATTTGCATTGCCATACAAATGAGACCTACCCAATATTTTAAAATATTTTTATAAAATTATATTATGCACTAGCTTTTCCCGCGGCTTCGCACGCGTAAAAACAATATCATACGTTCACTACACTTATTGCGAGGCCAAAGGCCGAGCTCCGCATAGCACCGGAGGTGCGGAGCGTCCTAAGGAAGCCGCCCACCCACTTGATATAAGTCGAAGTAACTTAATGCGAGGCCGAAGGCCGAGCTCCGCGTAGCACCGTAGGTGCGGAACGTCTCAAGAAAGCCGCCCACCCACTTAATATAAGTTGAAGTAACTTAATGCGAGGCCGCAGGCCGAGCTCCGCGTAGCACCGAAGGTGCGAACCGTCGCAAAAAAGCCACCCACCCACTTAATATAAGTTGAAGTAACTTAATGCGAGGCCGAAGGCCGAGCTCCGCGTAGCACCGCAGATGCGGACCGTCCCAAGGAAGCCGCCCACCCACTTAATATAAGTCGAAGTAACTTAATGCGAGGCCGCAGGCCGAGCTCCGCGTAGCACCGAAGGTGCGGAGCGTTGCAAAGAAGCCGCCAACCCACTTAATATAAATTAAGGTAGCTTAATGCGAGGCCGAAGGCCGAGCTCCACGTAGCACCGTAGGTGCGGAGCGTCCCAAGAAAGCCGTCCACCCACTTAATATAAGTTAAGTAACTTAATGCGAGGCCGAAGGCCGAGCTCCGCGTAGCATCGCAGATGCGGACCGTCCCAAGGAAGCCGCCCACCCACTTAATATAAGTCGAAGTAACTTAATGCGAGGCCGCAGGCTGAGCTCCGCGTAGCACCGAAGGTGCGGAGCGTTGCAAAGAAGCCGCCCACCCACTTAATATAAGTTTAAGTAGCTTAATGCGAGGCCGAAGGCCGAGCTCCACGTAGCACCGTAGGTGCGGAGCGTCCCAAGAAAGCCGTCCACCCACTTAATATAAGTTAAGTTACTTAATGCGAAGCCGCAGGCCGAGCTCCGCGTAGCACCGAAGGTGCGGAGCGTCGCAAAGAAGCCGCCCACCCACTTAAAATAAGTTTAAGGAACTTAATGCGAGGCCGAAGGCCGAGCTCCGCGTAGCACCGTAGGTGCGGAGCGTCCCAACAAAGCCGTCCACCCACTTAATATAAGTTGAAGTTATTTAATGCGAGGCCGCAGGCCGAGCTCCGCGTAGCACCAAAGGTGCCGAGCGTCGCAAAGAAGCCGCCCATCCACTTAATATAAGTTTAAGTAACTTAATGCGAGGCCGAAGGCCGAGCTCCGCGTAGCACCGTAGGTGCGGAGCGTCCCAAGAAAGCCGTCCACGCACTTAATATAAGTTAAGTTACTTAATGCGAGGCCGCAGGCCGAGCTCCGCGTAGCACCGAAGGTGCGGAGCGTCGCAAAGAAGCCGCCCACCCACTTAATATAAGTTAAGTTACTTAATGCGAGGCCGCAGGCCGAGCTCCGCGTAGCACCGAAGGTGCGGAGCGTCGCAAAGAAGCCGCCCACCCACTTAATATAAGTTGAAGTAACTTAATGCGAGGCCGAAGGCCGAGCTCCGCGTAGCACCGTAGGTGCGGAGCGTCCCAAGGAAGCCGCCCACCCACTTAATGTAAGTCGAAGTAACTTAATGCGAGGCCGAAGGCCGAGCTCCGCGTAGCACCGAAGGTGCGGAGCGTCCCAAGGAAGCCGCCTATTAAGTTACTTAAACATATGTTAAGTGGGTTGGCGGCTTCCCTAAGACGCTCGTGGAACTTGGCCTGCGGCCTCGCATTAAATTACTAAGCTTAAATGTGTGAGCGGCAACCCTGGGACGCTCTGCACCTTCGGTGCTACGTAGAGCTCGGCCTACGGCCTCGCATTAAGTTACTACTTAAATTAGAGGGTGGGCGACTTCCCTAGAACGCTCCGCACCTTCGGTGCTACGCTTGTGTAGATCATCTTGGTTTAATTAAAATTGAGTCAAGACTTAGGCAAGTTTAAAAGATCGTTTTTAATATTGATTGTCTATTGTAGATTTTAAAAACTTAATGCGAGGCCGCCTACACACTTAAATAAGCTTAAATGTGTAAGCGGCATCCCTGGGACGCTCTGCACCTTCGGTGCTACGTAGAGCTCGGCCTACGGCCTCGCATTAAGTTACTACTTAAATTAGTGGGTGGGCGCCTTCCCTAGAACGCTCCGCACCTTCGGTGCTACCATTGTGAACATCATCTTGGTTTAGTTTAAATTCAGGTTAGACTTATGTTTGTATATCGTTTTGAATATTTATTGTTTATTGTAGAAAACTATTTAAGGGTCGTTCTCAAAATATTTGCACCGCCACCTGTCAACAGGTTTGACTTAGAAGAAGTTTTTTACACCGCATTATTTTAAATATCCAATTATCAACACATATCGATAGACACTTTTTACATAGAGGCCAAATGCTTTTAATTAAAACTAAAGTATATTAATAGACAAAAAAACGATTTAAAACTAGGTTTTGTCGGTCACTTGCCCTGTCCCAACGCGAGGTACTCATGTTTCGTTGTAATAAAAACATATACATTACCGACTTAGCTTAAGTTCAGTACTCCATTTTATTTTCATATATGATGAGGATTGAATACTACCATATCGAATACTAATACTATGCTTATGTTGCGAATTATTTGCAATTTAAGTTTGTCCACGCTATTTTTTGTCGTTCACTTGTCATGAGACAAACATTACAATTGTGCGACTACCATTTTGTTTCCCCTGCCTCACACCGCATAAATCGAGACCTTCAGTTGCCACCTAACACTGTCCCGAGTGACACGTCGTCAATGTGCTCCACTAAAAAAAAATATGATACATACACTTACGCGAACGGGAGTTTGTAATGGGTATGTAGTCTATATTCTGCCTTCCATATTTTGGTTGACGTGTGTACTATTGCATTTATTTTAACTTATAACGCGTAAAGTATGGTCTACTTTTATGTGTATAAATATGCAGTTCATCAACTCAATACTTTATTTGTTTTGATGACATAACTGTCATTTTGTCCATCTCCTGTATGTCGTTCACTTGTCTATAAAAAAACAGGCGAACGACACATACGGCAGGCGAACGACAATTATTTAAACACTTCTGCCGTGCAGAACTTAAAGTACAGTAAGTGCAATGAGAGACGTATAGCACTTACTGTACTTTAAGTTCTGCACGGCAGACTTATACAAAATTATTTAAAACCAGGTTTTATCGGTCACTCGCCGTGTCTGAACTCATGTTTCGTTGTTATAAAAACATATATATTACCGAAATAGCTTAGTTTAAGTATTCCATTTTACTTTCAAGCTGTCTTAGGAATCGTTAGCAGGTGGCGCCCGCACCAGATTTTGAAAGCATCAATCCTCTGCCTGTCAGCGGCTTTGACCGTCCAGGTCTCAGCCCCATAAAGAAATATAGAGAAGACAAGTGCACAGACGAGGTGCATGTTAGTCCGGTTAGGGATATTTCTATTTTTCTATATTTTGGCCGAGTTGGTTCATCGCTGTTTTGGCTATTCCGATTCGTCTGCGAATCTCTGGTTTACATGTGCCTCTATTTGTGACAATGGAGCCAAGGTACTGGAAGTGATCAACAGTTTCGAACTCTTGAAGCAGGTTAGTACTTTGTCGACTAGTAAATGGTCAACTATCATCAGCTCGGTCTTTTGTTTAATTTAATTAATATCGAGACCCATTCTGAGGCTGGTTGTTTTGACTCATTCCAAAAGTTGGGCCACTTCTGCTTCGGGTGATGCAAAATAGGCGATGTCTACCACGTACCTTCAAGGGCTCCATATCTGTTAAATAGTATTGGGGATATGATGCATCCCTTTCGTACGCCTTTCCGGAACTTAAAGTTCTTGTATGTGACATCTCCTACCGTCACCATTCCGTATCCAGACCCGTAAAGGCTTTATAAAGTGTTACCAGATATGCTGGCAGCTTCAGACAATACCTCCCATAGCTTATCCTACCTAACGCAGCCGAAGGCTTTCTGGTAATCAGATGTGAAGGAAATACTCGAAGATGAAGAAAACAGCAGTAAGGTAACTCAGCGGGTAAGAAACAATATCTCAAAAGAGGCAGCATTAGGATGCAGAAACGTTATTTAAATGATTCGCTGTTGAACCTTCATAAGAAATTTATAAAATCATGTCAATCATCAATCATACCCAATGCTTGAGTTTTGCATCTTTTTGCCGGTTATGACCTTTCTGGATTGTACAGGCTTCAAAAAACCTCCTGAAAAATGTCCTATGAGATGAGAATTAAATGCTTGTTTTCTTTATGCAAATTACTAACATAAGGAAAAAATAAAAATAAAACACAATCAAAAAAGCACTAGTTAACAGTTCAACGTAGGTTTTATTTAAAATGTCATTTACCTGCAACCGTCGTCGTTAACCTGCTAACAAATTCAGTTAAGTTGGAAAATATTTGTCGCAAACCTGCACCCATTTTCGATAACCTGGTAACAAATGTCGTTTACCTGACATGGATGTCTTTCACCTGTCGACCTAAAATTTCAAACACCTATATCTTCTAAGATATTCAATTTAACTACTTCCCTCGACGTGATATCAATTGTCTGAATATATTTCTAGCGATCCTATATAAAATAAAAGAAGAAATCGCAACTTTAAAAAAAAATGCAAAATTAACGCAGCGGTGCAAATATTTTGAGAACGACCCTTAAAGCACCTTGAAAAATAATTAGCTCAGTCCTACCTGAACATATATTAATGACATCTATTAAGATGACAATAAATTATTTTCGTCTACAATGGTACTAATATAATAATATGACGCCATAAGATTCAGGTGCCAACTTAACTCAATCGAGCGAGCGTACGTCAATAATGGCGACAGCACCACTGAACGGATACGTGATGGCCTCACTGTTTTGTTATCCGTGGTATAATGAATAAGGCAGCAAAGAAAAATGCATGAGATGACACGGTTATTATTTCAGTAGGTTCTGGGTTCAAATCCCGGCTAGGTAAAATCCTTTCTACATTGTAAATTTAATAATTTTGTCTTGTCTCGAATCATGGTTGTTTTTCATACAAAATGCATACATTGTCGAACAGCAAGCAACTCTCAATAACTGATACACTGCTGCTTATATTAGGTATGCGATCAATATTCAACAACTTCGGTAGTAATTCTCGAAGTCCAGGTTAACCCATCACAGCTACACCCTAACTTGTGCCGAATCGTGGTCACAGGCACGCAACGACGTGCGTGAATCCATGGCCTCGGGGCCTCGGTGTCGAGAAGACCCATCAATGTATGGAGCTGGTGTTATTAACTCAGGAAAAATCTTAACAGCGCGATGCAGCCGCTAGTATGGCGATTTTGTCAAAGAAACAACGCCATCTAGCGGAAAATTGGGTCATTGAGAACAAAATCTCGACACACCGTTAAAAACAAAAAATTAATGATACCTGTATTTTATTACTTTGAATAAATTTTATATATAAAAAACTGCATAGAAGCAAAATAGTGGCTAAATATTATCGTATTTTTATCGTTTATTATACATTTCGCTACCTTATTAGTAAGTTGGCCAAACACAAACAACACAAAAATTTTCGCCTAATGTTCTAAAATTCTAAATGTTGGTTGGTAAAACATATTTAAAAATGTATTTAATTTACTTAAATTGATTCGAAATACTTTTATTTCAATTACACTCGATAAAATGGCATTAAAAATCTGTTTTATTCATTAACATTTTTTATTGCGTCTCCGGGCTTTTTTATGGTCTATACTTACAAACTACAGAAGAATATAATTGAAAATTTAATAAAAGAGCATTAATTAGTTCCTATTGTAGCAAATTGTGTTTTTAAAGAAATGTGTGTTTTTTTTTGAGCATGAGCCAATTTACAACGAACAAGGCACTCATATTTTCGTCTGTGTTTGTCGATAATTGGCGCCATCTTTTCTATCTAACTAAGACGGTTTCCGTAACTCAACGCCTCAAACAACCTTAACCTTATTGTTAATACCTGTGGGCCGCGCGGAGGTATTATGTCGAATTCATACTTTTTAGTTTTTGTTCACGTAAGAGCCACGCGGGGGTCGCGTCGTTCTAAATTCAAAATCACAAACGCTGTCATTACGTATAAGGTACACATTGTAAGGAAAATATTTCATGGAATTCATGTTTTCAGAGATAAATATTAATCATAATAAAAAGTATCCTATAACCATCTTTGGATGTTCAGCTATTCCTGTACCAAAATTGGTAACTTTTTATCCAGCCGTTTCAGCGTGATGCGAGGACAAAGGTTTTTTTGAAAACAGATGGCGCCAGGCTGGCATGGCACCATGCGCCCATACGAAACAAATGACGATCCTGCATCACGCTATCGAGATTTTTCCTGAAATCATGACCTCCCTCCATACAAAATTATTTTTCAATACAAATTTAGGATTTTATAATAGTATAGATTATGATTTCAGACAATAATATTATCTTAGAGATACTAAACTTATTTTTAAGTTTTCAAGGTCAGATTATATTAGATATCGTCTCTTAATTTATTACAAGCTTCGAACCGGCCCGGACAAAGACGTAAAGTAAATGTACAAACTTTTTGAGAAATGCTCTCACTCACATTTCAATATTTTTAGGTATAATTTCCAGTATGAAACTATCCTAAGTCCTTCCTCGTATCTTAAACTATCTTTATACCAAATTTCATCAAAATCGATTCAGCGGTTTAAGCGTGAAGAGGTAACAGACAGACAGACACACTTTCGCATTTATAATATTAGTATCGATTTTATTTTAATTTATCCGTGGACGTACAACGATGTAATTTGGCTAATTATAGGTACCATAAGGCAAAATCTGTAAGAAAGAACTAATAAATAATAAATAAATAAATTATGAGCTTAGCCCAAAAACCTTAAATTTTAAATTACATCACATTGTACGGAACCCTCGGTGCGCGAGTCCGACTCGCACTCGGCCGGTTTTTTTAAGACATGACTTGAACAGTATCAGTCGGGTTACCCTCATCTGGCAGAATAATATTGGTCAGAAATACACTTCGCATAACACGTTTCGCAGAAACACTTTCGGTCGAATGGTAAGATGGCATAAAGGTATAGTTGGCATTACTACTACCTCGCATACGACACATTTTGCAGCACATTGTTTTGTAGAATAACTCTTTGGCCGACTTTGGTTTAGCATAATTTTATGTACCATAATAATCCTATAGCATACGATTACAATAGCATAAATATTTTCTACTAGCAGAAAAGTGCGTTAAGTAAACTTTACGTTGTAGAACGTAAGTACCGTTAGGTACGACGATGAGCGGTTCGAGGAGCAGTGTTAGGTATCTTGCCGCCGCGGGGCAACTGCCACAAAATTTTTAATCACAACAATTTGTAATGCATAAATTAGGTCCTGATTACACCTTAGGGCAGGTCCGACTAGGATTAGGTTAGGTACGACGACGAGCGAAGCGAGGAGGAGTGTTAGGTTGAACTGAGACCCTAACGAACGAGCGAACCGCGCGGCATCGGCCGGCTACCATACCACTCCATGGACAAAATGTGTAATCACAACAATTTAGGTACTGATTGCACCTTAGGGCAGGTCCGACTTGGATTAGGTTAGGTACGACCACGAGCGAAGCGAGGAGGAGTGTTAGGTTGAGCTGAGACCCTAACGAGCGAGCGGCGCGGCATCGGCCGGCTACCATACCACTCCATGGACAAAATGTGTAATCACAACAATTTGTAATGCATAAATTAGGTACTGATTGCACCTTAAGGCAGGTCCGACTTGGATTAGGTTAGGTATTCCGCATACTCGTATGTCCTGTACAACAAGATAAGACAATGAAGTCTATCTTGGAATCAAATGGTATTCGGTTTGACAACTTTATGCCGCCTAAAATATTATGCAAAAAATGATCTGCGAAAGTACTATTCGTTTAGAAGACTGTTATGCTCATCAACATTATGCCAATATAAGATTCGGTATTATAAAAATCTGCGAAATGATTTATGCCAAAGCATACTCTGCGTAAGATGTTTCTGCCAAACGTTACTTCTGCCAAGTATCGTTATGCAAAACAAATATATGTCAAAAAAGTTTCTACGAGATAATAGTGAACCGTATCAGTCACATACGGATTTTATTCCTGATTATTATCATTCTGCTCTGATTACGTTTATTTGGAATGTTTACTTTATTATTTACACAATAAAATATTTCGCTACGCATCTGTTTTGTTTTTGAATAATTGTTTAATAAATTATTGTGAATCAGTGGATTGCAGAGGCTAGTATTTAATAATTAGGATCAGATCACAATCCGATCATTCGGTTTGAGTGCTGAACTAGAACGTTATCATTTTATTGAAACAATAATTAAGACTTAAATTTACATTTAACTAGAAATTGTAATATTATCTATTAAAACGAAGTGTATCTAACAACAATAGAAAAAACGGGTAATATTAATGAAAATATTGTGAAAAATCTTTAGTAATCATAAAACATTGTATAAGCTCGGGTAAGAATTGTCAGGAACGGCCAGACATATTTCGAACTCATATGGAGGTCTTCATCAGGGACAGCTATTCGTACTGCTACGCGACTCAAGGCCCACTGCACTGGTTTTCCCTCTCCTTGCCGCTTTCGCCCGCGGTTGGACTCTACCTCCAGAATGGAAGACTGTGATTCTGGCGTTAATAAAAAAAAACAGACAACCTCACACAAGTCGATCTAAACCCAAATTAAGCTCAAGAAGGCTTGTGTTATGGGTACTAGACGGCGATATACATACTTATATACAAAGACCCAAGCACAAATATTCGAGTTCATCACACAAAATATTTGCCCTTGCCGGGATTCGAAGCCGGGACCGCCGGCTCAGTAGGCAAGTGCTTACAAACTACGCCAAACGTCGTGACGTTAATAGTACATTACTGCAGACGCCGGGAAGGAAGGGCTTGCCGGGCGAATGGGTATAGACGACCATAGAGAGGCCGGATAGTGATACGAAGGCATGTATATAAAGCTCTTCTCAAACATATGCAATGAAATAAAAAAAAACCACTCAAAAAACACAATTCAGCTGGTTAGCCCGTTCATGAATACAGACGTCGAATAAAAATAAAAAAAACCCGGCTTTCAATTTTGTATGAAATTCCTTTACATTTCTCTCGACTTGTTCCGCCCGAAACGTGACACTTCGAAGCCTGTTATTACGCACGTTATGACGACATTACATTGCGTGTTTGAGAAAGAAACGTTTGCTGCGTTAAATAATGGCGCGTTCAAACAATTTTGTAGATATAGTAAGTCAAGTGTCCGTAGTATCAGTAGTAGTGAAAATACGGTGTCAGACAGTCCAGAGCGACAATGCCTAACCAGAGCCCTTCCCTCCTCCCGCCGCGGTATCTGCGCGGGCGCTGAGGCCGGCGAACAGAGCGAAAACAAGTGCAGTGGGCCGTGAGTCGCGTACCAGCATTGATAGCTGTCCCTGATGAAGAGCTCTATATGAGTTCGAACCATGGTCAGGTCGTTCCTGACAATTTTTACGTGAGTTTAAACCGTTTTTATAATTATTAGAAAATACGGAATTCACGTGAACATATTGTTGAGTACTAGACACTTGAAGATGGATCAAGGAAAGGCAATTTATCTTATTTTGGTAAATAATTAAAATATTTTGGTGATGCTGCTGCGTTAATATTAAGTATTTGGTACTATGATGATTATTATTATTATTGTTAATTTTTATTTTTTTTGTGTTCCGTATCCAATGGGTAAAAAACGGGGCCTTATTACTACAACCCTAGTGTCCGTCTGTCTGCCTGCCTGTCACCAGGCTGTATCTCATGGATTATAGCTAGAAATTTTCATAGACTAAAAATAGTATAAAATAAGTTTGACTCCCAATTTGGCTCCCATACAACCTCCCTATTTTTGTATCCGGCGCCATATATATATATATACCTATATATATACCAGATGCAAACTTAACCTGACCAGTTAAGATGGGATAAGTGTTGCCCGACTCGCACTTCGACTATTTTTTTGTGTAACTAATAATCTGACATGTTAAATAAATAAATAAATAAATATCAGACAACCTCACACAAATCGATCTAGTCCCAAATTAAGCTCAAGAAGGCTTGTGTTATGGGTACTAGACGACGATATATATACTTATATAGATAAATATATACTTAAATACATAGGAACAACCATGACCCAAGCACAAATATTCGAGTTCATCACACAAATATTTGCCCTGGCCGGGATTCGAACCCGGGACCGCTGCTCAGTAGGCAGGTGCTTGCAAACTGAGCCAACCGCGTCGTCTATAATAAAGTCGTGTTGTGCCGTTCTCAAGAAAGTATCCCGATTTGTATGGGGAAAGAACCTTCTCGAGATAGCGAAATAGTCTATGTGAAATATCTCTTGCAGCCTACTTGCAGAATGAAGTTGTGAATTTAATTTTTTTTAGTTGTTTTGTACTGTGGGCTTCATCACTGTGTCATCGTGCCTTATTTTGGTCTTTTGACATACCTAATAGGAATTTATTTATTTCTATTTATTTATTTATCTATTTATCTTTCAATCTTTTTAGGCATAATTTCCAGTATGAAACTATCCTATGTCCTTCCTCGTATCTTAAACTATCTCTATGCCAAATTTCATCAAAATCGATTCAGCGGTTTAAGCGTGAAGAGGTAACAGACAGACAGACACACTTTCGCATTTATAATATTAGTATGGATTTTATTTTAATTTATTTTTAGGCTAATTATAGATACCATAAGGCAAAATCTGTAAGAAAGAAAGAAAGAAATAATAAATAAATAAAAAAATTATGAGCTTAGCCCAAAAACCTTAGATTTTAAATTACATCACATTGTACGGAACCCTCGGTGCGCGAGTCCGACTCGCACTTGGCCGGTTTTTTTAAGACATGACTTGAACCGTATCAGTCACATACGGATTTTATTCCTGATTATTATCATTCTGCTCTGATTACGTTTATTTGGAATGTTTACTTTATTATTTACACAATAAAATATTTCGCGAAGCATCTTATTTGTTTTTGAATGATTGTTTAATAAATTATTGTTAATCAGTGGATTGCAGAGTATTTATTTGTTAGTGTCCAATTCATTATATATTTTTTAAGTTCATGCTATACACGCGAGTGCTATACATGCCTAATTATAGATTTAGATACAGTCCATATTGAAGTTAGTTAAAATAAAGAAACGATACCGAGCACACGTTTGTTTAACTCGAGAAGCACCCCCGCAGTAAGAAAACATCCCTATCGCCTTAACATTATGGTCCAAATCGAACCGGACAGTTGCACCTGGCGACCGATCGGCCGGTGTCCGCGAGACAATAGGCGAGAGATAAGGATTCGTCTGCGAGCATCTTACTGCAAGTTTTAAGGGCAATTACGAATATTACGATTTATAACTTATAAAATCGAGTTGAGTATTGAGAACTATTAGTGTTTATAAGTGATGTTTGTGACTTTTTCGTTAACTTTTATTATGAGACATTGAGTGAGTGAGTTAAAATAACGAACTGAGCTATAAAAACTGAGTTTTCGAGACATTTCTTCTGAGTCTTAAATTACGTATATATATACTGTTTGTGGAGAATATTATCGAGTGATTCATCATGCCTACGTTAGATGAGTTAATTACTTACCAGATGGAGTTATTTAATAACATGATAAATGGAGAAAAGAACTTCAAGAAGTCGCCCAAAGAGAGGATTAAACGGCCATATTTAGAAACGAGACTTGAAGTACTTGAGCAACAATTTAAGGACTTTAAAATCGGACACAAATTGGTTATTTCGAAAGCGTCGAAAGATCGAGTTGAATCTTATTTTACAGAGAATACATACGAGGAGGCCGAGGAATTTTATATTCAATTTAAAACAGTGTTACTGGAAAATATTGAAAGTTTTTTGCCGATAAATACGCAATCATCGCCTCACAGCTTGGGGGTGGTTGCCGCTATGGATAACCGCTGCAGTGAAGTTAAACTACCACGAATAACTTTACCTACGTTTAGTGGCCTATATGAAGATTGGCAAACGTTCTATGATATGTTTTTGTCGTTAATCCATAACAATAAAAATATCACGGCTGTTCAAAAATTACACTATTTAAAGAGCAATTTATCAGGAGAAGCGCTAAATTTACTTCGTAATTTTTCGACCACCGATGCGAATTATGAGGAGGCTTGGACGCAATTAGTTCGACGTTACGATAACAAGCGATATAATTGTAATGCGGTTATGAGGAAGTTATTTGGTATAAAGAAAATAAACACGGAGTCTGCTATCGCGCTGAGGCACTTGTTGGATACTACGTCGTCATGTTTGAAGTCATTACAAAATATGGGAATTAGTACAAGTTCATGGGACGCCATTATAGTGTTTTTAGTTATGACAAAAATGGACACTGAATCCGTAAAGCAGTGGGAACATCATCTAAATATGCTCGGCGACGAGCTACCTACCTGGCTGCAGTTAAGTGAACATTTGGAGTACAGGTTCAGGAGTTTGGAGATGATTGACACTAACGCGGCGCGTCCTTCGCAATATGTTAAACCTGTGGTGAAAGCTAAAACGTTTCATACGTCGTTTGAGAACAAAAACAAGACAGCTGATGTCGAGTGCGCGAGGTGTCATGAGAACCACTACATTTATCAGTGCAAGCAATTCGGATTTATGACACCTAAGGAGCGTCAAGATTTCGTGCAAAATAATAGACTGTGTTTTAACTGCTTGTCACCTACTCATTCAGCGATTAAGTGTCGACAGTCATTGAGTTGCCGAAAATGTGGAAAGAGGCATCACACCCTGCTACATTTTGACCGAGAATATAAAGAGACCAATCAGGAGGCCGGAGGAGCGAGCGAGGTTGCGGCGTCATCATCACCGAGGGCCCCCCCACCGGAGAGACAGAGTACATCACGAGGTGACACGCACATTACAGCTGCGTTTTCGAGAGGTACGCTTCAACCTAATAGCGTACTGTTGGCGACTGCTAGAGTTAAGGTATTTAATTCAACTGGTTGTAAACAAACTATTAGAGCTTTATTAGACCAGGGGTCTCAAGCCTCTTTTGTTACTGAGAATACTGTACAATTACTTGGACTCCCGCGTAAACCTGTAAGTGGTTTTGTGTCAGGGCTAGGAGACGGTCGTATGAGGATCAAACACACGGTTTCACTGCGCGTGGAATCACGCCATAATCCAGCTGATTCAATTCATGTCAATGCTTATGTTTTACATTCTTTAACGTCTTTGCTTCCAGCAACCAAGATTAGTGTGCCTGAGTGGACAGATATTGGAAACCTACCTTTAGCTGATCCGACATATACAACACCAGGTAAAATTGATATCCTTTTAGGTGCAGAAGTCTATGGAGAAATACTACTAGAGGGAATGGTCAAACAGGTAAATGGGAGCCTGATGGCACAAAATAGTAATTTCGGATGGATTTTGTCGGGAAGAGTTTCGAAAGGATCTGAGAGTGAAGCAAATACCAATTTTACGAGTATGCATGTACAGATGAAGGAAGATGATTTATTGAAGAAGTTTTGGGAGATGGAGAACGAGCCGAACATGATACAAAAAGAGATGACGAAGAATGAGAAGCAATGTGAAGATTTCTTTGATAGAACAACAGTGAGGGACAAAGAGGGAAGACTGGTAGTAAAATTGCCATTCACTTCAAATGACCCTAAGTGTCAATATGGTAATTCTAAGGTGATAGCCATCAAGAGGTTAGAGATTTTAGAAAGAAAATTACGGAGAGAGCCTAACCTAAGAGAAGAGTATAACAAAGTCATGGAAGAATATTTGAGTTTAAATCACATGAGACCAGTTACCGAGAGTGAGTTAGAGAATCCAAAAGCTGTTTACCTTCCTCATCATGCTGTAGTGAGAGAAGACAAGGATACGACAAAAGTAAGAGTTGTCTTCGATGCATCAAGCAAAGGAGAGAACAATGTGTCCTTAAATGATGACCTTCTTGTTGGACCGAAACTACAGCAAGATTTGAGACACATTTTGATGAGATGGAGAAGCCACAAAATATGTATTGTTGCAGACATTATTAAAATGTATAGAATGGTCCGCGTCGCTGACGAAGATACTGGCTTTCAGAGAATCGTTTGGCGATTCAATTCAGATGGATCAGAGCCGATACAACACTACACACTATTGAGACTAACGTTTGGTACAGCGTGTGCGCCATATTTGGCCGTCAAGGCTTTACAACGTCTTGCTGATTTAGAAGAAGCAAAGTATCCATTAGCAGCGAAAATAACAAAACAAGATTTCTATATGGATGACTTAATTACAGGAGCGGAAACTGAGAATGAGGCTATACAAATATTCCATGAGATGAACGATTTAATGAGAACAGGCCGATTTGAACTTCAAAAATGGAATAGTAGCTGTGAATCTGTCTTAAGAGAAATGGGAATGAGTAATGATATAGAAAAACAAGCAGCAAGTATAAAATTTAACAAATCAATTAAGGTTCTTGGTGTGAGTTGGAACAGAGAAGATGACAATTTTGGATATACTCTAAATTTGCCTGAAGTTAAGGATCCAATCACAAAGCGACAAGTACTCTCTGATGTAGCAAGGCTATTTGATCCACTTGGATGGATTTCTCCGGTCGTCGTTGTTGCGAAAATGTTCATCCAAAAGCTTTGGAAGTCTGGCCTTGAATGGGATGATTGTTTGACAGAGGATTTATTGCGTGAGTGGCTAGTTTACAGAGATGAGTTAGTGGATCTGCAGCAACTGAGAATACCACGGTGGATAGATGCTACACGAAGCTCAAAGATAGAGTTACACGTATTTTCAGACGCCTCAAGGTCAGCATTTGCGGCAGCTGTTTACGTTCGAGTGATTGACGAGTCGAGTAGAGTACACGTACACTTGGTGACAGCCAAGACAAAGGTAAGTCCCTCAGAAAAAGAGATATCCATTCCGAGGCTCGAATTATGTGCGGCGGCTTTAGGAGCTAAACTCATATTTGAGGTGGCACAGGTGATGGTAATACCAAGGGAGAATCTATATGGCTGGACAGACTCCACCATCGTGCTGGCTTGGCTCAAGGCAGGCTCAGCTCGTTGGACTACGTTCGTGAGTAACAGAGTGTCTACGATACTGAATATTATGGATTTTGAGCAGTTTGGCCATGTACCTACTGAGTCGAACCCGTCTGACTGCGCGTCACGTGGTTTACATCCAACAGAGTTGCTAAATCATTCATTATGGTGGAGCGGTCCACAGTGGCTAGCAGAGATACAAATAGAGACAAACAACATGACTGTAGAAGACACACACGAGGAGGAGAGACTGACATCTTTAACTGTTTTATCAAGCATAGACGAGGAACCATCAATATGGTCGCGGTTTTCATCATTGTCGAGATTATTAAAGGTAATTTCGTATTGCAGAAGAATTTTAAATCTAAAATTGCCAATAAATGAGAGACCTAAATTACCTGCCTTTGTAACACCTAATGAGATGAATACTACTTTGCTATTGTGTATTAACCGAGTTCAAGAGCACGAGTTTTCCACAGAGATAAAACATTTAAAGAGCCGAGGAGTTGTACCAAAGAAAAGCAAGCTTCGCACACTTTGTCCTTTTTTGGATGAAAAAGGGAC
The DNA here is from genome assembly GCA_905147355.2 of Apotomis turbidana. Classification (NCBI taxonomy): domain Eukaryota; kingdom Metazoa; phylum Arthropoda; class Insecta; order Lepidoptera; family Tortricidae; genus Apotomis; species Apotomis turbidana. Next base: position 19,958,872 of record LR990297.1, read on the forward strand.
ATTAAGAGTGGGTGGAAGGATCGCGCAATCAGACGCCTCTTATGATACGAGACATCCAATAATTATGCCTGCTAAATGTCACGTTAGCAAGCTTATAATTGTTGATGCTCACCATCGGACTTTGCATGGCGGTCCACAAACAATGTTGAACTTCTTGAGAGCAAAGTACTGGATTTTACAAGCTAAAGATCGTGCTAAGAAGATATACAGAGAATGTGTTACGTGTTTGCGATATTCCAAGAAGAAGTCGATTCCATTAATGGGACTTCTTCCTGAAGCGAGACTCAAACCCAGTAAACCATTTAAATCTACTGGTGTGGATTACTGTGGTCCCGTAAATATAAGATTTTCACCAGGCAGAGGTGCGAAATCGTATAAAGGCTATATATGTCTGTTCGTGTGCATGGTCACCCGGGCAATCCATCTTGAAGCAGTCACGGACTTGACTGCCAAGGGTTTCATCGCAGCGTTCAGACGCTTTACTGCACGACGAGGTCACTGTCGAGATTTATTTAGTGACAATGGCACTAACTTTATTGGTGCAGACAGAGAGATGCGAGAAATGTTCAACAGTGCCAAGTCATCGCTGCCTGAGGAGATAGCAGCTTTGTTAACGCTGGAGCACACGACCTGGCACTTCATACCGCCCCATGCACCCAATTTCGGAGGGCTGTGGGAGGCTGGCGTCCGTAGTACAAAAGGACATTTACGTAAGGTAGTTGGAAACAGCACACTTACCTATGAGGAAATGGCGACAGTCCTGGCGCAAGTGGAAGCGTGTTTGAATTCACGACCTATCACATTGCTTAGCGATGATCCAAACGACCCTCTCCCCTTGACACCAGGTCACTTTTTAGTGGGTGAACCATTGTTAAATATACCTGATGAAAATGTTACAAACTGTAATGTAGTTGGTTTAGACAGATGGCGCTTAACGCAAAAAATTGTATCAGATTTTTGGAATAGATGGTACAAGGAATACTTAGTTAACCTAAACCAGAGATATAAATGGCATTCTAATAGTACCACTGAGCCTAAAATCAATGATGTTGTTATATTAAAAGAGGACAACATTCCTCCTGCTAAATGGATTTTAGGTAAAATCGTAGAAAAACATACTGGACCTGATAACATAACGAGAGTTGTTTCTGTAAAATGTAAATCAGGAATATTGAAACGCCCAATTAGTAAACTTTGTGTCATTACAAAATGAAAATACTTGTTAGATTATTACTGATTTTATACTTCGTTCATGTTTCTAACTAGTAATACATATTATGTATTTCATTTGTAATTGTTACTATTGTTATATAGTATAGTGTTGTGTTAAAATAATGATTTTAGTGTGTAAGGTTGCTCTAGATTTTGCCATGATAATTAAGAACTTTGTTCTTGGTGGGCGGAATGTCCAATTCATTATATATTTTTTAAGTTCATGCTATACACGCGAGTGCTATACATGCCTAATTATAGATTTAGATACAGTCCATATTGAAGTTAGTTAAAATAAAGAAACGATACCGAGCACACGTTTGTTTAACTCGAGAAGCACCCCCGCAGTAAGAAAACATCCCTATCGCCTTAACAATTAGAGTATTTATTTATTAGGATCAGATCACAATCCGATCATACGGTTTGAGTGCTGAACTAGAACGTTATCATTTTATTGAAACAATAATTAAGACTTAAATTTACATTTAACTAGAAATTGTAATATTATCTATTAAAACGAAGTGTATCTAACAACAATAGAAAAAACGGATAATATTATTGAAAATATTGTGAAAAATCTTTAGTAATCATAAAACATTGTATAAACTCGGGTAAGAATTGTCAGGAACGGCCAGACATATTTCGAACTCATATGGAGGTCTTCATCAGGGACAGCTATTCGTACTGCTACGCGACTCAAGGCCCACTGCACTGGTTTTCCCTCTCCTTGCAGCTTTCGCCCGCGGTTGGACTCTACCTCCAGAATGGAAGACTGTGGTTCTGGCGTTAATAAAAAAAAATAGACAACCTCACACAAGTCGATCTAAACCCAAATTAAGCTCAAGAAGGCTTGTGTTACGGGTACTAGACGGCGATATATATACTTATATAGATAAATATATACTTAAATGATAGTTTAAGATACGAGGAAGGACTTAGGATAGTTTCATACTGGAAATTATACCTAAAAATATTGAAATGTGAGTGAACATTTCTGTTGGGGTGCGGGAAACCTGTAGGAAATATAATTATTAGACCAAAAGCACAATTGCTTTTACATTTGCGTAAGCGCTTTTAATAATCCCTTTTATCAAGTTCCACGCGTAATACGTAGTCGCGGGCAAAAGCTAGTACCCTATAAATGATTTAAGTGTCTGATACCTTCAGTCAGTGTCGAAATTTACAGTTTTGGCGGCATAAACGGCCTTATCTTTTTATTACGTTAACTTAAAAGTTTGCTTTTTTCACAGCTTCAAGGGTTTGTAGACTTCAGTATAGGTTTTATCCATGCGTTCTTGAGATAAAGGGTCTTGACAGACAGACGGACGGACAGACCGCCAACAAAGTGACCCTATAAAGGTTTCATTTTAAGTTACGGAACCCTTAAAATAAAACATTAATAAAGCGCCATATAATTAAATCCTAAAATCTGGTATTACACGACAACTTTTGTACATTGCTATACACACAACAATACAATGATCAACATGCAAAGAAATATTAAATTGCGTTCATACGTGGTCAACACCGGGACTCGAACCCGGTATCTTTGTATTACCAGTCCAACGTCTTAACCTTTCGACCAGAGACGCATGCGTACGGTTTCAATTTCTCCATCCGTTTTGATCTCTGTACAAAATTTATTTCTGAAAGGTACTTTATTAAGAAAATCATTTCAAAAACATAATTGACGACGCGTTTGGCTCGGTTTGTAGACACCTGCCTACTGAGCCGGCGGTTCCGGGTTCGAATCCCGGCCGGGGCAAATATTTGTGTGATGAACTCATATATTTTGTGCTTGGGTCATGGTTGTTCTATGTATTTAAGTATATATTTATCTATATATAAGTACGTATATCGTCGTCTAGTACCCATAACACAAGCCTTCTTGAGCTTAATTTGGGACTAGACCGATGTGTGTGAGGTTGTCCGATATTTATTATTATTATCTCCTTTATTCATTTATATTTATCATTATTTATTTTATTATTATTAATTGTCATTCGAAATAAAATATTAACGTATTGTACACATTAGGTACGTTTGATGATATAGGCGTACCGTACGCCTATATTATCAAACAGCCATCATGCTAGACCTTTGGCCCTTCATTAGCATATAGAATAAACTAACACCTGTATTAAGGATTTGATTTACCTCTTTATAATGTTCTCATAGTTATAATGTCATAAATCATAAACTTTAGGGCAATGGGACTCTAGGGTCGTTTTAATCCTTAAAAGCTGACTTAATAATCATGACTTTTGAATACATTAGCTGCATCGTATATGGATTGAAATACTGTATTTGCTACCTATGCTTTCTACGCTTACAGTAGACTGTAGTCGATATACGGCATTTAATGACAGCTCAAATGAGCTACTCTTTATGAAATGTCAACAACGATCTGTTATACACCGCGCGGCGAACGATGATTCCTATGACACCTGTCATCTCAGTACATTTTTCCAATTATAGGTTATAAAATGTACTGACATTACAGACTGTAGTCGTTCGCCATGCGGTGTATATTATGAAGTTTCTATGAAGATACTGGCTTGTGACGTCATACAAATGAGTAGTCAAAACACGTCTTCTTTTTAGTTTTTGTCCAATTAAAAATAGTATAATGTCAAAAAGTTAGTGGTAATTTATTTGGTCCCGTGTATTTTCGAATATGCGTTTAGTGGTTTCAATGATAGAATTTATTTTCACTATAGTCACCTACCGTATTGTAGACCACCAAAGTAGGCAGTAGGTAGGGATAACTTTAGAAAGAGATTAGGCGAAAACTGTAGAAAGGGGGTTTTTGAACCTGAGACTATTCGGTCACACGTCTATTTTATTTTCAATATGCACAACATTGCCTTGATTTGTAAGGGATTAGTTAGGAAAAAGAAAAACCGGCCAAGAGCATGTCGGGCCACGCTCAGTGTAGGGTTCCGTAGTTGCTCATCCTTCACAATAAACTGCTGTTTTAAGCCCGAGGTTTAAGTTAAGACAGATTTTAAGCTCTATAAAAAGGTCGTAAACGCCCTAGAAACTGTAATCACTTATTACCTTCTGGAAGTCAACTTACGACCTTTTAAAGAAAAAATATGAAATTTGGCGATAACTCAAAAACGGCTTGACCGATTTTGTTCAATATAGTTTTCATTGAAAGTACTTATAAGGCCGCATTAACATGAATTTTTCCATATTTTTTTGACTTGTGGTTCAAAAGTTAGAGGGGGGGGGACACAATTTTTTTTATTTTCGGAGCGAATATTTACAAAACTACTGACTTTATCAAAAAGTAATGTTTGAAAACCCCTATTATTTTCAAGAGACCTATTCAACGACACCCCACACACTAGGGTTGAAACGAAAAAAAAAAATCACCCCCACTTTAGGTGTTCGAGAGGTACCCGAAAAAAAATTTTTTTTTTAGTTTTTATTTTACCGTTTTGTCGGCGTGATACATACACATACTCATACCAAATTTCAGCTTTCTAGTACTAATGATCACGGAGCTAAGCCGCGGACGGACGGACAGACGGACAGACGGACAGACGGACAGACGGACATGGCGAAACTATAAGGGTTCCTAGTTGACTACGGAACCCTAAAAAATGATTGAACCAAATATCACATCGAGGTTTTTGTTTTTTTTTTTATTTTTTAAATAAAACGTTTACTGCAGACACCGGGAACGAAGGGCTTGCCGGGTGAGTAGGTACAGACGGCCGCCCGTGGGGCGGCCAGATAGTGATACGAACCTGGCAAGCCACTTTCACCGGAACACCCAAAAATTACGAAGTTTCATTTATCCGAATTTTCATAATACCGAAAGCGCTATCACGCCAAACGATGATATTTGCTGTGGATGAGATTTGCTATGTGACACAATCACAGACAACCCCCACTAGACGGAGCATGTACTCTGACCCGCGCGCATTAACGATATGGTACGGCAGAACATTAAAGTATCAACACGGCGGCCACCGTTTAGTTGCGTCCATGTCTATGAGGTCTCTGTACACCACGTAACACTACAATTTACCATGTTATTTATTTAATTTCTTTTTTCGTTGACGTATGCATGGATCATAAACAAGGACTCAACTAAACGGTGGCCGCCGTGTTGATACTTTAATGTTCTGCCGTACCATATTGTTGGTGCGCGCGGGTCGCCTTACATGCTCCGTCTAGTAACAATTTAATTAGGTTAGGTTAGGGTTATAATATGGTATCCAAAAAAAGGCAAGAATTTTCTCCAGAATATGGTTTCCGGATTTACGAAAATTCGGAATAGTGATGCATTCGGACAAATAAAATGTCGGAGTTTTGTAGTGTTCCCCTCTCAAACAAAAAATATTATTCAGCTGTTTAGCCTGTTCATAAGCACAGACGCCATGTTAAAAAAAATACTTCCCGGCTTAGGTCTTCTCTTTTGTATGAAATTCCTTTACCGTTCTCTCGAGTCGTTCCGCCCGGAACGTGATATAGTTGCCGGCAAAGTTTTAGAACAAAAATGGCGGATCTGCGCATGTACATTTGTACGTAAATCGGCTACTGCACAGTCAAGGTCATGCAGAAGTTTGCCGGCAGCTGTACTTGGCATTTATTGGTTAAAAATAAAACAAAATATTTATTCTGACGTTCAATACGTATATTTATTTCTTAAACAACACCTTAATATTATTATTTACACAACCATATCCATTTAGACTAAGTATTAAAAACAAAATGTAATCTTTTATTAATTTGTAATAATTAAACAACATGATCTAAGCTTTATTTAGTTTTATTATAATAATAACTATTCAAACGCGTTACATATAGCGAAAAATGATTTTGGTTTTTACCTTTTACAAATCGCTAATCATAACAAAATTAATACATATTTAAAAGGGCACATATTAAAAAAAAGTACATTACAGATTTTTAATAAAAAGGTAGTCTTTACATAAGTTCCTCGTACTTTTAAACGTTTATGCAGAAAAGGACGTAAGTCACTAAAATCGTCTATAACATGTGCCCTTTCGAAATTAAGGTTTTATAGGAATTACGAAACCACATTTTTCGCATAATGAAACGCCTGGCTTAACCCGATTTATTATTCTATTCACTAAATACAATAGCAATATTTAAATTTATAAATGCTTTCAAATGAACGTGGTCTCAAGGTTCCGGGATGTCACAATATAAGTATTAACAGTATAATGTCTTCATACAAACGCTTCGGTTAGCGCTCAAGTTCTATGAGTGACACATGTGACTAAAGCGTATAAACAGACTAAACTAAATAAAAATATACAAGTACCGTTCATATTTAAATGCCTTAACAGAATTACTTGTCAACGGATTATCTCCATCAGATTTGATGGTAGATTTTAATAAGCATTTTTACGTCACGTTTTTTTTGCGGCACGCAGCGGCTATACAAGTGAGCGAGATGCAGCCCTCAAACCTTCCGCTCCTTTAGCCGCTGCTCGTCAGTGCCGCTGGCCGTATGAGAAATGGTTTCGGTACCTACTATTTCAGTGCGTTGCTACTTACAAACTGTTATGATATCTATAAATACTAGTGCTGGTGCCAACCAATACGGTTGTATGAAGTTGGTTTACATACATACACATATTAATTGTTTACTATGTTAACTTTGCTTGACTGCCGTTAAAAAATATGTTCGTGAGTTAAAATAAAATGCAAAAAGATCTGAGGCTACACTCGATGTTCGTCGCCTAAAGACATGTGACCAAAATAAAATATTACCATTATGATAATATGTCCAAGCCCCTTTATTTAATTCATAATATTATAAAGCACACATCAGAACCATTATAAGCATCATTATGTAACCGTCTTATCTTCTATCTAATTGCAGAATAACAACATAAACTCTTTAGTAAGAAAATCGCAATGGGATAGTATGTTCCATACAAAGGTATACTACAAAGGTTATCCAAGTGTTTTATTAATATTTACAGCCTTTTATTTACTCGAAATATAATTAAAAATAGATTAAAGCATCGAGTTAATTATAAAATCGATGGATCAATCATTTTAACGATCAATAATTATAAGTAGAGTAATATTAAGAAGTAAGTATTTATTTACAATGTTTCTAACGTAACACATAATATTTTATATTACTGTGCAATTTTATCGTAGCATGTTTTACATGATATCAAAGAAATAAAGCAATAACATTTCACAGATGTCATACCGAGTAACAAGGAGAAGACATTGTTCTTATTCATATATGATTCTCGTTTCACGTTTTTACCGTTAAATATAACATGATAATCTATCGTATTTCACCCCAACTTCATACCTTGCAGCTTCGTGTAGGATGTAGTTTGCCTGTATGCGTCTATCTGTTTGCAGTATATTAGAATATGTTTGGTGGTTTCTTCTGCGTACATGCATGCTCTGTACAAGGGACCGTCTGTTGCACCTAAATATTTGTATGTAATAAATACAAATGTTTCTGCTTTTTGCTGTCTGTTGTAAGTACACCCTACACGACGGTAAAAGCAATGTCAAGGTATTACTGGATTTCGTATAGGACTTGGGGTGGAATAATTCATTTTTATACACAAATTAGGAACGCTGGATATCGAATTGCGGGAAATCCCAAGCTAAACTAAAAGTTCGCCAAGCTAAACAAAACATTACTCAAATCGTTACGCGTTTCTTGTATACGCTATTCAATAACATCGAACCATTATGAAAATACCATAGATTGATTTACATAATATTTATCCCAGATGCGTATCAAATTTCTTATCAGCTTCTGTGGCCCAGTTCTGCCTCGAAATGAGTCCTATTCATACAAATCAACTGTGTTAAGATCCGCGTATTGCAATCACGCTACACATTTTTACTTATCTGATTGCTGACCTTTGAAAGCGAGCTGTGTACAAGTGAATTAACAATAACCGTGCAAATTGGCTTTATTTTACCCTTATTCATAATTTCAATACTATTCCGAACCGATTGTATATATATGCTTCCTCTATTAAAACAATAAAGCATTCCACCTTCATGGATCCTGTTTGTGTTTGTATGTTTATTTGCACACATTAAAAAAAGAAGTGTCTCACCTTTATCTGACATCAGTGTCATAGTGATTAAACTGCAAAATTAATGTTTTACTGAGAAGAATAGAGAATATATTTCCCATCAAAAGATGACGTTGGATAATCATAAAGTAAACACTTGACAGACTATCCAAGAAAGTTTTACGACTTAACTACTTACCCGGCCACGACATAGGCGGTTAGCGGTAGTTATAAATGGCGGTCGGCGGCGGCGAAAGGTCTCTTACAACTCTGCCCTACTGGGATACCATGACAGTATCCCTCGTAACACAAAAATGCGGTAGCCAAACTTTGCCAAGGTACCTAAATAATGTCCATACATTACAATATGAATCCAGTAGCTGGCGCCACCGCTGTGGTTTTGATGAGTCAAGGCATTTAGGGTGCGTCTCCACTGAACCGGAGCGGAGCGGAGACCTGCGGGATTGACCATACACCTGAGTTGAAATCTGTATCTCAGCTCCGCTTCACTTTTGTTATTGGTCGATTCTACAACTCACTAAAATTGCGTTGGCTCAAACGTTACTTCTCCTTATTCTGGACTACGCTGACATCTCCTATCTCGATCTTACAGAGGAGCAACTTAATAAGCTTGAGCGCATTCAAAATGTTGGCATTCGGTTCATATTTGGGTTACGCAAATAATATGACCATGTATCTAGTTTCCGTTCTCAGCTCAAGTGGCTCCCAATCCGTTTTCGTCGTAACTCTCATATTCTTGCTCTTCTTTTTAATATACTTTTTCATCCTGCAACTCCCCGCTATCTCAAGGAGCGTTTCACTTATCTCACTTCTGCTCGATCTGCCCAAAATTTGCTCCTTGCCGTACCTTCTTCCGTCTCAAATTTTTATAATAATTCGTTTACTTTTAAAGCTGTCTGTTTGTGGAACTCCTTGCCTGTGAGCTTAAGGCGCGCTAAATCTCTTGTTTCTTTCAAAACTCAACTGAAAGAACATTATCTATCCCTTTCATAATTCGTATTTTATTCAAATGGTCCTATTACCTGTTGGCTGAATGTATGTATGTATTTATGTATTTATGTATTTATTGTTTATTATATTTATGTGTTTATTTGTTTTTTATGTATATATTATTATTATTTTCCGATTTTTGCACCGCCTAATAACAAAATCTTATTTTTTTCAAGTTCTCCACTACCCAAAGGTTGTCTGGAAGAGATCGCTCTTTAGCGATAAGACCGCCTGTTGTTTACCTCTAATTGTAATTTCTTGCATTGTATTTCTCCTGTATATTTTATGAGGTGTGCAATAAAGAGTACTTGTATTGTATTGTATTGTATTCTACACGTCTCCGCTCCGCTTCAGTGGAGACGCACCCTTACGCGAAAAGCCGGAGCATGGTTACTTGGTCCTATAGCCATCCTTTGCCGCTACCGCTTGCCGCTGATAGCTTGGCATAAGTATGTTGTTTGTGCGTTCTATAAAACTTAATGTGTGAGTGAAGTCGTTAACTTTGTTATCGTGTTTTGATGGTCCTTGCTGGATGTATTTAGCAACTAAAGAGAGGGGAATAGTTTTCACCCAATAACTATATAATTGTGGTCATTGTATCTATGAAATTAAACCTAAAATAGAGCGATGGCACGTTAGTAAAATGAAATATATTCAAGTAAATCATTAGAATCAAGTAAATTTCGAAACTACATTAAATTTTTGCTGTAAAATTTTTATAAATCATCATTCTTGGTCCAGATCGAGGGCAAACTTATTGGAAGTCACTAGGGCCCTTCCGACTCAGTCCAACTCTGCCACAATAAGTTAGCTATCAAGAAGAAAACTAGTTTATTGCGGCGTTTATTATAAGTCAAAGTACTGCGACAATTTTATTTTAGGAGTCTGGAATCAACCATCCTCTTGTCTTTAGTTGGAATTCAAGCAACAACTGAAAACGCTTTTAAATGTTAATGGAAAAGTTATTGAATGAGCCAAGCGAGACCAATCATGGCCGGAGTGGTGAATAATTTGTGAGATTGTTGTGCATAGCGATTCGAGAAATTAAAATTTTAAGCGATGTTTCATTCGAGTCTTATAAGTTCTTGCGCTTAACTTATACGGTTTCATTAAGAATGTTTTAACGAAATTTTTTGCAGCTTTTATGAAGAATATTAAAGTTAATGGCTAGAGCCGGACCGTGTTCTTGGCATTAAGTTGGAGGGCTGTTGTTGATAAAAATGATTTGATTTAAAGACTCTTTTTTGGAATAAAAAGAGTTATCGTGTTGAGATATAATATGTATGTCTCAGCACGAGTAATATTACAATTTATCACCTCACCATCAGTAGGTACCATTTTGTTTTGATAGTAAGTTTGGCCTCATTTAACCTTTACCAGATCAGTAGTTTGCAGCAGTTCTTGTTTTCTTTATACCACGACGGTAACAGACAAGAATGCGGCTGATGGTAAACTTACTGTATATCCATTTAAATTTTGTATCGAAAACTAAATGGCGGTTGAAACGCTTCTGAGAATAACCCCTGTACATTTAATGACGCAACTTCAAACAGATTTAGCGGTTAACATGCGCATTATAACTTTAATCTAAGGATCGAGAAGGATTTAGCGTTACGAGCAAGCATTAAGTGTTTAGAGAAAGATAACGTAACCTTCAAAATGTTCTCAAGTGTCGAATGACCTTGAACTTGGCAGTTGCGAACAACCAACAATGGAAATGAGACTCGGGTAATCGAGAAGTTGGCATTAATTCGATTTGAAGGAGATGTTGATGAGGAACTTGAAAAACAATGGTAACTTGATGGTAATCACGTGAATGTTAAATAAGATACCGAATTTAGGCGAATGCGAAATTGGTAAATTCAGCAAAAGTAGTTTCAACTGATCGAAGCAGTCAACTTTTTTGACGTGATAAGGTCTTATAAATCGATGAACGCTGGCTGCACGCATGAAAAATCATGACTCATTGTCACGTTCCGCCTGAGCCAAGAGTGCAAGTGAGAGCGCGGAACAAGCGATAGAGAGGCACGATCGGCCTAAGCGTTCGGCTTGTGACGCATCTATTTATCTCTCTTCTACTCCATCGGCCGGCATACGTTATCACGTAAAATTATCGTCCGTAAACTGATTTTACAGACGGCCAATTTTTTAATAGATATGTACTGTACAGTCAAGGAAATTGGAACAAGTAGTTTTTTCTCTCTTGTCACAATGACAATAAGGGTCAAAAAGATAAGCGTTTCAGTTTCCTTTACTGTACTTGTATTAAAATATAAACACAACAACTACAAAATGTATGTACAAGCGTACTTGTATAATCTAATTATTCTAATAAATCTACTTGAATAATCTAATTCTGTCAAATCAAGCACATAAAATTAACATTTTCCACACATTTAACCAATTGATTTAAAAATTAAAATTTATATAATCACGTTACTTTTATTAACTGTCTTCTATCGCATAGCCTGTCAACTTTAATATATAATAATGAGCAGAAAATCAATTGCATATTATTTGTGAACCAATAGAAAATGGAAAAAATATATGCAAATTTTATTTGGCATCAAACATCAACACAAACAGTAAACAAGATAGCGCATATTATCGTCTTTACAAATAAGATTCGTTAATGGAATATTCCCGATGGTATTTACTTCAAAAATGGTCTCCATCATTTGAATGATTGAGTGAGACAACTAACAACAACATGTTTCTCCTGTAACCAAACAAATGAAATATACTTTTGATCGATCACATTTTCTGTCACAATCTCGTTAATTTTGGCATTTATTTTGAATATATATTAAGTTTTTTGAATAAAAATTATTATTTCTTAAAAGAGACTATTCATCATAAAGACAGATGCTTGGGGATTAATGAAATACATTGAATGAATGTTATGTTCTGTACCTGTATATTTAGAGTACAAACCGCGAATTATCATAATGATTTAGAACAATGTCAACTTATTTCATACACGGTGTCACAAATGTGGGGCTTAAACTCAGATCATAAACCCTTTAGTAGCTATTCGACCTGCGACTGCTTTCCTATGTCGTTTCTACAAAGACAGTCATGCTCCTTATTATTAATCCGTAAATGGCGGCTCGAAGCTTGTGCCAATATCAGTTTTTTGGTTTATAACCAATGCATGACTTCCGTGTTAAAACTCTATCAAAAAAATTAAAAATAAGTTATTAAAACATTATTACTTCGTAAAAATGACAGGGACAACGTCAAATGTGCAAAAAGAATCTTAAGGTAAGTATTCATATTTACAATTAACATTACGTCGTAAACTGTTTAACATAACTTATTCGTAGATGAGATCTAAGATTTTAAATGTTATAAACGTAAATAATTATGCATTAGATTACTAAAAATATGAAGGAATCCGTAGTCGAATTTTTTAAGATATCGAATAATACAGAGTTTGTTTATTTTTGTTATTTTTCTTCAGGGTGTTCTATGCAAGCAATAGATGTTATCTTTCCGATCTCATATCAATGAATTTACAATAATAAAATTCGCGTAAAAACTAATTAGTTCTTTTGCTTTGGATTTCAGAATTGTACAGTCATTTCTTTCATTTATGAAGTACAAACTGTATTTATTGATTTGTCACTTTGTTTTTGATTGACTGAATGCACAATGATTTGTCATTTAACACGCATGTATATTTGTATAAGTCAATCTGTTTATAAAGTGACAGATACTATTACATTTCAATTTTATTATCATACTAAGTACAGTAAAGGTGTACCTTTTTGGCCTTTAGTGTCATTGTGACAAGTGCAAAAGGGTACGTTTTTTAATTTCTTTGACTGTAAATCACAAATTCAATATTAATTTATCTTATTCGTTTTATGAATTATAAAACAAACGGGTAATACTCCACTAAAATAACTTATACGTCATCCAATTCAAGTTTTGATTCTTTAAACACCCTGTATGAGAGCCTTCGAAGAGGCTATTGCGAATGATTGAAAAATAGATACATATTATTAAAAAACGGCTTCTATTGAATTTAACGTTTGAGATTCCATAAAATATCACCAAGAAAGCTGTGAATTCTCGATACCGGACAAAAACGGTCTTAAAATTACAACTTTACAATATCCATGGTTTGGACCAAATACTACATTCATAGTGAAACGGGCCACGATTCTTTAATACTCGATTTTAACTATGTATATTTTTACCAGGTAAGTAAATAAGCCAATGCTTGACATGGTTCATTTGGTTCAACGGTTGTCATCTTCCACCTTAAGATAGCATTCGGATCTTGGCGACCGCGACGGGAAACCGTAACCCGTGGCTTTCTATGAATTCCTATGAATGATGACCAACAGAAGCGATCGCATCGTGTGACTAGTAGGTTGCTTGCATCCATCGGCGTTTCATAGTGATGATGATGATGTCCTCTTCATCGGGTCCGATGACAGCGACTTCAAGTTGTAGGGCTCGTAGGACTCCTACGACGATAGGCGCGGATATGACTCGCAAAACCCAGTTATTTGGTGAAAATCCGGTCACAACGCGGGCAGTGGAGCTCACCACGGACATTGTAAGTGTATGCATAAGATGGCCTCGGTCGCGCCTTACGCTCTTGACGTTTCATATCCAGCGCTTCGAGACGCGCCTCTTCAAACTCCTTCACTCTAACGCGTACAGTTGACCGCCAAACATCCCGTTTACGACTCATGGCTTCCCATCCATCAGGAGATATACTGCTGGCGGTAAGGTGTCTCTTAAGTACATCCTTGTAACGGAGATGCTGTCCCCCAGCTTTACGCGTGCCTTCTGAAAGTTGAGAATAGAAGATTGCTTTCGGCAGACGGTTATCCTCCATACGGACGATATGGCCACACCATCTCAGTTGGTTCTTCATCAGCATTGCCTCCATGCCGTGCATATGTGAACGTCTCAGGATGTCCGTGTTCGTCACACGATCCTCCCATTTTATCCTCAGGATGTTGCGGAGACAATTCATATGGAAGGAATCTAATTTCTTGATGTCCCGTCTATAGAGACACCATGTCTCAGAAGCATACAGCAAAACTGGCAATACAATGGCTTTGTACACGGACAGCTTAGTAGCGAGTTTAAGGTCATGCGACTTCCAAATCCGCTGATTTAGCTTGCCAAACGCAGACGCAGCCCTCGCGATGCGTATTGAGATCTCCGCATCTAGACGATTGTCATTACTTATTTCACTGCCAAGGTACCGGAAGCGGGACACCTCGTCCAGAACGCTGTTACCCAAAAAGATGTCAGGCTTAACAGGCTCGATTCCGCGTGGAGTTTGCACCATTATTTGCGTCTTGGATTTGCTAATGGTTAAACCAAACTTTGAACAGGAGGCTTGAAGATGACTAATGTAGGTTTGGAGAGCAATGGGGCTATTGGCCATGAAGCAGGCGTCGTCCGCGTATAGTGCTTCAAGAACCTTGAATTGTTGGCATTTGCCCTTAGCTCGAAATCTTGATAAATCAAACAAGCCTTTATCCGTTCGTACGGTAATAGAAATGGGGTCCTGACAGCATCGAACAGCATCAGATATAACCGCATCGAAGAAAATGCCAAACAATGTTGGAGCCAGTACACAGCCTTGTTTTACGCCGCACGTGACCTGGAAACCCTCAGAAAGGCTATCATCAAACTGCACCCTCGCCTGCATAGAATCGTGAAATTGACGAACTGTGTTCACGAATTTAGCGGCGTTTCATAGTATTTAATCCATGAAACGCGGGCAACGGGATTCTGTCAATCATCATCCATAGTAATTCATATAAAGCAAAGCTGCGGTGGCCCGTCGCGCCGCGTCGCGGCCAATGCCATCTTTAGTTCAAGTCAATAGAAAATACAGAACGGCTTATCCAGTGAAATTAGGATGTCAAACATTAGTAAACTTACCAAAAATGTGTATGTAACCTAGAGTTCTATAGTTAAACATCAGTAGTATTTAAAAAATGGCATTAGCATGTATCTGTTGTCACTAGCAGCCCATGAGTGTGACGATGACGCTCAGCAGGGCCGCTGACAGAGGATACTGGAGACGGAGCTGACCCCCATGTTGCATGGCTGCTGGGTGTTCTCCTGAGGACAAAGAAGCCACTTAAACTACGAATAATAATCTCCTAGAGTAAGGGATATTTTTGATACAGGACTTTTTTATAAACGGCACAACATAGTGGCTCTACTTCGCCTGATGGTAAGCAAAAAGGGGAGCCCAAGTCACAATGGCAACTGACGAGAAACCAACGGTGCCATGTCAGTTGACACTGCCATGCTGGCCCGAGAGATGCTTCTTCACGCTTCGTTTGAAGGGTCCCAAGTTATAAGAAAGAGGAAACAAGTAAGGACTTAAGTTGACTCGACTGTTTATCTTGGGCATCTATGGGGATGTGGTCAGATTTGTGTAAACTTAAAATGCATGTGAAGGAAACTAGCTAACGAAATGTCAACAGAAAATTATGACATCCTAAGGCTCCCAAAGCCCAAACCAGTAACCAAACAGTGAACAGTGTACTATCGTTAAGTATAATGAATAGTGAAATTTAATAGTTATAAGTATGTGAAAGTGTAGTGATCAAATTGACCAGTCTTGTGCGAACATACAAGAGCAAGTTGCAGTGCCAGTGGTATTAGGTACTTGAAACTTACTAGAGATAAATACCTATATTCAAAACTGTGTGTTCAATACAATAACTTTTTCGAGGCTGGTTAGAAACTAACATGCAAAACAGGAAACAGTTTACATAAAATAACTATCAAAGCTGTATACATTTTATCATTTGGAAGGCTCCAATTCCTTACATTGTAGCTGTGTTCAAATGAAACTTTTTATGGTCCATGAAGATTATTACTTCGCAACAATGATGTTCAGAATGCGACATGCCTGTTAAATTTCAAGCTTCATTCGTCTTTGGAAAAGTGTTTGCTACGTTTTACTACACACTTAGAATAAATATACGACGCGTTTGGCGCAGTTTGTAAACCACCTGCTTACTGAGCGGGACCGCCAGCTCAGTAGGGTTCAAATCCCGGCCAGGCCAATATTTGTGTGATCAACTCTAATATTTGTGCTTGGGTCATGGTTGTTCTATGTATTTAAATACATATTTATCTATAAGTACGTATATCGTCGTCTAGTACCGATTAGGGCTCTCGGTCGTGTCCGGGTTTCGTGTACCCGTTTCCGTGTACCCGTTTCTCTGTTACACGGAAACGGGTTTCTGGCCCGTTTGGAACGTGTAATAAAGACCCGTGTAATTAAGACCCGTGTACCCGTGTACCCGTGTACACGGATCTCAATCACACGCGGGTCCGACCCGCCGTCGACGTGTTGTGGCCATCTTACGGTTATTCTTTTAAAAGCTATGGAGTGAGAAATGGAGTATAATAATCAGGGATCGTACTTTTTCTAGCATTTTTGGTGCAATAACGTCAAATGACACGACAGCGACTTTAGTTTGTCGACGTGTATAATAGAATTGACGTTTAAATTTATGTAATATGACGTTATAGTTAAAAATAAAACGATATTTTTTACTTAATCAGTTATTAAAATTGTGTAAATTCCTCAAATTTTTCGGAGGGTATAAATATGAACTATAATCTCATATAAGGATTTATTGCAACTGTGTTAGATATTTCCTCATATGTATAATAAATTAATCCTTCATTGCATTATGCATATTGGGTTGGGCTTAACATGTTCTGAGAATATTTTCTGTATTTGCGATTTGTTTAATACGCTAATTTATTTATTTTCACCTCACTAGCTCGGAAAGCCCAGTTTGTTTGTTTGATATCTATTGAGAAAATCGCTTTTTATCCACATGTGAAGAAAGAGTTTTGACGTTTCAACGCAGCTAAAGTAAAATTTGACATGAGCTTATTTTCTGAAAAATCCCGTTTAAAATACCTACATGAAAGCTAATTAGACCTTAGTTTTAATAAATGGCAAATTGGTTGATTATTGCAGATATTTTTCAAAGATATAGTACAAACCCTTATTCCTTTTTCCTCGCTGTAGTGAGGTGAAAAGTTTTGTGTTATACTCGGGCGAAAAGTTATTTTACGTCTCGTGTATTGAAACACTCGCTACGCTCAGGATTCTATTTTGAACCACTCGCTTCGCTCGTGGTAAATCATAGGATCCTTTCGCTAGCTCGTGTTTCAAATAAACACTCGCGGGTAAAATACAACTTTCCCCCCTTGTATAACAAATAACTATTTTTGTTGCTTAATTTTATTAAATGAAAGCGGCCTCTCCTTCAACTTTAACGAATAAAAGGTCTTCCAGGCCTAATGTCAAAACAACTTGTAAGTATTATCAGTAAAATTGTCGCGGTTAATTTATGACGATAAACAATGGGTATTGTCGTTATCTGCAAGTGCAGCTGCAGTGCAACCCTAATCCTATTCATAATCTAATCTTAAAAAAAGTCGCCATAGCAGGTAACGTAAGAAGGTAGGTAGGTATGACAACTTTTTGCACCTAACACCATAATGTTACATCCATTATGCAAGGTGTTAGGTATTAATCAGTACCAGAGATGGGCAAAATGTAATCGACTAACAACTAACGATTAAAATTAACAGAATTAATTGTGATTGACGATTGAAAACGACGACTGATCAATCTTAGTTGTATAGAGTGCAACTAATTTAGTTGCCGATTGATTTCGGACAACTAAACTTTGTGATCGACTAATTAGTTAGACTATTTTTCCACGACTAATGTTAGAAGCAAATTGAACGAAAAACTTGGTATGTCTATGTTAATGTAATGTAATGTAGGTATGTCTATGTAAGCTATAAAATGGATTAGTAAAGTAGGTATATTTTTTTCCTCCTTCATAGCTACATCGTTCGCTTTCTTATTTTTTACCTAGGGTCCGTGCCCTTAAACCTTTACCTAAATTTGCTGTAATAATCGTAAGAGAATCGTAATAAGTAATAATCACCTAGAATCTAAAATGACAGAACCTAGAATCTAGAATATAATATAATATGACCTAGATACCTCAAAACATCTATGAGTATGAATTTATGAAGCATGAGCCTTACATGGAATAGCCTGATCGATCAATTCGCTGCCGCTCCAATATATATATTGGTAATAGCGCTAATAAATAAAATATGTCATGTTGATATATTTAAATGTAGAATGACGCAAGGAAAATGTACAATAGTTAATGCTGAGATTTCTTTACAAAGAGGTTTAAATATTGTAAATGACCACACGGTGAAAACAAAATAGACCGCAACAAAATAGATAATAAACAACATGCAGATGTTTAATTCAATAGAACGTGTTATTTTTAGAAGATTTGTCGGCACTTGCACCAAAATGCAACAAACAACTTCCAGGTAAGTAGGATTATCCCATTGTTTTGTCGCCGCGTGACACTAAACAGAGTTGTACTAATGACACAGACAGCAAAATATTGATAATATCTAGGTATGTCTATAATTTACTCAGTATCGTATAGGACTTTACAATACTCGTTAAAACTAGTACTTTAAGTATCAAAATATTAATAGAGCACCAACTACTATATTGTTTGCGATTTGTAAACATTGCAGTTTTTCGTTATTTATCCTTATAATATTGTTAATATGGCCCATAATATTGCATTGTCATTCAAACGTTACAAATTAAACTTGATATATACATAATTTTAGCTCAATCGGTTGAAGATATCTGCTTCAAAATAAGTTGCAAAATTCTACCCAAACCAACATAGATACAAGTGATACAACATACGAGTACCTACAATGTACATACCTACTCGTAGTTACATATTGCAAGTTAAATAAAAATGCAAAAACGAGCGGCTGCGTAGTTTTAATAACGATTTAATCGTGAAATTTAGTCGATTGAAACTAAAACTAATTCAATTGTTAGTCGAAGATTCTCACAACTAATTTAATCGCGATAAAAATTACGAATGATATTTTTAATCGATTGATTAGTTAACTAAAAAATTAATCGATTAACGCCCATCTCTGATCAGTACCCTAATAGTGATTATAAAAAAGCAGAAAAAAATATTTTATACGACGTTATTCGATCTTTTTTCCTCCGTACGTAATAATATAAAATCAGTTTTTCATTCAATAATGAACAAATTATCCGTTTCATTTCAACTTCAACTCAAATAATAACTGGTCCGGGCCGGGCGGGTCGCTCAGACGTGTATTCAATACCCGAGTGAAGGCGCGAACCGCGGATCCGGATCCAAACTTAGAAACGTTTCCTAGAGGACACGTTTCCTAGAGGGTCCGTGTCGACCCGTTTCCGAAGGAAACGTTTCCTAGCCGGTTCGTGTAGATCGGGTTGTTAGTACCGCCGGTGTTAAGGACCCGTGTACACGTTTCCGCGTGTAACACGGATACCGGGAGCCCTATACCGATAACACAAGCCTTCTTGAGCTTAATTTGGAACTAGATCGATTTGTGTGAGGTTGTCTGATACTTAGTAAAAAAAAAAAAAAAAATGTGCCTAGACCACCACGATTTGCGAAAAATGAAGCCATTTTTGTTTTATGTGCGCGTGACTGCAGTTGTTTTGCTTGTGACATAACTAGGTTCTTAGGCGTATTTATTCTAAGCCTACATAGGGTGACATAGGTATATACTTATTACATTCTATATTACGAGAGCACTGCTGTCAAGCAGAGGTCGTGAGTTCGATTCCCACTAGTATTATAGTGGATTGCGAAACATTTTAGTTTCTTCTAAATTAAATGTATCATTTACTCAAAGGATAACTAAAAGAAATCCCTTAATAAGTATAATAATATAAATAATAATCCCTTGGTAAGTTGGTCTGTGTATATGTTTGTTGTTTATAGAAGTTTTATAAATTGTTTATGTTATGGACAATAAAGTGTTTACATACATACATAGATGATCCTTTTGATCTATATATAAAAAAGAAAACATGTGGTAGGTATCACCACAACAACAGGATAAACATTAATTCTCGCCAATATATGTATTTTAGTTCTTTTATTAGCAATGTACCTGGCTATGTCTTATGAATTTCACATTTAGAAATCTTTATTTATAAAACGTTTCATTTGAAACCTTTGAAAACGTTTTCAGAAGATAGGAGAAGGTAGGTAGGAAACAGGCCATTTGTTTATTACACCTACATAAATATTTCTTTATACAAAACATTTTTCATAGACATTTATAATTAACTACCGTGTATAAAAGACGAGAAAACATTTGCGGCTCCTTATCCGTTCATAAATTATGTTTTTTCCGTCATTTTTCTCTATGATCATACATTTTCTTAATAATTATATTCTCAATGTTACTAGTTTAAAACAGGCAAGGCTACTGCGATTTGTTGGTATACATATGAAACCTACAGTTAGAATTTATTTCTTGTTTCAAAAACTACTCAAAATTCACACATTGTTTTTTCGACTGCACGCAATGAAAGCTCGAAATAGCTATGTTTCTATCTAGAACTCAGGGAAAAGTATTATTCACCTTAAGAAGTTAGGTGAAGTTATCAATATCCCACCAAAAACATTCTGTAAAAAACTAGCCAAGTCTCGATGGAGCCGCTTGTTTATCTCTAAAAAGGAATGAAATCTAGACAAAGTCGTACCAAGTCTACGGTTCCTTACTGCGATTTCTTTATTATTATAGTTAATGTTGTGTGACTAGGCCGTTGAAGGGTACACCAGTATGGGCTATTATCTCGCTTAACAAACATAGGTAGTTACAAAAGATATTAATAACAATTATTTATTTCATCCACAACAATTCGGTTTCACACAAGGCCGTTCTACTACAGACGCGGGAATAAACTTGATAAAATATATCTTCGAAGCTTGGGAGGAAAAAAAAGATACGATAGCCATATTTTGTGATTTATCAAAGGCCTTTGATTGTGTTGACCATCAGACTCTGCTAACCAAACTAAATCACTATGGTATTAAAGGGAAGTCTCTGGACTTATTGAAATCGTATTTGTCAGATAGAGTTCAGAGTGTACTAGTAAATGGAACTAGATCGGCAGGGTCTCTTGTTAGAATAGGTGTTCCCCAAGGATCAATTCTAGGTCCTATCCTCTTCCTAATTTATATTAATGATCTACCATTCATGGCGGAACACCTATCCAAAATAATACTCTTTGCAGATGACACGTCGTTAATTTTTAAAGTCAAAAGAGGATCTCAGGATGTACGCATTATAAATGATGCTCTTCAACGGGTCCATGAGTGGTTTACGGCAAATAACTTAGTACTAAATTCTAAAAAAACTAAATGTCTACACTTTAAGCTTCCCAATATTAAACATTGTGTACAAGGTTTGAAAATTAATGGGGAGGATTTGCAAATTGTGGAAAACACGGTCTTCCTGGGTATAACTGTCGATTCTAAACTGCAATGGGGCCCTCACATTGCAATACTCGCAAAAAAATTGAGTTCGGCTGTATATGCTGTGAAAAAGATAAGGGCATTAACCGATGAGGATACTGCAAGACTCGTCTATTTTGCTTACTTTCACAGTGTCATGTGCTATGGATTGTTATTGTGGGGCAGAGCTGCAGATGTGGACGCAATTTTCATATTACAGAAACGAGCGATTCGTGCAATATATGGAATGAGAACCCGTGACTCCCTAAGAGAATTATTTAAAACAATTAATATAATGACTGTACCTAGCCAATATATCTATGAAAACATTATGCATGTAAGAAAAAACTTGACTTTATTTCGAAGGAGATGTGACATTCATAATAGGAATACTAGAAATAAGGATAAACTGTTAGGAATAAGAACTAGACTAAGTAAGATCCAAAAGTCATTTGTGGGACTCTGTACACGCTGCTATAATAAAATACCTGATCATATTCTAAATATGAATGAGAATAGATTCAAGACTACGGTAAAGCAAACCTTGAAGAAGAAAGCTTATTATAAAGTAGACGATTATTTTTCAGACGAACACATATGGTTGGAGAATTAATGTTAATAATAATTGTGTTAGTGTTAATTATTTAAGGTTGTTTCTTTAAACAATTTTTGATTGTAAATCTCATGAAGTAATATGACTTAGTATTTTAGGGTATCTATGACATAGTTGTAAAATGATTTGAATTGTTTATGTATAGCAATGACCTTCAAAAAGCATTCTACATGGATCTATTTTGAATAAAATGATTTTGATTTGATTTTGATTTGATATAACATTACGTGTAAACAAAATTGACTTGTAGCTGTTCTGGCGACAGATTGGTGCAAACGTGTCATGGAGCACCTGGTTTTGTACCCTTGTGTACCCTTCAACGGCCAAGTCACACAACATTAACTATAATAATAAAGAAATCGCAGTAAGGAACCGTAGACTTGGTACGACTTTGTCTAGATTTCATTCCTTTTTAGAGATAAACAAGCGGCTCCATCGAGACTTGGCTAGTTTTTTACAGAATGTTTTTGGTGGGATTTCACTTCTTTTTGTAGAAACGTGGGCATATTGTTTTATAACAACCTGCTAATTCACTTTAGCAAACCTCACGAAATAATAAGCGAAATCAACGAAATGAAAATAATCCCTCCTAATCCCTAGGAAACGTTTCCAAGCGCAGTAGAAGAATGTCATAAACGACTAACGCGGCCGGTTGCCACTTCGCCATATAAGATTATCGGAAAAACAAACGACGGCGCGTTTTAAAATACAGTCAGCGCCATCTAGCGACGTGTGCGGGTATCACCGCTACTCTTAGTCCAATGCATTTATATTTAGACCAAATTTTGAGCGTTATTAATATTTTGGTGTAATTTGTTTATTTAATTTGTGTAATGTTCGAGTAGAATAAAGTTAATCGTTCAACTATTTCTTCTTGTAAACTTGTGAGTATAAATTATATGTGTGTAGTAGTAGTGAGTATATTATAATCCCGAACACTGTAATCCCGAAGAATGTAATCCCGAAGACTGTAATCCCGAAGACTATGATCCTGCCTGAAGATTGTAATCCGGAATATTATTTAAACTCTCGAGAATTATCTCGTATTTCTGTAGTCTATGAATATTAACCTAAATTACGTAACCTACTTGCCTACTACTATACTTACTATTTATAAGTGAACTCTTCTGTGGAACCGATCTGCTCCGGCGCTGCGGGATGTGCAGCCCCTCCGCCCTAGTACGTTAGTGCTCTTTATTATACTGTGGCCCTAGCGTAAGAAAGTGCGGGCATCAAGCGAGTCGCAGCGGCTGAGGCTGGTCGCCGAAGGTGACTAAAAAGCCGAAGCTGCGGAGGCGAGCGTTGACAGCTTCGGTTCCAGACAAGTTCGGTTCGGTTGGCAGTCCATGACATAATGTTTCATCATAATTTCGAATATCTAGTGTCATTCTTAATTTCCCACTTTCCCGGACTCTTTCCTTTTCTTAATCGACTTGCCACAGAACCGAAGCTGTCAACCCCGATTCCACGTGGTCTTGTCTGCCCTACC
This sequence comes from Apotomis turbidana, assembly GCA_905147355.2. Taxonomy (NCBI): domain Eukaryota; kingdom Metazoa; phylum Arthropoda; class Insecta; order Lepidoptera; family Tortricidae; genus Apotomis; species Apotomis turbidana. The sequence continues at coordinate 19,982,641 of LR990297.1, forward strand.
CCTAGAGTGTATATAAAAGCCCGGAGACGCGGAGGGAGGGCAGCCCCCGGCCGCCGTAAGAAAGTGCGGGCATCAAGCGAGGCGCAGCGGCTGATGCTGGTCGCCGAAGGTGACCAAAAAGCCGAAGCTGCGGAGGCGAGCGTAGGTGCCGCAGTTTCTTACGCTAGGGCGGAGGGGCTGAACATCCCGCAGCACCGAAGCAGATCGGTTCCACGGAAAAGTTAGATTAGTTTAGTGTCCTGACACTTTTAAAGTGCTCATTGACTTTCAGGATTATAAAATTTCGAGATTAAAAAAAATTCGGGATTATGAAATTTCGAGATTTTAAACTTTCGATTTTCTGAAAATAGGTAATTTGAGCTTCGGTTTATCGAATATCGGCTTTTTAAACTTTCGGTATTTTGATTTTCGGTATTTTGACCATCGGTATTTCAACTGTAGGTATTATGAACTTTCGGGATTGTAATACGTAACCCACCCAGCTGTGGGACGCTATAGGCTAGATTAAATTAGAAGATGTGTCCCACTACGCTGGATTTTTGCAATGACAGTCGATTTTTTTATGTACCAATAGTAGAAGGGGGCATTACCATATCTCTAATATAGCTGTGACCAGCTGAGGGTTCTTCATCAAATAAATAATAAATAAATAAATATCGGACAACCTCACACAAATCGATCTAGTCCCAAATTAAGCTCTAGAAGGCTTGTGTTATGGGTACTAGACGACGATATACATACTTATATAGATAAATATATACTTAAATACATAGAACAACCATGACCCAAGCACAAATATTCGAGTTTATCACACAAATATTTGCCCTGGCCGGGACTCGAACCCGGGACCGCCGGCTCAGTAGGCAGGTGTTTACAAACCGAGCCAAACGCGTCGTCAAAATACTTCAGACCTTGGATTTTTGACATCAAATGAAGCGGCCCACTAAGTTGAATATTAAAATACTTAAACGGGTTTACTCACGTCGTAGAAATCGAATAACACTCGACATGTTTCGAATCGGTACGCGATCCATCATCAGGAGAGACGATCAGTCACGACGGCGGCCAACCGAACACAACAAGTTGTATATTTTTTGTAAAGGCGGTATGTCGGTCTCTAATAGTTTGGTTGGGCTCTTGTGTTTTCTAATCAGAGTACTCCAGGTCTTCGATTATCCTAGTTTTTAGGGTTCCGTACCCAAAGGGTAAAAACGAGACCCTATTACTGAGACTTCGCTGTCCGTCCGTCCGTCCGTCCGTCCGTCTGTCACCAGGCTGTATATCAAGAACGGTGATAGCTACACAGTTGAAATTTTCACAGATGATCTATTTCTATTGCCGCTATAACAACAAATACTACAAATAAAATAAAATAAATATTTAAGGGCTCCCGTACAACAAACTTGTTTTATGGTACGGAATCCTTCATGCGCAAGTCGGACTCGCACTTGGCCAATTTTTATAGTTTTCGCTTTATGTGGCCATTAAACCCTAACTCTGTACCAAATTTCAGCTCTCTGAATTTATGGGAAGTACTAGTTCTTTACTGATGATCATGAGTGAGTGCACTGAAAAAAATAGCCAGTGGAGCCTACTGACATTACAGTAAGACTTACTGCAATAACAGTTAGGCCTACTGACATTTCAGTAAACTTAACTGCAATAACGGTTACGCTTACTGTAATGTCAGTAGGCTTCACTGGATATTTTTTTCAGTGTGAGTGAGTGTCGTAAATGCGAAACTTTGCTTTCGCTTAACTTCGGAACTAAATGACCTACAGACTTGAAATTTTGGATTTTAAGTATGTAATTATAGCTTACTGGATGACGAAAATTTCTGCGTTCTGGTCTTATCCAGAGGTGCTCAAATAGGGGCCTGAAAATGCGGCGAAATGGTTCCAGTAAAGGATGGTACGGCAGTGTTTGCTTCGCGCTCGACTTGGCGGGGGCACTGCCGTGCCCCCCGATATTTGACAAAAATTGGCAGTGTCTTAAGAGGCCTTATTCCTTTTAAAATTTATTTTTTTCATAATATGACAAATATATTGATAATTTCAACCAATTTTTTGAAGTGAATAATACTTTTCCTCGAGTTCTAGGTAGTAACATAGCTATTTTATGCTTTTATTGCGTACAGTCGAAAATACGTTGAAAAAAATAATTTTTAATACAGTTGCTCAAAAAGTGGTACTTTTCGTAGCTGCAAATCGTGCGAAAAGTTGGATATTTCGAACTAGTGCTTTTTACTTTTCAATTTTTTTTAATTTTCTTTTGTACTAGCACGTCATGTCTTATGCATCCAAACAAAGGTCAATCACTTACTGACTTTATTTATTACGTCATACAGCATTGCAAGTGTATATCTTATAATAATGCTTAAAATATTTAAATTGCATATTGGATCAATCAAAGGGCTCGTCCCGAGTCTTGACCCTCGCCGTGCGGCTCAGGCCAAGACTCCTCGGGACTCGTTCAAAATGACATACTTTCCACACTTGTATCAAAAACTACTATTTCCGCGTGAATATTGTCAATTTCGAGTAGTTTTTGAAACAAAAATTAACAATGAAAAATTTAACTGTAGGTTTCAAATCTATACCAATAAATCCCAATAGCCCTGTTCTAGGTAGTAACATCATTAATATGTTAAGAAACATGTTTGATCATAAAGAAAATGTCTAAAACAATCAGCATTTTAAAAGGAATAAGGCCTCTTAAGACGAAGGTTTTTAACCAATTGTGTGTTGCCAGTGATGACATACGGTAAAGAAACGTGGTCGCTTACAATGGGCCTCATAAGAAGGCTCAAAGTTACTCAAAGGGCAATGGAGCGAGCAATGCTCGGACTTTCCTTGCGGGATCGTATCCGAAATGATGAGATACGCAAGAGAACCAAGGTTGTAGATATAGCTCAGACAGTCGCCCAACTTAAGTGGCAGTGGGCGGGGCGGGGGCACATTGCTCGTAGAATCGATGGCCGTTGGGGCAGAAAGGTTCTTGAGTGGCGACCGCGGACTGGAAGACGCAGCGTTGGAAGGCCTCCAACAAGGTGGACCGACGACCTGGTTAAGATCGCGGGTAGAAATTGGATGAGGGCGGCGCAAGATCGATCGTTGTGGAGAGCTTTGGGGGAGGCCTTTGTCCAGCAGTGGACGTCTATCGGCTGACATGATGATGAAAAACAAAATTAAAATGGATTAAACCTCTTAAGAAGAATATTTAAATTATCAGAAATACGAATGATGACCACGAATCAAGAAATAGCTACGTAACTGCAAAATATTCCACATTAATGGACTACCAATAAACATTTCTTTCAATAAAAATTGAGATATCAGACGAGTTAAATATCGAAAAAGCTGTTGTTTGCATCATATCAATTCAGTTCGGCGAAACGTTATACCAAAATACTTATAATACTTAATCTTTTTGTAAAATTACCGATAACAGTATCGGATGAACTTTTATTTCCAGTAAAATTAAATTTAAAATATCTCTTCTCTTTTATTAACGATCTGCTATTTATGAACCTGTTTACCCTTTTTGATATAGCTTTTGTTTACTCAATACTCTGGAAGCGTTTATTTAGGTAGGTTACTTTTGCCAGGGTATACAGGGTGATCAATCCAAATGGGTCAGTAGGGAGAAAACGAAAACTATAAGATATAGGGAAATCTGTTCTTAGGAACCATGGCGTAGATTTTAGCTTTAATAGAAACTGCATTATTCTTTTTAAAAATCGCATACATAACCGGGAATTAAACCTGGTTAGAATTCTGTACGTAATCGCATGTCGTGTTGTCAAATTCTTTACAGAGGTTTTGACCGGGTTTTGTATAAAATTGTGTATGAGATAAAAAATATGCAGTTTATTGAAATCTAAAATCGACGCCATGGTTCCTAAGAACAGATTTCCCCCTCTCTTAAAGTTTCTAACTTCTCCATACTGACTCATTCGGTTGGATCACCCGTTTTATTGTAACGACTACGGTAGCAAAAACTCTCGGTATCTGTCAGACGTTTTACATATGCAACGAATGCGAATTACTTACTTTGCTCTGGCGTTCAAGGCCCTGCGCGTTGAATACAACAATGGTTCAGAATGTTGTTGGGACTAGTAGGGTAGTGTAGGTATGTATGTTCGCTTGTTACGTTAGATAGGTATCTCCACATTGATCTTGCACGGATCTTAGTTTAGCGTTGGCTGGGGCGCATGTACCACACCTTTGCCCGTTGGACCAGGAGATGAGACACTAATGGTCTAGTTGTTATGGTAACTTACCACTAAGTACATGAACATGCAGGGATCTTGGTTTAGAGTTGGCAGGAGCACAGGTATATCGTCATATATCGGGCAAATTGACCCGTTGCGCCACTAGATGACACAAGTAGTCTCGTTGTCATGGTAACTTACCACTAAGTGCATGAACATGCACGGATCTTGAGGTGGCGTTTCTGGGGCGCACAGGAATATCATCTTAAATCGGGCACCTTGACCCGTTGTACCAGAAGATCAGACAGCAGAAGTCTCGTCGCCATTTTAACTTAATACTAAAAGTATATGAACATGCACAGATCTTGGATAAGCGTTGGCTGGGGCACAGGTATATCATCCTGTATGGGGCACCTTGACCCCTTGTACCAGAAGATCAAACAACAGTAGTCTCGTTGCCATTTTAAGTTACCACTAAAAGTATATGAACATGCACGGATCTTGGGTATACGTTGACTGCGGCACTTGTTGGGGTTCTTGCATCGGGTACATTGATCCGTTGCGCCACTAGATGAGATACCAGGTAGTCCCGTTGCCATGGTAACTTACCACTAAGTACATGAACATGCACGGATCTCGGGTTAGCGTTGGCAGGGGCACAGGTATATCGGCCTGTGTCGGGCACCTTTGCCCGCTGAACCAGTAGATGAGACGTAGTGGTCTCGCCCTTCTCTGTGATGACTGAGACCCCGCCGCGGGGCGAGTCGTAGTTGATCTCCTGAGGACAAAATTGGCATTTTAGTACATTGTTTTTTAAAGCCCTATAATAATAATCATCGACATCCACCTTTATTTTTTTTTAAGACATGGACTTGAACTGTATCAGGGCTGTTTAGCCCTCACTACCAGTGAGTCGGACTTTGTGTGGGAGTATATACCGATAATGGAATTATCTCTGCGCCACAGGAGTAATAGTCGACATCCACCGTAAACTGCGTCTCCCAAAGTTCTGCACAACTATCGGTCGTGTGCACGCCTCATCCAACATTCTTACCAGGTCATTGGGCCTCGTAATCCACTTTCATAGTCCACCGAAAGAAACTCAACAGCCAGTCGACAGTCAGGCAGTCTCTCACACAGCGGGTAGATGGCATTATATAAACTTCGAATTCAGAACTAGTTTCATTTATTTTTTTAAACGGTTTTATTTAGCTTGCCCTGTTTGTTTATTTGGGTCAAATCTAGTAATTAAAATTTTACCCCCTTCCTGTTGACGTACTGATCTGAAATTTGGTACGCATGTTGAGTTTTGGTGACAATATAATTTAATACATTCGGCATCATTGTAAATCTAAGATGGCCGCCGCTACAAAATGGCGGATTACAAATTTTATCACTACTTCCTCAATATGGGTATCAAATGAAAGAACTTGATCAGTATAATAGAATTCTTTGTGAAAATAAAATGAAAATCCAAAATGGCCGCCAATAAAATGACAGGTTCATTTTTCTTTTCATAACCCCTTCAATATGGGTATCAAATAAAAGGTCTTGTCTAGTAGAATAGTTTACACTATGTAAAATAAATGAAAATCCAATATGGCCGCCAACAAGATGGCAGGTGATTTTCTTTTCACTACCCCTTCAATACCGTGCCGTGTGGTGCCGGCGGAGTAGAATAGCACCACCCCATTTCTTCCCGTGGGTATCGTAGAAGGCGATTAAGGGACCATCCGAGAGGTGGGCAGCAGCGCCTCTTGTGTAGACAACACAGTCCACATAAATACACTGCGGTCACCAACCCGCCTGCCCAGCGTGGTGACTACGGGCAATACCCTCTATGGATATACACAAAAAGAAACGGCCCCCAGTTCCCGGCCGCCCTACTATTCCAGGTCACGGCAGCGGCCTTGGTTACGGTAGGGTAGGGGGTGCTAGGAATCCCCGGGCTACGGACGGCTGCCACCAATTGGCCCTGGCTACATATAACGGACGCAGTCTACGGCTGGACGAAAGCCTCCAGATCCTTGGAGTAGAATTAGAGAAGATACGATGGCATGTTCTCGGGTTATCGGAAGTTCGTAGAGAGGGGGAGGACACGATAACCCTTGAGTCGGGCCATCTATTCTACTTTAGGGAAGGGAGCCAACAATCTCAGGGTGGCGTGGGATTCCTCGTCAACAAGGCCCTCCGTGACAACGTGATGGAGATCTGCAGCGTCTCGGCACGGGTAGCGTACCTTGTACTGAAACTGACCGAGAGATACTCTCTCAAGGTCATACAGGTATATGCGCCGACGTCGAGCAGCTCAGATGAGGAGGTGGAGGCCGTTTACGACGATGTGTCAAAGGCCATGAATTGTACCACCAAAACCCATTATACCGTTGTCATGGGGGACTTCAACGCCAAAGTGGGGAAAGAATGCGGTGAATCTTGCTTGGGACAGCATAGCTATGGGCGCAGAAACCGTAGGGGCCAAATGCTGGTCAACTTCCTTAGCATGCAGGGGCTGTTCTGTATGAACACCTTTTATCAGAAAAAGCCCCAACGGAAGTGGACCTGGAAGAGCCCCGACGGTGTGACGAAGAACGAAATTGACTTCATCATAGCCGACAAGAAGCACATATTTAGGGATGTCTCAGTGATCAGCAGGTTTAATACCGGTAGCGATCACCGGCTTGTGCGAGGCACCCTAAGTATCAATTTTAAGCTCGAACGTAGTCGCATGGTGAGGTCTGTTCTTCGTCCAAATGTGCCCCAAGCTGGACATGATGCATTCCAACTGGAATTGACAAATAGATTCGCCGTACTGGAGACCCCGGCAAATGTTGACGAGGATCTGGACGGCTTAATTGGGGTGATACGCGAAGTGGGAACGAGGCACTTTCGGAAAAGGCGGTCAGATAGGAAGTCCAAACTTTCTAGCGAGACCCTGGATTTGATGCGATTTAGACGTGAGACACCAGAGGAAACTTTGTCAGATCCCCAGTCACTCCACAAGAAAATCAGGAGCTTGGTGAGACGCGACCTTCGCAGCTGGAACACTCGCCTAGTACATGAGGCGATCGAGCGAAATCGGGGGTCAAAGGTCTTTACCAAGACACTGGGGAGGAGTCATCTGACAAAGTTAGCTACCTCGAATGGTGAAACCGTCACATCAGTCCCGTGGATACTGGCTGAAATTGAGGACTTCTACGGACATCTGTATGCTTCGCATGCACCGAAGCTTACACCTGACGCGAGAGACCCTAGAGCCCCACTTACCCGCCACTTCACTGAAGATCTCCCAGACGTAGATGTCGACGAAATCGAGGCGGCTCTCAAACATCTTAGTAATGGGAAGGCTCCCGGTGAAGATGGAGTAGCCTCTGAGCTCCTCAAGGCTGGGGGTAAACCTGTTCTTGGGGAGTTGAAGAGGCTCTTCAACTCTGTAATAACCAATGGGACTACCCCGAAGGCGTGGAGCAGAGGTGTAGTGGCATTGTTTTTCAAGAAAGGAGACAAAACGCTCCTTAAAAACTATAGGCCGATCACGCTTCTGAGCCACGTCTATAAGCTGTTCTCGAGAGTCGTCACGAATCGTCTGGCATCAAGATTTGACGCCTTTCAGCCACCGGAACAGGCTGGGTTTCGTAAAGGCTATAGCACCGTGGACCGTATCCATACTGTTCGGCAGGTTATACAGAAGTCCGAGGAGTATAACCAACCACTGTGTATGGCGTTTGTGGACTACGAGAAGGCCTTCGACTCCATCGAAACCTGGGCCGTTCTGGAGTCTTTGCAGCGATGCCAAGTCGACTGGCGGTACGTGGAGGTGTTGAGAAGTCTCTACCAAATGGCGACTATGTCCGTCCAAGTGCAGAACCACCAAACAAGACCCATCCAGTTGCTCAGAGGTGTAAGACAGGGTGACGTTATTTCCCCGAAACTCTTCACCAATGCTCTGGAGGATGTCTTCAAGACCCTGCGGTGGAATGGAATGGGCATCAATGTCAATGGTGAATATCTCACACACCTCCGCTTTGCTGACGACATAGTTATAATGGCAGAATCGCTGCAAGACCTGCAGGAATTGCTGTCCGATCTTAATGCTGCCTCGAGACGCGTTGGGCTAGGGATGAACTTGGACAAGACTAAGGTCATGTTCAACGAGCATATCGTCCCTGTGGCCGTTTCCGTCGAAGGTGTAGCCATTGAATTTGTCCAGGAGTACGTCTACCTAGGACAAAAGTTACAGCTAGGTAGAGACAACTTTGAGAGTGAAATCACCAGAAGAGTGCAGCTTGGCTGGGCAGCATTTGGAAAGCTGCGTCACACCTTCGAGTCACCCTTGCCACAATGCCTGAAGACCAAGGTCAATCAGTGCGTCCTGCCGGTCATGACATACGGAGCCGAGACGTGGAACCTGACAGTGAAACTAGCCCACCGACTACACGTCACACAGCGAGCTATGGAAAGGGGTATGCTCGGAATCTCGTTAAGGGACAAAATCCGGAACGAGATTATCCGACAAAAAACCAAAGTCACTGACGTAGTTCAGAAGTGTAGCAGACTGAAGTGGCAGTGGGCTGGTCACATCTGTCGCAGAACCGATGATCGGTGGAGTAGACGGGTTCTCGAGTGGAGACCACGACTCGGCAAGCGTAGTGTAGGACGCCCTCCGGCCAGATGGACCGACGACCTGAAAAAAGTGGCTGGTGGTGACTGGATGGCGAAAACGGGAGATTGGGCCATGTGGCGAACCCTGGGGGAGGCTTACGTCCAGCAGTGGACTGCAATAGGCTGAAATGATGATGATGATGACCCCTTCAATGTGGGTATCAAATGAAAGGGCTTCGGTAATAGAATACTATATTATATTTTGATAAATTTAAAATCAAAGATGGCCGCCGGAAATGCCAGATTTCAATATGGGTATCAAATAAAAGGGCTTGCCTAGTAGAACACTTTGAAAAATAAAGCAGTCAATACTTAACAGTAATATGAATGATGAAATTTAGACAACTTATCAATACAAAGGACTTCGTCAACTTAGAATCAGGATTCAAGCATGGATCTTGGTTCCACGAAGTCAAGATTTTGTATCGTGTCGACTGTCGAGCCCTGTGTTAGGGTGGCTAAAAATGAAACGTTCGCTGTACACCACCCAAGTTAAGGTAAAATGTTAAAACGTGCCAAGAACTGTGTAGCATTAAGGTGAATAAAAAGTAGATATATGTCGTAAGCGTTTTCCCCTCAAGACTTGGGCACATCTTGTTGTCTAATAGCCTTGCCCCTCTATTGGACCTCTAGGGGGACCGGGGATTGACCGTTTTAATGTCCATTACTCATGAGAACGAAATGGTAAATAACAATAAAACACAGACAAACAAAAATAAAACAAAAACAGTAACTCAACGAAAAAGAAGGCTTAATAAAGCGAAAGAAAAATATAGAGCAAAGCGTGCAAAAGAGAGTCAAATTGGAACTCATAGTCGACTACAAAAAACGAAGAAAACTTAGCGTCAGAGACACCTGTGCAACACGAGCCCAGGTTGTGAGGCCAACGTGAGAGACAAAGGTATCTGGTAGCGTCCGAAACACCTGCGCAATGACCCCAGTATAACAGGGCAACGTGAGAGACAAAGAGAACTGGTATCGTCCGAAACACCTGAGCAACGCAAAGTCAGGTTAAATAACCAACGTGAGCGTACCCTGCAATGCAGAACTGGAAATCATCTGCAATCGAAAATGCTATTTATACATTGTTCATTCACGATTGTGAAATTTGCACCAATCCTAATCAAGTCCATACAGGACGTTAAAATACTGGCGCATTAAGATAGGTATCTATCTACCTGTATAATTCTCTTCAAAAACAACGTTACTTTTTCGTTTTCGGTTCGTTATGTCTCCGCTGTCAAACACATGTCACCAGTAATAGTAACAATAGCACCATCACAGGCTTTCTGGAATAATCTGGATTCAGGTTCTATACCAGACGTGGTTGAATCGCTGACTCAGGCAGAGCAACGTTTACTGTGCAGAATCATACCATTTATTAAAGTTGCAAAATTTACCGGCCTATAAAAAAACCTTGTAATAATGAGGCACTGAATGAATTAAAAAGAAAGAGAAGTATGTATAGTTAAAGTATTACAAGCTGAGCTAATCCTCTTACCTGCATTCACAATAGCATTGTGTCTAATACAATCCTATCTGCTTTTGTTCTCATAAACGCGAACCTGGCGCCAACCAGTTACTTACAAAAAAAGGTTAGAACTACATTGCGTGGATATTGAATTTTCAGCCTTATTCCTTGTTGGTTTAAAATGTTTGTTGACGAGAGATCATAGTTCTTTTTCAAGAGAATACGTTCTTGAGCAGCGTCGGACGGTTGTAAAGTTCCAAAAAGTTATGATCACCATTATTCTGTTAGTGCATTTTGTAGTCTAATGTCCAAGGAAATAGAGTCGATAATCTATATTAACCTTCCAAGGTGGTTACAATCTGCTTTTACTACGAGCTCGTTATCTTAATTTGCGGTTTACAAGTTGTGGTTTGTTCAATGGTATTCAGTTCTTAAGTGGATTAGCTCAGCTTAGATAAAGAATACTATAACAAAATTAAAACTAAAAACTTGAAAATAAAAAATTAGTAAAAAATTTTTTTAAGTTAAACGGTTTTATTGAAAATCTCACGTGTAGCCTGCATATGATATTATGATACTTATAGCGGTTGACTTGATAGAAATTTCACACGCCCAACGATTTTATTTTTTGTCTGATAAATGCCCTGGATTGATGAGGATAGTGGTGTGATGTCTGGTACCTAGGACCTACCGAATTATTTTTTAACCTTTTGGTACATTTTCAATAAAACCGTTTAACTTAAAAAAAATTTTTACTCATTTTTTATGTACACCTTAAGTCAATTGTGACAATCACAATATTATTGTCAAGGAGAAAAATAATTAAACGTGTCTTATTGGCAAACGGATGAAATTATTATCTTAAATCTAGCCTCTTTTTTACGATCATAGGTATATACCAATCGGTCGTTACGATACGACGGACTGGCAAATGTACGTTGCTACACAAAAACAATACAATAAAAGTATGTGCGCACAAAGTCTGGAAAAAGAGCCAAGTGCAACCTTGCCGTGCGAATTGGCTGTTAGATCGGCGTGCAGAGAGCCCATATTGGGTATATATACAAAAGGGACGATGAAAATGAAATGAAAGAAAAATGTTTATAGTACATTGAAATTACAAAAGCAGGTACAACTACCTTCATCACCTCACAAAAATCCTATTCATTACTATAATATGAGTCAGTCGTCCCAGAAGCAGTAATGACCAGACTATACGGTATCAGAAATACTCGTCTATTTTGATTCGCATAGATTAGCCTGTCAGTTAATGGACGAACATTGTCCAGGGCTACCGTGCATTAGAAAATGTCGCAGCTGTCACAAACAATCGGGCCGTTTCATTGACTGTTTCAGTTCCGCCGGAAATTAACTGGATAATGAAGAATTATAATTAATGATATTATGGTACACAGTGGTATCACATTCTGGATCCCAGGGTAGTCAGAAAAACAATTGGAAACCTCAGCATATTATATCTAGTAGTAAAATTATTGAAGCCATGATATACCTAGTTATATGCTTATAGTTATCTATGCTATCACAAAATTATAGATATAAATAATGACACAAAGGTAAATTAAGAAAGAATAAAAAATGAGTAAAAAAAATTTTTATGTTAAACGGTTTTATTAAAAATGTACTAAAAGGTTAAAAAATAATTCGGTAGGTCCTATAGGTACCAGACATCACACCACTCTCCTCATCAATCCAGGGCATTTATCAGACAAAAAATAAAATCGTTGGGCGCGTGTAGCCTGCATATGATATTATGATACTTATAGCGGTTGACTTGATAGAAATTTCACACGCCCAACGATTTTATTTTTTGTCTGATAAATGCCCTGGATTGATGAGGAGAGTGGTGTGATGTCTGGTACCTAGGACCTACCGAATTATTTTTTAACCTTTTAGTACATTTTCAATAAAACCGTTTAACTTAAAAAATTTTTTTACTCATTTTTTATTATTTATTTAGCCGTACATTTATAAGGTGTATGTAGTAGTAAAGTGTAGTTATTACCAAGATCATTATACCGGGTGTGGGCTGTAACAGGACCAATAAATTAAAATAGATATAGCCTTTAAACTGAACAACATTAATTTCAGCATCTTCAAAAGACAGTTTTCAGATGTTAATTAATTCATTATTGCTAACAAATTAAATAGCATTTTCAATCGCTTTCCAATATTAACATGGTTTTGACTGACACTGGCTGTCACGCTACTAATTACTATACAATGCTTCTTTGAATAAACAATATTTTACGAATTATTAATTAATACAAGCTATTTTTTAAATATGGCACTTAACCATATTGTTTAGTTTAATGAGTAGGATCTATGTTTTACTTGTTTGCTCCTGTTTCAAGTCACACCCTACATAGGGAAGTTCTGAGAAATTCCTTTGTGGATTCTATACGTAAGATAATATTAAACGTATTTCATACCAAAAGCATACGTCAAATAGTGTTGAATATAAATACGATATATTATATTCCCAAAGTTTCGTTCCGCATTATTCATCAGTCAGAGTTTATGTGCAGTCAAATTTAAAATATATAGTTAGATAAAATAGAAGTTTATCCAAGTTAAGTTTTGTATAGTTTAGTTTAATATTATACACTTCCGTTTCATACTGGTTTTTGAAAAAGTTTCCGTCAAAAAAATCTTTTTTGTGACAAGCTTTTGACCGTTGACTGTACTTTTCTTTCAACGTCCATAAAACTGCTCACTGAGAAGATTCTAACTGAAGACCCCAAACTCGGCAGGATTGCTTTACCTATCACAGAATTTTTAGTGCCACCTTCCGGCTCCATCTTCAGACCAGCTCCATATTATTGTATTTTCATCAAAGTTAAGTAAGTATGCACAATTTTAGCTCAATCAGTTGAAGATATCTGCTTAAAAATTGAATTGCAAGATTCCACCCAATCAAACATAGAATTACGAGTACATACATTGCAAGTTAAATACAAGCTATGTTGGGTTTCAGTAAAATGTAAACAACTAAAGGATAGTAAAATAAAAACGTGTATGTAATGATAGAGATAACAACGTTTCATATAATTTCACTAGTTATAATAAAATTTGATATAACGGTTCATTTCATATAACAACAATAAGTATAATTTCACTAGGTATAATTACAATTAGTATATAATAAATTTGTTATAACGTATGAATTCGCAAGATAACATAACACTCCTCCTCGCTTCGCTCGTCGTCGTACCTAACCATGACTCTATTACAGTTCTACTTTTTTCTTTAAGCAGTTTTGGTGTGTATTGAGCCTTTAAACGTATGTGAAATATGAATTTATAACAAATGTTACTATATTATTCGTTTATTATACCTACCTGCACTTGATCGTTATATTGACCAAAAGTTATATCAAAAGTTGTTATAGCGACCGTTAAGCACCCATAAGAACGTATATTCGACATATACACTTTGGGAGGAGAAGGATAAAATGGATGTTAGGTACCAGGTAGCGGTCAAAGGTTAGATAGAGATTTTTTAAATAAATAGGCCAGGCGTTTGGTAAGCTTCGAGTATAGTAACTCGTTACAATATCCATTCAAGGCACACATTGTCGGGGCCTGTACGCGCATTTACGACATATTATGTTATACTTAGATTCTGATCTGGCTCTTCGCGGGATTACTGGTTTTTCCTAGGTTTGAAGAAGGCCTTTGGCGAACGTCAAAATTCATTCCAATTTCTGCCTTTGACTGGTGTATTTTAGTATGTTTTAGTTAACCCTTCAGGTGGCAGCGCCACCAGTTGCATGGCAGGAGAAGTGGCGCGTCTGTTTTACAAAATTTACCGTTAAGTGGCAGGAACCGGGAGCCGGACCCAACGTCAAGTGGCAGAGATCCGGGAGCCGGATCGGACAAAACAAGCCGTTGGGTGGCAGGATCCGGCTCCCGGACCCTGTGCGATGTCTTATTTCGCACCCGAAATAAAACCGTCAAAACTATATTTTGCTTGCTCACACTTGTAAGTTGCATTCGTTAATAAGCAAGGACGGCATTCACTAACGGTCGAATTGACGCGCAAAGCAAAGTTCGTTAGAAATTGCGTCATCTTCCCGACCCCCCGACCATTACGCGCCGACCGCCGAGCCGTGAGCATTTTAAAAACCTTGTGGTTAGAAAATATTGTATAGTGAGGTGTAATAAAAAGGGTTATAGGTGTAAATAAATATATAGATTTGCCATTAAATTAGTTTTTTCTACGGATCACTGTTTTTTTCCCTAATTATAGTTATTTTTATACATAAAGTGGTTAAAATTTAGTCATTCGACGATTGATCAAGACTAGCAAAATTTCTATAAATGGAATGGCATTTATTTCTATACAATAAATATGGCATTTTATGATGAATCCAACGATATATAGTTTATATACAACATCTGTATTTTTTTTTTGAGAAAAGATATTTTTTGTAACATGCGGAAATTCGCGATGACCACTCGTGGGAGGCCCGCCACTTAACGGTATATTTTGCCAAGATGGCTGTGCCACTTCTCCTGTCATGCAATCAGAAACCTTGCCACTCAACGGCTTGTTTTGTCAGGTCCGGCTCCCGGATGCCTGCCACTTGACGTAGGGTCCGGCTCCCGGTTTCTGCCACTTGAAGGGTTAACCCTAGACTAACTTGAATTTTTGGTCAAACGAACGCAAAAACTTTTTCCGTTATGAAGCCCGCGCATTCATAACCACTTGGAAACAGTCCATTTTACCTGGTTAGGTTCCTTGCGTCTCGCAGAGCGGAAATAGAAGCCCCGTGCAGCGGGGCTTTGTCAATTCGACCCGTCATTAAAAAAAATAAGGCCATATTGAGTGTCGACTTTAAACTGTCAAAGGCCGAAACACGTCATTGCTATTGCGTCTATGTGAATGCCAAAATATGAATGTGACTGCTCCTTTTTAGGCTTCCGTACCCAGGGGTCAAAAACGGGATGTCTGTCACGAGACTGTATCTCATGTTCCATGCGCGAGTCCGACTCGCACTTGGCCCTTTTTTTTACAGCTTCGCTCCTCACCGGTGGAGAGGCAGCCTTAAACTTCCATTTTCTGCGAGATTGCGATATTTAATGTGCTTTTACGATTCTCGGCAATGTCCCCTTCCGAGTCACTGAACACATATTTTCCGAGCGCGTAAAGTTCAATCCGCATGAATATAAAACTAAATATGTCTTTCGAGAAACAATGTATTTTATGAGATTGTTATACAAGAAATATGGTGTTGGAAAGTAGGTATTAGATGGCTCGCTTTACGCTTGGGCCCTGCTTCAAAGAAGCTTTGCTATACCGGGTGTTGCATGTAATAGGAGCAATAAATTAAAACATAAATTCTTCCCTTGAAACTGAAAAAAACATTTGTTAAGCAACTTCTGAAAATAACGTTTATCAATTAAATTATATTTTTTAAAATAATGTTTAGACAAAGAATCAATGTATTGCGAACTGTGCGATATTAGAAGAGTGACAGCTATGTCAATGCTCAGAGGGAATGTCAATGTTGGACGACGTACATTAAAAATACTATTTAATTTGTTTGAAATACCTAATGAAATTCTGAAAACTCACTGTTTTTAAAGTTGCTGAACAAATTTTGTTTACTTTGAAGAGTAAATAAATATCAGACAACCTCACACAAATCGATTTAGTCCCAAATTAAGCTCAAGAAGGCTTGTGTTATGGGTACCAAACGACGATATACTTATATAGGTAAATTATATACTTAAATACTTAGAACAACCAGGACCCAAGCACAAATATTCGAGTTCATCACCCAAAATATTTGCCCTAGCCGGGGATTCGAACCCGGGACCGCCGGCTCATTATGCAGGTGATCTACAAACGGCGCCAACCGCGTCGTCAACAGTATTAGGTATTGAATGCCCGTTATTGATGGAAACCCGTCCTTTTCTCTTCAGCAATTATAACTTTAATAATTCTATGAACATCAATACATACAAATGATACATTAGGTACTATTAATTAGTGAGCAATGCTTTAATACTATTTAATTAGTAATTAAGTACTCTGTCACTGATATCCCAATTACGTCGACTTATACGTTAATCCGATTAAAGATATTGATACCTCCATGCTAAGGTATTTATTTTATTAAGATGTTCTATTGCGTGTTAGTATTTGTAGTTATACATGGCCATGAATAATACGATAAACAAGTAAAAAAACAACAATAATATTAATGTATAATATATAAAATAACTTAACTAAAATCGATGTTCCCAAGCTATTTATTGGATTAAGCTTTAAAATTTAATGTATAAATTAGTTTTAACACAGAAACCGGGTAACTGACTCCTTAGATTGTACCTGACTAGTTTAAGGGACACAGTTCTAATAAGAAAGAAGAATATATATCAAACGTACAATACATTGTGATAAACCGTCAGACTTTTGTGGAGTTTCTATTTTATCCTTACATTTTTCCTCATTTATATCTTAAAAAATACATTTTTAATAATTAAGTACATTTTTAATATGTTTTCTTCGAGAACTACGTATAATTAAGTTCATATTACTGTGATAGTTAAGTACTTATCCTTTCTGAAAAAATTACAAACTGTTGAGTTTCTTTCGGCGTTTCTTCTCAACAGTGGTCTCCTCTTGTGAAATTCCGGTAGACTCAGACATGTAAAAGTGCCCTTGTGGCCTACTTGCAGAAAAAGTTAGTTATTTCATTAGTACAGAAGATAATATCTTTTTGATAATGTGTTTACGAAATCCACCTGACTGCATTTTATTGGTTGTTTTTATAAAATTTAACGTCGTTAGGCGGAGTGACATGACTGGTCGACATTGTGTGCTAGGTACTGAACCTCTAGCACAACTGTGACACGCAACTCTTTCTCGCGCAAGAAATATTTCTATATTTCGCAAGAAATACCTATATCTTTCTTCGAAGTACTGTGAGAGAGTGAAGGGAGATGCCATGTCGCGTGTCAAGAGTCGCGAAGCGTAGTTTAGCTACGAACGAGCGCCGATTTTTCTCGAACAAAGGCCTCCCGAACCGCGGACCTAGATGTACGCTGGGTGCTGGTGCGTAGGCTGTTGACGTGTTCCGCAGCGTGTTGTGAACCAGCAGCGGGTTAGCTTAGAGTCCTCATTTTACAAAGCACTGTAATATAGCCAACGTAGCCATATCTTGGTTTTTTCGCCATATAAGACATTTTTATAGTTCGAGTTGACTTACCTAAGTGATATCGATAAAATTATATTTCAAAGGAGTAATTTTTTTAATATAAATTAAGGCTAGTAAGTTAGATGGGTGATAATATTTTCTTCGGTTTCCGCGACTGTCACACATTTAAACAAAACCTTCAACAACGGTAACTAGGCAGCTACAGAAACGCAAGGCTCAAATATTTAATTAATATACGCGATATAATCCGTTTAAATTGTTTTATTTAAATAGATAGGTAATGTTTATTCGATTGCGATGAAAACAAAAGATGGTTACCTCGATATAGTTGAATCTTCTATTATTTTATAAAATGCTCCCCCATTTCCTTAAATCATCAAAAATAGACACGGTATCGCAAGACGTCACTCGCACTCGATGCTTTGACAAAAGCAATCCCAACATGGCGTCCAGAAACTGGGGCATTAGTTCCAATTTGTAACAAAAGGCCAAAAGCGCACCATTTTATTTTCTGGCAGACCGGCTAGCAGCTCATTCTGGCATCGTTTCAAATCACCAACCAGAGTTCCCTTGTAAATAAAACTCTTGAAGTTTCTGGAGCAAGCACGCCAATTCTCTGATTGCGTGCGTTTGGCGTGCTACAGTCGTATGCGATAAAAGACGAAATCAAACAAATAAATCGTGTTACTTTGTAAATTTTCTGAAGCGGTGGTAGCCTAGTGGTTAGGGCATGCGACTTTCAATCCGGAGGTCGCGGGTTCGAACCCGGCCCGTACCAATGAATTTTTCGGAACTTATGTACGGAATGTCATTTGATATTTACCACTCGCTTATTCGGTGAAGGAAAACATCGTGAGGAAACCACCTAAGCCCAATAAGGCCTAGTTTCCCCTCTCGGTTGGAAGGTCAGATGGCAGTCGCTTTCGTAAAAACTAGTGCCTACTCCACATCTTGGGATTCAGGTAGCCGACCCCGATTGAGAATTAATTCTCAAAAAAAGGGACAAAGGCTAGGAGGATAACTTTGTAAATTTTCTAGATGCATATTCATCTAGAAAATTGTCGACGCGTCGGGTGACCTGAGGGCTGACTCAAACCTATGCCAAAGAAGCTCTAGCTATTCAGCGTGGTAATGCGGCCAGCCTTCCGAGTACTGGGCGCACCTGTGACTCCTCTGGTATTGCAGGTGTCTGGTATTGCTGGTCGACGGTAATCGCTTTCCATCAGGTGATCCGTTAACTCGTTTGCCTCCTATGACATAAAAAAACCCTCCCGCTCGGCACCAATCTGGAACTCATGTTTTATTTATAGTTAGGTTTATTTATAGATAATTTCTTCGTTTTATTTGCAAACATTTATTTTTAATAAAAAAATATCCTTCTATAGATTACATTCTACATGTGTTATAATACTGATGGTATTAGTGGCCGCAAACGCGCGTCAGTTTAACGAATACAGATCCAAGCACTCGGTGTGTTTTGGAGCATACCATTAAGGTCCTAGTGCGGTTCACAGAGCGTAGTGAGCTTGCTATTATCATTTGGAGAAGCCAGCTACAGCACAAAAAAAAAGATGCACCACTAAGCCCTAAGCACACGACGGTTTTAAAACTAGTTGACTCAGCTGGATGCTCAGCAAACGTTAGGCAGTCGGCAAGTTGTGACCTTTGCTCACGAGCTTTGTTATTGAATTGCTACAAACGATCAGGGGGCCTATGATGGTTGCGTTTATCACATGATAAATAAGTGACAAAGCATCCGTCACTCACACTCACATTTTGTCAAAACGTGATGGAAGCTTTGTCACTTATTTATCGCGTGATAAAAGCAACCATCCTAGACCCGCAGAAAGCAACGACTCTTTAAGAAATGACTCAACTCAGTTGAGTTGCTTTCGAATTTCTTCTCAACAGCGGTCTCCTCGTTTGAAAGGTAGATTCAGTTTCAGACCTGTAAACGTGCCATTGTGGCTTGCAGAATACACTTTTTGATTTTGATTTCGTTCAGTGTATATATGCCCTTACACGTTCTCGCAACGACCCACGACTCGTCATGTAATTGTGTTTTGTCCCAGCTTATACCCTACCACACGCAAAATACCCTATTCCCACATTTGGCATGTATGCAATTACTAGTGTTGTATAAATTCCAAGTTTAACACGGTCGTACAACGATACGGCGCCCATTTGTGGGTACGTTAGTACTTTCAATTTTAAATTCGCTATTTGCTTTAGTATAACCAGGGGAATTTGAATGTTTAGAACTGTGTTCAGAAGTTGGTAGCATTTGGAATAGCTGACTCGGTTTCGTAATTCTGTGGGTAGTTGAAAAGCACAATTTTGGGAAGTAGGTAGAGGTAAAGCCTCGTTTTATGAGTTTCAATTTCCTCAAAATAATTATTGAGCCTTTTTTGCATTTGTTACGGTATGTTATTAAACTGAATTCATCATGGATCATCAACAATCTTTTATATTAAATGACACATTCAAAAACCGTAAGATTATTAAAACGGGTTAGATATGTTGTCTCAATCTAATTGAAAAGAGGAAATACCCAAATCAATTGACGAGCATGCGTCGTGTTCACCGAAAAACAATATTTGAATATATTTTTGAGCAACCTCTCCAATGTCATAGTTTTGGAGTTTAATAAAAACATAATAAAATAATTAGCATATAATAGTAATCTCAAGCAAAATATAAAAACAGTTATTAAGTACGCCCTCCTTCTAAGCGAAACTGTTTACTTAGTAATAATTGAGTAGTTTCGCACCGACTTCAAAAGGTGATTTAAATGTAATCTGTAAATGAACGGGTAATTTTTGGCTTTTTTAGTTTACTTATAAGTCGGTTCTTTTTTGTATTTTTTTTTCGCTTCTGTATAAACATTTTCATCGCTAGTTTGTTTTTAATATGGTAAAAAAAAAACAAAAAGTTTCAATAGGTTTATGTTTAAAAAAAGTCTTTTTTTTTTTTTTCATATAAGTTCATGCATTTTTTTCGGAATATATGCACTTTAGTGAAAGCATACAAGCTAGTAACACTAAGTTAGGTTTCAGGTATCCAGTGTTTAGATCAACAACCACAATGACCGTGTCAAATCAATCATCTATTATCCTGACCTACTTTCCTTTCACGGCACTAATGAGAGCTCTCATCCAAACTAAACCATCAATTGGGAAAACAACGTTACAGCCATGCATTATGGCTCGCGCTTCGGTCGGCTTACCGCAAAATACTGCCGGGGGCGGTAAAGCATCGTGTTAAGAGGCCTTATTCCATTAAATTTTTTTTTTCATTTTATGACAAATATATTGATAATTTTAACCAACTTTTTGAAGTGAATAATACTTTTCCCCGAATACATGAATAATACGTTCTGGGTAGTAACATAGGTATTTCATGCTTTCATTGCGTGCAGTATTTCGCGGAAGCTTGTCAATTTCGAGTAGTTTTTTCAACAAAAAATATCAATTAAAAATTCAAACTGTTAGGTTTCAAATATATACCAATAAATCCCAATAGCCCTGTTCTAACTAGGTAGTAACAGCAATAATATATTAAGAAACATGTTTAATCATAGAGAGAAATGTCTAAAAATCATCATTTTAAAAGGAATAAGGCTTCTTTATTTATTTATTTATTAAACTTTAATACAGACGGGTGGGTCTGGGGATTACTGTGGATAAAACTAAAGTTATGTTCAATTCATTCGTAGACCCAATACCGATCACCGTCGATAATGTTAACATCGAAGTTGTTAAAGAATACACGTAACTAGGCCAGGTAGTCCAGTTAGGTAGAAACAACTTCGACAAAGAAGCTAAAAGAAGAATCAGGTTGGGCTGGGCAGCATATGGGAAGTTGCGCCATATCAGTCATCATCACTGCCTCAGTGCCTTAAGTCCAAAGTCTTTGACCAGTGCGTCCTTCCGGTCCTTATTTATGGGGCCGAGACGTGGACACTAACAAAAGGCCTTGTCCACAAATTCCAAGTTGCTCAGCGAGCTATGGAGAGGGCTATGCTCGGAGTTTCTCTGAAAGACAAAATCCGGAACCAGGAGATCCGACGGAGAACCAAAGTGACCGACATAGTCCTAAAGATATGCAAGTTGAAGTGGCAGTGGGCGGGGCATATTTGTCGTAGAGCTGATGGTCGATGGGGCAGACGAGTTCTAAAGTAGAGACCACGAACGACACGCCCTGTAGGACGGCCTCCCGCCAGGTGGACCGACGACCTAAAAGGAGTGGCGGGAAGCGGTTGGATGCGGAAAGCTGAGGACCGGGTATGGTGGCGCGAACTGGCTATGTCCAGCAGTGGACGACTCCGGGCTGATGATGATGAAACTTTAATGCACAATACAAAAAAGCGGCCAAGTGCGAGCCGGACTCGCGCACCAAGGGTCCCGTACAAACTTCTCATCTTAACTAGCCGGGTTAAGTTAAGTTTGCACCTGGTATGTACGGCGCCGCATACAAATGAGGTGCAAAGTGAGTGAGGATTGTTGTAGGGGAGCCCGGTTAGCCCGGGAGCGAGGTTAATCTGTTTTTAGTATTTGTTATTATAGCGGCAATAGAAATACATCATCTGTGAAAATTTTAACTTTCTAGCTATCAGGGTTCATGAAATAGTGGTGACATACGGACATACGGACAACGAATGCTTAGTAATACGGTCCCGTTTTTACCCTTTGGGTACGGAACTCTAAAACGGTTTAAGCTCAAGTAAAAATGGTCAGGAACGGCTCGACATATTGTATCTAACTCATCAGGGATATGGTACCTCTTTATCAGGGATAGCTAACTGTGCTGCTACGCGACACACGGCCCACGTCCCACATTTTTAATTTTTCGAAAATATCCCAATCCGAGACTGAAAAATTAATTCGAATTAAATCATACAGTCGGACTATTTAAGGCGGAATAAGTGTGGAAATTGTACCACTGTTATTATTGTGTGCTGTAACCGTAGAATTTTCCACGAGGTGACGTCACGTAGGGGGCCGATTCTAAATGAAGATGCTGTCACATTTTTTTACTATTTTAAAAACAGATCGGAATAATCGAATAATGAAATTTGTTTAAACTGAACACTCAACCGACAACTTTTCAAATAGAGCCTCCTCTTGTTGCAATTTTGGTGTAAACAGACATATACGCCCAACGAGACTCGTTTCAAAACCCTCGCTTTGAGAATTGACTCGTGTTCAACAGAACGGACTCGCCCGATGTTCGCGCTCCGTTAGTTCAATTGTTTGATTGACTTTCGGTTGGATTATAGAAGTTTACATTACACGGAGTTTGTTACGTATTGCGTTTGTGACTTCAGTCTTAACAGAAAAATTGAGGTTTTCAACGGGGACTGAAGCATAGCTAAGGTAAACCATTGATACAAAGATCAAAGCTCAAAGATAAATTGAAATGCGTAACCTGGTGGAAGTGTACCCACATTAAAATGAGACATTACATGTTTCCTAAATTTATAAACAAGAGCGCGTACTCTCGTTTGCTCGTTCACTACTGTAAAGTGGCGCGGTAAGATGTGAATATTAACGTATTCACATAGAGGTCGCTAAGGTTTCAAGCCTTTCAAACAAACAATCGGCACACGAAACATAAGGCAAAATTCAAAAGGTTATCTTGGCGTTAGGATGTTAGAAAGGTTAACACGCTGGACCGGAAATCGAGAGGTACCGGGTTTGATTCTCTGTCTCTTCCACCAGGTTACGCATTTAAATTTTTCTTTGATCTAACTTTGTATGAATGGTTTAATATAAAAATGTGGTGTGTACCCACTTAAAAAAAAATTAGACATTACATCACTACATAGTATAAAACAAAGTCGCTTCCTGCTGTCTACTCGTATCTGTCCCTGTGTATGCGTAGATCTTTAAAACTGCGCAACGGATTTTGATGCGGTTTTTAATAGATAGTGATTCAAGAGGAAGGTTTATATGTATAATACATGCATAATTTATCAGCATTGCACCCGTGTGAAGCCGGGGTGGGTCGCTGGTGTTTCATAAATCTATAGTTAAGGTACCTGAATCTTAGATAAATGTTACTGAAATCGTCCAACTTATCCACTGATTTTGCTAACAGTAAACAATTTACCCAACGATCTGTGAGATTCACACTCAGAACTACGTATTCTAGTCATTAAGCAAAAGAGCGCTACGATACTGCATTCACAACTATTAGTTAAATGTATGGTAGTTGGTTGCTCGAAGCCAAGGCAAGTTGGTTTCTAGTTCCAAAGTTTCCAAGACTGACACGTTAAGTCTAGCGAACTTACAAATAGGACTTTACTCCATGTTTAAGTACAAGCGAAGGACTTTACTCCGTGAATAAGTTGGTAAGCAACTAAACAAGAGGTTTATTAGAAACGAAAGTGAGTATTATTACTACACTTTATGTGTAGCTTAGTGGTATATTATTTTCTTCGAGGACTACGTATATAAGCCTAAATTCTTCAAATAACTATTACAGTACTAATTATGAACCTAACTTAAAATTGCCTATTTGAAAAAAATATTGATTGTTCAGTTTCTTTGGGTGTTTCTCAACAGTGGTCTCCTCTTGTGAAATACCGAAGACCCAGACATGTAATATGTAAAAGTGCCCTTGTGGTGTTCATTAATTCAATGTGAATTTCAATTCATCTGTGCGGCCTGCTCAATTATCAGTCTTCGTCTCTGGCAAAGAATATATATATATATACTGTCTCTGGCCAACGGGTGTCATATTCAAAGAAAAATGCGCCGCGCGTATTAATGTATCTTATTTATCTCATTGGAAATTGTTTGTTTTTATACTACATTTATTATTTTTAAGGTATATAATAAGGCGTGTTAATGTATCTCATTAGAAATTGTTTGTTTTTATACTACATTTATTATTTTTAAGGTATATAATAAGGTATGTCATTTTTTGGTTTGATATCTTTTTTTTACATATTACGTAAGCAAACAGCAGATGGGTCGCGCAATGTATCCATCTCCTATCTATATCTATGTATATAAAAATCAATTGCTGTTCGTTTGTCAAACTCGAGAACGGCTGGGCAGATTTAGCTGAGTTTGGTTTTGAAATGTTTGTCGTACTCCATGGAAGGTTTAAACGGTGAAGTATTAGCAGCTTACTTACACAGACCGAATTCCACGTGGACGGAGCCGCGGGCATAGCTAGTATATTCTATAGCCCTAGGTAGGTAGGTATATCATTATAAGAGTAAAATTTTACCTCTTCTCAATAAAACCCTCTGATTTTGTCAGCTGAACTAATAAATTGGTCCGAAACTAAGCTAATTGCAAATAGCACGAGTACGGAAAGAGCAGAGGCCAAATAAATCATTGTGATTGGTTGTCGGGGGCGCGATTCTGTCATTAATGCTTTCCGATTGGCTTGTTCGACCATTGGCGAGGTACAGTTCGGAAAAGACGGATGTAACAAGACGTTTATTGTATACGTTGCTCTTAAGTTATAGGAAAGTGAAGTCCGATTTCAATATACTCAGTTATAACATGTATTTCATGAGGACATATTTAAGCCTTTCTCAGCTTAATCACGTGACATGAGTCCATCAGGACGATAATAGCTAACAGTGTATGAGTGGAGTAGATATGATGGCTTTATAAACATATAAATAACTGAGAAGTGCCCGGAAGTTCGTCCGCGTCATAGTAAATTACTGCACACGCCGGGAAAGATGGGCTTGCCAGTTGAGTGGGTATAGTTATACGAAGCCGGCAAGCCCTTCTCACGGCTAAGGCATGTATAGGGCCATATTGTTGTATAGTGACTTTTTTTCATTTTTTTTACATACCTATATAAAAAATACGACGCTCAAAAATATATTAATTCAGCTGTTTAGTTAGCCTATTCATGAACAGAAACGCCATGTTTAAAAAAAATACTTCCCGGCCCCTAGGCTTTAAATTTTGTATGAAATTCCTTTACAGTCCTCTCGAGTTGTTCCGCCCGAAACGTGATACTTCGAAGCCTGTTATAACGAAATTTCATTGCATGTTTTAGAAAAACTTATTTTCTTTACCGAAGATAACCATCTTAAATGTCCAGCTATCCCTGTACTAATTGGTTGAAATCCGTCAACCCATTTCGGCATATTGAGAGGACAAAGGATTTTTTTCCAACGGTTACCCATCGTAAGCCCGAATTTTTGTTTCCCACCAGTAATGTTTCGCAAATTTTCATTTTCCCGAAAGCTATTTATTCCAAAACTATTAATATTTCAGAATAATTATAAAACAAACCTAACCTAACCTAATGCAAGAGCAAGAGCAGGTTCGATAAGTGTTATAGAATTTTTTCTGTCGACTCAGTTTATCAAAAAAAATCAGAATAGGTAAGTTGTAGTCAAATTTACGCCACTTGGAAACCAAACTCTCGAGTTCATAGAACCATTCTTCTTCTTCTTAGTCGTTTCACTCTTTACAGAGCGGTCGTGATCAACTGGTAGTACTATTCCGTGCCTGGCGTGAAGAACTTGATAACTCGACTTATACGTTTTTTTTTTATTGGCGTAATGGCTTTCTACGGCCAAGGTTTTGTAGGAAAAAAATTGACAACTCGATATCTATGATACTTTTGAAGATATGGCCTGTGACATCATATTGATATCTCGATATTTAGCGGATTTTATTTAACAAAACGAGATATCAGCGCGATGAGGCACAAAAAATATTGCATATCAACTTATCAACGTATTCTCAAAAAAAAAAAGCGTTCGTAACTTGACAAATCAAGATATTAGAATGAAGACAAGCACACTTTAACGATAACAAATGAATATATCGTTTTATCTCATTATACACAACTACCGTAAATTCATATGTCGATTTATCATTTTCAGGTTGATGGACACAGCAAATAATAAGTTGACATAATTAATTTTTCATAATTTATCGAAATGTATATTTCGATTTGTCAAGTTATTCTCACATCTGAGGTGTACTCTGGTACAAAGGAAAACACTGATAACTGTACATTTGTGAACATAATATAAACCTTAGTACAACGTGTTAAGGTCCATGGGGTATAGTTAACAGTGTCTTCGTATGTATCATTCACATTACCGGTACCTTTGTCAACCATCGACCAGTTTTATTTATTGGATCAGAAAAACAAAGATGTTGCCAGTTAAAAATAAGATAAATTCATCTAGTTTTTCTGTAGAATAAGTGCTTTTGCATTACTGAATTAAAGACGATTCATTTACTACAATTTATTCAATGTTTTTATAACTTTTAATTTTATTTTCTTCGGGTTTCGTGACTAAAATAAAACAATTCAAACGGATTGTATCATATTTATTCACTGTTTGTGCCTTTCTGACGTATTTGGCACAGAAAATTTGTGTTTTTCTCATCAAAAATAGTTGCCGAAACGTCAGGAGACACAAACAACGAACACACGCGATATAATCCATTTAATTCGCCTTATATAAACAAAACAGTTGTATAGAAACGATAGAATTGTTTAATTGATACCCTATATTCTATGGTGAATATGTTGATAAGTCTAATATCTCACAAAATACAATCATTCTACCAAAATAAGTCAGATAATTGAAAAGTTTGCATAAAATTACCCTTCAATCAATTTAGACATTTCAATTATACAGA
Source organism: Apotomis turbidana (assembly GCA_905147355.2). Lineage (NCBI taxonomy): Eukaryota > Metazoa > Arthropoda > Insecta > Lepidoptera > Tortricidae > Apotomis > Apotomis turbidana. The sequence continues at coordinate 20,009,811 of LR990297.1, forward strand.
AAAACTGATTTTTAGGGATTAAATTAAAAAACATTTTCACCAATTTGGGCACTAATGTATGGGGAATAACTTGATAAGTCGATGGTGAACTTGATAAGTCGATGGTGAATATGTTGATAAGTCTAATATCTCACAAAATACAATGTTTCTACCAAAATAAGTAAAATAATTGAAAAGTTTGCATAAAATTACCTATAAATCAATTTAGACGTTTCAGTTACTATGAAAAACTGATTTTTAGGAATTAAATTTAAAAACATTTTCACCAATTTGGGCACTAATGTATGGGGAATAACTTGATAAGTCGTTGGTACCTATGTTGATAAGTCTTATATCACAGAAAATAAGAGGATTTTACTAGAATACGTAAGGTAAATGAAAAGATCGCGGAAAATTATCCATAAATCAAGCTTTAAACACGAGTTAAAGATGAAAATGGATTTTGGAGAAAATGTCAAACTTTAAAATCGACGCCCTGAACAATTGCCATTTTGGACTTATCAAGTTCTTCACGCCATGCACGGTATTAGAGGCAGATATTGTTCGCTGTATGATTTTACGCCATTTATCGCGACTCACAGACATTCTGGTGCACTCATGCAAAGGTCCGCCTACAGCTGATTTGATCAGGTCGGTCCATCGCATGGGTGATCTTCCACGTGAACCACTAGTATATACCTATAACTTACCTCTTCGTTATGAGTCCATCGGATGGCTGGAGGTGGCTCCGGGGAGTGCTGAACCACGCAGGTCAGGTTGATGGTGCTGCCCATGTTGATGAACAGGTCTGGGCCGCCCAGGATCGTCGTCAAAGGCTCTGTTGGGACAAAACGAACAGTTGAGTGAATTTCACATGAGACGACGCGGTTGGCGCAGTTTGTAGACACCTGCCTACTGAGCCGGCGGTCCCGGGTCCGAATCTCGTCCAGGGCAAATATTTTGTGTGATGAACTCGATTATTTGTGCTTGGGTCACGGTTGTTCTATGTATTTAATTATAGATTTATCTATATATGTATGTAGTAGTTGTCTAGTACCCATAACACAAGCCTTCTTGAGCCTTATCTCGGACGTGTGAGGTTATCTGATATTTATTATATACATAGAAAACTATCGTGAGTGCTCGATTGCCCGCCGCGACGACTGATCGGCTCTCCTGATGATGAATCGCGTACCGATTCAAAACATATCCAGCGATATTCGACTTCTATGACGTGAGTAAAGCCGTTTTGTATTTTAATAAGTTGAGCGAATAGTTTTTACTTTTACTCCTACAACCATACATACAACACTGACGGACAGCAATTGTACCGAGTTTGGGGTCGTTAGAATCGTCTCAGTGACCATGGTGGTTTAAAAAAACGTAGGTATAGTCGGCTATAAGAGTTTGTCACCAAAATTAATTTTTGGACAGAAATTTAAAGCAATGCTTATAGATGGAATCGAAATTCGAATCAGTGTAGCTCAGTCAATTGGTTTAGTTGCTAATACAAACAAGTCTGCATCAATTCGGCCATTCATTCCTGACGTTATATTTGCTCAGCGCCGGCCACTGAATATTGAAGTGCTTAGTATTCATTATCAAACATATCTGACAAGCAAGTCATGGGTCATAAATATACAGTCTATTCGTCCTACTCGTCCAATTTTGTGAACAGGTTAAAATCTCCTCAAATTTATTTTAAATGCTAAAACTAGCTGTTTTTAATGTAACTATGTTTGTTCGGGTGGAAACTTGCAATTCAATATTGAAACAGATATCTTCAACTGATTGAGCTGACATTTTGCATAGGTAAAATGAGCCGCAGAATGAGCTGCTGCCCATAGTACCTACCAAACTTTCATTGGGGCAGGTTTGATGATGGAGCCGTTTGAAGGTGGCCCTAGCAATCGCACCGAGTTTGGGGTCGTTAGAATCGTCTCACTGAGCAATTTGATAGAGGTTCAAAGAAAAGTACAGTCAATTATAAAAGCCTGTCAGCAAAATGTAATTTTTGACAGAAAAAAGCAATGCAATGTGAATACTAAGCACTTTAATGTTCTGATTCTCATTCTGATATCTGACGGATGGGGACATTTAAAGCGTATTGTGTAGTGTGTCTCTGGTCTAAAGGTTAAGACAATACAATACAACAATACTTTATTGCACACCAAGAAGAAAAATATTACATGAGAAATGATAAATTAAATAATGGTAGACAATAGTTGGACCGGTAAGGTAAGGTGTCCAGCAATAGACTTCTATCGGCTGATATGGTGATGATGATGTTTGTCTTCTGACACCGGGCTATTGGAAAGTATGTGATTTTTATCAAAATGGCTTGAGCTGGCTGAATTCCTGCCATTAGGGGACAGGGATGGTCATGAAAAAAAATATGATTATGCCACTGAAAAAAATATCAAGTGGAGCCTACTGACATTACAGTAAGACTTACTGCAATAACAGTTAGGCCTACTGACATTTCAGTAAACCTAACTGTTATAACGGTTACGCTTACTGTAATTTCAGTAGGCTCCACTGGGTATTTTTTTCAGTGACTTTTTCGTGTACAAATTCATAAAACAAAATCCAGTTTAAACATTTTTTCATTAATTTGGAAAATGTTAGCTGGCCAAAAATAAAACTCATATAAAACTAACGTCACATAAAATTCAATCGTTCCAAAAGAGTTTAAAAACTTTACGAGGTTTGTTCATTGGTTCTATTTCGCCTTTTCAATAGTTTTCATCAGAGTATGACGTTCGATTGGAAAAAAATGTGTGATTCCGTTTTCCATTGTAGGTACTAGACAAATGCATAGCTTGGTTTTCTTTATTACAGACATATTGTTACATTACTATAACGTTACTATGAAACGACGGCGGCGCGGCATGGAGGTGCATCATCAGTGATGTTATTTCATAATATTACGATATATGATGATGTAACCTGTAACTATATCATAATCATAAAGTACACACGTTTAATGTGGATTGGTTCCCTTTTGCATAAATACGCCCAAATTATCTACAGATATATAAATCACTTTTATGGCGGCCGATTAAGGCTCACTTTTTAACAAATGTCTGTAAAAATAGGCACAAATGACAAACTAAGTCATTTATTCCATCGAGCGTTACGGGGGTATACATCGACGTGTTTATTTGCCCATAATATCAATCATTTCCTCGCGACACGTCACTGATTGTGACAAATGAGGTGTCAATCGATTCGTCGTGCGTGTATAAACACTTTACACACTTAAGGTTATGCTAATCCTTTTCAAATATCCTAAAATGGAATGAGTTCAATTACAGTCTCCATTAATTGGTTTACCGCTTTTCTGCTCTATATCATGAGTATAAGGATTCAAAAATGGTAGACTACTTTGAATGAAAGACTAAGGTTCTCTTCTTTGGTCTTGACACTAACCGCCTGAAAACTGTAGTTTATCGGTTGTTTGTATAAAATTCGACGCGTGTTTGCCTATGACTGTGTACGTTGTCCGATAATCAGAAGAATAAAGTACCTAGGTGTGCACTAGCGCGTTGGCTGCCAGCACTAAAGTGGCCGTTTAAGTTTTGTGACAACTACAAAAACACATATATATATAGGTACTGTGTGTCGTTTGTGTTTCTGTGGTTTAATGAATCGTTTTTGTAAAGGTGTTTACCTAGTGTAGTCACTAGCAGCCTTTGCATTTACTGAAAATTCATTTGATTTAGATCGGAAAAAATCGGATCAACAAGGTTTTGCATCAACTGTAAAAATAAAAAGTTTATACAAAAGTTATTCAATCAACATTTTCCTACCCGTTTCAATTTCTGCAACCACCTATATCGAGGGTAGAATCTCAAAAACTAATAATATTTGCAACTATCAAAACAACTCCAACGTTCCGTGTTAATCCAATTTAAATCTTATCAAACTTGGATGAGCGTTTAAAATGCTTGCGTGAGTCCAAAGTTTGATGGATTTCGTGCAAGTATAGTTCGTAGTTTACGATGCCATAGCCGATTCGATTCCCCGGAGGGTTTGAATGGGAATGTCTCTGTATTTTGTTTGGAAATTGGAATGGGATTGTTGAAATATAATTCAGATATTTGCACGCAAAAGTTGGGGTTTGATGTTGACGGAGTTTTCGATTCAATGATGTGATTTAAATAATGTGTATATAAAGGTTTTGTTACGAGGTAGATTCTAAAAATTACATTTTGGTTTATTTTTTATGCAGTCAGGTACTGGAATTTTGCTGCGTTATGTACATATGTAAAATAAGGAGTTTATCTTCTTCACTGACAATTTTACGTTGAATTTCTAATACTGGGAATCAATGGATGGGGTCTGCACGGGATCGCACTTTATGGCGAGTCGTGGGGGAGGCCTATGTTCAGTAGTGGATATCTGCGGCTGATAGATAGATAGATAGATTTTCAATACTCTTACATTGCAATAATGCAATAATTAAACCCTTTTTGTTTTCTCGGCAAGAAGTGGTAGCTGGTTTTAAACACATCAAATTGGCTGTCCGGATTGAATTTTTGATTTTTTTTTCTAACTTGACCCATTGATAAAAAGGAAATAAAAATTGTGGTGATCCACATTAATAATAATGAAAGAATACATGTTTCAGGAGTTTTTAATCAACCTTGTTAATCAAAATATGACTTTTAGACGTCTTATTGTATTTTTGTACCTATAGGTAGAAATGTTCCGTTCTCAAGCATTTTCTCGATTTGTATGGGGAAAGAACGTTCTCGAGAACTTGTCAAGAATATACGGATGTGTACGCCACTTTTGCTTTCTTTGCTTCTATTGCAGACGATTTAGGTGAATTTTCGGGAGACAACGCTTTTAGTGGCTAACTAATCCAATACGATCGACATGTTCTACCGCAGGCCTGAAGTGAAGTTTGCGACAGGTAGGGTAGTACCCTATGATGTTTTATAAGAAGATACACCGACATGACAGCTGCAATATTGACATCCCAGATCACGGTCAATGATATAATCTTATCTCTCTCTAAGGCGGCATCATGATGTCAAAATGGCGTTATATTTGAAAAATTTAATGTTAACACCGAGATAATCAAATTATTTCGACTTGTGATATGAGGTTCTGTTTTCTTTTTTATGTTTATTTGCGTAATTCGTGCACCTACGCATTATGCAAAACGGCATTTTGTGGCCAAAATCACACATTTACTGAGAACTTGACACATATACGTCACATTCCAGAGATTAACTAAATCATTGCCATAGCATAAAGCTCCATTTGACTCATATTAAGTGCTTTATTTGTTTTACCGCTAACCTATCTACTTATAAGATATACATTGTTACTGCATACTTTTGTAAGGTTAGTAAGAACTAAAAGATACCTGCAACCGAACATACTTCTAAGGCAGGATTTGATTTTTGCGCCAACTTCATCCAAATAAAATCTTGTTTAGAATACTCACCAACAACAGACAGATACATCCGATGCCCGATGGGCGGGGTCGTGCCCACTTGGCACTCGTAGATTCCGGAGTCGCGCCGCTGCGGAAACCTTATCTAAAATCAGAAAAAGAACAACTTAGTCGCAGTTCGGAAACTAGGTTAATATTTATTTGGACGATAAATTTGTTTTACATAGAAAATTCCCGTGATTCTCAGACATATGGAGAAAAAAAAAAACAATATGGCGCAGTCAGTAGGATACAAACCTACGCTCCCTAAAGGAATCTGATTTCAAATAGTTGACAACCTTTTTGAAGACGAAAACGAGAACAACTTAGACACCAGCATAGACAAATTAGTTTTACATAGAAAATGCGCGTGAGTCTCAGATATATCGAGTATTTGTTCATTTTTCATTTTTCCATATGGCGCAATCGGTAGGATACAAACAATCCAAAGGGAATCTGATTTCAAATAATTGAAAACTTTTTAAACGTGAAAACGAGAACAACTTAGTCGCCAGCATAGAAAACTAGATACATATTTGTTTAGACGATAAATTTGTACATAAAAAAGTCCCGTTGATCTCAGACATATCGAGAAATAAATATTTTTTCGTTTTTCAATATGGCGCAGTCGATAGGACAAATCTACGCTCCCAAAGGGAATACAATACAACAATACTTTATTGTACACCAATAAAAGCTTAGAAACAACTGTAAATAACGGTAGAAACAAAAGACGGTCTTATCGTTAAAAAGATCTCTTCCAGACAACAGTAAACATGATTTCAAATATTTAAATAAAACAATTGGAACGGATTATATCGCGTATATTAATTACTTGAGCCTCCCTGACGATTCGGTAGCCTTACAGATACCGTTGTCAAACAGGTTGACTGAGAAAAACACAATTTTTAATTTATATACGCGATATAATGCGTTTAAATTGTTTTATTTAAATGTGTGACAGTCGCGGAAACTGAAGAAAATATTATGTTTTCAAATAGTTGAAAACCATTTTGAAGACGAAAACAAGAACAACTTAATCGCATAGAAACTAGGTTAATATTTGCACAAAGTAACGAACTATTGGGAAAGTGGAGTTAGCGTAGTGCGGCTAATGATGATGATGAGGTTGGATGTCGGCTAATATTGTTTTTGTTGTAGCATGTTTAAATGCACGCAATGTTTATTTTGATTCTGACACAATCCAACTTTACCAGAGTTAGATAAGCTGCATAAGCGGTTATAAAAATAATGATAAAAAACCTTTTTATTCCGAAACGCATAATTGACAAATGTATAAATACTTTTATTTTAAATTAATATTTATAAAATGGGTAGTTTTCACAAATGTAACTCTGACATAGAAAAATTGTGTTTTTTCAGTCAACCTTTGACAACGGTATCTGTTAAGGTACCGACACGTCAAGGAGGCTCAAATAATTAATATACGCGATATAATCCGTTTCAATTGCTTTATTTAAATGTGTGACAGTCGCGGAAACCGAAAAAAAGAATATTAGGTAGGATAACTTAATTAGAAAATTATTTTTACGCTAGGATCCCTTCTGGGTAAAGGCCTCCAACTTTTTCCAACGTTCCCTGTCTTGTGCCTCTGTAATCCAGTCATTCGTGACCTTCATAATGTCGTCAGCCCAACGAGCGCATGGCTGCCCTGCTCTGCGTTTGACAGTTGGTCCCTTCCATATACCGGGTATCCCAAGACTACGGGACATCAAGGGAAAGTACCTTAAATATCGCAGATAGGATATTTTGCTGAAGAAGGACTTGATGTTTTTTTTAGTTTGTAATTCTTAAAGATTTTCTAAGAATTACTCTCACGCCATACAAAACAAATGACGATCCTGCATCACGCTATTAAGATTTTTCCTGAAACCATGATCCACAGAAACGTATTTTCAATACTAATTTATAATTTTATAATAGTATACAATTATGTGAAACCGAAGAAAATAATCATGGAATCTTGAATCATATTTGTCTGGACAGATTCTTATTTCTTAGCGGTCCTCAAATTAGAAATGTCCACATCCTGTGATCTAAATACTGATAAACAAATTAAATAAATAAATCTCAGACAACCTCACACAAATCGATCTAGTCCCAAATTAAGCTCAAGAAAGCCTGTTGAGGGGTTGTGGGTACTAGACGCAGATAAAACATACTAAATATACCTATGTATATATTCTTTGATACATAGAACAACCATGACCCAAGCACAAATATTCGAGTTCTTTACACAAATATTTGCCCTGGCCGGGATTCGAACCCGGGAACGCCGGCTCTGTAGGCAGATGGACTATAAACTGCCCAAAATAAATAACATTAAGTGGCTCGATCTAACGTACGTATACAGCGTGTATAATTGATATAAACGCAAGCTTTACGGGGTCTTAGTATAGGCACTTATTAATATATCCGTAAATTATTAAAAAAATCTTTCTTTTTTCCATATAAAATAAAATAATTCAGCCCGCAATGTACTTATTTGTTGTTGTTTGTCGACACTTAACATCGTGATGTCACAACTGGCATTAGTAATAACTACGCCTTACATTGCTACTCAGAAAAAAATCAAAAATTAATTACTTACGCTATGGCAGTTAACGCTAAATTCATTATAGTTATAAATATCAGATTATAGCACTAAAATCTCCGTCTGGCTACAATTTGCGGTTATATTTCTTTCTCCCAGATATATTTTTAGTATCATACTAAGCGACTAGTACTAAGTCCATGTAAACACAATAGGTAAACTGTCATCAAATCCCAGTTTTAACCAAAACCCTTTATCTTACAAGCACTAAAACGATGTTTTCAGCAGGACACGAGTTGTTTAAATAGGAAAAGTTTAGGAACCCAAATATTTGGACTGTCTAGCCACTATCTCCATTGTCCTAGACGTTAGACGGTTAATACTCAGTTTTTTTAGTGAAGGGCAAAAGCTTTGCATTTCAATCACTGTGATTTTGCCTGTTACTTAGATTATGTTACTTACTGTAATGTAATCTGGGACCTGATTCGATTTACGTTATAGAGCTATTAAGGCGATGGAGTGATAGTTCTGTTGTGATTTAATCAAAATAAATCGTTTGTGCTATTCGAGCTACGTATAATAAAATTTCATTTCTAAGTTGATCTTCAAAGGTATTAGACGCGATACCGACTCATCCCAATTTCCATTTGAAATGTACATCCTAGGGCTTCGCTCTCTAAAATGATACCTACTTCTTAAAATTTTGTCATGTAGCGTTGAATATTGACTGGATAACAAATATCACTAGAAAAAGTGAACAACCCACGTGATTTTGAAAAGTCATTTATTTATTTATTTGAATTTTATTGCGCAAAATACAAAAGTAAAAGTACAAATGGTGGATTTCATGCCACAAGCCATTCTCTACCAGTCAACTATAGGAGTAAACAGAAACATTTGTATGGTGCAGGGTCTATAATACGTATGTCATATAGAGGATATAATTTCATAAACATACACAAATATGACAAGTAATAAATACTTATTTATACCTACAATAGAATAAAAATCATTTATCTTTCTTGCAGTTTAGTTATATACCTTTTATTTTGAGTTTTTTTGACAAACATAGAATTCATTTTTGACATTATAGTGGCTAATAAAACTTATCTGTATGATTTATTGCATATCACAATATTACATGCAAGTATGGGTGGAACTATAAATAAGTTAGGTAGTACAGTCGAGTTCATTTACATCTACACACTTACGAGAACAAAAATATTTGAACACGACCCTATTGTCAGGAGCATAAAATCGTGTTTAGATATGTTTGTTCTCGTAAGTGTGTAGATATAAATGAACTCGACTGTAACAAGTCACTGTGATACTTTTAGGTCGATCACTGTGTTTTTTTCACTGTTACTTAAATCCCTCATCTCTAACTTTTGAAAGACAAAGATTGATCGATCGTGTGGGACATTTGAAACTTTTAAACGGATTGATGTGGGCTATGCTTGTTTTAAAGCATTAAAGTGACAGACAATAGATTGATGTGTGTAATATACATTGTTGGTTCGTAAATACTTGTCTGTCAGATTTATAGTTGGTCACACCTGCTGCAAATCTTAATTCGTTGTTTGTTGTGAATTGTAATGGAATGATGAATAGAATAAGTTTAGTGTCTGTTTGATATACACTTTATTTAATTCTTTAATGGTCGAGGTCGACGACTGTAAAATTTTGTTTACGCTGTTGTTACCTGAGATATATAAGATTTAGAAATTTATTTAATTTGGGAAATCACTACTACACACATAATTATTATTTATCCGTAAAAGTAGAAAAACATAAAAAAATATATTCTTGCCTCGGTAACTGTTAAAATAGTCTTAGAGATTCTGATGAAATAAAAAATGGCCACATAATATGTATATCCTGCTATACATTGTAAAATTAAGGGGTCATGTATTTTAATTATAAATTTTCTTTAATTATGCACGAAAAAGCTTTGGCTGAAATCAGTTATTTTTTCATATTTTTATAAAATATTTATTTATTGAAACTTTATTGCAAAAATAAAAAGTCAGTACAAACGGCGGACTTAATGCTAAATGGCATTATCTACGAGTCAACCATAGGGCCAAACGTGGGCCAAACAGAGATACTAAAAGTTGCTTCAAATCAGAAATCTACGGAGTTTTTGCATGGAACCCTCGGTACGCGAGTCCGACTCGCACTTGGCCGGTTTTTGGAATACCGATAACACTCTCATCTTTCTTTCTTTAGTTTTAAACGAATACTTGTACATTTTTTCTTCTTTTTATAAAACTTTATTCAATGCGTAAGCTTCTCATCTAATTGACTTCAATATTTTCTACAAAATAGCAATATTTTCCGTTCTCCGTTATAAGCTCTTGATGCGGTGGATTGTAGCTTTTCTTATTATAGTGCAGTTTTTGCTTATAACTTTTTATTTTAGAAAAATAATTACAGTGTCAAAGACAGGGAAAAAAAACGACTAGGAATTATGGAAGGGCAAAGTCTAGTCCTACTGGCACTAATTCCTTGATTATGACTTCTCAGAAGTCGGAAATATTTAGTTCGTATCGCACATATTTCAAATCCTAAAGGTTGTCTGAAAGAGAATGCTTATTAGCGATAAGACAGCATGTTGTCTACTATTATTAAAAATTGTATTTTGATGACCCAAGCACAAATATTTGAGTAGTGAGTGGGGACCGCCGTCTCAGTAGGCAAGGTGTCTACAAACCGAGCCAATCGCGTCGTCAGCGATTACTATGTACAACTACAATTCTCGTGGCATTAAGTCCGCCATTTGTACTTTTACTTATGTATTTTGTGCAATAAAGTTTAAATAAATAAATAATTAAATAAATTCTCCATACAAATCGTTACGCTGTCGCTAGCGAGTACGGTCACTATAAACTCTTGGTAAGGGTACCGCTTTATTCCTTTCGAAATTCGAATGCAAACTTTAGAATAATCCTTTTTGATGATAATTTATAACTAGCCTTCCGATTGCTGTTCACAGTGTTGTGGTGCCAGGCCAGCCGCAGCAAAAAATTCGGCACCACGTGTGGAATGAGAGAAGTGCAGAAATGTTCTCTAGAACGTTCTTTTCCCATACAAACCGGTAAACTTTCTCGAGAATGGCACATCTCTGGGTAAAATGCTGCCACGCAAAAAGGGTGCCCCTCCGTTAGCCCGAAAAACTTTCATTCTAATTTCATTGGCCCTAATTTTGGTAACCGTAAAATCACTAACCCGAATTTTCATTCATCCTAATTAATGAATAGCCCTAATTTCAGGATTCCGAATTTTCATAATACCTAATTACTTCATACCAAATTCTCACTAGCCCTAATTTGCACTTAGCCGATTTTTTTAGACTACTAATATTATATTACCTAATAATGCTTAAACCTAAATTTTATTAAACCTATTTATCTATAAACCTAAGGCGAGGGCTGTTCTCCCTCCGCGCCTCTGGTTTTGGAATAACACTAGGGTAGGACAGGCAAGACCACGTGGAGTCGGAATTGCCATAGACTCAGGATGTACAATGGGAATCTTTAGACGCTCCGCTCGCTTCGCTCGCTCCGCTATACATTGTCACAATAGAAACCTAACCTAACCCACAGTTTTCGGGGTTCAGCCAATTCGATATTAGTCCAAATCCGTATTTTCTGTTTTAACGTAAAAATATGTTTAAAAATCTTTAGTACTCTTGACATTTAGTGTCAGTAATGATTAGTTCTAATAATCATTAGGTGTGGTAATTATTAGGTTATTTCATATTAGTATTGTTGACAATTAGTACAAATCATTATCAGAGTATTGGATTATTAGGTCTAACAACTAATTAGGGCATAAAAATTAGGTGAAATGACATTAGGGCTAATGAAAATTAGAGCTAACGTTGATAGGTGTAATAATATTAGCACTTGCGTTATTAGGTCAAGTAGGGGAGTACCCGCAAAAAGGGTTGTCTCTTGTCATATGTGTGCGTGTTTGTATCTATCCGGGCTCTAATTTAGCGTGGGACGCAATATGTTTCAAAGTAACCCCTCAGTCCCCCAGTCTAATTTTAATACGGAGCGTGCCCCGCGTGTCACACACACGACACGCGTGGGCGCTGTGATTGTTTACTTCACGCACTCCATGGCACACAGCTCCCACACATCCAATAGGATGATATTGATATTAATCAGAACCACACCATATGACAAAGGCAAAACTTTGTGAGAGTGTTTGCAAGTTCTTACTCCTTTACGCTCAAAAGACTTGAACAATTGTGATAAAATTAGATACGGAGCCCTGGAAACACATAGGCTATTATTTATCCCGCAAATAATGTAATGTTCCTTTTGAATGAGCGGGTAACACGCAATGTCCTTTCTCTTTGCAGTCGGCCCCTTGTCTTTGGATCGTGGTCAGCTTCAGGGTTGCATGGTTTCTGTCCAGCACGTCTCATACAGCCGAGTAGAATTTAGAGGTCGATGAGTCTTTAACTTGATCGGTCCATCTTATCTTGTTAGATCGCGATGCCCAGTTAGTTATATTATAAATAAATAAAAAGCTTACTTTCAGTATCCAGTCTTCTGTGTGAGGATTGTGGACACTGATGAATCTCTGGTCAGAAGTGTACGTCATTCTCCCGGAGGTCAGAAGGTGGATGTCGCGATGTCGTATCCATGATACCTGCATAAACAAACACAACTAGTTTGGTGACATGGCCTTGCGAATATTGGTCATGATAAGTTTCTACCACCCCGGGAGCTCGGCGGAGGAATTAATAAGAGTAGTCGAAGTCTCCAGTCCACGTCAGTGGCAACAGTGTAAGTGGAGAGGAATGGGACAGAGGGGCCTCTGATATAATTAGGCTTCCAGCTTCATGTCCGTAAAAATACTAGTCAGTTTTCACCTCCCATGAGAGCTTGGCGGAGCAATTAATAAGAGTAGTCGAAGTATCCAATCCACCTCAGTGGCAACAGTGTAAGTGGAGTGGAGTGGGGCAAGAAGATTTTAATATAATTGAGCGCCAAGCTCCACGTCAGTACAAACACTAGTCAGTTTTCACCACTCTTTTCTACTCCGTGTCCGTGGCGTACTCCAGAAACGTGACAGCCCGCGTTTCTGGAGTACGCCACATTAAAATGTGGCCCACGCTGTGTCAGCCCTAGGTGTACATCAGTATTTGTTTTATCACACTCACCGTTCTATTTCCAAGGTCATGCACCCTGCAGTTCAACTGCGCTGTCTTCCCGACCAGGGCTGTCACGTTTCTGGAGTACGCCACATCGAAGTGTGGCCCGCGCTGTGTCAGCCCTAGGTCTACATCAGTGTAGTCCATCTCTTGGACGCTGTCCGTGTTGACACCGTTTGTGTTGTCCGTGCATCCTGTGAAAGAAAAGTTTTTTTTGTAGGTAACGTTAACAAATTTAAAAAGAAATGTGAAACCTCAGGGATATAATAATATTTATATTTCAGTTCATCACACAAATATGGCTTGCCGGGATTCGAACCCATGACCGCTGGTTCACTTGGCAGTTGCTTAACCACTGCGCCAATCACGACAAAGAACTATCGATATATTGATCATGAACGTACATCCATTATTATGGCCCGTATGTAGCAGCATATGCTGTGTATTTTCGATATAGTGACAAGTTGTAATTTCAACGGTAAACCAAATACATATCTCTAAGTGAACAATACCTAAGACATAATGGCTATATTTCTGATAGATTTTTTCAGAAACGCTGAATTGAATTCCCTGAAATACGGTACAGTTCACAAAATAAAGTCTTACTTAACTTTGTGAACTGTACTTTACTTCTTCTACATAAAAGAAGAGCATAGAACATTCAGTCTTATAAAACCGTAGTTTTTCTTAAAAACTGACTAGAGATGTGCCGTTCTTGAGAACGTTTCCCGAATTATAAATATAAATGACTTACTGTTGAGTTTCTTTCGGCTTTCTTCTCAACAGCGGTCTCCTCTTACGAAATGCCGGTAGATTCACAATCTAACTTGTAAAAGTGCCCTTGTGGCCTACTTACTGAATAAATTATTTCATTTCATTTCATATTTCATTTCATAATTTTTTTTTTTAAAAGCTGGCGCGTACCTTTCACAGAGAATCGCTCTTGCGATCCGAAGAGGTAACGCCACCAGCGTAATGGGGACCATGCCGCAGGCAGATCTGCTGGATGGGGTTTTCTTTTTATAGAAAATGTATATATGTTATTCTAATTTTTTTTTCTAATTAGTTTTAACCAATTTTACATAATAATTATCCTTTCTTTTATATTTATCTGTAGTCTTTAGTATTGTAAATATTATATTGTATATAATAAATAAATTGTATAGAGAATGTTCTTGAGAACGCTCTTTCCCCATACAAATCGGGGAACGTTAACGAGAAAATCTCTAAAACTGACAAAGCTTATGATGTGACATGTTCAGTTTGTTAGTTTAAATCATATAAACGTAGAGAATATTAATGCTTCCCTTCCTTTAAATTAAGATCTCTCCAAAATCTGTACTAGAAAGTTTAAGTTAGCGTAAAACCTCAAACACCACATTTCTAGAATTTCTCATACAAAACTATAATGTGCTCATTTATTATCCGGCTAAGTGGTATTTAACTATGCTGTTTAATCACACTAATCGTATAAAGGAGAAAGTTCGTTAGTTTATTTATTTATGTATGTTTGTTACTTCTTCGCGCTCAAACGGCTGAACTAATTTTGATAAAATTTAGTATGGAGGTAGCTGACACCTTGGATTAACACATAGGTTACTTTTTATCCCGAAAAATTTTGTGTTCCCGTGGGCTAAGCGGGTAACACCGCGTGGCGCAGCTAGTCGCTTATAATAACTAAGGAAGATTTTAGCATAATATGTGTTAATAATACACTACTTATTTGGATATTGATATAAAGGTAAATTGTCAAAACAAAATGGTTATTCAATCCACTGCAGTCCAAGTGATGTTCGAACTCACGGACTTTTATTTTATCAGACACACTTACAAGGTAGGCACCTTTTATTCGTTAAGCGTACTAATGAAAAGCTCTTTTCTATCCTTTATTCTATCTATTTTCCTCCTTCTTTTTTTTTATAACGGCACAACATAGTGGCTCCACTTCGCCTGATGGTAAGCAAAAAGGGGAGCCCAAGTCGCAATGGCAACTGACGAACTGGCCTTTAGTCGATATCCTCAATGATGAAGGTCGTGGTCTCTCTGAGTAACGTTTTGGTGGAATTTCTTGCGCCACCTTACTTAATCCTGGGCTGCGTGGATGGCATCGTAAACTTAGGTCATTATGGCAGAGCGTATCCGACCCGCGTGATTGACTTCTGCTTCTGGGCCGTTTTCTGCACACCTTGTACCTGTTACCAGCAGCTTTTCTAAATAGTCACTTCTCTTGCTGGCAATGCGGCCATAGAACTCTAAAATCGGCTTTCTTGATGGTCTAAGTCTGTGGCCGTATATAAAGATTGAGAAGACGAGGGCGGTGACGAGCTGCTTCGATGTCTTTCTTGAGATGTTTCTGTCAGTCCATACATGGGCAATTTGGGTCATAGCCCTCTTTGCCATACCAATCCGCTAATATCAATCTATCAATAATCAATTCAGTTACTAATTTCGTGGGTACGTTACATGCAGTCCGCGAGCCCTTAAATTGAGATTCAGGTTTGGGTGAAATCGGAGAAGTTCTCATCTTGAACACATACAGGCGAGCGAGATGAGTATAACATTTAAATCACATTCTGGCAACTCACGTACTACATAATAATTTTGCGTCACTGCAATTCAACCTTTTTGCTCGTTACCAGGAAAGGGAACCTTATTTGAAATCATCTACATTTTTTCAACAATGAACCCATTTCATTCCAACTTCATCCAGCTATTCAAGCTCTTTAGCGTTTGTTGAACAAAAATATAAAGACTAGTTAATTTCCCAACGCACTTTACATGTAAAACAGCTCTCCGTAATGAAAAAAGCGGGTTCATAAATACGCTGCAAGATTCCAAGTTTAATATTAAAACAATACATAGCTTGGCAAACGGATACTTTTGTGTGGGTGGGCTTTAGGTTGGGATTACACTGAAGGATAGGAGTGGAATGTAATATTCTTTTTATATTATTATAAAATACTAGCTTATATCGTTATACTTAATACCGTAAAAAAATCTTCAGCGCCAAAAACGTTTTACATTTATGTGGTAAACATTTTTATGGAATCTTTTTATCGATTTTATTTTTTATGTGGAAATACCACATTTTTATTTTTCTAAATAATGACACAAAGCAGGGTCCTTGCAGTGGGTCGCATTCAATTTTTCTTTCTTAATTTAACTTTGTGTTATTATTTCGAAAAATAAAAATGTGGTATTTATAAAAAATAAAATGTGGTAGGTATTGTATACCGGGGGATCAATCCAAATGGCCGGGTCAGTAGGGAAAAGTCACAAACTATAAGGAGATAGGGAAATCAGTTCATAGTAATCATGGCATCGATTATAGATTTGATATAAATTGTTTGTATGTGCAGATGTTTTCCGGTTGTTTTCGTTTCAAGCTTGCATTTCTTAACCAATTCTCATAAAAGTTTGTGAGAAGCTGCGATAAGATATCGTTTTTTTGTCGCTTCGGTTCTTTGGTTTATCAAAATGGTGGTTATATGGGGGTTGCTAACGTCGGTTAGATAATCGGTTGTGAAATGGGATCTTTAGACGAGGAAAGCCGGAAAGCATGCCAAAATCCGAACATACGAAATATTTTTTGGCCAAGCTGTAACGAAGACATTTCGCTCGTTCGATCAATAATGATTAGTCGGTTAGTAAGAGTATTTTTTCAAAACCTTTTCCATGATTGAAACCTACGCGAAGCCTGGCCGTGTGCCAGCCCGTATTCCATATTCTTTCAAACTTTTTATCTTGTTCAACGTGGTGTCGGTTTTTTACTGAAATTCAATAACCGTCATACCTTGCTTCAAATTGGTATACCGGGTGATCAATCGAAATAAGAAACATGGCGTCGATTTGAGATTTAAAGTAAGAAATTAATTTACTAAAATCGACATGTCCTTTTATCGTGATAAAGTTGATAAGGCTAGGATGCCAAATTAAGAATATTAAATCGGCATATAAAATAAGACAGACCAGTCTCGCTCTAAAAATAAATGCTTCAGTGTGCAACCACCTTAAGACCATCATTCTCCAGAAAACAAAGGCATATCATATTGGAGACTTATAGTCGCTTACATCCTTTTATATAGGTACCCAGAGTATTCATCGTAAGGCAGCTATTGTTTCCAGGCTGAGTTATAGGTGGTTACAGCTACCTCTATGTTTTGGTATCGCTGAGAGCAAAAACTTGAATATTTTTAGAGCCTCTTGAAACTTATAAATATGTTAATTTATAAATACACAGTCAACTACAAAGATAGAAGTTTTAGGTCAGTGAAGTATCTTATAAACAGATATATTATTTTTATTCTTTGTGGTTTTTGTTTATATCTATTACTTCTTGTACCAACTTTGAATTAATAAACTAAATAAAAAATCAAACAGCCCCGAGAGTCGTAAGTAGCTGATCATCATGAGACCCTCATTCAATGAGTGATAAAATAGAAAATGCTACTTAAACTGAACGTAACTACAAAATTGAGATTTTCACCCCATTTGAAAAAACGAGAAACAAAACCGACAAATACATTCTACCTATTTGTACAAAATTTCATGAAAATCGGTTGAGAAATGCGGCCTCTAGGCGAGACCAGCCCGAAATCCGAACATCCAACGGACATACGAAAGAAATTGAAACTGAAAACGTGACTCTTTGCTCGCTTCGTTCGCTCGCCCAATTATCAACCCGTGTCCTCATTCATTTTATTTAATCGTATGGCATACATGTTGCATAAAACAAAAATGTGAAACTATAATTTAATATCTAGCTCCTTCACCCAGCGGGCTACGTTCACACTTGGAGAGAATAAATCCAAGGATACGCCATCGTATTTCCGGTATGGGCAGTTGTAGATGATGTGGTGGATAGTCTGCACAGGAGCTCCGCAATCACATGCCGGTGAATTTCGCCACCCACATTTAAACATGTGATCCCCACAGAGTCCGTGTTCAGTTCTAAGCCTGTTTAATTGGCACCACTCCCATCTGGGAGCCGAGAAGCCACGTGGCTTCTGTGTGGGGTCGTAGTTCGACACGTTAATTCTAGGGGGAGCAGATAACCATTCGTCTTTCCATCTTTCTCCTATCACGAACGGATTTTCTAGTAGATGTTGCGCTGTCTGGTAGGGTGGGTGACGAGACTTCAGGCGTTGGCGAGGTGGGCACAGAAATTCTTAGTGGACAGGCAGGTTTGGGTTGCTCACAATTTTCCTTGCTTAATTTAGCAGTGCTTGTTGCCTTCTGAGATGTGGAGGAGCTATGTGACTTAAAGCCGGTAACCATTGAATGGGCGTCGACTGTATTGTCCCGGATATGCATCGCATGGCTTTCCGCAGCTGAGTGTCCACTTGTTCCGTGTGAGCACTGTTGAGCCAGACCGGTGCACAATATTCCCCTGCAGAATACACCAGACTAAGTCCCGTTGTACGTAGAACATCCGCACTAGCTCCCCATGACGTGCCTGTCAATTTGTGCATGATGTTGTTGCGAGTTCCCAGTTTTTTGTTTAACTTGCAGAGTTGAGAGCGGTAAGTTAGCGAACGATCAAGCGTTACCCCAAGGTATTTAGGTTGCGGGTTATATCCGAGAGCTTTGCCATCAAACGTCACCTTTGGGCAATAAGTGGCCATTTGGTTATGCAAGTGGAAAGATGATACCTCTGTTTTACTGGCGTTTGGTACTAGCCTCCATGCTTTTAGGTATCTGTTGATCGTCTCTAAGTCTCTGGTAAGTTGGTCCTCTGAAGTCTTAAAGGTTTTATGTTGGTATGTGAGAGCGATGTCGTCAGCGTACATGAATCTTCTGGAGGCTGTGCTGGGTAAATCGTGTGTATACAAATTAAACCCGTGTCCTCATTAAATAACACAAACAAATTGCTTCGTTCTTTGTAAATACCAAGAAAATTTGACACTCGACTCGACTTGTCGGCTTGGTTTCCTACTTCGCCAAACTAAAGTGTGTCAAGAACCCTTCTCTTAACAGTTCGCCAACTCGCCGTAACTTGGGATTTTAAGTCGCTATCCCGTAATTTTTTTATTTTATTTTTAGACTTGTCGAGAAAATATCGCTGGGCGAAGATTTTAAAGTTGATGTAGTTTCTTAGGTTTTGAAGTTGGTATAAGTAGCTTCCACAAAATACTTTCTTGAGTTTGACGTGTGTAGGTAATAAAGAAAATGCCTACTTACTTATTTTATGCCACGTTTGTTATGTTAATATTTTGTGCTTATTCTTGCGTGATTTCAAAATTTGCAACCTAGCTACTACTACTACTACTACTAATGTCTTTTTTCTGTGCCTGTACTTCTACAATTCGTAAAACGTATTGGGGCAGGTTACTGATGTTACAGAGCCCATAACATAACTGGAGACAATAGGGCTGGCTCGTTCCTCGTCCAGACGAGTTTACTGGATTATAAATTGACGATGCAGTTGGCTCAGTAGTAGTGCAGAAAATACAAAAAATTTGGTCAAGGACTCGAGATTTTGTGCTTCCCTATTAAATATTACAGAGCTCATAAAATAACTGGAGACAATAGGGGTGGCTCGTTCCTCACCCAAAGAACTTTACTGGATTATAAATTGACGATGCGGTTGGCTCAGTGGTAGTGCAGAAACGAAAAACAATTTGGTCAAGGACTCGAAATTTTGTGCTTCCCAATTAAATATTACAGAGCCCATAACATAACTGGAGACAATAGGGCTGGCTCGTTCCTCGCCCAAAGAAGTTTACTGGATTATAAATTGACGATGCGGTTGGCTCAGTGGTAGTGCAGAAACGACGAATAATTTGTTCAAGAACTCGTGATTTTGTTCTTCGCTATTAATTATTACAGAGCCCATAACATAACTGGAGACAATAGGGCTGGCTCGTTCCTCGCCCAAAGAAGTTTACTGGATTATAAATTGACGATGCGGTTGGCTCAGTGGTAGTGCAGAAACGACGAATAATTTGTTCAGGAACTCGTGATTTTGTTCTTCGCTATTAATTATTACAGAGCCCATAACATAACTGGAAATAATAGAACTGGCTCGTTCCTCGCCCAAAGAATAGGCATATATATTCAGAGAGGGAACGCAGCCAGTCTTATGGGAACTCTTTCCTCGGGTCACGATTTATGTAGAGGATTTTATGGTTAAGAGTTGATTTAGTTAAGGTTTTATTCACTGTTATCTCTTTTTTTAAACCTGAGAAAATATATTCCTTTCATGACCCCTGGGGTGGACCCATGACGTAAAGGGCCTGCGAGACGCTGGAGGCATTTTAAATATGGGGCTGGTGAAGGATGGAGATAAATTGAATAGAAAAAGTTAGAAATGAGGAAGTACCTAAAATAATAGAAGAAAAGGGAATTTTCTGAATATTACAGAGATTAGAAGGAGGAAATTGTTAGGCTACCTTATACGACATGATACTTTTATAAATAACATCATAGATAGAGGAAGGCTAAGAATAAGTTACATTAAACAAATTAAAGAGAAGGTAGACGTTGTCGTATAGGAAAGTCAAGGAAATGGGTATGGATAGTTAGATGCAGAAAACTACATACTTCATCAGCCAACCCGACAAGAGTTTGACTCTAAAATTTATAATGATGAATGACCCCTTATTTATGTACATTACTCGCCATATTCAAAGTATATTTACCTGTACGCCCCACTAGAGCCAGGACGCCTAGAGCCCCGAACAGAAGCGCCATCCCTCTAGATCACGTGTCTTCGCATAATCTGTTCATACTCCGTTACACCTGCGAACAAAAAACGACGTTAACACAACCATAGCAAAATTGAAAGCGGAAAATCGGGAGTAAGATAGTAGTTGACAAACGACTATGTGCTGTAAAGGTTCGGGATATGGTCCGGTTTAGGTCGCATTTACATAAGTGGTTCATGTGTTACAGCGACTGCCACGTATTAAAACCTAGTATGTGCTTGAAAGAAAATTTTATATGATAGTGAAAAATCATAGTGAGTCCACTCATGTGAAATTGTCAGGAACGGTCCGACATGTTTCGAACTCGCATGGAGCTCTTAATCAGGGACTGCTACCCGTTCAGCAGGGTCAAATTCATGTGAGTGTAAACTTAATACAATAATTAAATATATCTCACGAAACTTTTAATAAGTTAATAGTGAGTCCACTTAATATGTCGCATATTTTGACATCTAAAGTAACATCACGTCTAATACTCGGTAGTTTGGCCTTCAAAACTACTGTTGATTATGCCACAACTTGGAAGCTTTAATGTCTCTGGTAATTATGACTTCCAATGTCATAGGGTGAATACTTCCTAACTGGGCAAGAGTAAGTTAAACAACTTACTCCAAAAAAATTGTCGCTTACTAAGTTTTCATACGGCACGGCGGTTCATGTATTACATTACAAATTACAATACAACGCTTGTTTCAGTATTTGAAGTTGTTAACTCTGTTGCGATTTTATGAACTGCTAGGCTTTGTTAAAAATTTAGTTTTACACCGTTGAGATAGACGTTAGATTTGTTTGGTGCATTTAAAAAGTAAATACTTAGTGTTACGGACAAAAGCCGAAAACTGTTAGTTTGTAAGCGAAATTTGATGTATATAACGTTAACTTATTTAATTTATTTAGTGCGCATAAAAGACGCTATAAGTCGAGTTATTATGTACATAATGTATATAAAAGTCCATAAAAGAGACATATATATGTAACTGGTCTAATCCCGTACAAGGGTATGCCGACGATATCGTAGTCATAATCAAAGGACCCTGCCTTAACACAATCTCGAACATCATGCAAGGAGCTCTCAACACTATCTGTATATGGTGCAGAGAAAACGAATTGTCTATCAATGCAAACAAAACCATTATAGTGCCCTTCACAAACAAAAGGAAACTCGACAAGCTCTACACTCTAAAGCTAAACGGACAAACTATACCATTTACAAATGAAGCCAAGTATCTAGGGGTCACCTTTGACCAAAGGCTAACTTGGAACACGCATTTGAACAATATAATCCAAAAAGCGAAAATGGCACTGTGGACATGCTGTCGTATGGCAGGAGCAAGATGGGGCGTAAGACCCAACATTGCTATGTGGCTATACACAGCAGTCGTGAGGCCTATAATAACATATGCCTCCGCTGTCTGGTGCAATAAGGCCAACCAAAAGACAGCGATCCTAAAACTAAGCAGCCTACAACGCACTGCCTGCATTATTGCAACAGGAGCCCTGTCTTCGACGCCGGGTGCGGCCCTGGACGCACTGCTCGACCTAACACCTCTGCACCTACAGGTGCAGAAAGAGGCCGAGCAGTGCATCTACAGGCTCTGCACACTGTCCAAGACGAAATGGCGCTCACAAGCACTGAACAAACTAAAGGCTTCAGTGTTCGAAAACAAACTACTGTGCATGCCCTCTGACGACATGCTCACTGAATGTATCTTTACGCAATACTACTCAGTGGAACTACCCTCAAGAGACGAATGGCTAAATGACCAAATGTCTCTCAAAGAGGGCTGCCACATCTGGTATACGGATGGTTCCAAAAAAGGAAAAGATAAAGGATGTGGGGTCTATGGACAGAGACCAAAGCTCAATGCAAGCGTCAGCATGGGCACAGAGGCCTCAATCTTCCAAGCGGAGATCTTTGCCATAAACAAATGTGCAGAGATAAACCTTGACAAGAACATAAGACACTGCCACATATACATCAACTCGGACAGCCAAGCTGCCCTGTTGGCACTGGAATCACTAGAGGTTAAATCTAAACTAGTCCAACTATGCAAAAACAATTTAAATGCCCTAGGCGAAACCAACAAAGTCACTCTTAGATGGGTACCAGGTCACTCCGATATTGACGGAAATGAAAGAGCAGATAAACTCGCGAGAGATGGCGCGGACGAGCCCCTTGTCGGCCCAGAACCGTTCTGTGGAATCACAAAACGCCAGGCTTATTCTCTGCTCAACGATTTACACAAATCTAAGGCGATCGAGATGTGGGTGGCTGTGAAAGGACAAAATCACTCGAAAACCCTTATAAAAGGCTTTGTTCAAAGGTTATCTAAAGAGTTACTACAGCTCAAAAGGTCAAAAGTCTGTGCGGTGACTAGAACTCTGACCGGTCACTGCAAGCTGAAAAAACACCTGTCCCTAATGGGTATGGAACAGGACGCAACGTGCAGGTTCTGCCAAGAGTCAGAGGAGACAGCTATGCATATCCTCTGCTCCTGTGGACCACTTATGCACAAAAGAAGTATCCACTTAGGGCAACACTTTGTGCCCCCAGAGGAGATACAACAACTCACGGCCCAAAGAATCTGGGAATTCCTGGACTCAACGGGCCTCAGCAGTGAGCTTTAAGACAGGGCTGCCACAATAGATCAACTTTGGTCGATGCGGCACACAAAAGGCCCAAGCGAAAATAATATAATCCCGAACCGATCCCGATCCGAAAATCACGATTCGATAGCGATGAATATTACATAAGATATTCACGTGGTGCCGAACCACGTGGCAATGTTATGATAATATCACACCACCTGCTATCGCTTACACAATAGTGTCAGGCGATAGCTACGGAAAATCCCATCAGGAATCCGTTTTTATAATGTTTCTAAAGTAATTAGGTCAGCCGCAATTCACGTTAACGTAAAATTAACGTGAATTATGAACCGTCCAATTAGAGCCCATTTTCAGTACGAAATCGTATCGGAATTTCGTTTTAACAATTCGAATCAACTTTATTATGACCTAATCACTTGGAATACACTTGTAGATGCATCTGGACTCATTGTACTTACCTTTTATAGCCTTCCGCGACTTGCTAGTACACCGTAAATTTAACTTCATCGATCGATCCGACTTAATAATTAATGAACCGTAACTCTTATCTTATAAAACGTAAGGCTATTTAATGCGATGCAATGAAAGCTACAGAATGAGATATCTCACGTAGAAATCGACCCGTAAACGTAGATACGATCCTTCCCGAACCGCCCATCCCGTAGACCAGAAAAGCCGTTAGGGCTGAAAATGGGAAAATGAACGTCCAATCACGTAGCTAGTTCACTTTCTCATACAACGACTCTTAAAAAAGAACGCACTTGACGAAAGGGGCGTGCCGGCCGTAGAATATACGTTTCGACGCCGCCTATTGGCCTGCGAGCCAGTATTGCGCTCACAGATCCTGAGTCTTATTAGATTGTAAGAAAAAGCACATAAGAAATTATTGTTATCGATTGTTTACCATACTGCCGAAGAAAATTAAAGAACCAACAAGTCAACTAGTGTCTTTATATCTCGAATTCGAACCTGCATCGAACCTGCATCGACCTGCTGCCGTAACCAAGTTTGTCCGAGGTCCCATTCGTTTGGTTGATCTCCAAACTTCGGTCTACGTGCCCTACGTGATATCTACGTGACATTCACGTCGTGCAGCTACGCATCGGATCCGGAGCCGCAGAACCGAACCGCACTACGAGCCAACGAACGTACGGCATTGCTACGTGTGACGTAGCAATCTACGTGGTATCTACGTGCCGCGTCTGAACCGCCGTGCCTACGACTGGGTTAGCCACGGCGACCGAACTGGAACCACGAATTCAAAGAACCGAAATACAGTCCACTGTGCTCACTCGTGAGCTACCGAAGAGGCAGTGTTGAGCGATCACCCTCAACACTTAGTTTCAGAATTACGATTTACGATCTAATGACAAACATTACATTTATGACAAATAATTTTGTGACAAAGTTTCAATAATCCAATTAGGCGATAAGAATTTACTTATACAAGGTTTTGATAGCAATAAAACTTTATGACAAACATTACATTAATGACAAATCATTTTATGACAAAGTTTCAATAATCAAACAAGGCAATAAGAATTTTCTTGGACTACGTTATGAAGGCAATAAATCTACGGTAATTATGACGGTCATAAAGAGAGCCTCCTCACTGGGTATGAAACTTATTCCTAAGAAGTTGTCGGTTACTAAGTTTTGATACGGGGCAGCCGCACGGCGCTTCATGTATTACAATATAACGCTTGTTTCAGTGTGTGAGGTTGTTAACTCTGTTGCGATTTTATAAAGGGCTTGGCTTTGTTAAAAACTTAGCTTTACATCGCGTCGTGTTAGAGGTTAGATTTTGTTGTATGGGGATGCATTGTGGGTTTCTTGTGTTATTTACAGGTCACACAGGTCGGTACATGTTTCCATAGTGTCAACCGTAGGAGACAGGCAGTGTGGTCACGGGTACTTCTACTGAGGTGTAAACATTACCAAACAGTGTTCATTGAGCGCTTATCTCTAACTCTATCTACTCTAGAAATTTAAACAGCGTAGGGTTTGTCATCTCGATGTGGTACCGAGATTCTTGACCCCACGAGACAGGCCTAGTATGAAGGTCACAGGCACAGAAATATATCAAGATAGAAGGAAAGAGTGGACGTACCTCGCGTGGCGAAATGTTGACACGGTGTCAACTTTGCTCGCCGCGAACATTAGTCAGCTCCCGACCGCGGTCTGTGTGCGACGTCAGGTCTTAAAAACAAAATGGCTTGTTGCGCAATAATTAATTGTTCAAACACTTCCAATAAAATTGGAGCTGTTAATCGAGATATTTCCTTTCATTGGTATGTACAATTTGTCCTTAAATATCTGTTATTAATTACAAAACTATTTATTTTATTATTTTCATCAAAACAGAGGCGGGCGATTGTGTCCAACGCTAGCTTTCCATTGCGGCTTTAATTTGACGAGCCAACCTTGGCGTGCATTCAAAGCCAGCGATGTAAAAATAAGCTATTCAAACTGTCGAGTCACGTTCAAGGTCGATTTCTCATTTTTTCTGTCAAAAGTAAGAATAGTGCTGCCATGTGCTGCTGTACACTGCGATTTTCTTATTCGATTAAATTCGATTTTGAGAACAGAGGAAATGATAATTACGTTCTTATTTATTATGCAGCTATATTATTTAAGTACATAGTGCAAAGCAAATATTATTGTGATCGTTTTTGTTTGTGACGGCGGCTGGGCCGCGGCGTGGTACGGTGTGGGTGGCGATGCATAGAATCGGTGCCGTGTTCGAATTGATCTGTGAATCGATGTTTCTGAATCGTTTTCGCGCGGCTTATGTTTCCCATCACTAAATTACGCTCGTGACGTCAAAGTACCTACGCAAAATGTTACACGCTCGGTCTCCCTACAAATTGCTGAACTCTTTCCTTCTATCTTGATATATTTCTGTGGTCACAGGTAAAACTGTCATGCTTTGTAAACGACAGCTGCACGCACGAAAAAGCATGACTCATTGTCACGTTTCGCCTGAGCCAAGCGTGCAAGCGAAAGCGCGGAACAAGTGACAGGGAGGCAGGATCGACCTAAGCGTTCGGCTTGCGACGCATCTATCTCTCTTCCACTCCATCGGCCAGCATACGTTATCACGTAAAATCCCCGTCCGTAAACCAGCATTATAGCCCTAACAGACGATCGAACAGTCCGGCGAACCGACTGTTATCAATTTGTTGTACATGGTTAGGTTATTTATTTGTAAAAACGACACTGTATCTTAATAAACTCTTTGTATCTGTATTATAGTAATTTATATATTAGATGTGTATGTTAGAGTAGAAGAAATCAAAGGTATTCATTGCGCTGTGCTAAGTTGACTTATTCCATTTTAGGTATTTCTGAGCACTTGAAGATACTAGTCAGTGTTAATAGGTTACATTTGGCAGTCTATTATTATTATACCTAAAAAATATGGACCCCATTTTCATAAAAAAATATCGCCAGTGAAATCGATTCGATCAACCGTTCATGATTAATAATCGTTAGATTTGGCATACAATAAGTCTTAGTTACATAACTACAAACATCGACAGACAAGTGTCAAATATTTGTTAAAAGGAAAATCGAACTATAAATACTGCCATATATATATTAAAACACATAAACGGGCTTCATCATCAGGAGAGAGTGAGTGTTCGGTTGGCCGCCGCCGCGACTGATCGGCTCTCCTGATGTTATTCGACTTCTACTATGACTACGACGTGATGTACCCGTTTATTTAAGTAGTAAACCCGTTTATTTATGTATGTTAATATGCCTGAGACCCACGGTAGCCTTCTATTTAAAACTGTCATGTATACTGATACTGGTGGTTTTGAAGTATCGGGCCCTAAAAGTAATCAAAACCCGTCAACCAATCAATATTCAAAATACCCGCAAACTTTGCAAAGTGTTTGCTTGTTGTGATCAAAGGGTAAACAGGTACAGAATATTTCGAATCTAATCCCGTTGTAGTTGAATAATGTATGAGCTGGTCAAGTGGTTTGTTGCGAAATCCTGTTCGCTTAATCCGTATAGAATAAATATATAAATAAATATCGGGCAACATCACACAAATTGATCTAGTCCCACAATAAGCTCCGGTAGGCTTGTGTTATGGACACTAGACGACGATAAACATACAAATGGCCCAGGCACAAATGTTCGAGTTCATCACACAAATACTTGCCTTCGCCGTGATTCGAACCCAGGGCCGCCGGCTCAGGTATAGCTCAAAATAAAATATTACAGATGGTTCATTCTTTTGATCTTCGCAAACGTTGCTTCTTTCTTGCATCGTATTCCTCTGAGTTGAGGGTCGTGACCTCCCTTTCGCATCACTTTCTCTCCTACGATTTTGTAACAAAGAGACAAAGTTGCCGCTCCGGTATATGGGTAGCAGTCCCTGATAATAAATAATAATACATAAATAAATAAATATCGGACAACCTCACACACAAATCGATCTAGTCCCAAATTAAGCTCAAGAAGGCTTGTGTTATGGGTACTAGACGACGATATACGTACTGAAATAGATAAATATATACATATAACAACCGTGATCCAAGCACAAATATTCGAGTTCATCACACAAATATTTGCCCTGGCCGGGATTAGAAACCCGGGACCGCCGCTCAGTAGGTGTCTACCAACCGAGCCAAACGCGTCGTCAAAAGTCGCTCCATACGAGTTCGAAACATGTCGGGCCGTTCCTGACAATTTCACGTAATTCTAAACCGCTTAATATAATAATTAAAATATGTCTCACGAAAGTTTTAATAAGATTATACAAATATATACAAAAAAACTTCCCAACGAACTAAGAAGCTACTCCGTTTTCTCGACGTCGGTTGAAAAGAGAATTTACTCTCATTTCGCAACGTAACTGTAACTAAATTATCTTCACAAGTGCTAAGTACCCGTAAGAATGCGGAATAAAACTTTAAACCAAGCAGTCTATTAATAGTCCACCAACCTTTCAAAAGACTCAAGCGAGGCCAATTTGATTAACACAAGGCGCCAAATTAAAGTAGCCCGACTTAACCAGGACTTAGCCTTAAAGGAGCTTGAAATAAGCAAGGAAAATGCAGAGAAAGCGACTACATTTCCCATTAGATAGTATAGAATCTTTTTATCCCAGACGCTGCACTGTCTCAAAAGTCTTTAGCCAGTATTGCTATTTACATAATCACGTTTTAAAAAAAAAACACAATAAACTTGTGGTACTAATATATTTTGATGTAGATGCACGAATACCTATCATGGTATGGGCACGTGATGCGAAGAGAGGAAAGCCACGTAACCAGAAAAGCGTTAAGAATGAATGTGGACGGATATAGAAGAAGAGGAAGGCCAAAGGAAAGATGGATGGATTGTGTGAAAGATGATATGAATAAGAAGGAAGTAAACGACGAGATGACGAGTAATAGGGAAGAATGGAGGAAGAAAACATGCTGCGCCGACCCCAAATAAATGGGATAAGGGCAAGCGAATGATGATGATGCACGAATACCTACGTATATGTGAGTTAGTTTATAAATGAAAAGTCATTTACACGTTCCACATAATGCAATCAGTAGGATAAGTTATTTATACCATTAAATTCACGTGTTTATTTATAACAATGACGAAAAAAAGGTGGTTTAATGCCGCTTTTCATAATCACACCACAGTGTGTGATGTGAGAGAGTAGGTTCTATTCTACTTATATTTTAAGCCAATGAATACCAGTGATATGGTATCTTAAACTATTATTTGTGGTTTTTCTATTTACCCTATCCATCTTCTTCTTCTCGTCAAGATTAAACAAGCGTTAAATAATGATTATTGAAATAAAATAAAGAAAATGTACAAACATGGGTGACGACGGCAATGGGGGAGAAAAGAAAGAAAAAGGTGAGGTTGTTGTAAAATCTTGCTTAGTATAGAATTCCTGCTACGTCTTCGCAGTCGAAGGCCTAGTGTTTGCACGATTACACCGATTTTATAATTTCCAGCATTTTCTCCCACATTTCTAGTCTTCTACACGATAAATTCCCCATTTCTAGTACATAATCATCTGCCCGGCGTGATGACATAGTTTTTTAACACAAATAATAAATAAATATCGGACAACCTCGCACAAATCGATCCAGTCCCACAGTAAGCCCTAAGTACTTAGGCACAAAATAATATTCGAGATTATCACAAAAAATTGTCCTTGCCGGGATTCGAACCCAGAACCACCAGCTCTGTTGGCTTCTTTACCACTGCGCCAATCGTGTCGTCAAACGACCCAAATTTAACACTCATCTAGCAGAAGATTTTTCATTACGACTCTGTATACATTTCCAAACACCGTAATAACTCTGAAAGTCTCCTCAATTCTAATTTGCTTAACTTCTCCTCCAATCGCCTCGCAAACAAATTAAAATGAATCTTACCACGATTCCACAGTAATTATAATTTAAAATTCAACGCC
This sequence comes from Apotomis turbidana, assembly GCA_905147355.2. Classification (NCBI taxonomy): domain Eukaryota; kingdom Metazoa; phylum Arthropoda; class Insecta; order Lepidoptera; family Tortricidae; genus Apotomis; species Apotomis turbidana. Next base: position 20,039,727 of record LR990297.1, read on the forward strand.
ATAAGGTTTTAATCGCTTTGAAGTCCCACTGATACCACTGTCTACTAATTTTGAATTCTGAAGTTCGTTCATTGGAGCTAACTAACAGGAATTAGTTGAATTAACGTGAACTATAATGATAGCGATGGATAAATAAGGGACCTAATTCGAGAATGCCGTTTGAGAGATCGCACAACGTCCAAATTCTATTAGATAACAGTGATATCGCCTTTGAACTGTAATTAAATTGCGATGTGCTTCAAGTGACATATCTCATCTCAATTTTGGAAATACGAAGGCGATAATGATTATCAAAAATGCTATTCATGCAAATGAATTTCTGTTTTGAACGAAACTTAATTGACTAATTTCACGCACTACACGGTCAAGTTAAAGTATGCGCCTATTATTTATGCCGTCACATTCAAAGGAAACGCAAATTAAGCGCGACCGCATTAACGAAGCTGCGATGTTTTTAGGAATATCGCTACTTGTCAATTAGGGACACGTCAAAAGTGACGGATGGCGATGAAATGGAGAGATCTCCATCATCTCTCTAAAATTGGTCGAATTACCCCTAAGGTCGTTGGCAAACTATATGCTATCGTCAAAGCCTGATTATCTTAGTTTAGTAATCATATTAAAACTTTCGCGAGACATATTTGATTATCATATTAAGCGACATACTAGTTCGAAACAGTCCTGACAATTTCGACGTGAGTGTAATACAATAATCTTAGTGTAGGTAAAACTATGAACTAGACACAGTAATATTGTAAAAGCCAAAGTTTCTGAGTGTGTTTATGTGTTTGTAACTTCTTCACGCTCTAACGGCTGAACTTATTTTGATATTTTTATTATATGAAGGTAGCTGACGCTCTGGATGAACACATGGGCTACTTTTTAGCCCGAAAAAATTTAGTCTTCCCGTGGGATGAGCGGGCAACACAGCGCGGTGCAGCTAGCGACAATATAAGATGGAGTAATACAGAGTATTTGACGATTCGGTTGGCGCAGTGGTTAAGCAACTGCCTACTGAGCCGACGGTCCCGGGTTCGAATCCCGGCAAGGGCAAATATTTGTGTGATGAACTCGAATATTTGTGCCTGGGTCATGGATGTTATTTTTTTATGTATTTATTCATTGCAATCTGTTCTTTATAACATTCAGCAAATTGTTAAGTGGGTATTTGAATTAGTCTTGAGAGGCTAGCAGTCCAGTGACAAGTGCCTCAATTTTCTTTATCCGTCTTGTAGGTCCATGGGAGTTTTTCTTTTCAGTCTGGTAAATTTAAAATTGTTCTTGATCAATTGGTTTGCAAGTGCATTTGGATGAACATCAAGTTGTCTTTTATAACTTTTCGTGGAGTGTTTTATTTCTTCTTTAACTGTTCTAATCTGGAGGTCGTGATGTAGTTGTTGATTTGTTACGAACCACGGTGCGTTAGTGATAATCCTGAGCATTTTTGACTGGAACCTTTGTAATATTTCAATATTTGAGTTTGAAGCCGTCCCCCAAAGCTGTATTCCATAGCTCCAGACTGGTTTAAGGATGCTTTTGTATAGGAGCAGTTTGTTCTCCAATGACAGTTGAGATTGTCTGTTGAAGAGCCAGTACATTTTCCTCAGTTGGATTCCTAGCGCTTTGCGCTTGGTGAATATATGTTTTTGCCAGTTCAAGCGTCTATCTAAGTAGACTCCCAGGTATTTAGCTTCTGTTGCTTGTGGGATCTCAATTTCGTTGAGCTTGACTGGAGGACAAGTGCTTTGTCAGGTGGTAAATGTTACTTGTACCGACTTTGTCTCGTTGGCCTATATTCTCCAGGTAGATAACCAGTCCGTTATATCGTCCAAGCATTGTTGGAGTTTGTGACTTGCATTCAGCGGGTCCACATCCACAGACAAGACTGCCGTGTCATCAGCAAATGTCCCTACTATTACACCATTCGGTGTAGGTAAGTCCGAGGTAAAAAGTAGGTATAGAGTAGGGCCAAGTACGCTTCCCTGCGGCACTCCAGCGAATATGCTGTGGAGGTTGGTAGTATGTTCCCCATGTTTGATGAAGAAAAATTGATTAGCAAGATGTGACTTTAGAAACATGCAATAATCAGCTGGCAGCTGCTTTTTTATTTTACAGAGCAGCCCCTCGTGCCACACCCTGTCGAAGGCCTGAGATATGTCTAGGAAGGCTGCACAGCAATACTCCCTATTTTCAAAGGCTCGGTGGATGTTTTAAACCAATCGGTGTACTTGTTCTATAGTCCCATGCTTGTCCCTGAATCCGAATTGATGGTTCGGAATGATATTAGCTTTAGCTATCACTGGATTCAGACTTTTTATAAACAGTATCTCCATTACTTTTGCTAGAATAGGTAGGTAGCAGACTAATTGGCCGGTAAGAGGAAACTTCTTCTGGTGGCTTACCAGGTTTATTTATCATTATGATCTCGGCTATCTTCCATTGTTGAGGAAAAATACATTTTCTTAATACGCAGTTGAAGAGGTGGGTCAAAAATAGGACTGCTTCTTCTGGTAGTTCGCAGAGTAATTTAGCGATGATTAGGTCATATCCTGGAGCCTTCTTTTGGTTTAATTTCTTGATGACCGTTTTTATTTCTCCTTTAGTAACCTTTTTTAATGGAAGGTCTAGTTGGATTGGTTCATAAAGGCTCTCAAGGACGTTTTAATTGCCAGTGTCATGTTGGTTTCGTGGAGGATTTGGTGTGAACACTTTATCGAGATGTAAGGCGAAGGCTTCTCCTTTTTCCTTATCACTTTTGGCCCACGATACATCGTAATTGCGTATCGGAGGTTTGGGAGCAGTGTTTTTTTAAGTTTATTTGTTGTTTTTCATAGGGAATAGTCACTATTGGCTGTGGAATCGAGATTACGCAGGTGATTTTGAATATTTTCCTCCCTCTCCGTACGCAGGAGATGTTTTAATTTTTTAGTTAGGTAATTTAGGCGAGTTTTGTCTCCATGATATCTGGTGGTTTGCCATACTTTACGTGCCTGTCGTTTTTCGGCTACTAATTCACGAATAGGCTTGGAGCAGTTTTCTGTGTTTGGACTCCTGCTGACGGGAGTGCTGTTCCAAGCTGAATTTTGAACGCATTTGTTGAAGTGTTCAACTGCCAACGTAATTTGTTCTTCATTTTTAAGGGGTAAATTAGTTTCTATGTTCGAATCCACCAATATCCGAACCATGTCCCAGTTGGTTTTACGATTATGCAGCCGGGCTGAAGGTTCTATATATATGAATTTCCGAGAAACTACCAGCAGCACGACGCTATGGTCTGATGAGAGATCTTGATTGGATGTGCATCTGAAACATTCTCTTGGAATTCCCTTTACGATGCTAAATTCTATGCGATGCTAGACAGCATGGAAGTGTAGCTCAGTTAGGGCTGCTTGTAGTTGTCTTCCTTTTGGGGTTGTTAAACGGGAGCCCCATATTGTGTTTTTATAATTATAGTCTCCACCAGCGATGAATCGTGGTCCCAGTGTTTTAAAAAAGCGGCAATAGTCATCTTTTTTAATCGCGTGTTTTGGAGGCGAATATAGAGCGGTGACGGTGAGGTGTCCTTGCCAGTCTTCAACAACTATGCTGGTAGCTTGTATCATTGGTGAGAAAAACAACTTGTTACGTGGTGCCTGATGTTATTCTTTATAATAACTGCAGACCCTCCGTGTGCTTTTCCATCCGGGTGCATCGTTTGGTAAAAAGAGAAATTCTGAATTTTAAAATATTTTTTTTGGTAAAGTGAGTTTCTGATACAAGAAGAATGTCTATTTTATTTAGTTTTAGAAAAGACTCAATTTCTAAAACATGGTGTGACAGCCCGTTGGCATTCCATATGGCTTTATATTTAAGTATGTATTTATCTATATTAGTATGTTTATCGTCGTCTAGTGTCCATAACACAAGCCTACTAGAGCTTACTGTGGGACTAGATTGATTTGTGTGAGGTTGTCTGATATTTATTTATTTATTTAACTAGAAAATGACCGAAATTTTATCTGTATATTTTTATGTCCACAGTCAGGTTAAAACTATCCTATAAACCTTTACATGTCCAGCTATTAAAAGAATGAACAGAAAATAATTATACATACTTATGGAACCAACTCACAAAATTTCATGAGAATCGGTCGAAAAATGCGACCTATGGGCGAGAGCCGGAAATCTGGACAACCTGGACATCCAAACATCCGGACATACGACAGAATGTTTGGCCAAGTTGAAACGGACACGCCTCGCTCGCTTCACTCGCTCGTTCAATAAATTGTGTTACTTTATTGTCTTCTACTATGGTACAACAATTTAAAAGTCTCTTTCATCGTGAATTCAATTACTTTTGATTGCTTGAAACACTGTGTCATATTTCATTTGAACGGACGAAAAACGGATTTCAAACAAATCGCAGGGAAAAATATTCAATTTATTGTAAGCCTGTTGTCAGGACTGTGTAGGGCCCTTGAAAACTTTTGAAAAAGGCAATTTAATTTATATTCAATTTTGTTAAGTGACAAGTTTAAATACGGGTTTGGGGTTGCGTGATGCAGGGTTGGAAACTTTGAGCGATGTTATGTATGGCCTTTTAATTATAAAATGATTGAGTGATATTTTATTAAGGAATGATGGGCTTTTATTGTTAGATATCGCGATGACAGAAATTGAAAATGGAATCCGAAAAAGACTTAAAAAATTGTATTCTGATGTAAATCATCATCATCTATAATATTTATAAAATTAAAATAAAATAAATAACTGTCAAAAAAATTATAGCCAACTCTATTTTTCTTTGAACATCCAACAATTGCTAACTGAGACGATTCTAAAGACCCTAAACTCGGTAGGATTGCTTTACCTATTACAGAGTTTCTAGGGCCACCTTTCAGCTTCATCAGACCAGCTCTATGGGATATTATTGTATTGTCATCAAAGTTAAGAAGGTATGCTTTCAGCTCAATCTGTTGAAGATATCTGCTTTAAAATTTAGTTGGAAGATTCCACCCTAACAAACGTACATAGTTACATACATTTCAAGTTAAATGAATTTTTAATGCCTATGACTCCATTTTTATTCTAATATTTCATTTTTAATTATTTATTTACACACACAACTGTCCTTACAGGCTTACTTTATTCGGAAGCATGGAATATTTACAAAATAGACACAAATATATACGTATATAATTTTTTTTATGCAATATTACCCGAACAAACATACATTGCAATTTAAATGAAAGCTTGTAAAAATAAAAGTTTCATTATCCATAACTCTACAATCTTAAAATTTTCCTCCAATAACAATATTATCGTAGAATCCTTGAATTTTTCGGTCATATATATAGCCAGAATGACAACCTGGAAAAGCTCTTAGTTACAGGAAAGATTCATGGAAGAAGAGTAAGAGTAAGGAGTCCGTCAGTCTGCAGTAGATCGAAATAAGTGGAGAGCGATCGTCCGAAGAGTGATACATAGGGGTCACATTACAACCCTCAGCAATAAGGTATATGACACAAGAAGAAGAAAAACCGGTCAAGTGTGAGTCAGACTCGCGCACCGAGGGTTCCGTACAAACACTTTCCATCCTTAAGTGGTTAAGTTAGTTTGCACCTGGTATGTACAGCGCCCGATACAAATGAGGTGCAAAGTTAACGCAACCAATCCCGTTTGGTGTATGGGAGCCCCCCTTAAATATTTATTTTATTTTGTTTTTAGTTAGGGTTCCGTACCTAAAGGGTTAAAACGGGACCCTATTACTGAGACTTCGCTGTCCGTCCGTCCGTCTTTCCGTATGTCTGTCACCAGGCTGTATCTCAAGAACGGTGATAGCTAGACAGTTGAATTTTTCACAGATGATGTATTTCTATTGCCGCTATAACAACAAATACTAAAAATAAAATAAAATTAATATTTATGGGGGGGGATACAACAAACTTGTTATAGATTATGGTACGGAACCCTTCATGCACGAGTCGGACTCGCACTTGCCCATTTTTTTTTTAGTTATGTTCAGTTTTAGTAGCATTTTCTATATCACTGATTGAATGAGGGTCACAATGATGATCAGCTACTCGTATTTGTGCAGATGTTTTAATTTTTTAATTATATTATATCATTCTTTTCTCTTTCATGACATCTATCTTGTTAAAATAATTGAACTGGATAATCGAAAAGGCTTTACGTTCGCTTCTATAAATAAATAAAAGGGTCGTGGCCCAAGTATTTATTTAGGAGAGTGAAAAGTGGGAAGGACAAGACAGAAGCGATGAAGTGGTAACAAGTGGAGGGCCGTAGTTTGTTCTAACAGTAGGGTACAGTGAATATAAGTAAATGTACTTTATCTTCACAGTGGGTTGCGTTTATCACGTGATAAATAAGTGCCAAAAAATCTGTCACTCACACTCGCATTTTGTCAAAACGTGATGGACGCTTTCTCACTTATTTATCGCGTGATAAAAGAAAGCCATCAGACCCGCAGAACCTTTATCTTTGGAAAATAACTACTTTGTGTGATCAATTAAGTAGGAGCCCATTGCTAAAGTAACCATTAATATATTTTTCACCTCACTCGCTCGGAAAACCTCCGTTTATAGGGCGAAATCTGCGTGCAAAAGTCTATTTTATCCGCTAGCGTGCAAAAGTCATTTGAATTTCGAACACGACGATTTTGATTCTCTGTGGTGCATGTAACTTTTTTATATTTAAGACTCCTTCAACGCGTGACTGATTTCATCACTCGATAAATCTCCGAATAACCAATCAACGCACGCTAATAAAGAGCGATCTGGTCAGGCCGGCTAATATCATATGTACGTTTGAATACTTCTTTTAAAAAAAATACACCTACAATATCACGTCCAGAAACCTGGTTTGTGGTTACAGATTTTTTAATTTTTATTTTCGCTACACTTTATTATAACAGAAGTTGAATATGTTTATATATATTAATAGTAAGTATTTCAATTTCATTTACATATTTTGACTAGAAAATATATCAAATACAACACAATTTTTTAAATTTATTTGTTATAAAAGTTGGAACAAAAGAGTGTAATTTCTGAACGCACCCGAGAAAAAAATAAATAATTAAAAAGTTCGAAGTTTTCACAATTCATGTAAACAACGTAAATTTGTTCTGTGGAGAATACATACTGTTGTCTTACTTTATATCGAAAACAAGAAAGTTAAGCCCAATTCGGAGTATTTATTCAATGCTAAAAGCCTGTATTAAAACGAAAAAGGATTTGTTTTAAATATTTGGAGACGATAAGTAATTTACCGAAACTATTGGCGTTTTTAAAGAAGATAAAGCCGAAATAATCTTGTTCGTATCCCATCGTCCAAAAACTTCCAAAGCTATGGAAGTTATGGAAAATACTTCCGAGTGGCCAACTAATCCTTCCCAGAATGCCGTTCTCCCACATTCACAACGAATGTGTCAAGTAGTTTCAAAAACAAATAATTATAATATAACAGTGCTTAAGTAAAACTCAACGATAAAATATACACGACAATAATACAAATTACGGCCATATTACTTTTAATTTTTAATATGTGTGCTTCTCTCGTATTTATTTGGTTTGGATTTGAGTGTGTTATGTTTTAAATTGGACGTGTTAAATAGAAGGCAAAATTAAATATGATTATTTTTATGTTTTAATTGTTTTCCTTGAATCTTGCATTTTCCTCGCTGTAGTGAGGTGAAAAATTGTGTGTTCCGCATGGCTGCAAAATTATTTAGCTTCTCGTGTCTTGAAAGCCTCGCTACGCTCAGGAATCTATCTTTGAACCATTCGCTTCGCTCAAGGTTCAATCTTAGATTCCTTCGCTCGCTCAGCTTTCAATTTCAACACTCGCGCCAAATAACAACTTTGCAGCCTTGCATAACAAATAACTATTATATTTTAGAAGCCAGGTCTTCGATACAAGTCATTAGAAATGCTAGAAATTTAAATAAATATTGGGCAACCTCCCATTATTTGATCTAGTCCCAAACTAATCTCTAGTATGCTTGTGCCATGGGTACTAGATAAGTATATACTTAATTCAGATGAGGAAAATACAAAGTTTTAGTTTTACAGTGATTAAACTTGTTTTTTTTTTTCATTTTACTACTAAAACGAGTCTAGTTATGATGGAACAGCATCAATCATTATGTCTAATATTATTGTCAATATTTTAAGGCTTTGACTTGACTATGAAAAAAAAATGTAATTAGCGACTCCGTGGATTTTAGAACCATAGTCTGCTACCAAAAGCCTTAAACCTAAAGGCCCTAAGGAACCCTTCTTGCCCGAAGACTCGCTCTTGCCCGCTACCAAAACACAACTACCGTTACTCCTAGCAATATACCGCTACCAATATTATATCGCTACCAATATACCGCTACCAATATATCGCTACCAATATACCGCTACCAATATACCCCTGCCAATATACCGCTACCAATATATCGCGACCAATATACCGCTAGCAATATACCCCTACAAATATACCGCTACCAATATATCGCTACCAATATACCGCTACCAATATACCGCTAGCAATATGCCCCTACCAATATACTGCTACCAATATACCGCTACCAATATACCGCTACCAATATACCGTTACCAATATACCGCTACCAATATATCGCTAACAATATACCGCTAACAATATACCGCTACCAATAGGCCAGGGCAAATATTAGTGTGATAAACTCGAATATTTGTGCTTGGGTCATGGTTGTTCTATTAATTTAAGTATATATTTATCTATATAAGTACGTATATCGTCGTCTAGTACCCATAACACAAGCCTACTTGAGCTTAATTTGGGACTAGATCGATTTGTGTGAGGTCGTCTGATATTTATTTATTTATAATATACCGCTACCAATATACACCGACCAATATACCCCTATCAATAGCAGCCAAGACATACCATCGGGCTCATCGGCAGTATCAGGATATTACTAAAACCGTCAGCTTGAGGAATTCATTTCCTTTCTGGACATGAAATACTTCGCAATGGCCGCGGAACGAAACGCTATGGGAAATTGGGATCTTACCCTCGAACCTTCCCATTCGGCCAAGAAAAAATTCAGAATATAATGGAATTTCATAGGAAAACCTTGTTAGCATCAAATGTTAATATTTTCGCTTTCTCGTCGCCAAGGAACATTTTGAAGTGTAATAATGATTTCCTGTAACCAGGAGTGAGTCATTACCTATTGCTTGTTGTTGTATTTCATAGTTCTAGGTTACCGGGAAATACCCTTACATTTTGAACACCTTGAGAGTGACAAAATATACCTTAGAAGAAAAGTAACTTAGAAGTTTGATTTTTATAGCTTCAAAGAACTGTGTAACCCTGAGTAAATAGGTAAATGGTTTTAATTTCAATTCAATACCTCTACGCGTTCCCGAAATCAAGTGTCTTAACAGACAGACGGACGGACAGACTGACAACAAAGTGATCTTATAAGGGTTCCGTTTGTCCTTTCGTGGTACGGAACCCTAAAAACACAACACAAAACACACCCAAGCTTTATAATTAGACAAGCCCGCAAACTTGTGGGAGAGAAAAAGTGCCACAGCAAGAGTATATTGCAAGCATTTATCTTGCGACCTCGGGTCAAGTGGCCCTGCTACAATACCGGCTCGCTGGGAGAAACGGCTTAAGTGCCATTGAAGCCCTTACAACGCTACGCCCTTTTTAAAAAACTGCAATTTAGGAAAAAGAGCGTAAGCGCCGGGAATTTCTTAGTTAAATACGCTCTTTTATAATACGACGCGATAACGCCTTCCTCGTTCTACAGCTTTTGTTTGCGAATTTGCAAAATCGTGTATTAGGCTGCCAAGTGTTGGGCAAAAAGTAATTGAATTAACAATTAATAATTGCAATTACAAAATGTAATTCGTAATTAAAATACTTATTTATACTTTGTATTTTTAATATGTAATTAAATTACTTTTTTAAGTACAATTACCTACTTTTGTTTAATAAAATAGTTTTGTAAATTTTTATTTTCCAAATCAGTTTTAAATATAGAAATTTGTAGGTATATCAAATTGGCTCATCAATCATCATGGTGGATTGGATTTGTTTACTTAATTCAGATTTAAAGAAAAAAAATCCTCTTATATATGTCTACTAAAAACAGGTTTACATGAAGTAATTGAGTACCTAATTTAATTACCAATTAATGTTAATGAAATTTAAATTTAAAATGTAATTATAATTACATGTAATTGCAATTTCATTTAATGTAATTACATGTAATTGAATTGGTAATTAAATTATAAAAGTAATTAAGTACGCCCAACACTGGGCTGCGTGACCGCAAAAGCGGAGCGGAGCGGAGCGGAGCGGAGCGGAGCGGAGATATTGTATAAAATGGACCAACCACATTCCTCAGATTGAAATGCACTTCTTCTGGGCTTCACAAAAACGCTGCCTGATGATTGGTTTATTTTTTCCACGCAGTGGAGAGAAGCTTTATTCTCTAAAGCGGGATTGCACGCGATTTTTTTGCTGTCATTATGAAAAAGAATTAAGTCAATGCTTAGGCTTATTGGATAACAACAGTTCAGCCATTATTTCAGAAATATTTCATAAATAAAAGTACAAAAACGACGAAGGTAGTTAGAATATTAAAAAAAAAAATCTTTTTACAGTTCATTGCGAAAAAAACTGTTGCTGGCTCACGTCATTTAAGCTATTGATTTGACAAAAAACTACTTTTGTTGATTAATTTAATCACGTGTTAAATTTAAATTCGTATTTATTTTTTCTTTCAGCAGTATTTAAATGCGTGAAAAAATACGCAAGTATAAAGGGGTTTTACTAATTATAACTAGCACGTTTATCGTGGATTAGCAAAGCAGTGTGATTGTTTTAATGTATTTCTTTGAACCGTTTGAACATGCCGATACATCCACTTTTCACTTAAACAAAACTGCAATAAAACAAATACAATGCAGTTTTGTTCGCTCTCCAAAAAACTTTTTCCGGCTTAAGCGATAAGAGAATCACACTGAAAATCCCAGCAAACGTAATCGCCTGTAATAAGTTTCAACATTTCAAAGCAAAAAACCCATGAAGACTTCAGAAACTTAATGGAAGACCTGATTTAGTTCATCAATGTAATTAACCTACTTTTTCCAAGTTAAACCTACAAAGGAGTTCTTTTTTAACAACTGCGGGCTGTTGGAATCACGCCAGAAAAGTTTATGTCAAAGACTTCGCTAGATATTTGTTAGTTCATTATTGTTCGCGACTTAGTTCATGTGTCAGTTTTAGAAGTTAGGCATTTTGAGTGGTTCACTTGAAAGAAAACTCAAGGTCCCGTTAAAACTACCTAGGTATAGTCTAGTCCCCAAAACTATAGTCTAGTTTTTTCGTTTGTATTTCTTTCGTGTTGAGGTGTGCAATAAAGAGTATTCTATCTATCTATCTATATGTCTATGGTCTGAATTAACACGAAAATTACTCGTAAATATAATAATTACAAGCGCCCGCACGGATGAAATGCTGATAAATTATGCATTAAATTCCTCTTGAATCACTCTATTTATAAAAAAAGCCGCATTAAAATCCGTTGCGTAGTTTTAAAGATCTAAGCATACATATGGACAGACAGACAGACAGCAGGAAGCGACAGTTTTATACTATTTAGTGATGACAATTAATACGGATAAAATCTTACATGGCAATTTAAGTAATTGAATTTAAATGAAAACGTATAAAAATGGATCTTGGCAATATTGAATGACTTTTATTTTGGACGTAGATATACGTAGTTGGGTGATTGGATGGTAGTAAAGTTGGGTATTTGTACGTCAAGTTTAAAAAAGTTTAATTTATCATTGAGGAAGTTTCTTATAAGGTTAAAACAAACCACATTTTATGTAAATAATATAAAATATATTAGCAGAGAAACACAAGTGACAAGGGCTTTTACAATTCTATATAAAACAAGTACAAATCATATCTGACATTAGTCAGTCGGAGTCGGCCAGGATTACAGAAGAGTAAAACCTCTAACACGCCCTCTTAATCTTGGACGACTTCCAGCATGTCCTGGACAGATGACTTATGCTCACAATTCGGCAATGCCTTCGTTAAAACATCAGCAGTCATTTGATCAGTAGGCATGTACTTAAGCTCTACAATATTGTTGTCAACGGCTTCACGAATATAGTGATAACGAATGTCCACATGCTTGGACCGTTTGTGGAAAACCGGGTTCGTGGCAAGTTTGGCCGCTGACTGGTTGTCGCTATACAGGGTAACAGAGTCGGAATGACCCGTCAGTTCACCCAAGGTCGCACGTACGTACACCGCCTCCTTAGCAGCTTCGGACAAAGCAATATACTCCGCGTCGGTGGACGAAAGTGCGATACAAGATTGCTTGTAACAGCCCCAGGAAATGACATTACTACCTAATTTGAAAACATATCCCGTATATGATTTACGATCTGTACCGTTAGCATAATCAGCGTCCGTAAAACCACAAACACGGAATTTGTCATGTACAAAACTTTTTCTGTATACGAGACCTAAATTCGTTGTGCCCTTTAAGTAACACAATACATGCTTGGATGCAGCAAAATGTTCAGCTGTGTAGCGGGTATTATACTGACTGAGAAAACTCGTGGCAAATGAGATGTCAGGTCTAGTAGTCACAGACAAATACATCAGGCATCCTATCAAATCCTGATATGGCAGCCTAGTATCGCAAGTAACACTATCAGAAAACTTCAGACCTACGTCTAAGGGCGTCTTGGCGACCTTACAGTCGTTCATACCAAAACGTTCGAGCAACTTTTCGGTATAGTTTTTCTGACTCAGCTTCAACTCGCTACTAGTACGATCTACCTTAATTCCTAACATTTGTTTCACCTCACCTAAATCTTTTAGTGTAAAGTGAGACTTCAGTGACAATTTCATTTTATTGGCAAGCTCGTCACAATTGTAAAAAACGAAAAAATCGTCTACAGAGAGCAATAATAATGGTTCTCTTACCCACTCGGCGACTGAAGACGCACTGCGAGAGCTGCTCTCGTACTTACTCTGCGCGAACTTCTCTGCGACTAAAACTTGCTTCACCTTGTCGTACAAGGCACGAGACGCCTGTTTTAATCCGTACACGGCTTTCTTGAGCTTGTACACTTTATGTTCATCTCCTTGTTTAATAAAACCTTCCGGCTGTGACATATAAATTTCCTCACTCAATTACCCGTTCAAAAAAACAGTTTTTACGTCCAGATGATCAATTTTCAGATCTAACTCGACCGCAAGAGAAAGGAGCATCCTCAACGAGCCATAACGAATTACAGGAGCATACGTTTGCATGTAATCCACTCCAAACATTTGAGTAAATCCTTTGGCAACTAATCGCGCTCTATAACAAGGTACCTTTCCGTTCGCATCGCGTTTTATTTTAAATAGCCACCGATGTTTCACTTGTGTTTCTCTGCTAATATATTTTATATTATTTATATAAAATGTGGTTTGTTTTAACCTTATAAGAGGTTATGTGCTCAGCGTATATAGTAGAAACGTTGTTGTAAATATGTCGGAATCTACGCATACTAATTTTTCACATGAAAAATTACGCGGACGTGAAAATTACGTCGAGTGGAAATTTGCGATGAAGAATGCGTTAATTCATGATAATTTATGGAACTGCATTATTGGCTACGGTAAGGAGGACAAAACGACGGCCAAGGTGAAAGTTCGACTTGACGAAAAAGCGAAATCGAAAATTTGCTTGAGCGTTGAAAATTCATGTTTTTCACATCTAATGTCGGCGGAAACCGCGAAAGCTGCGTGGAATGCACTGGAAGGTGCTTATGATGATAAAGGACTCGGTTCGAGAGTGCGTACTCTCCAGAATTTGTGCGCTGTCAAACTTGAGAACTTCAAAAGCATAGAAGCTTACGTCAATGAGATAATGTCACTAGCGCAGTAATTGGCAAATATGAAAAAACCCATTGATGAGGAGTTTCTGGGTGCGTTGATGCTCAAAGGTTTACCGACGAAGTACGAGCCCATGATCATGGCACTTGAGCATTCGGGCGCTAACATTAGTGCTGATTTTGTCAAAACCAAGTTGCTGCAGGATCAACGTTGGACATAAGGTTAAAACAAACCATATTTTATATAAATAATATAAAATATATTAGCAGAGAAACACAAGTGACAAGGGCTTTTACATAGAATTGTAAAACAAGTACAAATCATATCTGACATTAGTCAGTCGGAGTCGGCCAGGATTACAGAAGAGTAAAACCTCTAACAAAGTTACGAATTTAGTTTCATTTTGCTTAGGTGGTAAACTTAGTTACATAGTTCTGAATTAAGTGAAGTAGAATCTGGGTATTGCTCCACTTCACCTGATAGTAAGCAAAAAGGGGAGCCCAAGTCGCAATGGCATTTGAAACTGCCATGCTGGCCCGAAAGATGCTTCTTCACGCTTCCTTTAAAGGGTCCCATGTTATATTTTAAGAAGGAGGAAACACATGAGCCAGCAAGGAGTTCCATATTTTAATAGTTCGGCAGATGAAGGAATTGCCAAACTTCTTGGTTCGTGTGGGAATATTTGAGTGGCGCGTCATCCTTTGTCTATTCTGTGTAGCTTGCGCATAAGTGCGTTGTGGATTTGTGCAGGGTCATTATTTCATCTTAAGCAGCTTATCAAGAAGCAGGGTAAGATATTAACCAAATTTCAATAAAGGCTTCGATATTAGTTCGGAGAGAGGAAGATTTGTTTCGTATAATGCCTGCAGTTGGATAAGTCTTTCAATATTAAAGACTATTTTTCAATTCAGCAATCTTTTTGTGAAATATTAAACTAAAAAGTGCAAATTTTGATAGAGAACAGAGTTCTTTTTCCCGTACCTTAAAATTACATAAGAAAAAAGCATATTTTGGTGACAAAATATAAGTATACTAGCTTTTGCCCGCGACTACGTCCGCGTGGAACTTGGAAGTATGGAAGCAACCTCGTACAACACGATAGATATCCACCTAATCACCTTAATTAATAAAAGGGATTATTAAAAGCGCCTAAGCAAATGTAAGAGCAATTGTGCTTTTGGTCTAATCATTACATTTTCTACAGGGTCATCAATGTCATCATGAATAACTTACTCACTTTTCAATCTTTTTAGGGATAATTTCCAGGATGAAAACTATCTCCATGCCAAATTTCATCAAAATCGATTCAGCGGTTTAAGCGTGAAGAGGTAATAGACAGACAGACACACTTTTGCATTTATAATATTAGTATGGATCAATGAATCTTTGTTTCATAACTTTATCTTAGCACTAAAAATGAGGATCTGCTGAGTTCTGCCAAAATTTTTGGGTCCTAACTTTCATCACAGTAGATAGTTTTGGTTTTATTATACAAAAATTACTTGACATTTGCAGAATATTTAGTCATTTTTCCTTTTTGCTTATATCAGTGACATTCACTGGGGATCACCTCTAGTGGAATAAAAATTCTTGTCATAAATTCGATTGTCATAACTCATTTCGCATAATGGCTTTCCTCATACAGTCATGTTATTTGTCATAAATTGTTATTTGCATAAAATTTTTACGTCATAATCGTTCTTCGGCAGGCTGTTCATAAGCATAATCTAGTATGGCACAAAATTTCTAATCATATTATTGAATGTCATAATAATTTATAGTACGAAGAAGAGCAACGCATAGATTATGGCTTTCATAATTATTAATGGCAATAGACATTATATTATAGTATAAGTTATATCACATGTACCAAAAATATAACATTTGAAATAATGATACAAAACTTACATGAGCAGAAAAACAAAAAGGGGGGACGGGGGGCGAAGCTCCTCACAAGGGGAGCCCCCCGCATTAAGAAATCCTTCTCCACACTGACCTCTTAGTTGTAGGTTAGGTTAGGTTAGAACTGTGAACCTATAAATACAAACATCGGCCAGAAAAGTAGGTTAGATTAGTTGTAGGTTAGGTTAGGGTAAAATTCTGTTTAGAATTTTTTCCAACAAAAAAAAAAAGGTTAGAATTCTGAACCTACAATACAAACATCAGCCAGAAAAGTAGGTTAGGTTAGGTTTGAAAGAACTGTGACCCCCTCAGACACGAACTGCTGCCAGAAAAGCAGGATGACGTTGAATAAAAAAAATGGAGCTTGATATTTATGTTGTTCAGGATTATGCACCAATGCACGATATGCATAAAAACATTATGGCGATTAATGATTATGATTCAGGTTGATATGCCCCAAAATTATATGACATTCCTTACTTATGCGTAAAAACATTATGGTCATAAAATGTATGCGGATCAATTAATGACTAACACACTTATGCGGAAAGATTTTTATGACAAAAGTGGTTATGCACACCGACATTATGGGTTTGAAATTTATGCAACCCAATATGGAACCCATTCACTGACTTTCAACGTCAGTTACCAAAAATTGTCGTTGCCAGTAAAATAAACTAATATCGCTAAGAATCCGCAATATGGTGCGGGCTAAAAAGTACCCTGTTAAGCTATGTATAGACAGTAGGTATACTCCATCCAGTGTGTCAACAGCAAGACGAGCCACACACGGGTCGCGTGCGTCTGTCTCAAACAGATTTGCGATAAAACTCGCCTTACAAAGCTTCAAAGGGCATCGCTTCAAGTAACTCGAGCGAATATTCCCCGAGCGTACGTGTAGGGATGTCCCGTTCCCGGGACTTGCCAAGTAATGTCGCTTATGCTAAGTAACTTTTAACTAAACTAGGTAAGTTTAATATCATATTATTGTATGTAAAGATGTATGTAGAAGTACGCTTATTTTGTACCTTATTATTATGTACATATGTTTGTGATGATAATTTTATCGGATGTGTTTTAAGCATTTCATGCAGATTTTTTGCATTACCTATTTCTGACGTTCATACAAAGTGTCCACTACCCAAAGGTTGTCTGGAAGAGATGGCTCGTTAGCAATAAGACCGCCTGTTGTCTACCTCTATTGTGAATTTGAAGATTTTTCTGTGTATATATTTCTTCCATCTAATATCAGATATGGTTTAAATTATAAACTTCCCTTTCAGTACGGAACCCTCTTTTTTTTGACGATCATAGTATAAATGTATGTAAATTGTGTTAGCGTAATTTATACCGTCATTTTATATTATGTAATAAATAAAAAATAAAAAACTAGATTTAAAAAGAGTAGTTCATTTATAACAGGCATCAAAAGCAAAAGCCCATACAAAAACCGTACAATCGTACATACATTACATATTAAACACAATAACTAAGGCCACACTTTTTCCTGCGATGTGTTACGCAAGTCCGTGGTATTGGGCAACCGACCGCGGAAACGCACATAACAATGAAAAAAAATGTCTCCCAGCTGGAAAACCCCGGCCGCTTATTTCCGGGTACATCACTAGAACGAGTGATCTAAAGATTGACTTTACATGACGAGTGAGTGCTACAGACATCCTCAATGCCGGCTGGTCATCTATACTTAGAGATGTGCAGTTCTCGGAAACGTTTACCGATTTGTATGGGGAAAGAACGTTTTTTTTTCTTTCGTAATTTACCTTTGTGTCTATATTTATAAAAAAATGTGGTATTTCCACATAAAAAAAAATGGAATCGATAAAAAGATTCTATAAAAATATTTAGACCAGCGCCACCTCTCTCGCAGTCTTCAGACTTGCTGTAAAGCAATGGGGACAGGGATCGTGCGTGTAAAGCGCACATCCTAGAGAATGGCTAATGCACATAAGCATTTCAAACACATATGACGCAAAGGGCGCTCCAGTAGCGTAAGAATTATGGAATGAAATATTTGGTGTGATTGACGTAACGATCTAATATCTCAGTTGGGAGAGCAATACGCCGGAAACGTAGAGGTCGCAGGGTCGAGTCCTGCTTTGATTGTAGTAGATCACTTCAAATTTTTCTTTCGTAATTTACCTGTCAATATTTATAAAAAAAGTGATATAAGCCAACCACATAAAAAAAAAATCGATAAAAAGATCGAAAATGGTCGGATTTTAACCAATTTCGGTACAGGAATAGCTGGACATCCAAAGATGGTTATACCTATGATACTTTTTATACAACTATGGTAAAGAAAAAAATGCGGGGACGAAGTTCGCATCTCCTAGTTTAAAATAACTGGAGTAGAATAATAACATCACACCTATCGCCGCACCTAGCTCCGTGATAATTATAATTAGACATGATATAGTGGATGGTTTTGCATATCTGAAAGAATATTTTTTGTTTCCCATTTGTAACGTTTCGCCAAATTTTCATTTGTAACTTTACGGGTTTCAGCGCGAAGCAAAACATTAAATTAGAATTAAGAGCAATTCTGGATGATTTGAAAATTATAATACAATCGAGTAACAGTTGACAGGGTGTGACGAATGCTTCAAGGAATTATTCAATCGAGTAACAGTTGACAGGGTGTAACGGATACTTCAAGCAATTATTCAATCGAGTAACAGTTGACAGGGTGTGACGGATACTTTAAGGAATTATTCAATCGAGTAACAGTAGACAGGGTGTGACGGATACTTCAAGGAATTATTCAATCAAGTAACGGTTGACAGGATGTGACGGATACTTCAAGGAATTATTCAATCGAGAAACAGTTGACAGGGTGTGACGGATACTTCAAGGAATTATTCTATCGAGAAATAGTTGACAGGGTGTGACGGATACCTCAAGGAATTATTCAATCGAGAAACAGTTGACAGGGTGTGACGGATACTTCAAGGAATTATTCAATCGAGAAACAGTTGACAGGGTGTGACGGATACTTCAAGGAATTTTTCAATCGAGAAACAGTTGACAGGGTGTGACGGATACTCCAAGGAATTATTCAATCGAGATACAGTTGACAGGGTGTGACGGATACTTCAAGGAATTATTCAATCGATAAACAGTTGGCAGGGTGTGACGGATACTTTAGGGTATTTCTACCATTTCGTGCAAATCACATGTTCGTAGAAAAAAAACATGTATTAAGTGTCAAATTGACTTCAAATATTTTTTATGTATTGTGTCAGGTACATGGGTATACTTTGCATCTAAAATAATTTATACTATTGCAAAATAAATAAATATAAAAAAAAATAACATGCGAAAAATTCATTACCATCACCGTTCATAACACAAATGTATAGATTAGACAGCGAATAACTAATCTATTTTACATGTATCACATTAAATTTAATCTCTGATATGGTTGAACTATGTAATAAGGGATATAACTTTGAGAGTCTAACAGTCGTATAATTTTTATTTACGTTGATTGTATAGCAAAATATTTTTGTCCATCAAAAAACTTCATTACCATCAATTAAATTTGCAATGGCAACATCGGCCTGTAGACGTACAAAGTAGTATTTTATGCGTTGTCCCTTCCACTCGCGATCCCACCTCAGTCGACTCAGTGAATAGTGAAGAGAGTGGACGCGTGCCATAATTTTGTAAAAAAATAATTCGTGGCGAGATTTTGGAATTGGTACGATTTTTTTTCATTGCCATTAGTGCTGTTTTGATATTAATGCTTTAGAGTTTTATTGTACTGTTGATACTTAAATAAGCAACATTAAGTTCGAAAACTTAGTGTATGAATATACCTACGATTGCAGTTGTTTATAATGAGTAAATCTGCAAAAGGTAAAGAAAATTCATTACCATCCTCTTCATTACCATGATTTACCAGTCACTTTTAGGCGAATGGTAATGAATATAAAATACTGGTAATGAATTTAAGTATTAAAATTGTGAAAATCCTATCTTCTATCCGTTCCTCTTTTACGTGACAATACGTTTTCAGTGGGTATATGTATGCAGAACGTTATATATATTTTTTGCAATTTTTTTATTTATCTTCGTTATAGGGTTCATTGATATTATCCCTGCATCTGACAATGCTTTTGTAGAACTAAAAGACTTTATGCATCAACGTACAACCGAAAGATTTTTTAAAGAAGTGGAAAACGAGTCAACCTGTCCTTCCCCAATAATAGAAAACTTAACCACTTTAGAACAAACACAACAGTTGCAACATAATATCAGAGCTGCTCATGTCAAGGTGAGTGGAGCTACTCAAAGCAAAACTATCACTGCTTTCGAATATAAAACGACATTGCACTAACGAATCTTTTATTAAAACAGATTCCAGTCACCCGAAAAAGAACTGTTGTTGACTCTAAGAAAGAAAATAAAAGTGATCAGAACCAAACGTCATATACGGAAAGTAAAATAAACAAAACTAAACTAACTACTTTGGCGCAGCAACCCAAAATGAGTTTTGGCCTCAACACAAGAGCACGCCATCTTGCCCGATCCTGCACCACTTCGTGCCAGCTGTCGCTAACTCCTAGCTCACGCAGATCCGCCTCCAACATGTCTTTCCAGCGATACTTGGGGTGACCAATAGGACGTCGTCCAATTGGTCGGCCTAAGTATGCTCTCTTGACATTTCGATCGTCCCCCATTCTCTCGACGTGGCCAATCCAGCGAAGACGATGTGCCTTGGTTTCGCCAATGATCTTAAGTTCGGCTACTAGTTCGGCGATCTCCGTGTTTTTGCGGATCCTCCAGCTTCCATCTTCTCTTTGAGTAGGTCCCAGAATCTTTCTGAACACCTTTCTTTCTGCAACTAACAAACTTTTCTCCTCCCTAAGGGTCAGCGTCCAAGCCTCACAGCCATACATTAATATAGGTCTGATGACGGTTTTCTATATCCGTATTTTTGTAGATCTGCTGAGGAGCTTGGACACCAACACCCTATGAAGTGCCGCGCTGCAGCGTAAGGTGTTCTGGATGCAGATGTTGATCTCGTCCTGTCTTGTATGCGAGTTAAGAAACCGACACAAGAGAAAATAAAGAAAAGTATTGCTAAAACTGGAAAGGGCTGTAAAATACTGAAGGCCACAATTAGTAATGGTTCTTCAGAGGAAAATGATAAAGGAACGAAAGTTGGAGCAAATTATAAACAAGAAAGTACTTCTAAACTTCTAAACACTTCTAAAAAAGTGAGCAATTTTTCGACAGTTCTTCATCTGACGATGAATTTAACATTTTTTAAGTTTTGAAATATAATCTTAAATCATTATAATTACGAA
The DNA here is from genome assembly GCA_905147355.2 of Apotomis turbidana. Classification (NCBI taxonomy): domain Eukaryota; kingdom Metazoa; phylum Arthropoda; class Insecta; order Lepidoptera; family Tortricidae; genus Apotomis; species Apotomis turbidana. The sequence goes on from LR990297.1 coordinate 20,060,861, forward strand.
GAACTTCCTACAGCACGTTGTTTGAAGTCTAATTGAAATGTTCTATTGGGGTACAGAGTATCTATGTTGCGTTCTATTGTCAAGACTGTTAAATATTAACCAATTCGTTTGAGTCAAATTCACAACTAAAACTTTGTTATTGTAATATTAATTCGGGTTACACAATATAATAAGTAAAGTATTCTAAGAAGTGGACTTCAACTGATGATTAGACGTTAAATGTTTAATTATACACTCAATACTTTATTGCACATAATGGTTTTACAAAACAGGTGGTAAAGTTACAAATTTGAGATCACATCATGTATCCTGAAGTAGGGCGCAGCAATTTGTGAGATACTATTTATGGGTATACAATTTGACATAAAAATAAGAATAATAAAAAACTTATTCTAGGGACTTATATGGTTTGAAGTAGGTAAAATTGAAAGCAAAAAGTAACATTATTAGGTTAAATTGCACTACACAGTACGTTGTAAATTTAACTCATTTCGAAATTCTGTACTGTTAGGTTATTTAGGCGTTTGTAGAATTAGATGTGGATTTCTATTCATAAAACTACTAAATGTTTACGAATTAGTTTTGAGTATAAAACATATACTTAACTAATACTTTGTTCTGGAATGTTAATGTGTATAATATACAATAACAATCAGAATTTAAAAGATTTTTATATTACGTGAAGAGTTATATTTTTTTTAGTAAAGTATGATAGATCAAAAACATGTGCACTGCTGCACTACTTTTTATGAGACTGATTTTTTTTCCTTTTTTGTGAATATGTCGTAATCACTCTTTCATAGAGTAATTACTAAGGATAGGAAGAAATAAAAAAATATCTAATATAGGCTTTTTGCTTAATCCTTCATTACCAACACCACATTTTCATTACCATACCACTTTATATCATTACCATATTCCGTAGTTCATTACCATTCCATTTGAAAAAACAAAATTACTTATATCTCGGTAAATTTTGGGTATAATTCTAAATAGGTTATATTACAGTTATTCTTTTTCCTATTTCTTCCCATTGGCATAGAAAAAAATAAAAAATAAAAATTTCTCCTCATGTCTGCCGATTTACACGAAATGGTAGAAATACCCTTTAAGGAATTATTCAATCGAGAAACAGTTGACAGGGTGTGCCGGTAACTTCAAGGAATTATTCAATCAAGAAACAGTTGACAGGGTGTGACGGATACTTCAAGGATTTTTTCAATCGAGAAACAGTTGACAGGGTGCGACGGATACTTCAAGGAGAACATCATCGTCATCCATCATCTACAATCGAAACTTATGTTGAGAAACAAAACAGATACGACTTTGCATAGGTATCATCCGCAAAATAGTCATTAACTGTACGTTTTTGCACAATTCACCAAAATCTGCTTTACATAATATACTTGTAGTTCTAATAATTTGCCTTACCATTTATCTTGTTGAAACATGATGTTAAAATGAGATTAGATTTTGTTCGGAGTAATTTGTCTTGAGAATTAGAGAATTTCTCGAAATTTATTTACAAATCTGCTTTAAGACGTGGCTCAGGTCTAGAAGTAGTCGCGGGAAACGTTACTTCAATCACTGTGAAATATCACTTTGACTTTACGATGCCTGTTACTCATGTCATGTTAACATTAAAATAAAAAAAATAAAATAAAAAAATAAATATCAGACAACCTCACACAAATCGACCTAGTCCCAAATTAAGCTCAAGAAGGCTTGTGCTATGGGTACTAGACGACGATATACGTACTTATATAGATAAATATATACTTAAATACATAGAACAACCATGACCTAAGCACAAATATTCGAGTTCATCACACAAATATTTGCCCTGGCCGGGATTCGAACCCGGGACCGCCGGCTCAGTAAGCAGGTGTCTACAAACCGAGCCAAACGCGTCGTCATCTCTATTAATTTACTAAAATCCAATTAGATCACTACACTGACATTATTGTGACTTACGACGACTAATATTAATATATAAATAAATACCTACATAACAATTTTGAGGATCAGTCACTGTGACTTTTTAATCATAACAATATACAGGGTGACTTCAAATTGATAATACAAAACACTTGATTGTGGCTCGAATAACGACAAGTGACCGATATGACAGTTAGCTATTGAATTTAGGGTAACCATTACGTTACTACACGTTGGGACTTTAAATACTTCTTTTTTTGGAAAATAAACGACAGATAAAGATAGGAAATACCAAATAGTAAGTCCATTATGTGTTGTTAGGAGTGAAGAGGAGGTTTTTATTTTATAATCAAAATCTTAAGGGAGAACTTACTTTCTTTGACAGGTGACAATTAGTCATCAAAACACGTTTACTTCATAAATACTATATCAGATGATTACCAAAGAAGAAAGTGTTGATTTGAAGTACTTTAAACCTCTTCGTTATAAATCATTAAGCTTAAAAACATGGGATACTTTAAAACTCAAAAAAAAAGATACCTACTTTGACTTTTTTTGAAGCATGAGATGGTACAGGGTTTATATTAGGGATTATTTTATGTGCTTAAAATTACTTTTGTATTACCAATTTGAAGCCACACTGTATCTCACCTCAATGTAGAATCGGATTAAGATTAAGTTATTCTAAGCAGGCTTAGATTGAGTCTAAGATTTTGTCTTTACCGAACGATCTATGATTTCTACGAAGTTAAATAAGGCTATCTACGTTCCAGGAATATCTTCCAGAATAGGTAATTATGAAAAGCGAGTCGCGTAGGAGCACGGATACCTGCCCCTGATGAAGAACTCCATATGAATTCGAAGCATGTCGGGGCGTTGCTGACAATTTTGACGTGAGTTTAATCCGTTTTATAATCATTAAAGATGTATCACGATAGTTATCCATACTATTATTATAAATGCGAAAGTGTGTCTGTCTGTCTGTTACCTCTTCACGCTTAAACCGCTGAATCGATTTTGATGAAATTTGGCATAGAGATAGTTAAGATACGAGGAAGGACGTAGGATAGTTTTCATCCTGGAAATTATACCTAAAAAGATTGAAAAGTGAGTGAACATTTCTGTTGGGGTGCGGTGACCCTGTAGGAAATGTAATTATTAGACCAAAATAAAGCACACTTGCTCATACATTGTCTCAGGCGCTTTTAATAATCCCTTTTATCAAGTTCCACGCGTACGTAGTCGCGGGCAAAAGCTAGTAATAATATATTTTTTTCCAGTTGGTGTGGTTTTATTAAGATTACTCGCCGAGCGAGCAAAGCGTCACTGCTTCAGCTTCACCTGAATTTCTTTCGTATGTCCGGATGTACGGATTTTTAGCTGTTCTCGCCTACAGGCCACATTTTCTCAACCGATTCTCATGTGTGAGTCGGTTTGATAAATATATTGATGTTTTCTTCGATTCAGTTTTCTGTCAATTTTCGGAATGGCACATAGACGATGGCCACGGAAACTGTTATTAAACAACTCCACCCCATTGTGTTTTGTCTCTTTTAATTTATTTAACGGGCTGTTGATGGTTGGGTAAAAAAGTTCAGTCACATAAAAGGGTCTCAACACCAGACTTGCTGCTTTTAGGGTTCCGTACCCAAAGGGTAAAAACGGGACCCTATTACTGAGACTTCGCTGTCCGTCCGTCCGTCCGTCCGTCTGTCACCAGGCTGTGTCTAAAGAACGGTGACAGCTAGACTTAAGGGGGGCTCCCATAAAACAAACTTGTTATAGATTATGGTACGGAATCCTTCATGCGCGAGTTGGGCTTGCACTTGCCCATTGTTTTTTGCGGTGCTTCGTTTAATTTACGGAAGGACGACGTAGAACGTCACAACTATGTGTCATGTTCTGTTACCCTGAAATTGACAACAGTTACATTGTAGCTGGGTTTATTCTGATATTATTAAATAAAGGATAAAAAAAAAAATATTACCACATTTGAACATATTCCAAAATATCCTAATTTGTGATTGAAAATCTTATTTGAAAAATTCCTTATTCAAAAAGAGCGTAGAGCGACCAATAATTGGTCACTGAAAATCATACAGTCGAACTATTACTAAGGCGCACTTTACTTTACATTACCAATACTAATATTGGTAATGTAAAAGAACAGTGGTTATTTTTGTGTGTGTGTAAAATTTTCCGCAAGGTGGCGGCATTTGAATGCTAATTCCTAGACGACACTGCTGTCACCTTTTTTATTTATATTTTTCTACTCCAGTACTTTTTTCCGTCATTACTCACTCTAATAGAAAGACATAAATTATTAAAGTCTGTAAAAGTCTATACTCTACTGCCCAAAAAAACACTGCTAAACGATGTTATAATGTTGCCAAAAAAGCTTTACTTAATACTTGCCACAGATTACGAAATAGACAGCTGCACTCACACAATTTGCAATTAAAAAAAAACCTTATTGTACTAAGCATTGCTGCCAACTTAAAAAATAAGTTTTATCTTATGTGCATGGATGTATAGTATAGTGAACGTATACCTTTAGGTATAAGTGCATATTTTTTTGACAGATGGACGTCAATAAAAAAAAGTTTATCAGACAATTTTTTTTTTAATTTGTTGGTTCCGAGCGGGAACATGTAATTACTTTCTTTGTTATTTATTTGTATTTTACTCGTATTTAGTAAACGTCGTGTCGAAGAAAAAGCATTGTATACTACGTTGTATAAAGTAGGTCAAAAAACGCTCGTGGCATCTCCCCATGCTACTTGCGTTTTTTGCCCCCTCTTATGACAACTGTACCTCTACCATGAGTTGCTTTCGAAATCTTTCGAAACGCTTACCATGCTCGCTTGCGAACAAACGTGCTTCGAAACGAGCTACTACTACACTCACAAAGTGTGGTAGTGTGAGTTCAAAACCAATGAATCTGTCTCTTTTTAACTAAACTTAAGAGAATGAGTAAGAGCCAAAATAAAACATGGCGGATATACGGTAACCAGTATCGTTTACGAAACGTCGCAAATTCGGCACCATGAGATTCAAATCTGACAGGTCCACCTCGAAACTATCGAAAAATACGCTAACGAGTGCAGTTTAAACTCTCACTGCCAAATCGAAGGGTGAAATCATATTAGAATTTTTGTTTTATAAATGTTTGCAAGACATTAAATAATAATATGAAGAATAACCACGCTATACAGAAACGTGACTGTAAATTGCATTAAGTTATGCTTATGTCCACTGTGTGAAAAAGTCAACGATTCAGTCAAAGATGTGCCCCGAATACAAAGTACGAGCCACACCACAGCAGCACAATGTGACTGATTGTCAACGAATGTGACGTCGAAGTTGTGCTTCGGCTGCAGGATGCGAGCATACAGTTACTTTTTGGATGTGGGTCCATCGTCGGTCCAAGGAGCCTTCATGTACTTCGATACAGTGCTACTGGAAAAGGTCTACTCTGTCTAAAAAGTAGGGGCTACTCTGAAGAACATCACTGTGCAGTAGCTGTGGAAGTGCCTCACAGACCAAGTTCACCGGCATGATATGAACTTATTTTAGAAGCAAAAGAGAGGAAATTAGACAATTTTGAATTGCTAAAATATCAACATACTGGTATTATACATTACTCATTGCACTGTTTTAACATTGATCAACCAGCTGAGATTAAGGCAGAAGTAGACAAACACAAGCTTGTTGAAACGATGAAAAAAAAATTCACAGCTGCGCCAATAAAGAACAGAATAATAACAGCTTGTGCAATCAAAGCTTCAAAGGCACATGTAGCTATGCACTATGTGCTTGACATACACCTTGAGATGGTGTGATGAAAGTAATAATTATAATGCAAATATACATTCAAAAGTCTATTTTATCCACTAGCGTGCAAAAGTAACGTGTATGTCGAAACAATGATTGTGATTCTCTTTATATGTAAGCTTATGTCTTGTTCATATGGTTTAGATTTGAGTGTCCTATCTTAAAGTTTATATGGTAAGAGGCCTTATACCTTTTTATTATATTATGTTAAATATATTGATAATTTCAACCAACTTTTTAAAGTGAATACTTAATAAGTGCTGGCTATTCCCTGAGTTCTAGATAGTAACATAGCTATTTCATGCGTTCATGTCAGGAAGGCTCAAATAATGAATATACACAATATAATCTGTTTAAATTGTTTTATTTTTTTTATTTCCCTTGCAATATAATAACTAATTGTTTGTATGTAAGCACAAATTAATAATACAGCCTCTAATAAATCTTTTCATCATACAATTTTTTTTAAATACTTATTTATCTTTCTACCAACAGGATAATATACATCAGATTCAGTCATAATATACTTATTCTAACATATACTTATATAGGTTTATATAGGTCACTATAAAATTAAACGCACAGTATGTTTGAGACACTGTAATTGTTAAATATTTGTCGGGAGTCAGTAATGCTTAATGATTTAGTAGCCAGTAAAGGTGACAAATGACCACTCAAAACAATACATATGACTATGATTTATCATCTTCAAGAACAGTATTTCTCTTAGCCGCTTTGACAATGCCTGACTTCATTAGCAACGGCTTCTTCTGCAGATATTTGAGAACCTGTAATAGTTTCTCCATCTTGAGTTCTTTGTAGTTCTGAAAAAATAAATATTCAAAATAAGTAACATTGTTTAAGTGTAAAAAAATTATCTAAATAGTATTATGATTTTTGTAATAAATAAATATCATACCTTAAGGCTCAATTATTTATTCTCTTGCAATCCTTTTGACGGTGAAATTTTGTAAACACATCCTTATCTGTGAAAAGTATCTTTTGACAAAAGCCCATTTTGTACTTCTGTAGTTGTGTCGTTTTCCATCTGAAATTTAACATAATAGCTGATATACCAACTACTTAATTAACAAAACAGCACAGAAACTAAATATTTCTTTTTTGTAATCCTAGAGCTCCCTCTAGGATACAGATCACAGACAACAACCTCAGTGGGGGTTGTCTGTGATACAGATACAGTGTTCTGCCAAAAGAACCTTCTAAAAATGTTAAGATTAAGACCACATCCAGGTTAGGAATTAAACATGTTATTTTCTTTTGTTCTATGTAAACTTATTGTTCTATCCACTGGCTGGTATGTACCGACTTGAATGATACTTACCTACATCTAGGGTGATCTTCATACATAAATACATTTTAATGTGATAAAATGCGATTTGGATCTCTCGTTCGAGCCAAGTGTCGCGACATTTCTCGCCTTTTGCGATTCTTCTGTACAGAAACAAACAGTTTCTGTGGAGTATTTATAGATTACTCATTGTGGCACCATTTAGGTATACACCATACACCATTATTTATCCAAACATTTTGAAGAAAGTCAATGAATTCCACTTGGTTTTACTTGTTAAGGCAAGTATTAATTAATTCTATTAAACCCGCTCCAGACCTTCCGATCCATCGGATTTATCGGAAGGAATGTCCTAACAAAATTGCACTACACATTATCCGATTTCTTCCGATAAATCGGACAATTGCACTAAACATTAAACCCGCTCCCGACCTTCCGATCCGACCCGATCTATCGGAAAAAAAATTCTAACAATTGCACTACACATTATCCGATTTCTTCCGATAAATCGGACAATTTTACTACACATTATCCGATTGCTTCCGATAAATCGGATCGGATCGGAAGGTCTGGAGCGGGTTTAAATATTTACTTGCATGTGACGTCTAGGGTTGCCAGCTCCAAAAAAAATACCTCTAAAGCTGAAGTGATTTTTTTGGAAAATCCCCTAAATATATAATAAAAGAAATTACATGACTTAGGGCGGCTTGCATCACAGCGCAAAATGTCTTAAATCTGAATTAAAATGTGCAAAATAAATAGCCACTGATGGGCGTTTAATTTTGAGTTCCCTAAAACCCGTCCCAGACCTTCCGATCTGATCCGATTTATCGGATAAGCAATGTGTAGGGTAATTGTTAGGAAATCGGAACGTTATTTTGTATTTAATTCATATTTAAGTCACATGTTTTATTATATATTTTCCAAAAAAATGTGTTTAGTTTTAGGGGGATTCAAATTCAGCTTTAAGGGGTATTTATTTTTTGGATGTGGCAACCCTAGACGTCATGTGCAAGTAAATTTTAAATTTTAATAGAATAGAATTAATTAATTAATACTTGCCTTAACATAAGTAAAACAGTGGGATTCGTCGACTTTCTTCAAAATTAATGGATATAATGGTGTATGGTGCCACAATAAGTAATCTATAAATACTTCACAGAAACTGTTTGTTTCTGTACAGAAGAATCGCAAAAGGCGAGAAATGTCGCGACACTTGGCTCGAACGAGAGATCCAAATCGCATTTTATCACATTAAAATGTATTTATGTATGAAGATCACCCTAGATGTAGGTAAGTATCATTCAAGTCGGTACATATCAGCCAGTGGATAGAACAATAAGTTTACATAGAACAAAAGAAAATAACATGTTTAATTCCTAACCTCCTGGATGTGGTCTTAACATTTTTAGAAGGTTCTTTTAAGCTCTATATGGCAGAACACTGTATCTGTATCCTAGAGGGAGCTCTAGGATTACAAAAAAGAAATATTTAGTTTCTGTGCTGTTTTGTTAATTAAGTAGTTGGTATATCAGCTATTATGTTAAATTTCAGATGGAAAACGACACAACTACAGAAGTACAAAATGGGCTTTTGTCAAAAGATACTTTTCACAGATAAGGATGTGTGAACAAAATTTCACTGTCAAAAGGATTGCAAGAGAATAAATAATTGAGCCTTAAGGTATGATATTTATTTATTACAAAAATCATAATACTATTTAGATATTTTTTTTTACACTTAAACAATGTTACTTATTTTGAATATTTATTTTTTCAGAACTACAAAGAACTCAAGATGGAGAAACTGTTACAGGTTCTCAAATATCTGCAGAAGAAGCCGTTGATAATGAAGTCAGGCATTGTCAAAGCGGCTAAGAGAAATACTGTTCTTGAAGATGGTAAATCATAGTCATATGTATTGTTTTGAGTGGTCATTTGTCACCTTTACTGGCTACTAAATCATTAAGCATTACTGACTCCCGACAAATATTTAAACATACTGTGCGTTTAATTGAAAATAAACTTTTTGTTTGGTATAATTTTATAGTGACCTATATAAACATATATAAGTATATGTTAGAATAAGTATATTATGACTGAATCTGATGTATATTATCCTGTTGGTAGAAAGATAAATAAGTATTTAAAAAAAATTGTATGATGACAAGATTTATTAGAAGCTGTATTATTAATTTGTGCTTACATACAAACGATTAGTTATTATGTTGCAAGGGAAATAAAAAAAATAAAACAATTTAAACAGATTATATTGTGTATATTCATTATTTGAGCCTTCCTGACATGAACGCATGAAATAGCTATGTTACTATCTAGAACTCAGGGAATAGCCAGCACTTATTAAGTATTCACTTTAAAAAGTTGGTTGAAATTATCAATATATTTTTCATAATATGAAAATAATACATTTAAAAAGGTATAAGGCCTCTTACTATATAAAATTTAAGATAGGACACTCAAATATAAACCATATGAACAAGATTTAAGCTTACATATAAAGAGAATCACAATCATTGTTTCGACATACACGTTACTTTTGCACGCTAGTGGATAAAATAGACTTTTGAATGTATATTTTGCATTATAATTATGACTTTCATCACACCATCTCAAGGTGTATGTCAAGCACTCACTACATGTGCCTTTGAAGCTTTGATTGCACAAGCTGTTATTATTCTGTTCTTTATTGGCGCAGCTGTGATTTTTTTTTTTCATCGTTTCAACAAGCTTGTGTTTGTCTACTTCTGCCTTAACCTCAGCTGGTTGATCAATGTTAAAACAGTGCAATGAATAATGTATAATACCAGTATGTTGATATTTTAGCAATTCAAAATTGTCTAATTTCCTCTCTTTTGCTTCTAAAATAAGTTCATATCATGCCGGTGAACTTGGTGTGTGAGGCACTTCCACAGCTACTGCACAGTGATGTTCTTCAGAGTAGCCCCTACTTTTTAGACAGAGTAGACCTTTTCCAGTAGCACTGTATCGAAGTACATGAAGGCTCCTTGGACCGACGATGGACCCACATCCAAAAAGTAACTGTATGCTCGCATCCTGCAGCCGAAGCACAACTTCGACGTCACATTCGTTGACAATCAGTCACATTGTGCTGCTGTGGTGTGGCTCGTACTTTGTATTCGGGGCACATCTTTGACTGAATCGTTGACTTTTTCACACAGTGGACATACTCGTAAGCATAACTTAATGCAATTTACAGTCACGTTTCTGTATAGCGTGGTTATTCTTCATATTATTATAGCTTTCACTGACATATTCTACTCTAGAAATGTCTTATTTATTATTTGGATCACTAATAAATAGTGCGCTCGTACTCCATTGTCTTTAGGCCAGTATTATTCATTCTTATTCACCCTTGGCAATATAGTTAGAAAGAGACGACTTTGTTTCGTGACGTTTTACTACACGTACTTTCGAATCGAGTTCACGTTAGCGAGCTCATACGACTCATGGTGCCGACCGCTTCTGGTAGTTCTATAAGGATCCGCTAGAGGCGCCGTAAAAAAATTTCATACAAATCCGCTACGCAGTCGCAAGCGAGTACGGTATTTGTAAACTCATGGTAGAGCTACTGTTGCATAAAATACTATTTCCGTTTAATCAAATAAAAATAATAGTTTTGGGGTCTGTGATAAAGGAAAATTTAAAAAGTTTTCAATTGAAATACCTTCAATTTAACTTGAATTTTTACCCCTTTCTGCCATGTTTTACCATAAGTGTACACGACTAGTCTTTAAAAAAATACGAGCTTGCACCAGTAGTAGTTAATTAAAATTCTACTTAAATTGTTAACAAGAAACGAAGCTCCGAATCGCTACAAAGTTACAAGCGTGCAAATGGTAGCACCGACAACCATCCAAATTGGATTTTATACCATACACATTTAGGTATATTTTCAAAACGCTCGTGTTTTGTCAAGGCTTTAAAAGTTAAGTCCTGTAATTAAGGAGTCAAAATGTTGGCAAATTAGTTCGGAAAAGGACTCGCACAGTTTCATGTGTAACTTGCTGAAAGAAATACGATCGTGGGCTAGATACATTCAAAACCCTTAAGAGACCTAATTCCTTTTAAAATGCTGATTGTTTTAGACATTTTTCTCTATGATCAAACATGTTTCTTAACATAATATTGATGTTACTACCTAGAACAGGGCTATTGGGATTTATTGGTATATACTAGAAACCTACAGTTTGAATTTTTCATTGATCATTTTTGCTTCAAAAACTACTATCAATATTTTTTTTTCGCAAGTGCTCAAATCCTTCTGATTACACGTTACGTTAACTAACAATGTAGCATATGCTGATTTCAAATTTGACAATGCGCCCTCATAATAATCTTGTTTTAATTAAATTAAAATCAATATAATTAAGACTATGGCTGCTATAGTACACATTGGCTCCAGCCGTCTCCTTATATGTGCTATCATGGCGTAAGCAGCGGCCATATTTTTACTAGTGATATAATTGATAATAAAAAACTGCTACAGAACTAATTATTCCATTAATTCATAATTTTAACGCTTTTATGTCACGTTTTAGTCCCGTACTGCCGTGCAGAACTTAAAGTACAGTAAGTGCAATGAGAGACGTATAGCACTTACTGTACTTTAAGTTCTGCACGGCAGCGTAGCAGTAACACAAATTCACTTAAAGGGCTATTTAGAATTTAAGTTATTTAGCAACTGCAATAGGAGTCGCTATAGTACTAATTAGTGCTATAGAAAAGTGTTCATCACTTTTACAGAACTAGCCCCATAGCGATGTTGAGGAAGCTTTTAAGAAGCCATAACGTTACGTAATGCTTGTATAGAGTACTTTTATAGTGCAAATTGATCCTATAACAATGTTTTCAACACTGCTACAGTGCCAGTACTGTAAAAATCATTTTGACGCAGTGTTAGTGCTAAATGGATACATAAAAGTGTCAGTAAGTTCATCTACAGTACTAAATAGTACCATAGCAGCTTTTTGAATATCTAGTAAAGTGCAACACTTTAAAGATTCTTTTGTATGGTCCTGTAAGCGTTCTAAGAGCGAAAATATAGAACTTAATTGCTCTATAATTTATAGAATTAAAACGCTCCGTTAAAAACCTTTATAGTGCAAGCAGTCACAATGGATACCAGTATAGGCCGACTATATCACTGTTTGGTGACAAAACGCCCTGGTTATAGAACTTTTTGTTACTTGGGATATTATCTTGACGTTACTTACAGGGCTAGTGCGATTTATTACGTATTTGAAAACTACAGATTTAATTTTTAATTCATAATTTTTGTTTAAAACACTACTTGGCTATAAAGCATTCGGTAAGATGTTTTTCTAATAAATTTTAGGTATGTAATTAACGGGATCGTCCTCTTTTCTCCTCTGAAATGTATGACGCCGCATACAAACGAGGTGCAAACTTAACCGCGAGTTCTCCAAATATGATGTTTGAAAAGGACTATATTTTCTATGATTTTATTACAAATGTATATTTTTCAGATTTATATAAGTATTTGTAGTATGTGACGATATTACTTGCCAAATTTCATAGTTCTAGGTCATCGGGAAGGACCCCATTTTGATTCCCTGGAGAGTGTCGAAATGTACGTTTTTTGCGACATAAACGGCCGTATCTTTTTTTCACGTTAACGTAGAAGTTTGATTTTTTTCACAGCTTCAAGGGACCGTAGCCCTGAGTATAATGGTGTTAATCACGGGTGTTAATGTTAGGATAAAGTCTTAGGGCTCCAATCGATTGGTAGAAGGCTCGATGAAGTCTGTTGATATCCTAAGCAATAACTTCAGCTGTCGGTTTTGATCGGACTCGAATATATATTTTTTATATGAACTGCATTGAATTAAACAGACAAGTTGTAAATTTTGAAGAGATTCCTGTTTTTTGTACTTTTGCAATAATTTAGTATGCTGTGCAATTTTTAATTTGATGCCTATTGAAGTAAAATATATTCATCTCAATAAGAAAGAAACAACTATGGTTCGCGACTCATGTCGCGCGACATAACATCACCCGTCACTCTCTGACAGTGCTGTACAGAAAGAGATAGTTAGTATATCTCGCGCGAGAAAGAGTTGCGTGTCACAGTTGGACTACAGATGCTGTAGCAGTCGAATACCGCATTATCTCTAAAGTAGAAATATATTGGTGATATCTCAGATAAATTATTAAACGTCAAATTGAGGCCTAGGTGGGCGATTAATTGAGCCTTATAACTATGTCATTCCATAATATTGGACAATTCATAAAAACAATCAACATCATTTTAATAAGAATTTGTAAAGTCGCGACTTCCACAAGACAAACGAAGATGGCACCTCGGTTCATGCGAAGGTCGTCGATACTCGTATTACATATTAATGAGGAGGTTCAAAAGCTTAAATAATCACCTAAGATATCTTTACAAATTACGAAAAGCAGACAAACGCAAAACGCCAGCAAATCTATTTTAAATTCAATTCAGGCTAAATCTACCAACTAAGGAGCCAGACTGCCCCTAGGCTAATTTTCGAATCCGTCGTTTAATCTACAAAATCGCCTTAGTATAGAAAGCTCTGCTAAAAATACCACGTCTTTTGTGAACTTAACTTTACTGTCCGTCTGTCTGTCTGTTAACCCTTAAATGCATGGTGTAAGATGCAGCTTACATAAACAAAAATGAATTACTGGTTGAAAACTAGAAACATTTATTTGAAATAAAACAATATTTTATAATATTGTGTTTTTTTAATTCATGCATTTAAGGGTTAAGATTATTTTTTCTAGAAATACGTGAAGCTATTGAGCTGGAAATAATACCAATCCATTGACGCTGTAAGGAAACAAACTTCTAATTACTTCCCATCGACCTAGATTCATGATGAATACTATTGTCAAACGTTGAACTGAGGCCCAAGTATTCTCTACAATTTACAAACAAAAAGGAGACAATCTTGTTTAAATTCGATTCAGGTTAAATCTACAACCCAAGGAGGCGCAGACATGCCGCCTCGGCTGGTTATCGATTCAACTCCATCATGTAATCTATTAAATCGTCGTAGTTTAGAACGCTATTCTGAATATACAATTTTTTTATGAAATTTAGCTTTATTGACCGTCTGTCGGTCTGTCAAGACACTTTTTCTTAGGAACGCGTGAGGCTATCAAGCTGAAATTAATACCAAACACTTAACTCTGCAATACCTTGACGCCGTGAAAAAGAAACGTCTAATTCAACGCTATTCTTCATGCTTGTGTTTGTGGCAAAGGAAACAAAACCTGTAGTGATACTTCCCATTTACCTAGAACCATGATAAATACTATTGTCAAACGTTGAACTGAGGCCCAAGTATTCTCTATAATTTACATACAAGAAGGTGACAATCTAGTTTAAATTCGTTTCAGGTTAAATCTACAACCCAACGAGGCGCAGACATGCCGTCTCGGCTGTTTATCGATTCAACTCCGTCGTGTAATCTACTAAATCGTCGTAGCTTAGACCGCTCTTTTGAAAATACCACGTTTTCGTCTCATTTTCGCTACCAATTTTATTCCCCCTTTAGGTTAGCACCCGAGTCAAGTTTCACAAGAAGTTTAAATCTCAGATACCTATTTAATCCATTTTACATGAGTAAAAATTGTACTTAGTCATTACGTTTAAGTTTAAACCGGTGTTTTATTCACCTGTGACAAAAAAGGGGTGTTATAAGTTCAACATGTGTATCTGTGTGTCTGTCTGTAGAATCGTAGCTCATACGGATATAACCGCATAACGGATCGTCCAATTTAAAAGCTTTTTTTTTATCGAAAGCTTTGTCTGTCAAGATAGTTTGCAACAATGTTTGGGGTCAGGTTTTTTTTTTATTTGGGTTATTCAGGTAGAGATAGGCTATATGAGTTGTACTACTGTTCTTTTTGTGTATTAGGACTGCCATAACTTCCCAATTCATCCACTTATTTCTATTGTTAGATGGATACAAAGATCACTACACAAAGACAATTCAAATCGCCTTTTAGTGATAAGGCCGCCTATTGTCTACCATTGTTTAATTTAAGACTTCTCATGTAATATTTCTCTTGTTGGTGTGCAATAAACTATTGTTGTATTGTTGACGGCATTTCAAAAAAAGGAGCCCGCTCAGCATAATTATGTAATGGTCCATATCGAAACTTGCTCCACTGTTTACAAACTCTTAGCAAAGTTATAAATTAAAAATAAATGAATATTAAGGGGCAATCTTACACAAATCGACCTAGTCCCAAACTAAGCGAAGCTTGTACTATGGGTACTAGACGACGATATGCATAATTTAAAATACATATATAGATAACATCCATGAGCCAGGAACAAATATTCGAATCCATCACACAAATATTTGCCCTGGCCGGGATTCGAACCCAGGTCCACCGGCTGAGTAGGCAGCTGCACAACAAACCGAGCCAACCGCGTCGTAGACGTTTAACAATCGAATATCTTCATCCACTTTAATCCCCGTACCAATCGAACTCTAGTAGGTAATCTAGTTTGAACATCAACTGACACCTCAACATCCATACTAATATTATAAATGCGAAAGTGTGTCTGTCTTTCTGTTACCTCTTCACGCTTAAACCGGTGAATCGATTTTGATGAAATTTGGCATAGAGATAGTTTAAGATCCGAGGAAGGACATAGGATAGTTTTCATCCTGGAAATTATACCTAAATAGATTGAAAAGTGAGTGAACATTTCTGGTGGGGTGCGCTGACCCTGTAGGATATATGTAATTATTAGACCAAAAGCACAATTGCTCTTACATTTGCTTAGGTGCTTTTAATAATCCCTTTTATCAAGTTCCACGCGTACGTAGTCGCGGGCAAAAGCTAGTACTATATAATATTATTTCTTCCAAGAATTCTCAACATCGCATTCACCATCAATTCAATTTGCACAATTTCTTCTTCACCAAGCTGTAATCTTCAGACACCTCGTGATCCCACAACAATGCAAAACCAATCTACCGAATGCTCAGTCTATTCAGCTCAGAATGCTCAGTCTATAGCAGGCTCAGAATCGAATTCCAGCTGTCCTCATTGCATTCGTTCTTGAGCAGCGGGCAGATTAAAATCGAGAAGTTTCAACTGAGAATAAAATGTAGAGTATTTATATACTGGTCGAAACGAGACATCAATACGATTAGGTCTATTTGTAAAGTTGTGAATGAAATGTACATTGTCATGAGTAACATGGAAATTCATTTCATTGATTATTTAATATCTTGATATTAGGTAATTCGACCAATTTTAGAGAGATGATGGAGATATCTCAATTTCATTGCCACCCGCCACTCTTGACGTGTCCCTACTTGACAAGTGGCGATATCCCTAGAACATCGCAACTCCGTCAATCCGGTCGTGCTTAATTTGCGTTTCTTTTATATGAGACGGCATAAATAACAGGCGCATACTTTAACTTGACAGTGTAGTGCGTAAAATTAGTCAGTTACGTTTCGTTCAAAACAGAAATTCATATCCATGAATACCATTTTTGACAATCATTATCGCCTCCGTATTTCCAAAATTGAGATGAGATATGTCACTTGAAACTCATCGCATTTTAATGACAGTTTAAAGGCGATATCACTGTTATCTAATAGAGTTTTGACGTTTTGCGATCTCTCAAACGGCATTCTCGAATTAGGTCATAAATATGCGATCTGGGACATTGCGAGTTATCCCGTGGTTTGTCTAATTTTTACGTTTTGCCTTGGCTAGGAAGTGAGATTTTTGCCCTGTGTAGCGGGCAAAAAAGCCCAGTTATAGCCTAGGGTAACGTAATAGTATTTTATGCAACCGTTGTTTAAGAGGGGGCAAAAAACTCGAGTGGCATGGGGGATGTGAGCGTAGCGAATATCGTAAGAAAGATGCCACGAGCGTTTTTTGACCAACTTATACAACGTTGCATACGATACTTTTTCTACGACTCGACATTTCATAAATAAAATGCAAATAAACAACAAGAAAATAATTACATATTCCCGCTCGGAATCAACAAAATAAAAAAAAAATAGTCTCTGATAAACTTTTTTTTATTGACGTCCATCTTTCAAAAAAATATGAACCTTATACATAAAAGGTATACGTTCACTATACTAAACATCTGTCAAAAAATATGAACTTATACATAAAGGTATACGTTCACTATACTAAACATCCATGCACTGAAGATAAAACTTTTTTTAAGTTGGAAGCAATGCCTTAGTACAATAAGCTTTTTTTAAATTGCTAAAGACAACAGTATTCAGTTCTTGTAGCTCTTAAGAGGCCTTATTCCTATTAAAATACTGATTGTTTTAGACATTTTTCTATATTATCAAACATGTTTCTTAACATATTATTGATGTTACTAGGTACCTACAACAGGGCTAATGGAACTTATTAGTGTATATTTGAAACCTACAGTTTGAATTTTTCATTGATAATTTTTGTTTCAAAAACTACTCGAAATTGACAACATACACGCGGAAAATTAGTTTTTTCAACTTATTTTCGACTGCACGCAATGAAATCATGAAATAGAAGTTGATATACTGAGATACGAGCTTTGTTTAAAATAGGTATTTGTTAGTGAGTTTTTGTTGTCTACAGACCATTTATACTTTTCAGGCAGAAGAACGAAATACATTAATGTATTAAGAGGGCGCCAACGCGTTGGCTAGCTCTCTTTCTCTCACTGAGCGTAAGCGTGAGGGAGATGGAAGTGCTTGCTTGGAAGCGCGGAAATCATGTTTTTTGAGTTGTGTCATAAACGTGTGCATTTTATATTGAAAATAGTTTTACAGTTTTTGAGAACTTATAATTATGCATCTATCAAGCTGAAAAACATTGTTAAAAACGGAAGGGTTTTGAAGATCCAACCGCTAAATATCTAAAAAAGGGTTATGTATGAGAGATAAAAGTAACGAGAAAATTATTACCAATCGTGTTTTCACGTTGACAAGATTGAAGAAAAACTGTTTGTCTCTTATTTCCAAGGGACAGACTTTTAATCACTAGGGATGTTGAGATCTAGGATCATTCACCTGACGAATTGTGCATGGGTGGGCTCTTAAGTAGGTACGACATATTGTCTTCTGGATAGTAATATCTATCTAAGTACCTACCTACTTTTAATTTGAAAATGTTATAATTAGGCCACTTTTTTTTTATAGAAGGCTCCCGTGATTCTCAGACATGTTAAATTTTTTTTGGAGTAGTAGGGCTTCGTGCAGGGTCCGTCCGGATTGTTACTACCGTCTTGCCTACTAACCGACCGCCAAACAGCAATGTTCGCATTGTTGTGTTCCGGTGTGGGGGTAAGATAGCCGGTGAAATTACTAGCATAGAGGCATTCTATCTTCGTCCTCCGGGTAGGCAAACACTTTGTGACTCCTCTGGTGTTGCAGGTGTTTATGGGCGACGGTAATCGCTTTCCATCAGGCGATACGTTTGCTCGTTTGCCTCCTGACATAAAAAAAAAAAAAAAAAAAAAAAAAAAAAAACATGTGAAACGGGTTTACTCACGTCGTAGAAGTCGAATATCGCTCGACATGTTTCGAATCGGTACGCGATTCATCATCAGGAGCTACGATCATTCCCGGCGGTGACCTTTCGAAAACCGATTCCCGATTCGATGAATCGCGTACCGATTCGTAGCATGTCGAGCGAAATAGTCTTCATTGAAAGTACTTATAAGCCCCATTTTCATGAATTTTTCCGTAATTTCTTTCATGGTTGAAAACTTCGAGGGGGGGATGCTATTTTTTGGATTTGCAGAGCAAATATTTACAAAACTGCTGACTTAATAAAAAAAAAATGTTATAGATCCCTATTATTTTTTAAAGACCTATTCAACGACGCCCCACACACTAGTGTTGGAACGAAAAAAAACATTCACCCCCACCCGGTGGCGACCTTCCGAAAACCGATTCCAGATTCGATGAATCGCGTACCGATTCGTAACATGTCGAGCAAAATTCGACTTCTACGACGTGGGTAAACCCGTTTCAAATGTATTTTAACATAAGGAACTAACTAAACTAACTAAAAAACTTTTAACTATAAGGAATTATTACGAAAGCGTCAAGCAATACCTATTGTATTAAATTTGTAAAATAAACGAAAATTGGCATAACTGGACCAATAACGGCTGAGTGATCAAAACAACAAAAATATCATTGCATCAGTTGTATTACTCGGTTTTATCCGGGATAATATTTATCCGCCGGGACAAAAACATTCGGCCACGGACCATTAGCTCCTGTCATCGTGCACAGCGTATATTATGCAGAAAGAACACTGATTACCCCTAGTACTAGTATACTATTATAAATATAAGGTGTTTTTAAATTAAGCACTAATTTTGGAGAGGTTGCATTAGAACAAAACAAACGATATAAATGACTACTAATTCTTTAGGATTCCATACCCAAAGGGTAAAAAACGGGACTCCCGTGATAGCTAGAAAGTTAACATTTTGACAGATGATGTAACTATTGTAAAATATTCCGCTCAAACATAATTAACCTTTCGTATGTGAGATTAAAAAAATCGCGCGTCCAAGCCTCATTTGAGCTGCAATAAGTGAAAAAAATTATTCGTAAGTAAATACATACAAAAAGACGGCCTTAATATGTGATCTGGATCCTTATTAGACACATACGAGAGGTTAATCAGCATGCCATACTAAATCAGATATAACATTCATTAAACAGATAAGTGAAGGCAGTTTATCATTCGTATCTTAAACTACAAACTATTGTGGTTTTGGTATAACACCGACTCATGAGACATAAAGCAATCGCATTGTATAAAGGATCGCATTGAAGAACACACACGTACACTCTAGTGGTGTACCTATACCACAGACAAACAAAGCGAATTAGTTACCTCTACGTTTCGCATTAAGTCGGCTACAGAGTGGGCTATCTTACAGCAAATACTCTTTAGTTTTACTTAAGTTACAACTTGTTAATGTCCAATTAATTCCCATTTGTGGTGACGTACAAATAACTCAAACCAATACGATGAAACGTCACTGCATCAGTTGTGTTACTCGCGGTTTTATCCGGGATAGTATTTATCCGCGGGGACGCAAAAACATTCGGCCACGGACCATTAGCTCCTGTCACCGCAGCACAGCGTAGTATGCAGAAGGAACACTCGGACTAACTACAAAAATAGTGCTATGAACATTACTATAATATAATCGGTATGTTTTCACTTAAGTGGTGTTGATAAACCTCTAACAAGCACAATAAAGTGCATCTTCGTTAGCTAAAAAGAACTAGTAGGATGCCTATTTCTGCAAATATGTTCTAAATAGAACATATTAAATACAATTTAACATATAAGACTTTTAGGTGAACCCACTTCCGAAGCATATAGCCAGACACATTAATACGCTTTTTAGGGTTCCGTAGTCAACTAGGAACCCTTCTAGTTTCGCCATGTCCGTCTGTTCGTCTGTCTGTCTGTCTGTCCGTCCGCGGCTTAGCTCCGTGATCATTAGTACTAGAAAGCTGAAATTTGCTATGAATATGTGTATGTATCACGCCGACAAAACGGTAAAATAAAAACTAAAACAGTACACCTAAAGTGGGGGTGTTTTTTTTTCGATTCAACACTAGTGTGTGTGTTGTCGTTGAACAGGTCTTTTAATAGTTATTTGTTATACAAGGGGGGAAAGTTGTATTTTACCCGCGAGTGTTTATTTGAAACTATCGCGAGCTAGCGAAAGGATCCTATGATTGACCACGAGCGAAGCGAGTGGTTCAAAATAGAATCCTGAGCGTAGCGAGTGTTTCAATACACGAGACGTAAAATAACTTTTCGCCCGAGTATAACACAAAACTTTTCACCTCACTACAGCGAGGAAAAAAGAATAAGGGTTTGTACTATATCTTTGAAAAATATCTGCAATAATCAACCAATTTGCCATTTATTAAAACTAAGGTCTAATTAGCTTTCATGTAGGTATTTTAAACGGGATTTTTCAGAAAATAAGCTCATGTCAAATTTTACTTTAGCTGCGTTGAAACGTCAAAACTCTTTCTCCACATGTGGATAAAAAGCGATTTTCTCAATAGACATCAAACAAACAAACTGGCCTTTCCGAGCTAGTGAGGTAAAAAAATAATAGGGGTCTTCAGGGGTTTTTACTCTTTGGAGTCATACAGCATAAAGCGCCATCATATCTGTATGAGAAGTTGTCATGGTTCTCCAGCCACAGAACTCGTGGAACCCGCCAATGTAGCTTGCAGCTAATGACTCCGCAACATGCTTCAGCTGCTTTCAAAGGTAGTTTCCGATATGTCGCCACTAAATGTTGGAATAACATCCCTCCGCCAATAAGGAACCTGCAAAATTACACTAATTTTAAACTTAAGCTTACGAAATTTATTTTTGAACATCAACTAAAACAAGGAACTTTGAGACTAGATACGAGCTGTTTTTAATGGTAGTACCTACCTTATTTGCTATTTTTTAATGTGTAAAAGTTCTATTTTAATAACATAAGTACCTGAGTTTTATGTCCCATTTGTGTGTTGGCGTCATTTTTGTTTTTATCCATATTCTGTTTGTTAATAACCGTAGTGTAGTACTTAAGTATAGTTGAGTCTCACTTCATTCAGTATGTTTAATTGTATTTTGTTCTTGAATTGTCATTGTCATTCTGGTATTTTATAGTCTTTCTTATTTCTTGTCCGTGTATATAATGTTATTATTTATGTCTTATTTTAGGGCTGCGCTCACGACGCAAACTTCGCATTTTTGGTTAAAACCAACATTAAAGGCTAAAGGTTAGGCATGCATGCCTCTTGCACTGACGTGACACTGACAGCGTTTGTGAGCGTTCACGTTCACGCATCCTAAGTGCGATTAGCGCTCGTGCGTGCAGCTCTCCGTGGCGCCACCTATGGTCCCACCGGAAGATCAGCGCTGGCTCTCGAGCTAGCATCTTGCTGAGGTGGGACCTTTTCGTGGCACAGCCATAAAAATATAGTTACTTATTGTTTTATTTTATTTTCTTATTTCTGTCACACCTTTTATGTAATTATGTTTTGTTGCAAGTCACGAATAAATGTATTTCTTTCTTTCTTTCTTTCTTTCAAACATCATTTTTTGATAAAGTCAGCGCTTTGTAAATATTCGCTCCGACCCCCCCCCCCTCTAACTTTTCAACCATGGGTCAAAAAGTTATGGAAAATATTGAATAAAATCGGTTGAGCCGTTTTTGAGTTGTCGCAAAAAATCATCGTAAGTGCCGCGCGGTGTCCTTATACTTCGAACGTTACACATATTAGTTAAGTGCAATACTGTATTAAAACATTTCGCTGAATCTGGCGCGTATAATCGATAACTTCCAGAAGGTAATAAGTACTGTTACTTTGGCGTTTACGACCTTTTTTTAGAGCTTGAAATCTTTCTTGTCATTTAAATCTTTCTCGTAATTTTCGTCTATTGTGAAGGATGGGCAACTACAGAACCCTACACTGAGCGTGGCCTGACATGCAAGAGCAAGACCACGAGGCCGGTTTTTTTTATTCTTATTGGTTTTACATATAAATAAATAAATATTAAGAAAAAATATTACACAACTCGACCTAATCCCAAACTAAGCAAAGCTTGGGTACTAGACGACGATAAACATAATATATAAATACATATTATATAGATAACATCCATGAGCCAGGAATAAAATATTCGAGTTCGTCACACAAATATTTTCCCTGGCTGGGATTCGAACCCAGGAACTCCGGCTCAGTAGGCCGGTGCACTACAATCTGCGCCAACCGCGTCGTCATTAAACCATATTTCAGCTGCATCTGTCTGCAGTAAAACTTTCATAATTATAAACTTAACTGCACAAAATATATTAATGTTATACGTATCACACTAAAAAAATAAAACAATCATCCAACAAACTAAAGAGACCAAGCGTCTTATAAATTAAATATCAATGCACTTTCATCGAGTTATAAAACAAAGTCGTTCGTCATAAAACTTCCGACTTCCTTTCAGTCTGAGTGAACGATCTTGCCATTCATAAGCTTTACGAGCTTCGAGCGCAATTGTGAAAACGGAACGTCTATTGTTGAATTTCACGTCTTTCATTTTTTTTTATGGCTTCTCCGTTGAATTTGTCACTCGAGGTTTTACTACCAGTCTTTAGGGTTTTTTACAATTTAAATTTAAAAAAAATCTCGGTTTTACTGGGCATTTAATTTTTTTTATCATTGTTGTTGGTATTTACTCGTGCAATCTAAGTTGGCATAATGGTGCACTGAAAAAAAAAATGTTTGTTAACAGTAGTCCAAAAATGTTAGCTGCTAGTCACATAAGGGTGGAGCCAGATGAGCGTAATTTGAGTCTCGTAATTTCGATCGCGTCATACTTAGTGTGACGTGATCAGTTGATCACGTGCCATGATGTATGGCACGACCGAAATGAAGCGACTCAAATTACGCTCATCTTCACCCTAAATCGGAAGACTGACAAACTGAGGGCTACTATTAGTAACCAAAATACGTTGTGTAAAATTTACATGATTTTGGTTATTACTAAATAATAATTTGGTTATTTCTCGCGTTGTTAAACTAATTGAGATATTTATTTTTTTCAGTGTGAGGCACCTAAATGAAGTGCCCTATGTAATCACTGAGTGGTTGGTCCAAATTTTTCCTAAGTAGCAGGACACCTCGCAGTGGTTGGTGTCAAAAATTTATCTCGCAGCTTGCCACCTTGTGAGTGGTCGATTGGTACTACATTTTAACGTATAATTTAACGCTTTTTAATATAGTGATATAGTGGCCATAATTTATAGCCAAGAAGAAGAATGAGAATCTGGAAAAACTCTTAGTGACAGGAAAGATTCAAGGAAGAAAAAAAAAGAAAAAATACCAAGAGGAGGGAGTCATATGCGCTGCACCGATCAGATTCGAGACACAACGGTTTCCAAGTTTTGCGACGCCATGCGGTCTGCAGTAGATTGAAATAAGAGGAGCGATCGTCCGATGAGTGATAAATAGAGGTCACGACCCTCAGTAATGAGGAATACGACACAAGAAGAATATTGTGATGCTCTTTCCACTGAAATAAGAGGTTAAAAATACAAAATACCGCGGACACAAAAAGCCGTAGTGTGCGCTGGTTCTTAGGGTGAAGCCGTACGAGCGTAAATTGAGTCGCGTAATTTCGGTCGCGCCATACTTAGTGTGACGTGACTCGTAATGTGAATCTTTAAACTTAGATTCGTTTCGATCATAATACAAGTATTATTTTCACCAAGACCTTACTTCAAACTCCATTAAACTTACTAACAAAGAAATATATCAATGGCAACTTTGAACACATTCCCCAACCAAATCAAATTCGGATTCATAAAATAAAACTGTCATTCAGCAAAACAAGGATGTCCGAATTCGAGGCCAAGGCGAATGTATGGCGGAATAAATCTAAATCCTACAGTAAATTTACCATAACAGGCATATGAAGAAAAGTTTCTGTGGCAGTATTATCGATAAATTTTATTTATATCTTCACTCGCCCGCTTCGCCCTATTAGGTAGGGGTGGGGCCTCTTCTGCAGCGGTTTCGACAACTCTAGGATTCGTAGGTCCTTAAAGGGTGGATTTGGTAGTAATAATATTACCGTAAGTCTTAGATTTATATTAAAATATGTAGATATTTGAAACGGGTTCACTTACGTCGTAAAATTCGAAAATCGCTAGACATGTTTCGACTCAAAACCCGTAAACCCGTAGATATATTAATAATGATACCCTTTTTTCTGCACGATTTTATTGTCAACTGTACTTTCTTACACTTTTTTATAAGTTAATAGTTAATTCCGCATCAAGACTAATCTAAATGAGCCGAAACGTGATGGCTTTATCTTCCTATGGCCACCTTCCGTCATCGTCACTATCATTTATTTATTTATGTAATCTTTATTGCACAAAAGAAAACTTATCGTACAAAAGGCGGACTTAATGCAATGAGGCATTCTCTACCAGTCAATCATCAGATAGAAGTACTTATCAATCAATCAATCAATCAATCATTTATTCATGAACAACAGAGTTGTGTATGAAATGCATATAAATAGGTACAACATTAGGTTTAACACAGTTTAAATTAATAATCTAATCAATAAATTTCAAAATGTTATCAAATGATCAAAGTCAACACAATGGTAATAAAATAAGTTAAAAAATAACAGTCTCATTAAATAATAATAATAATCATCAAAACCAAAAAATAATATCATTAGTCTACATCATCATTCATAATATACTAAAGATCTAAAATTGAGAATCTAAACTTGAAATAAATAAATTAAGTACCGTCAAAAGCAATAATAGTCATGATTAAATGAGTCAATACTAATAAACAAATACAAAATTAGCTAATTAATAATAATTGTCAATAATCACAAATTCAAATTATCAAAATCACATTTCAAAGAATCATCAATGTAAACATAAATTAGGGAATGTAAATGTACTTTAGGCTTGATCGTAATATTCCTCAACTGAGTAGAAGCACTTTTCCAGCAAGAATGCTTTCAATTTATTTTTAAACATGAAGCTATTTGTTATCGACTTCAGCTCAGTTGGTAACTTATTGAATAATGTAATGCCCTGATAGATTGCCGTGTGCTTGACAACATTGAGCCTAGTGTCAAGAGTTTGCGGTAAATCCTTCCGTCTTGTTGCTAAACGCTTTTCCCTCTGCTCTAGTGTCTCTATATTATTGAAATGTTTCACTAAATCAGTCACTACTAACAAAATGTATAAACACGGAACAGTAAGGATTTTGTAGTCATTAAAATATGACCTACAAGATGTCTGTTGACTTATTTTGGCCATTATTCTTATCGCCCTTTTCTGTGCTACAAAAGCAGCTTGGACATTATATTTATAACTGTGTCCCCATAGTTTTATGCTGTAGCGTATCTTAGACTCAACTAAAGCATAGTACACCATTTTTAGCTGCGACAATTTTAATTCATCCCGAAGACTTCTAAGGGCATAGCACGCCGAACTAATAGCGTTTACAACGGCGGCCACTTCAGTCTTCCAATTCAAACTACAGTCTATAAAGACGCCAAGAAATTTTGCATCTTTAACCTGCTTTATTTTATTTATACCTGCACAGTTTTTTTTATCTTTTTACATACTTTAATAATAATATTTAAAGTGCGCCAAACTGTGAAACAGTTTGTTGGCGTCGCGTTGTGACAGTAAAATTATTGTGCAAGCTGATCCTTGCTAACTACTCGTACATAACTAAAGAGAAACATAAAATATACAACCGAAGATTCAGTGAGCATACCAAGGTAGATTTTATTTCAATAAAATTAGAAATAAGAGGGATAACTCGAACCAAATGGTTAAACAGAGTTCGTTGGTTCGAATCCCACTTGGACTGTAGTGGATAGCATACAATTTTGGCTTCTTATTTAACTTTTGCAGGTATGTATACAAACTACGAAATGTAGTATCACCACAAAATAGGATTATTGATTCTCTTCAATATTTTGATTACATTAAATTAAACCCTCTCCGTAAAATTTGTTTTTTACAATTTGAGAATTTTATAACAAATAGTTTTAATCTTTACGTATATCTTTCCGCTTACACTGGCGCCGTAAAATCGCTGACCCCGTTTGTCACATAACGATAATAAATACACCGAACAAAAGGAAACTTGGAAATGTATTTCTGTTTACCTACAACATCCAATTTGGAGATGAAGACTGACTCGTGCCTATTTCTCGTTATTTTTTTTTTACAATGGCGGCTATTCGACGAGGTACTTAAAGTTTAAATACAATAAATATCGGACAACCTCACACAAATCGATCTAGTCCCACAGTAAGCTCTAGTATTCCGTATTATAAACCGTATCCAAATATGTCGAGCGATATTCGACTGCTACGATGTGAGTCGTTTCATATGTAGTTTAATATTGATCACATCATTGGCAGTGGCCATAATAATACGATATAAAATATTTTAGCAGTTATTCCAATTTACATAGAACTCTGTTTTTGTCAGACCTGCGGGCATATGATGGTTGCTTTTGTCGCGCAATAAATAAGTGACAAAGCATCTCTCACTCGCACTCGCATTTTGTCAAAACGTGACGGATGCATTGACAGCATTGGCACTGGTCATAACAATACCATAAGGTATCCAATATCAAGGGTTTACTCACGTTTTAGAAGTCGGATATCGCCCTAAATGTTTTGAAATCGGTTCGAGATTCATCAGCATGAGCGCCAATCAGTCGCGGCGTCTGCGTCGCAACCGTGAACCGATTCGAAACTTGTGATTACCCGTTTCGTATATACTTATTTTTATATGTCTGACACGTTTTGACAAAATGGGAGTGTGAGTGACAGAAGCTTTGTCACTCATTCATCACGCGATAAACGCAACCATCATAGGCCCCTAGAAGTGTTTGCTATGTTACGTTTGTTACCAATATAACATCACACGGGATCAGTTACCAGTTACACGACCAAATCGCATTCGTAACGAATGTTATTGTGAACGTACACTAAGCCCAAACGCTACCAAACCCAGGTAACCATGCTACGGTAAAAAGGCATATCTTACTATGAAATCCGTATAAAGATACGACCTTTCAATGTGGCACGGCAGCAGATCAGTCTGCAAACAGTTGTAACTGTAACTCAGATAGCATTCCAAAACCAATCATGGCGTCTATTCGAAACCAACCCCGTGTATACGAAACGACTTAACCGCCAACGCTTAACAGATCACATTTGGCCTTTTTGATATGGGAATCTGAAATGTAACACGGAAAAGACGTATGTGCGTTAAATCCCAGTTCAATATAGTTTCTTTCTGACAAAGGGTACTGCTTTAGAAATCAAGACGACTTAAGTGCAGTGGTGCTTAATGTGATATAGTGTCTTTTGGACGTCAGTTGATTCTGTATGCATAAGATAGTACCGAGAGTTGAGAAAGCCAATTAGAGGTGAAGTTGGCCGTGGACACTTGTAATTGGACTTCAAGTGCGGTAATGTTGGAAATGAGGCACTAGGGGTAACTTCGGCGTGTGCAACGACATTTGTTTGGAACATTATGAGGTTAATCGGGACAAGCATACTAGCGGGTCTTGTACCTACCGTATCAAAATATCGAAAAGTACCGATATTAATACTACTAACACCTCAACCTACTTTCCAAATGGAAGGAGGACTGGCAAGTCAAATCATCCATCTGGGCGCAAAATTTAAACCACAAAGCTCAACCTCCTGGCTTCACTCTGCCCCGAAAACAGTGGTGCCAGCTTTACAGGCTCAGACCTGGGAGTGGGTGATCCCGAGACTTCCTCTACAGATGTGACTGGAGAGACTCGCCAGCGTGCGAATGTGGAGCCGCAGTCCAAGACATCAAGCACATCATACCAGACTATCCACTCACCAAGTATAACGGAACCCTGCAGACTTGTTTGCCTGAGGAAACGACTCAATCCATTGGATAAAACATCTTAAAATTAACTTATAATTGTGTATGAATGACTGTACATAATATGCCATACGAATAGAATATTTGCCCTAGCCGGGATTCGAACCCAGTACCGCCGGCTCAGTTGGCCGGTGCACTAAAAACTGCGCTAACCACGTCGTCTAAAACGCGTCGTTTCTAGAATTTTGCTTATGGTATTAAATTGAACAAGAAACGACAAACAGGATGCACAATATTATTGTCATACTACTTAACAGTGATCTTCACACAATTGAATTTTTGACTGTGTCATGTAAGCTTAGCATGGACTAGGTGATTAACTCTAAATGCACGCCTGTGGTTCGAGTCTATTCCATCGAGACGTGTTACGTCAACGGTCCTTTAGTGCCGATGCTGTTGAGAGCTCTTTACGTGTTGCCTAGGCGACACAGAGAGGACCAAACTTGTCACCTCGCTCGCTGGCGTCAAGTATAAGGCCTCTCGACCGAAGCATAGTGGAGGTTATTTAAAAAAAAAATCTGCAGGTCTCACACTTAACTACTCGTAACTATCAAAGCATTGAAATTGTAATTTAGGAATTAAAACATGATAAAACATGATAAAATTTGTCAAATTTATTTTCTGACCTCACCTTCCAAGATATCACAACTGTAGCTTAATTCAATCCGGAGTTTTTTTTACATTTCTTGAATAGCGAGCTCAAAAACGTTTTTGGGAAAATCTCGATCCAAAAAAATAGATTTTTTTTAATCTCAAAAAGTTGACGTCCCATTTTGTGAATTTAATTGCACTATGAAGCCCTCCGGTAGACGCACATTTTGACATGATGACTTATCCACGTACCTCACATATCTACGAAAATACAGGCAAATATCACAATTTCATAAATCGGGGCACTTTACTCAATCAGGAAAACATAAACATTTTCAATGTTATAAATAACCGACGTCAAATAAATAAATAAATCTTAAACATATTATTCAAACATTAAAACATTAAATAAATAAATAAATTAATTAATTAATATCGGACAACCTAACACAAATCGATCTAGTCCCAAATTAAGCTCGAGATGGCTTGTGTTATGGGTACTAGACGACGATAAACAGAACAACTATTCGAGTTCATCACACAAATATTTTCCCTGGCCGAGATTCGAACCCGGGACCGCCGGCTCTGTAGGCAGGTGTCTACAAACCGAGCCAAACGCGTCGTCAAAAAAGTCGTCGTCGTCAAGGAATCAAAGTTATGTTTTATGACAATGGGACCAACAAGACAGTACACTCATTCAAATAAATAAAAAACCGATACAAGTTGCTGATCATCATGGTCTCATTCAATGAGTAAGATATAAATGCTACTAAACAACACAATTTGGAATTCTTAGCTTCAATATTGGCTCTTGGAACTGGTTGCAGGTATTCTTACCAAACATAGGTAAACACCATCTCGACAGATACGGCTTTCGATAAAAAAATCCAATGCGATTGGGAGCTACGATTTTCAACTTAAAACACTCCTCTTTTCCCTACACGGGCAGCAACAGAGATCACGCAGCAACAGAACAAGATCATTTTAACATTTTGTTCTTTAAATATGACAAGTAAGACTCCTAGTTAGATGTAAATCCTGATAAAATTGGGATAAATTAATTTTAAGGCTTTTAAATAAACCAATTGAAATGGATTACACCTTGGATATTCATTATTTGAGATCATACACACAGTTACACATGTTCAACTTATAACACCCCTATTTTTTCGTCGGGGTTAAAAATAGATACAGATACTTGTCAGTTGCCACGTAGATGAAACAGCGCAAAAGGCAAGCAAGTCTTAATTTGTCCACAACTAAACTTGCAATTAAAATTTCCCTGACGCCATAATAGTTTCAATTGACGACGGGAATGAAGGAAGACATTTTGCCGGAGTGCAATTTTAAGTTCAATTTAGCGCGCCGGAAATATTTGATGGAGGTCCGTTCTTTCGTTATCGCTACACGTTAATTGGGTCGAGGCCTTAATAGATGAAACATTGTGATATCTCAAAATTTAGCAATATTTTGGCTTTATCGCGACCAAAACACGGACGTATTTCGGTTTTTGCAATGTAAGCTGTTTTTATGAAATTTATTTATTTACTAGCTGCGCGCCGCGGTGTTACGCGCGGAGAAAAAGTAGCCTATGTGTTTAGTTCAGGGTCTGTACTTAATTTTATCTAAATTGGTCCAGCCGTTTGAGCGTGTAAAAGTAACATACACATAATCACACTCATTACCTTTCGTCTTTATATAAGTGTGACTTAGACTTCATTGCACACTACAAAAATACGTACAAATGACGGATTTAATGCCTGAAGGCATTCTCTACCAGTCAACAGTGCATTCCCGACTAGGTGACAGGATGTCCTCATGAGGGTCGCAGGGAGTCTGAGTGGAAGCGATCTACACAGGATCGCATCTTGTGACGAGTTACAATCTATGTTCAGTGGACGTCTGTGGCAGACAAATAGGTAAATGACATGGAAGGAAGCCAAGCTTAGATGAAATAACGGGAAACCTAACAACACACTGGGAGACACAACGCGTTTTTAAGCTCAATACCCATGAGCGGCCAAAAGAATGTCATGGAAGGAAAGCCAAACGTTGATGAAATAATGGGAAACCCAGCAATATACCGTCGGAAACAACCTCTTTGAGCTCAGTACTAGCGGCCTAAAGAATGTCATGGAAGGAAAGCCAAACGTTGATGAAATAATGGGAAACCCAGCATCATACCGGCGGAAACAACCTCTTTGAGCTCAGTACTCAAGAGCGACCTAAAGAATGTCATGGAACGCAACGTAGATATTTTAACGTCATGCAGACCACTGTTCAGAGATCTACAATTATTAACAGTACCATGCATTTATATTTATGAGATCTGCTTATTTGTTAAAACCCACCCTTTACTTTTCAAAAAATGTAAGGACACTTGCCATTTCTATACGAGATACCCAAACCGTTTGGTAATACCAGCTAAGAAGACAAAATTGTATAGTAGTAACACTTATTGCATGGCTATTTCCATTTACAATGCCCTACGGGAAGATATAAAAAACTTACCCTTGGGCAAATTCAAGCGTGACCTCAAAAACTGGTTAGTGCAAAACTGTTTCTACTCTGTTCAAGAATACTTTGACTATTTGAAATAAGTCTAATTAATAAAAATAAATTACTACTAATTAAATTATTACTCTTAATTCGAACACAATTATAAGATATCCATTTGTACCTTGCACATTCATTTATTTATTATTTGTAGAAATTATTATCAATAATTAATATGATTAGTTTGACAATAGTGTAGATTCATAGTTACTAAGTACTTGATATTTTGTATGCCAGATGCTGGTAAAGTGTGTGAAACTTAAAATACCTAATGTAATGCGATCTTTGTACACCACATTTTAAGAAAAAAAAAAATATTTTGATTTTGATTTTGATTTTGGAAGGAAAGCCAAACGTGGATAAAATAATGAGAAACCCAGCGCAAAGGGTTGAATGAAAGGATGATAGGTATGGAGCAGACTGCAGAGGTGGAGATCCGAAACAAACTATACAGCACAAATTAGCCTTCGAATGTCCTTTCACCATATCGGATAATTGTCATTACAACCATGAATTCAACAAATATTCAAATAGAAAGGAATGAGTAATGTAATCGAATACGTTATTATCTATATAAAAAATCCTACAATGTTTCTAAACTACCATTTTCACAGTATGAATTCAACCGTGAAGAGATAATGGAATAAAACCCATTTTTCTGCTCTAGCGCTGAAAAGAGGAGAAAAGAAACTCACTTAATACCGGATTAAAGCGATTGGAACCCCATTGGTAAAGGATTACTTACCAAGTGTCGTCTTCAATGAATAAATCTTGTACAGGCAGCCCCGCAAGTCAAATCAATATCAAAAGTAACGATCATACTTAGTACATCAGCATCTAGAGTAACTGACAATTTTAGTATTCAATTTAACATAATCCGGTAGTAAAATTGACAGTTACTTTTGATGCTGACACTACAGTCATGTGCAAAAAATATATATCACGACTTTATTTTGTTGACATTAAGCCGATGGGATATATTTTTAGTAGGACGAGTCCACTTTGACACACACAAAAAGTCGCACTACTATTACTTACTACGAGAACATTAATAATGGCTTATTTTTGACGTTGACTACAACACATACGAGTACTTAGAACTACAGAGATATGGACTGAATGGGATATTTCCAACTTTTTCCTTTTGCTAACTGTATTTGCATGTAAGTCAAGTATCACCTCAGAGAAATATTCGTTACATGGTCCTAAAATATAGTTCTCTCTCATTTTAGCGAAGATCATTAAAGATAACCTTCTGTTTTGGCTTATTCTGCGTTCCCGCTTCTACACAAATTGTGAACTATCCTCAACGATCCGCCTTTCTTGAAATTTGTCACGTGCTATCCAATCCGAAGTCGGCAATCCAATGCCTCGAGGAAGATAGTTTCTGGATTTGTGGATTATACAGGGTGTTTTTTTGATTTGCGTTAACTTCGACATAATGCTTGGTACGTTAAAATAAACTATCTTGTAAATCAGTTTTAATTAATTTCGAAATATATTTTTTTTCATACAAACTAATTTCAAATTGAGTTGATGCCCATTGTAAAGGACACTTTTTAACCGACTTCAAAAAAAGGAGGGGGTTCTCAGTTCGGTTGTATGTTTTTTTTTTTTTTTTTTTTTTTTTTTTTTTAATGTTTGTTACCTCATAACTCCGTCATTTATGAGTCGATTTGGAAAATTCTTTTTAGGTTCATGAAGAGACATCTCAAGGTTGGTCCCATAAAATTTTGGTGAAGATCGGATGACGAGATCCATGAGGAATCGAAGGAATTCCTGAAATTTTATAGGCAGTCATAATATTTTTCATATATTTTCTAAAACTATTTAAGTATTTGCATATGGTAGTCATCATCTTCCAATGCTGAACTGATGATGGAAGGTACAACTCCTTAACGGTTAGGAGTTAGGAGATAATTAAAACGACATGCATTCCTTCAAGACCTCCCTGATCACCCCGCCATAAGTATTTCATATGAATCACTAAAAAGCGAAAAAAAAAATTTTTAACAAAAAAAAGAACCGACTTCAGTAAAACTAAAAATCCAAAAATAACCCGTTCAAGTACAGATTACATTTGACTCACCCTTTGAAGTCGGTGCCAAACCTCACGTAAACTTTAATATATAAATATAATAACAGTGGTTTGGGATCGACTTCAAAGGGTGAGTCAAATGTAATCTGTACTTGAACGGGTTATTTTTGGATTTTTAGTTTTACTGAAGTCGGTTCTTTTTTTTGTTAAAAATTTTTTGAGTTAGAGAAAGTTAGTGTCAATTAAATGTCAGTGTTAGAATTATCTGACATTGACACATTCCTGTTTTGACCTTCTTGTCATGCATGTGTAAGAAAAGAACTGAAAACTTTTAACTTGAACGAATTGATATTAAATAATATTTGGTTATGGATTAAGAAGACTTTACACTGTTTTAACGTACTTAAGTGAGAAAATTAAGATCTTGAATATTTTAATAACGGTATGAGTTAAGACATTAGTTTCTTGGACAAAATTAACTTGATTCCATCTGAAGAATGTGCCCTCGAAGTTAACGCAAATAAAAAAAAAACACGTAGTATATGAATACACTTAGCGGCAGTATAATATACCTACAATACAATTAGGATGATGACTGATGTTATATTCTACAGCCTACTGTAGTGTATGAATAAAATTAGCTCAAGACGTCACGAAACAATTTTTGAAATACCTATGTGACTTCAAAGGTACGCATAAGGAATTTGGAAATTATATTCAGAATTTTCTTACTTTATTTTGTGTGTGTTATGTGTGAGGTGTGTGTGTGTGCATGTTTATTAGGTTTATAATTGAATAATGCTGCCGGTGTCTTCGTAATACTTACGTAAGCAACGATTGACTTTGGTGCACCTGCAACAAATACAAATTATTGCTTAAAACTGTGAAACGAAATAACTGATATTGAAAGTATAAAAATATTTAGCCAATCTCAATTTAGCTTAATTTACTAACATTAAATACATAACACCGTACCTACGCTATATAACCGAAGTACATTATATGATTGCTAACTGCCAATTTTGCAGCAAAATTATGCTCAATATTAATACCCCACAAAGCGTTGTTTAATCATTTGTAATCAACATACGGCATAAATACCGAACCCAGCCCATTCGATTAACAACCCTATAATTAAGATGTGTAAACACAAATGTGGATGCTCAAACGCTCGACTTAGGCCAAATAGAACAAGGGTTATTACAATTCAGGAGCAAACGTATGCTCTTTAATTAGAATACGGCCAAACCTAATTGTGCAGAATCAATTAGGTGTTCGAGCGTACAGGATGATATCGGAAATGGCAGCGTTATACGGATATTGAAGTCGAGCAAAACAAAAGGATGATGTACGGTATTACTTATAGCTTTTAGCTTTTGAATTTAGTCGGGAATTTCATTTTAGACAGATTCCTCATTAGAATTATACTCACTTAACCCGTTTTTAATCCCAATTCCCACTTCTTTTTTTGGAGTAATCCGTACCTCATATTTATAAAAAAATATATTTAGGTACTATTAACATTTGAAATGTACACAAATAATATTATTTCTTTCTGATTTCTAGAGAGCATGGTCTTTACGAGATATTAGACTTGACAATTCCAAAATATTAAAGTACCTCAGGGGCAGAAAGTTAATTCCGTCCAGTATGTTCAAGCTTTATGAAGAAGACCAAGATCCGACTCCAGAGAGTAACCAGAATGAGGATGAAGATACAGATAATAATAATTATCGGAATAATCAGAACGTGGAGGCTGTATACGAATCGGGAGAATCTGGGCAACAACCAGAAGCGGTGGAGGCGGCAACGCCCATCATAATATTGCAACCAGCCGAGGTAAGCTCTCTCGACTCGAACCTGGACTTCAAATTACAGGGATAAGTTCGCTTTTGTACATATCAATTGTTTAATGTCTTTGTTATGTATATATTTTATTTTTATAAAGAGTTAATATAGATACATACATACAAATATGTCTCATGGGATCACCTAGGTGATAGGGTGCTATGTCCAATACGCCTCCCAGGTTGATTTTATGGATAAATGTAGGGTTGATATCCCGGATATCAAAAAATGCTCCTTCGAGTGATTCTAGTCGGAAACTACTTCCAGCAAGATCACCCAGGTGCCCCGTACATTGGACACTATGCCCTGATGAGCATGATCCCATGGATGATTTGGTGGACGGATATATCCAGTAGGCATATTCAGTAATCCTCCTCGGTTCAGTGTACCTATTATTATTATTATTTCGTATATTCATTTAATTTCTTAGGTTAAGTTTTTTTACAATAAATTTATATAAAAAGTAAAATACAACAAAGTAATTACAAAATATAAATACAAATTATAAAAAAACCTAACCTAGGGTGCCGCCGGCAGCGGGGCGGGGCCCAGGCTACCGGTGGTTAGGGCTGCAGAGAGAGGAACCTCCTGACGATGCGCGCCGTGTCCAGAAGTACCGCCTTCTGTATCTGGCCCTTGATCCAGCCATCTAGCGAGAGTCTCTTAAGATGTTTGTCAAGACTCTTCGCTATAAGACCGTTCGCCGAAACGACTATCGGCACAATGATCGTCAAGTCAACATCACACATGGCGGTCACCTCGTGAGCCAAGTCAAGGTACTTGCTGAGTTTGTCCTTCTCGGCCTTCACGAGGTTCTCGTCATGGGGGATGGTGATGTCGACGAGCACTGCCTGGCGCTTGGATCGATCTACCAAAACGATATCAGGCTTATTGGCTACAATAGTCCTGTCCGTGATGATAGATCGATCCCAATAGAGCGTGGCACGACCATTCTCGAGAACTGGCATCGGTGCGTACTTATAGTACGGCACCTCAGACCCCACAAGACCGTATCGAAGAGCAAGTTGCTGGTGAATGATCCTGGCTACTTGGTTATGTCTGTGCAAGTACTCACCGTTAGCAAGATGAGAACAACCGGAGATAATATGCCTGAGTGACTCACCGGGACGATGCCCGACAAAACCGTCCTGCAGGATATATCTCCGGTAATTGTTCGTCATCATTACCTACCTATATTCAAAAACACATTAAAAATTAACAATAATACTAATTGCGTAATTTTGTGCGAATTTCTTGCTCTATAAGTAAATGTATTGTGAATACTTTTATACATTCTTATACCTCATACTTATTCTTATACTTAAGGTAATATGTTGAAAAAAACCTAGCCTAGCCGAGCAGACTTTTTCAGACTTTTTTAATTGTAGTATTTTAAGCAAAATATTCTTGTTGGAATAATGAACCATCCATTGTGTACTATAACAAAACAAGACCAGACCATCATCATTTCTAGAGCATGGGCAATAACATCAAGCCCGAAACGTTGAGGTAATGAAATACTCACCGTAACATATTTTTCTACGCGTTTAAGTCCAATTTTGGCTTATAATGTGTGATAAACGTGTAAGTTTAAATTAATACATCCCTTTATTAGCGAAAATCAAATTTTACAACCTTCGTACACAAACAGATTGGTTTTGGAAGGTGGAAAACTTATTAGAAAGTATCACAAATATCACATTTTTATTTACAAGCCTATTCTTGAATTATGGTTATTTTCATAAAATAAACGTTAGTTTTTGTTGCATGAATACATTGCTTATTTTATTTACAAGAAAGTCACAATTAGATACTCATTACTCCCGTGCAATATTCGGAAATTTCGGAAATGAGAAGTTTCTTGAAGATAGTTACATGAAAACTCTTTGCACTTCACAGATTGTTTGGTACACAGTTGCTGGAGAAACTTTTTTTAACTCCTAATGAAGAGAAACGAAAGTTAATTGTAAATGGTATTACTTAATTCCTTGATATCGAAGAGATATCTTCTTCAAATATTCTGTAATTTATTTGCAAGCCTGGTACAAATACATTAATAGCCAAAATTGTCTGATTATCTTACACAAATCAAATCTTAGCAAAATATAAGTATAATTCAGAAATATCTCACTGTAAATGTTCGAGTTTTCTAAAGAATATTTTCTTAGCAATATTTTATATTAAAATTACATTCTTTGGCCATAATTTCCAAAGTTCCTTTTGAACAGCTTGCTTATATGCAATAATTCTCTTCCAAGTTGGCTGCCGCATAATACCGTTCGTATAACTGTTGGAGTAAAACTTAGCTGAAATTGCTTTGGAAGTGTTCCCGAAAATTATTAGTGTTTGTAGAGAAGATAAGTGTTTTTAGTATTTTCTTTTTCTTTAACGGCCATTTGGTATCAAGGGAGGCGCGTGACAAACGCAAAGTCATTGTGTAATGAAGGTGCGTAATAAATTTCACATTAAATGCCTCGGGGAACACGCACTATCTTTGATAATATAATGATACATATTAGAGGTCGGGACCATATTGCATGACAGTAATGAGCTGGTTATTATGGTAATTTAATGGAGTAGGCTTTTAGTTAGGTTTATTTTACATAAATCTCTAAGATTATGAAACTATTACTGAACCTTGATAACATTAAACATTAACAATTTTGAACGGCTATTCTTCTATCATTTGAGGATAAATCAATAAAGGCTGATTTGATGGTGATTTATAAAAGTCGCTTTGAATTGATGAAATTCGCATTCGGTGTCTCTATTTTGAAAGTCAATGAAAGTAGTACGTTTTTGTTGTACTAAAACCTCCTTAGCCAAAGATAACATTTTGAAGACATCCTCTTACCTAGTTTAGACACCCAGCATCTAATATTTACTTGTCACCCTTATCTTTAGCAGAGTGAGTGAAAAAAAGCCCTAATGGAAAATCAATACACATAACCGAGCAATGTTACGTACGACACGATCAAAGCAAATAATATTTCAAGGCAAAATTTCCATACGACTAATGTAAGTGATACATGAAGGGACCCAGGATCGCTCCTTGAGGGACCCTTTTAGTGGTAGCAATAAATCAGGCAGTAATGGAGTGTGTCAGGGCCCTGCAAGGGACTGGGCGCATATTTCGGAGTTTTAGACTGACCAAGGGTTAGAGCAGAGGTGGAATAGCAAAATATTAACCGTTATACGATGTTGATATTGTCGAACGCATTTGAATAATCGGATTTATGTGAAATTTGCTTCTTCGACAATGTTAACGTTTCTCGTTTGATCTTTATGTCTAAAAGAATATTTGATGCGTAATGTTGCAGGATTATAGAACCATATCAAAGAATAATATTATTATAATGTTTATATTTTATTAAGCAGAAATTATTTACCTATATTTTTATACCAGATTGAGGCTTGCTTGCTTTTTGGGTCTTATGTATTTTTTTATACTAGATTGAAGCCTTAATCTCAATCAGATTAAGGCTGGATTTAATCAAACTTTTATTCAAAGAATACCGCTTATTGTTGGTAATAATGTCTTAGTTCGTATTATGGGGTTTTAACATTATTGTCTGAGAGTAAGCATAATAGTTAAGATACTTATATCAGCGATTACAAATAATTTTTTTAAAACAGAAACGAAATAAAATATAAAACGATTTTACCGACGTTGCTTTTGACAAAAGCATTAAGAAGGTGCGCAACTCGTGAAAATCTTTGGAGACACTTACGCAAATTTACAAAACAAACAACGCTAACAATGTCAGTTTGTAGATAAAGGGCCGGACATTCTCCCCAGTAATGTAAACCTTTAATCAAGCACTATACGAACATCAACATCTAACCGTAAGCCAGCGATTTGTAGTTGCAAACTATGCTAATGAAAATTCTTGTTGTTACGACTGTGGGGCACGCGTCAGTGGTATAAGGTAGTTTTTACACTGGTTACGCACTAGCCCTTAGACTGGGTGCTAAATATGTATAATCAGACTAAGCAGCAGTCGATTCTATTGCACGTATGTTTCTGGTACTGCGGCGCAATGCGGCGGCAATAGTTTGTTCAAATGCCTATTTGAGGATTTCCTCGCAGATCAACCATTCTCTTAAATCCGCCGTTCAGTGAAAGCATCAAGTTTAGTTTTAGTTTTAGTTTATTTGTCTCAACAATATAATTTTCTTGTAAAATATAAGAGTGGGCGCGTATTAGATATATAGATTAAAATATATACACATTATTCTTATGCAAATGGTTAGACACCAGTAAAAATGCACAAAACAGTCACAATATGTTACATAAAACTAGTAAAGGCATTGAAAAATTTAAAGAATATTAAAAAAAAAGCCATGTCATGGCAGAGAAAAGGCGCTGACCCAGCATTATCAAGGTTGACACCTATTCTAGGGAAAATCATAATCAGTAGCAGGTGGTGGCAATTTCTTATTCTTCTTGTGTCGTATTCCTCATAGCTGAGGGTCGTGACCTCTATTTATGACTCTTCGGACGATCGCACTCCACTTCTTTCGATCTAATGCAGACCGCATGGCATCGGGAAACTTCGTCACCATTGTGTCTCGAATCTGATCGGTCCAGCGCATGGGATTTCTTCATCTTGGCCGTCTTCCTTGAATCTTTCCTACTAAGCACAAAAACACAACCGGGAAAAGCTCTTAGTGACCTAAGAGCTTTTCCAGGTTGTATTTCTTCTTCCTGGCTATATGACCGATCATATTAAATTTCAAGCCATTGCAAGGCTTTAAGAGGGAATGCTCCTGTGTGTGAAATAAGTGTGAGATTGTTTGCTATTGTTAGTTGTATAATGGAATGCTTAAATGTAATACAAGGAAGTAGCACTGGGTGTAATCGATTTTAAGATAAAGTACCAAAATGCAAATAACCACCACAATACCAAAAACAGCGTTTTTAAAATACATATAAAACGAGGTTACTCACATGGTAGACGTCAAATATCGCTCAACATGTTTCTGATCCCGATTCGAGCCGATCAGTCGCGTTCATATGTGAAAAACTTTTTGTTAAATGTTAAGAGTTGAGTCATTAGCTTGTATGCAAACTGCCTAACCTGTCGGCCCATTGTGATAAGGTGTTCCGATTTAAAACTCCGATAGATTTAATTGTATGTGTTTTAGATTCTGCGGTGTGATTGGATTAGGTTTCATTTCATGACAGAAATCTATTTTGGATTCATTATCAACTAAATGATGTCCTTTACTGGAGCCGTCATGCGTAAGCCTTATCCATCGCTTTCCTGCTATTTTTAATAGTTCATCTGTCCATTTTGTCAAGGGCATTACCACTGTGCTATCTAGTACGTGGTCACCACTCAATAACCTCTTTGCCACAACGGTAATCGCTGCTGCATGGGACTTACTACACTTAAAGTCAGAAATGACCGTCAAAGATTAACACAAAGTTTATGCGTGCTACAATTATTGTTTTTTTTTTTTAAATTATGAGTATTCTAAAAGCAATTTTTTATTGCATAAAAATGAAATTGCGTACTTTTGAAGTAACGTAAAATAATATATTTAATTTTCTTTGTTTTTTATGATATTAAGCTAGTTTTATTCATAGAGCTACAGTATGCCTGTAGAATGTAACATCATTCATCATCCCTATATTGTCTGTATATTTAAATGGTCAGCTGACTGTATAACAATCTATCCCCGCCTGAGGTGGTCACGGGTTTAAACTGAGATGCACCGGAAGCTTGGCAGAGATCTCAGGTGGTCGTGGGTATGTTTTAGGTATTGCAAGTTTCAGATTCCCAGGAAAAGATTACAGATGTTTCTTAGTAGTAGTTTGGACGCCAGCACATTTTTTTTAACCTGATACAAATGGCAAGGTAAGCAAGTAAAACAATCTGCAGTATTTTACTGAAAACTTGAAATATCAAGTTGAAAGAAACAAAAGTTTATGTACAGTACGCTTATATTGCAGTTCAAATCGGGAAATCACATAAAACAGTCATACATACACTGCTAGAACAGTGCTGCGGGAAGGCGTGCTATCTTACTTAATACTATGTACTTAACTAATATCATAAGGATTTAACACTAACACTGTAGATGGTTTCAAGATTGTGTAGAAAGGCTTTGTAGTCTAATATCAGTAGTAATTTAAAGTATGAAGAGTAGGGTGTAGAATGTGAGTATGGTGACTCAGCGCAACAAACAAGAAAACCCGAATTAAAAGAAGTGAGACAAGGAATAGTATCACCTGGTTAAGAAAGCAGCATAGTTTCTCAGCCTCGGACTCATCACTTGATAACCGTTGGCTTAGAAACGAAGTGAAGCCCTAGATGTGACAGCCGACACCAGCAGAAGAACATGCACGCAGGTACGTGCAAGAATCCCGTAGGAACGTGTCTGCATGCACACTCCTGGCTACAGCACCGCGGCTCACACACAGGTACGTGCAAGACTCCGTGAGGACCGTCCCTGCATGTGGACACGCAGCCACTACAGCAGCCTGGCGACTCCGTCTATGACACCCGGTGGCACTGTAATAAACAGTTCTATAAGCAAAGGAAAGCAACATTCACTTTCACACGTGTCATTAGTTTCACACGTGTCATTCCTTTCACACGTGTCATTCTGAATTTAATTGAAGGAAAACGATAACACACGAACAAAAAAAATTTTAACAAAAAAAAGAACCGACTTCAGTAAAACTAAAAAGCCGAAAATAACCCGTTCAAGTACAGATTACATTTGACTCACCCTTTGAAATCGATCCCAAACCACTCAGTTATTATATTTATATATTAAAGTTTACGTGAGGTTTGGCACCGACTTCAAAGGGTGAGTCAAATGTAATCTGTACTTGAACGGGTTATTTTCGGCTTTTTAGTTTTACTGAAGTCGGTTCTTTTTTTTGTTAAAATTTTTTTTTTTCGATTTTTAGTGATTCATATAAAATACTTATGGCGGGGTGATCAGGGAGGTCTTGAAGGCATGCATCTCGTTTGAAATATC
Source organism: Apotomis turbidana (assembly GCA_905147355.2). NCBI lineage: Eukaryota > Metazoa > Arthropoda > Insecta > Lepidoptera > Tortricidae > Apotomis > Apotomis turbidana. The sequence goes on from LR990297.1 coordinate 20,103,517, forward strand.
TCCTAACTCCTAACTGTTAAGGAGTTGTACCTTCCATCATCAGTTCAGCATGAGAAGATGATGACTACCATATGCAAATACTTAAATAGTTTTAGAAAAAACATTAAAAATATTATGAGTGCCTATAAAATTTCAGGAATTCCTTCGATTCCTCATGGATCTCGTCATCCGATCTTCACCAAAATTTTATGGGACCAACCTTGAGATGTCTATTCATGAACCTAAAAAGAATTTTCCAAATCGACTCATAAATGACGGAGTTATGAGGTAACAAACATTAAAAAAAAAAAAAAAAAAAAAAAAAAAAAAAAAACATACAACCGAACTGAGAACCCCCTCCTTTTTTTGAAGTCGGTTAAAAATGCAGCAGTCGCGTGCATCTTAGCAACAGAATATCGCCGTTAGTCGAAGAAAAGAATCAAATGCGTCACACACTCACCCGGGACAGTTTCATGTTTTAATGAATTTGGAAATAATTCGAGCTGCCGTCATCCGTGTGGCATTCTAGGGAACCATGCTTTTAAGCTGTAACAGAACAATAAAATGAGTAACTGAGTCTAGAGGATTACGTAACGCCACGCGTCCAAATTGGTTACGTAACTGCTTCTACTTACATGTGTGATAGTTTTAGAACCAAGCCTCCCTTGGAAATATCCTTGTTTAAGGTTTAACACATTTTATAGAGATGAGAAAGTTATAACGCTGAAACAATAAGAAATAAACCGATTAGTTATGAACAACTCCAATCATCAATGGACCGCAACGCGAACGTCACATTCCATCAATTTCTTCACAAAATATACATACCTGCCATCACAAATGGTATGGGCGTTTGTAGTTGGGATTATTAAAGGCTTCCCTAAGCCGAAGTCCAGATTCTTTGACGAAAAGACCCTTGTAATTTTCAAGTCATGTTGAGAGCAACGGTATTGCACAAGGAATGACTGCCACGCCTCAAAGTGTGAGTGTTGCCCGCTTTCCTCATGTCAGACGCGGTCTAAGATGCGTTGGACATTGTGATTTAATTAATCATGTTCGAGAAATATTTTGGAAAGGCCAAAAGGAAGATAATTGTATTTGTGAAATTTAATTTACACAAATAATAAACTACAAATTGAAATTATTTAATATTGTTGAGAAGAAAACAAATATAGCACTAGCGCCATCTAACGGAGGTCGATAGAATCACTTGACCCACGGAACTCGCTTCAATACTGTTATCTGCCGTGATAGATTTTGCTATGTATTTCCGAAAAATACCAACAGATGTCTCCGTCAACCCTATTCTAAGATAAAAAGTCCTTAATCAAGTTTTACAGCGTAACAACTGTACCAAAAGAGGAACTTTGTCTGTTCTATATTAATATAATGTATATTTCATGAAATGCTTTCATAAATTGGTAGTTAATTAAAAATAACGAATAAACCTTTTGTTTCATGCATAATTTTGTACTTCCCGTAATTCCAGTTTCGAGATTGTGGTGAATTTCAATATTCAAAAGATTTTTCATAAATAAAACAGTTACCTATGCACAGTAACAATAATGCCCGCCGTAAATGTGAACTGATTACTATAATTGTGAAACTGAATATCTCTTACACTAGAATTGATCAATTTAAATTAAGTTTTTAGTATGGTAGTATACGAAACCGAAAATTGGTTAAATCGCTCTCTTATTTCTCAGTTAACTGGAAGTAAGTACATAATAATAGCAATTATTAACGTTTTAAACAACAAGGACAGTATTGTAATATTTATAAATGCTTGTAAAATAAAAAAATAAGTAAGCCTATTAATTAAGGCTGAAGTTATGTCTTACAAAGAAATAAAGGAGAAAGCCCAAGAAAGAAACGGGTGGCGATTGCTGCACCGACAAGAGCGTAGCTCTTAAATTGAAGAAGAAGAACCACTTTGGGATGTCCAGCTAGCCCTGTACCAAAATTGGTACGAATCCGTTCAGCCTTTTCAGCGTGATGTGAGAGCAAAAACATCTAACCAACAGATGGGGCCAGATTGACATGGCGTTGCGCTCATACCAGTAACCAGATACAAGGCGATCCTGCATGGTATTAAGATTTTTCCTGAAATCATAAGTCCTCTCCATAGATAATTGCACTAATTTAGACTTAAGTAAAAGTATAAAATCATATTGAAGTATCATATTAGTATAATTGAATATCACATTGACTTTTATGGCAAACGGCAGTCTATCGTTTAATATTGTGCAAGTACCGGACGAGTGAATGAATGCTTTTAGTCTTTGACACCTGCTGCAGTGTTGCCAGGTCACATTCACTGATCAAAGTCTCATTCTGACCGTAATATTATTTTAACATTTGTATTTGTTTAAATGTAAATAAGTTCTTAAGTTTTTCATTTACTTTTTATTTATTTATAAGATTTGACACGGTTGCTGCAGGAAGATTTATGAACGAATTATATTGAAAACGTATTAAATTAATTGTTAATTTAAGGTGTACTTTTTGACATAATTATGTATTTGCTTTTGACGCGGGTAAAGTAAGTTTTTTTTGTAATTAAAAAGGTTAAAGTAATTTTAATTAAGTATCATAATTTTTCATCTAGGTAATTTATCACCTAGTTTACTTTTGACGAGGCATTACCGCGGAAATATTGCAAATGTTTGGAAGTCTTGTGTACTTACCCATTACAATTTTGTGTTAATGTTATTACTATTGTACCAATGAATGTAATAGCTATGTATTCAATGACGATGCAAAAGTGGTTCCAGTGAATCCCAATTGATTAAACGATTCTTATCTTATCTTATATCTCAAAGAGGAAACCAAATCAAAAGAACAGTTTTTGTAAAACGAATATCTACGAAATCGAAAAACTTTCTAAAGCCCAAGAAAAAAACGAAACGGCCGAGACAAGGAACGTAATAGCTTCAATTCCACATAAACTATAATCTCTAATCATGTCCGATATTGTTATCACGCTTGTAAAGGCCCTTTTTACCGCCGTCTCTTCTTAACTGCCCAAGTTTTCATATTAGAGCACAACCACTTAACTTAACCCGCTTCAAGCGATCGTCCCGGGTGACGGAAGTTTTTACCCCATTGTATTTTGGATTTTAAACAAGTGGGCTATTGGACATTGGGGGTCTCAGAAGCCTATTCATTAGAAAAAGAATTGTACTGGCAAAAGCTGGTGTTATGAAACAAAAAATAAAAGTAGACTTTTAAACAAGAATGAAATTGGTGATGGTTGGTGACTTTCACCAAAGTTGAGCTGTGTATTTTTCATTTCGAATATGACGAAAGTTATCAAAGGTTTTGTTTATTATTATTGTGTTCATCTCATGTACGCACAACAGTGCTATTAGTTACTGTGACTTTCAGGGCGTCGTGCGTGCGTCTCGTACATTCACCTAAAAACCTACACCTAAAAATTACTAATTTGTGTAACTCACTTACCCTGGATGCCCAATAAAAACAAATGCTTATATTTGAATATCGTAATGTATTTTCATACGATCATTACACAGAACTACGCAATTTCAGGTTACATAATTATAAATAGCTATACGAAGTTTCAACATTATACTATGTTGAAAATAGCAGGGTATGTACGCGAAAAATTGTACATTTGATATTTTTGCTTGACTCAATTTTATTTTAATTTACCGGGATCGTTATTCGATTATATAAAAGCTGCTGGATATTGTATAGAATAGAATATATGTTCTATTTTATGTAATTCTTTGAAATTGAGTCCACTCTTAGGTTTTTTTATTTTTATTCACTTTATCATTGACACCTATTTTCACTCCCATACTAAAATGATTTGTCCAACTACTACTCCTGCAGGGAATCACTATCCCATTTTTTAAAGTAAACATGCATTTCTATGGTATTTAACCCACACGTTTGTGAAAAGATTTCATCAAAAATAGTTTTCATTCTTTTTAAATATGTTTAAAAACCGGCCAAGAGCATGTCGGGCCACGCTCAGTGTAGGGTTCCGTAGTTGCTCATCCTTCACAATAAACTGCTGTTTTAAGCCCGAGGTTTAAGTTAAGACAGATTTTAAGCTCTATAAAAAGGTCGTAAACGCCCTAGAAACTGTAATCACTTATTACCTTCTGGAAGTCAACTTACGACCTTTTAAAGAAAAAATATGAAATTTGGCGATAACTCAAAAACGGCTTGACCGATTTTGTTCAATATAGTTTTCATTGAAAGTACTTATAAGGCCGCATTAACATGAATTTTTCCATATTTTTTTGACTTGTGGTTCAAAAGTTAGAGGGGGGGGACACAATTTTTTTTATTTTCGGAGCGAATATTTACAAAACTACTGACTTTATCAAAAAGTAATGTTTGAAAACCCCTATTATTTTCAAGAGACCTATTCAACGACACCCCACACACTAGGGTTGAAACGAAAAAAAAAAATCACCCCCACTTTAGGTGTTCGAGAGGTACCCGAAAAAAAATTTTTTTTTTAGTTTTTATTTTACCGTTTTGTCGGCGTGATACATACACATACTCATACCAAATTTCAGCTTTCTAGTACTAATGATCACGGAGCTAAGCCGCGGACGGACGGACAGACGGACAGACGGACAGACGGACAGACGGACATGGCGAAACTATAAGGGTTCCTAGTTGACTACGGAACCCTAAAAACGTGTCCACATTTTGATACTATGTGTAACGTCATGAAAGTAACGCTTCTTACTCCACTATACAAACAGAATATCCTCCCACCTATAAATATTTTTATCGAATGGTGACACCATAATATGATGCCAAAATAAAAAAAATAGCAGCCATATTCCATGAGTAAAGTGATGTTTTTGTGTCAACAACAGTTTTGTGGCTCAATTTTTTTCTTTTTTAGAGTTGTTATTGCACGGTAAGTATACATATTCCACTGTTCTAATATATAGTCGACGACTTGAGCGTACAACGAATGACTTGGTCGAACCTTTTCATATTATGACAAATATATTGATTATTTTAACTTTTCATATTATGACAAATATATTGATTATTTTAACCAACTTTTTAAAGTGAATGATACTTTTTCCATTGCGTGCAGTCAAAAATAAGTTGAACCAACCAGATTTCTGCGTGAATTTTTTCAATTACGAGTAGCATTTGAAACAAAAATTGACAATGAAAAATTCGAACTAAGTTTCAAATATATATTAATAAAATATAAATAGCCCTGTTTTAAGTAGTAACATTGATAAAATGTTAAGATACAAGTTTATGTCTGAACCAATCATCATTTTTGAACGGATAAGGAGCCTTAAGCTCCTCGCGCTTAGCATCGAGCTCACTCTTTTTTTCTTCGAGAATCGAGACCTTGCAAGTAATAGACTCACGGAACCCTAAATAATGGTTCAAACATTTGGTTTCAAAAGTGGACGCTTAGGTAATAAAAGGAGGACATTAACTTAAAAATCCCGCTGCTTCTCTGAGCTCGACGATGGAGCTCTTACTTTTTATTTTATAACTGAAGGTAATTATGAGACTGTTTCTAGCGATTGCTTTTTAGTAAAGGTTTTTACAGTTCTGTTAGTTACTTTGATGATGGCGAAATGGATTTCAATGCTACACCCTACTGTTATTTACTTTTGGATTGAGACTGTAATTTTAAATGATATTGAGTTTTCTTACATCATCATCATTGGCTTTTTACATCAATACCGGATGAGCTTCCGTCTAATAAAGTGCGGCATTTACGAAGATGGTTGGATATTCCGATGCGAGAGCGACAGCCACGGCCACATAACTGACAACATTTCATATTTTTAAGACTATCATTTTATTACTTTTCTGAATTCTGCTTAAAAAGATGAAGTAATCTCTGTTTTTATTTATTTTCTGAGATGATTATTAATTTATAAAAACATACTCATTTTAAAATGTGGCAACACCAAAACCAGAACTTAATGGAACGGTTACTTTAGTCGGTTTTCTTATTAAAAAAAAAAACTTAATAAAACTCGGTACTTATGCATCATTTTCATTCATTTATTCATTCTTAACAAACAATATTGTGTTGAATGTCCATATATAATTCTAATTAATCTAAGTTTTACTACAATAACAAAAACATAAGTACTTAAAATAACACACAATTTCAAATAATTACAAAAAAAAAACATTATTATTATTTTCCCTATGAATCAATTAATTTAGATTACATGTCATAGGTATGTTACAATTACATGTCATTTAAATAACCTAATAAAGAAAAAAATATATTTAAATTGAAAAAAAATAAAATAATAAGTAATAATAAAATTATGTGCTTGTTATAAAATCGTCTACTGAATAATATGCTTTTTTTAAAAGGAACTGTTTGAGCCCTGCATTGAATATTTTGCTATTAGTAATGGATTTGAACTCCATTGGCAGTTTGTTAAATAGGAATACGGCCTGATAACTCGCGGCGTGCTTCATAATATTAAGCCGAGGGATAATATTACATTTTATGTCCTTACGTCTAGTTAACAGCCTTATTTCTCTTTCCTCTATGCTCTCATACTTGTTTAAATGCTTTACTAAGTCTGTTAGGAGAACAAGAATGTACAGAGATGGCACCGTAAGGATGCTAAGATTAATAAAATAATCTCTGCAAGATTCTCTCTGCGGTATGCGCACAATGATCCTTATGGCTCTTTTTTGGAGTCTGAATGCAGCATCGATGTTATACTGATAACTGTTGCCCCACTGTTTAATACTGTAACGTAGCTTAGACTCTACAAGTGCGTGATAAACTACTCTTAGCTGTGGAGTATGAATTAGATCTCGCAGGCAGCGAAGAGCGTAGCACGCAGAGCTTATCGAATTTGTGAGAGCCTGCAGTTCTTGCTTCCAATTCAATAATTTATCAATATGCACTCCCAAAAATTTTACGGAATCAGTTGGTACAATTTTGTTTCCCTTTAGACTAATGCTTAGTGTATCTGAGTGGTTCGATGTAGCGGAAAACAAAATAACATTGGTTTTTTTTGAGTTCAATTTTAAATTTAAATTATTAGCTATAAACCACATGTTACAAGTCACTAGGGTGGCATTAGCTCTGTCGTTTAGCTGTGCTATATTATCAATTTATCAGCCGTAACTACAGCGTTTGTATCGTCCGCGAAACATACCAGCTTAGTATTCGGTACAGTATTTTCTATATAAGGAATGAGGTCATTTACGAACAGTATAAAGAATAATCTGTCATCTCCCAACGTCAAATAAAAAATAAAAATTTTTTTTTCGCTCTTTGGTTTAGACAACAACCCTATTCAGCCCGTATTGTCTTAGATTGCAGTTATTTGATGTATTTTCTTATATTTCTTTAAATACAGAAGAATAAATTCAAAGTTTTTTTTTTAAGGTACACGACATAAAGCCCTGTCGATCTCTACAACGTGTTTTTATACAATTGCTTTAACTTCGACATAGTGCTTGGAACATTAACGTAAACTCATCCCTTAAACCGTTTAATGATATTCGAAAAATATTTTTTTTTGGTATCCCATACAAAGTAATTAATTATTTAATTGGTGGCTATTGTAAAAGGTCCTTTTGAGTTAGGCAATAGTTAGAGTCAACTTGTTGTCATTTTAACGTCACTGATAAAACTTCATCGATGACAGAATTGAGAGCTCGTTAAAAACTTTAGCTAGGTGGAATGCGTGTGGATGGTCTTGGGTTCAAACCCCGGTAAAGAATTTTCTTTTTGTATTTATTTTTGTTCATTGGCAGTGAAAGTTAAATTTTTTGTGCTTATTTTTTATTTCAGAACAATTTTTGCGATGTGTTTAAACCATTTTAATTTTAATTCACTTTATTTAAATTCTTTCGGGTTATGGTATAGTCACAAATGAAACTAATTAAGTTTAAGTATAAACATTTAATTACATAAACAATATTGGCCAAATTAATAATAAAATAAAATGATCTCCTCCTCAGTATTTAACACTCAATATTTTTTATTTAAACCAAAATAATAATTTACTACAACTTGTTTTCAAAGTGCCCGCCATTATTTTCTAAACAAATATTCAACCGAAATCGTATCTCGCGATTTAGTTTGACAGGAGTGGCACGCATGGCATCGACTTCTTCCTGAATTCGTTGCAGTAGGTCTTCCCTCGAAGCCACAGGTTTGGAGTAGACTTTTCTTTTAAAGTACCCCAGACATTAAAGTCTAAGGGTGTTCGGTCCGGAGATCTGCAGGCGGGCCACGCAAGAGTTTGACTGCCGCGTCCAATCCAACGCCCAGCAAAGTGCACATCCAAATATTGTCTAAAACGGCCAGCAAAATGTGCGGGTGCTCCGTCATGCTGGATCCAGTGTGTCCGCAGTGTTTCCAATGGAATATCATCGAAATAATCCAAATTATGCAAGTTCTTATTGGGATATCGACGTCGATACTCCCTTGCTGCTTCCGCTGCATATCCATTGCAGAAACCGTAAACAAAGTGCATATTGGCTTCTTCTTCGGCCGTATAATTTATCCGTGGCATCACAAAGCAAGTGAACACAATTATTTCATTAAAAATTAAGTAAATAACAACAATAATAAATTACTATTGTCAATTTGACGTGACACATGCGAGTCAAGTGAGAGCAAAATAAAAAAGAACTTATTGATTTAGAACTTGTCGTACATAAGGAACACTGAAAACTCTTTACATACGAACCAGCAGATAATAGTCTTTGGTTATAAGAAGATTTTACACTGGTTAAACTGAGATTAGTGATTAAATTTGAATATTAAATAATTTGAAAACGGTGCGAGTTAGGAACTTGGTTTCTTTGAGAAATTGACTCAATAAGACGTAAAGAATTACCCCTTAAAGTTAAAGCAATTGAAAAAGTACACCCTGTATATTAATTTCCACCTGTTATAAATATGAAATGTTGTCAATTGACAGATAAATGTTGCGAATGACGATGAAGGGGGAAGAGCTGCACGCTGGTGTCTCAGGTTGCGCTTGTGGGAAAGAGAAGCAACCATGCTTCACCATCTGCAAAGTATTTTCGTTTTTTTTTTACAATAGAATCATAAATTACTGCTCTTAAAATAGCACTATTGCAGGTTGATTTTTAGTTTAAAGTGAATAGATTGTTAATAACAAATAAGTAAATAATTTTTTTAATTAAACGCGTTTTATTGAAAACTAGCTTTTGCCCGCGACTACGTACGCGTGGAACTTGATAAAAGGGATTATTAAAAGCGCCTACGCAAATAATAAATAAATAAATATTAAGGGACAATCATACACAAATCGACCTAGTCCCAAACTAAGCAAAGCTTGTACTATGGGTACTAGACGACGATATACATAATATATATATACATATATAGATAACATCCATGACCCAAGAACAAATATTTTGCACAAATATTTGCCCCGGCCGGGATTCGAACCCGGGACCGCCGACTCAGTAGGCAGGTGTCTACAAACCGAGCCAAACGCGTCGTCTAAATGCAAATGTAAGAGCAATTGCGCTTTTGGTCTAATAATTACATTTCCTACAGGGTCACCGCACCCCAACAGAAATGTTCACTCACTTTTCAATATTTTTAGTTATAGTTTCCAGGATGACACACTTTCGCATTTATAATATTAATAGTATGGATAAAGATTAAAATGATGCAGAAAATGTACTACAAGAGAAGACCCAATTTGGTAGGTCCTAGGTACCCGTTAACACACCACTCTCCTCATCAACCTAGGGCACTGATCAGACAAAAATAAAATCATCGGGCGCGCGTAACCTGCGTAAATATATAAATAGCATTTATTATGATATACCGGTTGACTTGATAGAAATTTCACGCGCCAATGTTTTTCTTTTTGTCTGATCAATGCCCTAGATGATGACTGATGAGAATTATTTCTTAGTTAAACGTCCATGAATCGTTCCAAAGCTATGGCCGAGCCCATGCAGTAAAGCCTTAAAAAGTACCAGCCAAATATTATACAAAAATTACTTTTTGACAAATGTTTATTTGCCTAAATTATATATTTGCTGGTGTTACAGGAATTCGCACCCGGTACCACTGCGTTACTGGCACCAACTTAGTTAAAAATGCTGTTAAAATATTAATCGATTCAATAATTACATTTGAAAGAAACAAAAACTAGGTATTCAAAAGTTTAGGGCTACAATATTGAATATTATAATACAAAATTATAAAAGTTTAGGTCCCAGTAGGTTAAGTTAGGTATAATTAGCTCAGGAGTTTGTTAACGTTTGCATATATTTTTAACAGACTTCAAAAAAAGAGAAGGGTTCTCAATTCGACTGTATTTTTTTACAAGCTTTTATTTAACTTGCATTGTAAGTATGTGTGTATGTAAGTATGTGTATATGTAAGTATGTTTGTTCGGGTGGAATCTTGCAACTCAAATTTGAAGCAGATATCGTCAACCGATTGAGCTGAAATTTTGCATACCTACTAACTTAACTTTGATGACAATATAATAATATGGTACCATGGGGCTGATCTGATGATGGAGCCGGAAGGTGGCCATAGGAACTCTATAATAGAAAAAGCAATCCTACCGAGTTTGAGTTTTTTAGAATGGTCTTAGTGAGCATTTGATGGATATCCAAAGAAAAGTACAGTCGACTATAAAAGCTTGTCACTAAAATGAAATTTTTGACAGAAACTTATCATGTTTGTTACTTCGGAACTTTCGACTGGGTAAACCAATTTTGATGATTATTTTTTCATTTGAAAGCCGGTGCCCGTGTTGTCCATACAATTTGGTCCAGTGCGGACAGACATCCATGAGAAAATTATATAAGTGGTATTGTATGTTCCATTTCGCTCAATGAAGTCGGTTATTTTTTTGTGAAAAGTGATTATATTTTGTAGGGATGTCAATCGACTATTTTTTATTAGGATCTCATGGCTATATGGGCTTTTCCGCCGTTAAAAAATGTGTCAAGTTTATGGTTGTTATTACAATATTGTTCTGTTAAATTATGAGGATTCTGTAAACAATTTTAAAATTTCTTTTGGATAAAAAAAAAACAAAATATTGTCACATATAAAAAAAAACCTTTTTTGTTTCATGACATACTGAGCTAATTTTAAGCATGCTGTACCTAGAATGTAACATCAGCCTTATTCATCATCCTCCTAGCCTTTGTCCCATTTTTAGGGTTCCGTAGTCAACTAGGAACCCTTATAGTTTCGCCATGTCCGTCTGTCCGTCTGTCCGTCTGTCCGTCTGTCCGTCCGTCCGCGGCTTAGCTCCGTGATCATTAGTACTAGAAAGCTGAAATTTGGTATGAGTATGTGTATGTATCACGCCGACAAAACGGTAAAATAAAAACTAAAAAAAAAATTTTTTTTCGGGTACCTCTCGAACACCTAAAGTGGGGGTGATTTTTTTTTTTCGTTTCAACCCTAGTGTGTGGGGTGTCGTTGAATAGGTCTCTTGAAAATAATAGGGGTTTTCAAACATTACTTTTTGATAAAGTCAGTAGTTTTGTAAATATTCGCTCCGAAAATAAAAAAAATTGTGTCCCCCCCCCTCTAACTTTTGAACCACAAGTCAAAAAAATATGGAAAAATTCATGTTAATGCGGCCTTATAAGTACTTTCAATGAAAACTATATTGAACAAAATCGGTCAAGCCGTTTTTGAGTTATCGCCAAATTTCATATTTTTTCTTTAAAAGGTCGTAAGTTGACTTCCAGAAGGTAATAAGTGATTACAGTTTCTAGGGCGTTTACGACCTTTTTATAGAGCTTAAAATCTGTCTTAACTTAAACCTCGGGCTTAAAACAGCAGTTTATTGTGAAGGATGAGCAACTACGGAACCCTACACTGAGCGTGGCCCGACATGCTCTTGGCCGGTTTTTTGAGAATGAATTCTCAATCGGGGTCGGCTACCTAAATCCCAAGATGTGGCGTAGGCACTAGTTTTTACGAAAGCGACTGCCATCTGACCTTCCAACCCAGAGGGGAAACTAGGCCTTATTGGGCTTAGGTGGTTTCCTCACGATGTTTTCCTTCACCGAAAAGCGAGTGGTAAATATCAAATGAAATTCCGTACATAAGTTCCGAAAAACTCATTGGTACGGGCCGGGTTCGAACCCGCGACCTCCGGATTGAAAGTCGCATGCCCTAACCACTAGGCTACCACCGCTTCGTAACATCAGCCTTATTAATAAAAATAAATTACCGACCTATTCCAAGTAACAAATATATAATATTAAATTCGTTTTAAGATGATAAACTAGCGCTGTATAATTACAAAGATTATTATGTCATAAGCTTTCTAATACAGGCATTATATTTAGCAACTACATTGAGTAGATATCAAAGCCACGGTCGGTACACTGAAGCAACCAAAGGAGGATCATTAAACTTTCAGGGCTGTAACTTCAAAGGTAATTTTCCTTATTTAATGTACATACGGGCCCCGTTTCATACACTTTGATGACATCCTGGAATTTATTAGTAAATGTAATCTTAATATCAATATGTATAGGCACATGAGGTATATTACTGGTATGTCTTTAGGGTGGAACGCAATATATTACAATATAAAGGTCATAGAAGAGCAAGAAGGACATATTATATAGAGCAAATAAAAGAAAAATACATGTATCAACATAAAGAAGTAAAAGAAAAAGCGGAATGTAGAATAAGCTAGAAATTACTCCACCGACAAGAGCCTAGCTCTTAAATATATATATATACTAGCTGTGCCCCGAGGTGTTACCCGCTCAATGCTCATCCCACGGGAACACTATTTTTTTTCGGGATGAAAAGTATCCTATGTCCTTTCCCGGGTCTCAAACTATCTCCATACCGAATTTCATCTAAATCGGTTCAGCGGTTCAAGCGTGAAGAGGTAACAGACAGACACACAGACAGACAGACAGACAGACACACACTTTCGCATTTATAATATTAAGTATGGATAGTATGGATATGGATGGATATTTAAGGGTCATAGATACCCAGGAGTTTTGGGAGCAGAAATGTTTGACATTACCCAAAGAGTAAATATGTAGTGAATAATAGTTTTACATTGTTTTTTTGTCGGGTACAATCGTTTTAATATTTCCATCTCAACGTTTTCACCGAAGTTGATAGAGAAAAATACGCTAAAACGAACTTTTCCGATAAATTAAAATACGATGGAAAACTATTATTTACTGTAGTTTCTATATGACCTATCCTACCTTATAATCCATAATAATAATTTGGGTGCATTTTATTAGGCCATGAACTCGTGTATCGCCGATATAAAACAATCCCTCTCAAACTCGCTAATTAGTCCAAAATAGATGAACACTTTGTGTTGGCAATTAAAAGGAATATTCTAGTCGTAATAAAAAGCTCCACGGGATAATTAAAATGGTCTCATTGCAAACCTTCTCACAGAGGCAAGTATTGTTTAGGCACAATATGAATGTTTTGGGACTGAACTAACGCAAAACAATGGTGACTAAAATATCGTAAAACAAAAACCCAACATATTTTCCAGCAAACTAAAGACTTTAGTTGTGCATTCATAACACAATTGCATTTTTACACGCCGTCAAATTCTATGCGAATTAAAATGACCAGTTGGAAAGCTTTTCGTGCTACAAGATATTCAGAGAAAAACATGTGTACATTTCCTGAGTCCCCTCATTAAGCCTTCAGGTAACCGCCTAGTTAGGTCGCCTTTGTGTCACCGAAAACATGTAAATGCGAGACCATTGTTTGTCCCCAAGAGTGTCGCCAACTAATTTCGAATGGGACTTGAGACTTGATTAACATAATAATGTGGGATGTGGGGCAATTGGGAGAGAGAGCGGTTTGTAATACAAGTTTATCTGGCAGTTTATATATTTCATTAATCAAATTCAAAATTCTTCGTTCTTCTTCACTATATAGTATAAACCAAATAAAAACACTTGTTATATAGGAGTCTCACTTAAATATTGAAAAGGTGACATTTATTTACGCAAAACAATGGTGACAAAAACATCACAAAACAAAAAAGCCAACAGCGGTAAAGGTACAAATTAAGATGACCAGTTGGAAGGCTCTTTCTCGTGCTACAAGTTTTTTTCTTTTTGTAACTATAGTCGTGTCCCACTGCTGGGCAAATGCCTCCCCTCTCTTGTGCCACTTGTCTCTACTGGCTGCATGCATCAGCGGGAAACATTTGTACATTTTCCGAGTCCCCTCATTTAAGCCTGTCCTTCAGGTAACCGCCTAGTTAGGTCGCCTTTGTGTCACCGAAAACATGTAAATGTGAGACATTGTTTCTCCCCAAGAGTTTTGCCAACTAATTTCAAATGGGACTTGAGACTTGATTAACATATAATGTGGGATGTGGGACAATTGGGGGAGAGAGCGGTTTCTAATACAAGTTTATCTGCACCCATATTGCTAACGTACTTAAAAACCGGCCAAGTGCAAGTCGGACTCGCGCATGTCGGGTTCCGTACCATCAAATAAAAAAAAAAACTGCAAAAATGTTTTTGCTATATGGGAGCCCCACTTAAATATATATATTTTTTAAATATTGGTACGCTACTAGCCCAACACATTTTTAGCAAAAAATTGTACGAGGGACGCGCTAGGTATATAATTAGAATTATATAATGTATTTCGGAAGACTTTGCATCATTGGTTGTGTACCTATGCGTCAGAGATTCCATTTCGTCTTGTACCACACACAAAAGGTCGGGTTGGACACGTAGGTGACAAGCGATGCCTAAAACAACAGCCTCAAACTCAGCACTCGCAAACTGAGTACACAGAACTGAGGCCGGCCTTATTTGTGTTTGGCAACACGTTAGCGAACACAGAATATAATTTGAGTTTAAATTTTAGGATAAACGAGCTTCATTTCAATCCTTCCGACCAAAAACGCAAAACGTCAATCAACACTAAAGACATTATTCGCGTAGTTCCAAACAGAATATACCCTAAATATACCTGATTTGCCAAATCTTTGTTACGCGTAGTACCAAAAACGCAGACCAAAACCTGATAAATAAGCAATTTGCCATAACCGCAGATGTCAAAGGAACTCGAATTCCTTGTATAAGGAATCGATACGTTTAATTAAAACAACGACAGTTGATAACAAATGGTGTTTATTCGCACGATGAATACAACTTGTGAGTCGGCATAGACTTCATTAAATAGTATTAATATCGATTATACCCAATCAATACGAGAGCGACACTGACCTGTACTTAATTCAGTAGGCTTGAACTTATAACTAGCCCTTAAATAACCAACAATGCCTCCACGGCGAGCAACCGACCGACCACGGCCAATGTCCGTTAGCGAATGCCTCTTATTCCCAGCCACGTGACCGGTCGCCATTGCTCGGAGTGGCAGGGGCGATCACGTGACTATCACGTGATCGTTCGTTGCAAATACTTTTAAATTAGAAATTATCCTTACACTTGGAGATATCTATTTACCCAAGCTTTGTATGAATTGTAGTCTACTTTATTTTTAACCAACTTCACAAAAGGAGGATTTTCTCAATTGTATTCAATGGACTAGAAACAGATTTTCTTATAATTATTATAAAATTGATAATATGAAATCTTCGTCGTTCATCACGCCTTAAGGCCCCCATACATGACCAGGTTTACCTTCAGCTTCATCTGATCGGACGTAAATCCATACCGTGTATGAATAAAACGGCCTTAAGGTCACCACGCTTTACGGCGGCCGGATGGACTGAAGCGATTCAATCACATCGGCCTGATTAGTTTTGCCTTCCTATGTATGAGGGCCTCGGTTGGACTTATCTCAAAAATGTTTGGTATAGGGGTTTGGTACACGGGCTGCGCGATTCTAGATTTTTATATTACCTACGAATTTTACGAATG
Source organism: Apotomis turbidana (assembly GCA_905147355.2). Classification (NCBI taxonomy): domain Eukaryota; kingdom Metazoa; phylum Arthropoda; class Insecta; order Lepidoptera; family Tortricidae; genus Apotomis; species Apotomis turbidana. The sequence continues at coordinate 20,119,384 of LR990297.1, forward strand.
ATAAGGAAACAATAAAAATTACCTTTTTTATACCAGATAATAGGGGGTTGATTAGTGTACGCTAATGGGGCACGTAGCTAATGAGTCATAATTTGTTAAATATCCACCCCTATTATTACTAATTAAAGTCATTTGATAAGGTAGAAAATTATCTTTCATGTGGCATTCACATTTTTACAATCCGCCTAATAGTTTTTACAGAAATCAAAAAAACTTTCATTATGCTTAGGTGGTCCGATTTCTTTGCACCCTAGTGTAGAATACTTTTTACCCGATCATGACAACGAAAAACGAAAATTACGCGGACAAAGTTATCTAATCCAGTTTATCTAATCCAAAACTGCTCGATTTTACCTATTTTAAAAGACAAAGCTCATTTAACCAAGCTTAAACTCAAACAATTTCCACCTGAGGGAGGGTTTTCTTTCCGATTTTCTTGTCCTTCTTTTTTCTCAGCGAAATGAGCAAAAAAGTAGTGCTTATTACATTTATAATATTCCGAGTGTTTCACAAGCCTAACAAGCCATCGGACCGGGCGCTAAAAAAACTTCAAAGAAAGTCTTCTTTTCCAGTTTTCACTCAGTTTGTTTGCAAAGCATTTTACAAAGGTCTGTTTGCCGTGGTGAGAAAAAGGAAATTAAAAGGATTCTCAAAATTCATTACGAAAGATGAAGGGTGATAAAGAGGGAATAGGTAGGTACCTTATATTTTACTTAGTTGAAAAGACGTTTGCTAGTTTCGCTCCAAACTACAGCACATATAACTATAATACAAGACTAAAATTGTATTGAAAATCAGTTTGCTATGATTTCTATGGGCGCGTGGCGCCATCTGTTGATAAAAGTATCATTGCTTGCGCAAAAGACTTCGTAGACCACATGTGAACTATCATGCATGTTAGTCCGTAAGGTCTGGTATTTACGTATGTCTTTTCATAAATGTACCTTAACACGCTATAAACACACGCATACACCCATCACATACATAAACGCGAAATTTTCCGATTTTATTATAATAAAAATAATATGAAGGTATGTCGTATTGTTTGTTAATTATAATTACCCGGAAAAAGTCGTAGCATACGGAAAAATAACTGCTTAATAGAATCATGCCGAGATATCACATTGCGGAGGTACAACTGAAGGAAAAGAAAACTTTTTTTTTGTCGTGAAAATATTTTGATCCCAACGTTTATTCACAATCTAAAATTGAGGCTTGTTGTGTTTCATAAAATTTATTATTCGCTTAATTATTTTGAAATCCTGGAAATGTTTTTACTTCATTTTCAAGCTTTGTTATGTCTGACAGTAATATTGACTAAGTCTGGAGATCTCTTTCTTTAAATTGTTTTCTAGATATTTAGAGACGTACGATGACCTGAAATGTTTATTAGGTGCACAAACAAATTATACCAGCGAAGAAATTGCCTTGCAAACCCTCACCCTCTTTTGATTTTCTTTCATTTTTAAACTGTGTAATACCAAAACAAGTAATAAAACATCACGCTCCATTTCAATTCGTAGAAATTTCATCCAAAATATAGCCTTAAAAGGTCCACTTAATAAAGTTTTGAATAAAGACACAAAAGAAATTAATTTTGATTCGCTGTCTCGCGAAGCGAATTGTTATGATTTCGATTCCATTATGAATGGAGTAATCTTTTGAGAGCCTAAGTTTTATGGTGCTTATGAATTCGAAAACAATTATTTGTGCTTTATTGTTATTAGGTTGCTATTCCAGTATTCAAATTAAATTATTTTCCGTTACATTATTAACCCTTAACTACTCGGGTGTCTCGGTAGAAGGATTAGGCTGTGTGACGCTTGATGGTTCCAATGGAACAGTCTTTTGATGCCGGCCTGGGACTTCTACCCTGACGACAAGCTCCTCTCTCAGAGCGACCGAGCGGGTGGGCAGGTTGCGGATAGCCCTTCTTCCATCTCGATGGACCCGGACAATGAGAGGTTGATCTCGACCCAGTCAAAGGTCGAGATCTTCTCCCCACTACCCCTCCTCACATCCTAGTTTCCCCCTTCCAACATTTCCAACTATCCAACCTTGGCCCATCCCAACCCCTTCCACCTTTTCCTTCCCACTTTCCTGGAGGAGACAACCTCGAAACCAAAAACCCTAATCTAAGGTGTGACCTACCGTGCCGAGGGATGCGTGGCTGAGAGGGTGCTCAGTCGCAAACGGTGGAACTTCGGGAACTGGGCGAAACCCGTCGTACTATAGCCTTGTCTACGCAAGCGGGGCAATGCGTAGATGGACCACATTTCCCTAGCTACTCGTGGGAACAAAATGGAGAAGTCAAACTTGCAAGAAAGCAATATATAAATCAAAACCAAAAATGCTACGCCCCCTACGACTGGGACGACGAAAGTTGAACCGCCTAGGGAGGTGTCACACCAATCGTGTGGGCCAGCTGTGAAGGAGCCGTTGAAACTGGGGAAGTCACTGGCAGTTGAGGTACCGAAAGGAACCCCAGCTGTAGTGACCAAACCAGGGGCGACGGAACCTTCTAAGGATGGCCCCTCACACGAGAACAAGGCGGCGGAGAGCGGGACGACCAAGGTTGAACCCTCAAAGCAGGCCGTAGATCCTGGCTGGGACATAAGGTGTAAACCAAGAGGGATACCTAACCCCCAGACCAACACAAACGAGCCCCCGAAAAAGAAGCTTTCGCAGGGGCAGAGGCGGCGGCTCCAAAAGCGGAAAGAGAGGCAGGAGAGCCACGCCTCTAACTACAGTAAGGCAGATGAAGCCCCGATCAGACCAGAGGCGGCTAAGTCTACCACGGAACCAACCCAGGCAAAACCGACGAAGGCGAAAAGAGGACGCCTGGACGACACCATCTCTCCCAGAGGCGAACGCAAGAAGCCGAGGACGGACGCCACGGAGAACAAGGACAAACCATCCACCTATGCGGCGGCGGCGGCGTTGGACCTGACGGTGGCGATCACCAACGATCGCACGGGCAGGCTCACGAAGCAGGACGCTGCGGAGGTGGAAAAGAAGATCGGGGATGCCATTTTCCAGGCGGCGTTGGAAACCGATCTAGACGCAGTCATCGAGGCACCAGCCTTCTCAGGCAAACCGAGTTTTGTGGACGGTTACCTGAAGCTGTGGTGCCAAGATGGAAAAACCAAGGAGTGGCTGATGACGTGGATTGGGACAGCCACCCTAGAGAACGGAGACCACCTCGTAGGCAAGAGGGAGGACGAGATGGTCAGGAAAACCAAGTGTGGCATCCTGATACCCTCGCTGGAGGACAATCTCACCAAGGTCAGCCGGGTCCTCAATTTCCAGAACCCGTCGGCCGAGGTGAGAAGATGGACGCTTCACCAGTCGATCCCGCTGAAGAAGAGGGAGTGCACCCTTTTGCTAGTGGGCATACCGGAGGACGTAGTCCCTACTGTGCTGGAGAAGTCTAGAAAGCTGAACTACCTATGTGGGACAGTTTATATTCGTTTCCAGCACAGTGGGGGGCGCTTCAGAGACTCCCCACCTGCAAAAGCAACGGACACAGAAGGAGAAACAAAGCCTGAGGAGGTACCCGCCAATGCGGATCAGACCAGCACCAACTCGGCTATGGAGACCGAATGTGAGCCCAACGATCCCTCATCTGACGTCGAAGAACGCATTCTGCTGGACTCCGACGACGAAGAGGGATGCACAAAAGGGATCAGCCGCCTAGACATAGTGGAGAAGGGAGCGGAGGGGGTGTCACCCGATGGCTCCTTCCCTATGTAAGGTCCTGCAGGCGAACCTCCAGCACAGCGAGACTGCAACGGCTCAAATTCGTGTATGGCTGGAGGCAAACCCAATATCTTTAGTCCTGATCCAGGAGCCGTGGATCAGGAACACACGTATAAACGGCCTCAATAACATCGGAGGTAATTTACTTTACAATAACCAACACAAACCTAGAACATGTATTTACATATCTAAAAACATAATAGCACAACCACTAACTGAATTCTGTTCCAGAGACGTGTGTGCCATAAAACTCCTCAGAACACAAAACTCGAGTCTACCGGAGATAGTTCTTGCCTCCGTCTACATGGCGGCTGAGGACGAACCACCTCCAGTGGAGATGAACAACCTCATACGCTACTGCGAACGTGAGAGGCTCGAGCTGGTCATATCGGCGGACTGCAACGGCCACCACAACCTATGGGGAATGGAACACAACAACAACAGAGGTAACGATATTGTTGAATACTTACTAACCACTGACCTGGACATCCTGAACAAAGGATCCAAACCTACTTTTGTAACCAGTAGATGTAAGACCATAATTGACATTACTCTAAGCACAGGGCTAGCAGCACAGCACATATCCAACTGGCAAGTGTCGGACGAACTGTCCTGCTCCGACCACAGGTGGATCCGCTACGAACTGACTGCGGACGTAGATACACCAGCACCGGTAAGGAATCCGAGGCGCACAGACATAAAGGCGTACAAGGAACTTCTGGAAGGTAAACTAAAGCACTATACAATTGCTCATAGGCCACAAACCGCGGATGAGCTAGAGGAACAAGTAAAGTCACTCACTAAAACCATAATAAAAAGCTACGAAGAGACATGTCCACCGTCAATACCACCTAGCAGCAACAAAACACACGGCAGCTGGTGGGGACCGGAGATGGAACGTCTCAGAACGAAGATGAGGAGACTCCTAAACAGAGCAATGAACACAAAATCTGCAGAAGACTGGGACGAGTATAAAGCGGTCAAAGCAGAATACAAGAAAAGGTTACGATATAAGAAATCCACCTCATGGCGGAAATTCTGTGACACCATAACCACCAGCACACAAGCGAATAGAACAAGGAAAATACTTGCCAAAGAACCAAATCAACTACTAGGCACCCTGAGGAGGCAGGGCGATAGCTACACCAGTTCGCCTGCTGAGACAGAAAGCTTACTGGTGGAAACTCACTTCCCAGGATGCAAGGTAATTGATAAGAACGGATGGGAACAACAAAGGACGAATTATCAATCCACCGTGAGTGAATGGAAGATAGCGGAAAACACAACAGAACTAAATAAAACCACCTGGGCAATAAACAGTTTTGACAATTTCAAATCACCAGGACTAGATGGAATTTACCCAGCTTTATTAAAGTGGGGAGGACCAGCTCTTACCGAACTAATATCCAAACTTCTCTGCAGCTGCATTGCCCTCCGATACATACCCAAGCAATGGAGAGAAGTTAAGGTAATTTTCATACCAAAACCCGGAAAAAGCGACTACACTGACCCTAAGTCTTTCAGACCAATCAGCCTAACTTATTTTATGCTAAAGATACTAGAGAGACTATGTGACAGAGAACTAAAGGATACTGCACTCAAAAACATAAAAATCCACCCAAACCAACATGCTTATAGCCAAGGCAAATCAACAGACTCAGCACTCCACGCAGTGGTAAGCAATATCGAAGTCGCACTAACAAGGAAAGGCTCATGCCTGGGAACCTTCATTGACATAGAAGGTGCTTTCGATAAAACAAATTTTAGCAGCATCAAACAAGCTCTAGAAAGACATGACACAGAACCATTGCTAATAGAATGGATAATGAACATGCTAGAACAAAGAATCGTAAGACTAGCAGAAAACAAAGATCAGCAAGCGCTAGTCGTGAGAGGATGCCCGCAAGGAGGAGTCCTCTCACCCCTTTTATGGAACCTAGTGGTAAATGATCTGATAACAAAACTAAACGAGAGTCATTTCACGACCATAGGATACGCGGACGACCTTGTCATACTTATCAGTGGACTTGTAATAAGCACACTGTGTGATCTTACACAAACAGCACTAAAAATAGTAGAGAAATGGTGCAGGGAGAATGACCTATCGGTAAACCCCAAAAAAACTGACACAATTCTCTTCACGCACAAACGTAAACTGGGGTCATACGAAATGCCAAGCCTTTTTGGTACGAAGCTTACACTCTCCAAACAAGTGAAATATTTAGGGATAACCTTAGATGACAAACTGATCTGGAACAAACATCTTGAGAACAGATTTAACAAAGCCACAGTCGCCTTCTGGCAATGTCGAAGAATGATAGGCAAGAGGTGGGGTCTTGCCCCACGCATCATTTTGTGGCTATACAAGACGGTAATAGTACCTATGATCAGCTACGGAGCAGTAGTATGGTGGCCCCGAACGCAGCTAGCATGTGCGATTGCCGGCCTGCAAAAAATACAAAGACTAGCATGCACGGCAACGACAGGCTGCATGAGGACTACCCCTACAGCAGCTCTAGAGATAATGCTAGGTCTCACGCCACTGCACATACACATACAAAGAGAAGCAGCCGTCACGGCGATGCGACTAAAAAGCCAAAACCTATGGACGAATAGCAATACCCAACACACAAAGATCTACAGTGATATGATCACAAAATTCCCTATAATGGAAGCACCAATCGACAAGATACCTAAGACTATAACCTGTAAGAAGGAATACGTCATACTCCTAACTGAAGACCCAAAAGAGGGGCTAAACCTAGAGGACCTGAGAATCTTTACAGACGGGTCAAAGACTGAAAATGGAACGGGATGTGGTGTATTCTCGGAGGATTTGAGTATTCACATCTCTAAACCCCTAGGTATACACAACACGGTATTCCAGGCAGAATGCGTAGGAATAATAGAAGCCTGCAACGCTATAAAAAGACGCCAGGTTCAAAACACAAACTTACGTATACTATCAGACAGCAAATCCGTACTACAAGTACTAGACAGTGATAAATGTACCTCTGCTCTAATAGACGAATGTCATCGCAGCATCACAGAGGTGTGCAATGACAAAAATACAGTAACATTACAGTGGATAAAGGGACACAGTGGTTCGAGAGGCAATGATGCAGCGGATGAACTGGCCCGTAAAGGATCAGAGACACCAACATGCGGACCAGAGCCAATAATACCCCTACCACAATCTTACATATACAAGGCAATGAACCAATATACAATATACCAACACCAAAAATACTGGGAAGACATAGGAACGTGTAGACAGACAAAAGAAATTCTTCCGAATAGGAACCACAAACTCACCACAATCTTGCTGAGAATCCACAGGAACCAACTACGCAAAATAGTAGGAATAATAACGGGACATAATACTCTGAACAAACACCTTTTCAATTTAGGGATAACAGATAGCCCTCTATGCAGGGCATGCATGGAAGCAGAAGAAACCACCAAACATATTCTACTAGATTGCAAACAGGTAGAAGCATACAGGACGAAGTACCTAGGATCCCCAAGTACCGTACACGACGCCACAAGCAACATTAAAGCTTTGATAAGGTTTGTCGAGGAGTTTGGGTGGTTGGAGTAGCGCTACCCCCTTTTTCACGCAAAATAGGCACGTTTTGGATGTCGACTTGCGGAAAATGCCCAGCGCAACTAACTAACTAACTAACTAAATATACAGGGTGTGGCCGGTAACGAGAACAATAAATTAATACATAGATTTAACGCTTAAGGCTCCTTATCCGTTGAAAAATGCTGATTGTTAAGATTATTTGACGACGCGGTTGGCTCAGTTTGTAAGCCGGCAGTCCTGGGTTCGAATCCCGGCCAGGGCAAATATTTGTGTGATGAACTCGAATATTTGTGCTTGGGTCATGGATGTTATTGATATATGTATTTATATATATTACCTATGTATATCGTCGTCTAGTACCCATAGTACAAGCTTTGCTTAGTTTGGGACTAGGTCGATTTGTGTAAGATTGTCCCTTAATATTTATTTATTATTTATATTATCAATGTTACTACTTTGAACATTGTTATTGCAATTTATTGGTTTATATTTAAAACCTGCAGTTGGAATTTTTCATTGATAAGTTTTGTTTCAAAAACTACTCGAAATTGAAAAAAAACACGCAGTAAACTGTAGTGTGAAGACCGCGAGAGAGATGGCGCTGTTATAAATATTTTTATAGAATCTTTCACACAGACTGTAAAGCAATGGGGACACGCACATCCTAGGGTATGGCTAATGCGCATAAGCATTTCAAACTCATATGACGCAGAGTGTGCCCCAGTAGCGAAGAATTATGGAATGAAAGATTTGGTGTGATTGACATAACGATCTAATAGCTTAGTTGGGAGAGCACTACTCCGGAAACGTGGGGGGTCGCAAGTTCGAGTCCTGCTTTGATTGTAGTAGACAGATCACATTACATTTTTCTTTCATTATTTACCTTTGGTCAATATTTGTACAATTAAAAATGTGGTATTGCGACACTAAAGAAATATAGAATCACAGATATATAGTTAGACTAGATAACGTAAACACCTCAATCTGTATGAAAACCAACCGTGTCACTTTTATTCTGCCTACTGTGACGTCACAAGAGCGAATTAGTGGTGCGAATTCCTCGTTGTCAGCGCAAAATCGATTCAAAGGCGAGTATAACCTAAATATCACTAATCGATTCACATGAATGACATCGATTTTCTGACAGACGAACTTCGAATTCGTCTGTTTAAATCATTCGTCTGTCTAAAATCATTCCGGGAAATACGCCAACTTTGCCTCCAAATGGAACTTTGCCCAAAACGCTACTTAAAAAAAGAAACGTTACTGTAGACAATTTCAAGATGATTATGGAATCATCTTGATTAAATGATTATGGAATCATCTTGATTAAATGATTATGGAATCATCTTGAAATTGTCTACAGTAACGTTTCTTTTTTTAAGTAGCGTTTTGGGCAAAGTTCCATTTGGAGGCAAAGTTGGCGTATTTCCCGGAATGATTTTAGACAGACGAATGATTTAAACAGACGAATGATATTAAAGGGATTTATTAAATAAAGGAAGCATATTTGAATTACATTTTCAAAATAAAACTTATAAGATTTTTAGCTCTGTGAGCTGTAGACCTCGCTTTGTTTTGAAATGGTAAAAATTTGTATTTTTTTAAGTTACATCAATGTTTCTAGTTATCGCTTCCTGGTCTCTCCCAATCTCTGTTCCCGCTTCCACTTCCACTTCCACTCTCGCTCTTAATCTAAGTTCTATTAAGGCGATTATGGAAGCGAAACTAGCGCTACTTCAAAAACGTTTTATATCTTCTAAATCAGATTAAATTTCAGTAATTGCAAAAGATCAGGTACTAGGAAAACACCTACAATATATTTATTAAATCAGTGTACACTTTGTCGTTCTGTAGTTGTCCCCAAAAACTTGTACAAAACTAAAACCGCCGCTTTTGTGTTAGGTATTATAGACATATTCCAGAAGTGGCGCTAGTTTCGCATCTATATACTCGCCCTTACACCACAGATTATATATATAATACACACTTCCGGAAAATATATACTAAACCTCTTCTAGTTTTCTCTTCCTTGACAATGATGAAGGTTGTTGTGGCGTATCTTGATTCTGTAAAGCACAAATAAAATGAGTATGATCAGATATTTTATACGGTATCCAATAATAAAAACACCATTAAACATTAAATCGATTCTCTAACCTCATCATCATCGTCAATGAGTTTCAGTATATTAATAGTGGGGTACGCCGTTTTTTTCAACATTCTCAACTTGTTCCCTTCGATGAAACTGCTATTTTCAAAGTGTTTCGAGCTAATATGGCTATGCTTAGTCGGGAACCAGTCTTTCCGTCCAGTGGCCTCAATCCATTTTTCTTATGTGGGCACCTAAAAAGAAGTAAGAGTTTCTTAAGAAAAATAGAAATTTATAAACGTATTATACGTTCAAAGGATAAACATGAACACATCACATACACGAACTCTCTACCCGAAGATATGACCCTCCTTTTTTAAAGCTGTCGTTTAAAATTAGGATATATTATGAGCTTGTTTTTATCAATACCTAACTACTAAATTGGCTATTTGACACTTTTCGGAAAGTATTTTAAAATATACGGTGTAGGTTTATTTTATAAGTACATCTTACAACAATTTTATCGTTACAATTGTCAAGTAGCCAATTAACGTTTTTAAAATGGTTAGTATCATTCGTCTGTCCGATATCGATTAAAATCGATAATCGAAACATGTTGTAGAACGAACAACACTAGTTGCTAGATTTGACAGACGAATGATAAGTTGCCTTGTACCACGAACTCGAAGCGATGAGCGACAGTATCGCTTGTTCTCATAATCATCGTCTCCTAACACATAGCTTCAGATTAAACGCTCAAAGCAAACGCAGCAATGTAATGTGAACATTGTTTACTTACCGATAATCTCTAGTTACTTAAGTACAGACTTGGAATCACACCTCGGAATACTTAAAAAATTGATTTAAAATGAATTAACGCTAAATATAATTTGAAAATAACTTACCTGTGATAGGAAACATGTCCTTGCGTTTGTGTGCACACAATTTTTGGGCTATCGCAGTTTAGTACGACGCAACAACGCATTTTAGTAATATTTACGGACGACCGGCCACAACAACAGACGCGCGCGGAATGTCTGTAGCGACGGCCGAGTGTGGATATTCTCCACAGTTCGGACACGCGAAGTAGATGCATTTGCGTGATCTAGTCTAACTATATATCTGTGTATAGAATCGATAAAAAGATTCTATAAAAATATTAAGTAATAAGGCCTCTTAAACTGAGCAACATTTGTTTCACTAACTTTAAAATATAATCAGTTTTCATTTTAATTCGATACCTCCACGGACTCCACGCTTTCCCGAAATAAAGGGTCTTGTTGACAGACAGACGGATTTTTTCCTTTTGAGGTACGGATCCCTAAAAACAAGTTAAATTTATTTTATGTACAAATGTCGTTGATTGCGTCTCATTAACACCTGCCCTCAACAATATAAATTGCCTCATTTAGGTCTCGTGACAAATAATAACAATACGAAATGTAATTATTCACGAAATAAAAGGATGTACTTAATTTGTAAATGATATCTTCAATTTGATATGCGTTTTAAATTTTATGTTAAAATCAGAACACACTAGGCATTTTCAACGACAAGTCGCCGTAGGTAGCCCATCTAGTAGAATCTAAGTTCAGGCAGGCATTCCATATATATCTCGCTGATATCGCGGAGAGATCTTCTAAGTAGCGATATACCTAATACATATCCCCTTTGTCAACCTGGTAGCTTTGAGTTTGCTCTTGGCTTATATCAATATGCGACGCCATAGTTATACTCGTAATTATTATCAGGTGCAAACTTAAATTGACCCAGTTGTAAACCGAGTTTATGCAACTCGAACCGCAGTCATCCCGTTTTATTTACTTTTAAAGACGAAAATACCTGACATCTAAATAAATGATAACCTCGATTCATATAAAGTAAAAATTTAAATGTATAAGATTATTAAAAATTACAATTTTATTCAAAATTAAAATATTATTGAAAATACCAGCAATAAAATTCTTAGCTTATTCTTCAGTTATTTGGCGATATCTCAAAGTAAACTCGAAATAGCGCCCTGAAAGTCTAGCATACTGTGACACGTGACACTGCCTACCTGTCACTTTCCTTTCAGCACAGTGAGAGCAAGACAGGTGACGCTCAGTCCAGTGACCAATTACTGCACAGAAAGAGACAGGTAGTCGCGTGTGACAGTTGTGCAGCTTTTAAAGTTACTTCACACTCCTAAGAGTGAAAACAGAAGCACTATGAAGCGAGAATTCATCGTCGCCTATAAACCGTTTTTATAATTATTAATAGGTAATTACCTACAATATTCCTAGAAATTCGATCAAATGCCAGCAATCAAACCACGGACTAGCCCTTTAATTGACTTGTTAATCGAACCAGTTACGACATGTACAATAATATTTTTAGTACAACCCGGATACAATATCTGTGGACCTCGCTGGTATGTGAAGCCATCGACGCCAGGTCCACAGATATTGTAACCGGGTTGTATGAATACATTGTGTTTTTATGTTGACATACTGAATACAATACTTGTTATGTATATAGTTCTAGTTATAATGACTGTTAGCTTAATAGTGTCTTCTCTGACTTGCTTAGTTTTTCTGTCTTTGAGGTTTGGAGACTATACACCTCCAAAATTACTGTCGAGACATTTTATCTCCTAACTTACTTTGTTGATCACGGAGACTACATCTCCATTAAATTTAGTAATAAGCTTATTTTTACTTTACTTTAATCTCGACGCCTGAGACCTTTTACAATATCTCTGAAAGTAAATGTTAAGTTTATTGTAATTAAATAGACCCGGTGACAGTATAAATCTCCCTGTAAAATATGTGATTTGTCTGTTGCATTAATTACTTTCTACTATGTGTATATTGTAAATCATATTTTTTAAATATGTGACTTAGATTTTTTTTTTATACGTAAGGGAGCGAGCTATGTTCGTACTTTCCTTGCGGGTTCGAATCCGATATAATGAGATACGCAAGAGAACCAAGGTTGTATATATAGCTCAGTCGCCAAATTTAAGTGGCAGGGTGGGGCACATTGCTCGTAGAATCGATGGCCGTTGGGGCAGAAAGGTTCTTGAGTGTCGACCGCGGACCGGAAGACGCAGCGTTGGAAGGCCCCCAACAAGTTGTACCGACGACCTGGTTAAGATCGCGGGTAGAAATAGGATGAAGGCGGCGCAAGATCGATCGTTGTGGAGAGCTTTGGGGGAGGCCTTTGTCCAGCAGTGGACGTCTATCGGCTGATATGATGATGAAGATGATGATGAACTTAGAATCAGATATAACATAAAATAAATACATAGATATCGGACATTAAGCTCAACAAGGCTTGTGTTATGGGTACTAGACGACGATTTTTATACTTGTATAGATAAAATATAGGTATCCTTAAATACATAGAACAACCATAACCCAAGCACAAATATTTGAGTTCATGAGACAAATATTTGCCCTGGCCGGGATTCGAACCCGGGACCGCCGGCTCAGTAGGCAAGTGTCTACAAACCGAGCCAAACGCGTCGTCTAAATATGTAAAAGAGCTCTTGTGGCCTACTTGTAGAATAAAGATTTTGAATTTGAATTTGAAGTTATTCATTGTATTTTTATTTAAAACTAGAAGAAACCTGGCGTCAAAGTTTAGCAAAATTAATTATCCCAAGACAGATCGATAGGATTTCCCTTCATTCCTTACGCGCCGTTTCTTTCAATTATCTCCCACCCAGCCCGTTTGCTTTCGCTTGTCTCAAATTTTTTCTTCATTCATCATCCCAATTTCTTGTCGAATTAGTGTTTAATTCGTCGTTGATAAAAAAAAAATGTTAGACCTCCAAATTTAGGTCGTACATTTCGAGCCTTTTTTGCTCGTTATGGTGAACTTAGTTGCGAATGTAAGTTGTTTTGCTGATTTCACTCTGTAATTAGATCGCACTGCTATTTTTATGATTTGAAAAACAAATGCTGCCCGTCTAGCATAACTAGGCATAACTATTCAAATATCACTCAGGCTTCATTGAATCGTTTGGATCGTGTTCTTAATAACTGCATTAGATTCATTTTTGGACTTCGCAAATATGACCACATATCTGATTTTCGCCATCAACTTAATTGGCTCAAATCCATTCGTGAACGTAGGTCATTACGAGTCTTATCCACTCTTTATTCCATTTTATTTGATCCAGCTGCACCCGAATTTCAATTTGTATCTGCTCGACCCGGTTGCGTCCTTCGCACTTCTCGTAAACTTATGATCACTGTCCCTCCTCATCGCACCGGTTTTATGTCAAATTCTTTCACTGTTCACTTGTTCAGGCAATATGGCTTTGGAACGATCTCCACTTTTCATCAGGCAAGCACAAACAAAGCAAACCTTCAAGCACAGGTTGCGCAAGCATCTCACCAGTAAGCTCCTAGACTGATTGTCGGTTATGATATTTTGCACTGGGTACCAGAATTAATGTTTATGTAAGTATATTGTATTGCATATTTGTGTGTGTTTATTTATTGTGTTCATTATATTACTGGTATATAATAAGTTTCTCTGTTGGTATAATGTTGATAGTTGACAGGCCCTGCACCACAAAATGTTTCTGTTTAGCCCAATGGTTGACTGGTAGAGAATGCCTTATGGCATTAAATCCGCCATTTGTACACTTTTTGTTTTGTGCAATACAGTTTAAATAAATAAATAAACTAGGCTTCGCGACTTGTCGCGCGAGATAGCGCTACCCGTCATCCTCTCAGATTACTGCACAGATATAGAGACAGGTAATTATCTCGCGCGAGAAATAGTCGCATGTGACAGTTGTGCTAGAAGTGCTGCTAGAAAAATAATTTCAGAGACAAAGTTTGTGTAGATATTCAGGTTTTTCATTCATATTTTTTGTTTATTATTTTTATTAACTTGTGTGCCAGGGTGTCGCTGTGATGCCACCCTAAGGCATACAAGAAGCAAATGGTTAAAAAACTCAATGGCTCTCGCATCAGGTTCAGTGGTCCAATAGGTAAGACGCCCGTGTTGGCCCGGAAAGCTTTAAAAGGTTAAGTTTTGGAGGAGGAAACAGACAACAGCGAAACATCGATTTGTATAACCCGGTTACATGAAGTTTAGACCTCATTTGTATCTGATGCCATAGTTACTAGGTGGTAACTGATACCATAGTAAAAAGAGTAATCGTAATAATGATATCCTCATAAGACTATTACACAATCTTTCACAGGTTCTTAAAGGGTTGGCAATGCAAACGTCCACAGGCACAGGCAGCGGTAACTGCCATTAGGCCGGCTGCATGCTTTTTTTTTTTTTTTTATTCTTTTATTATTTATAGAGGGTTTTACATATGCCACCCTCATCGTGGCTCTCATACTCTAAACATTCCTTATTTTTATTACATGCTTAACTAGACTGTACACAAGCTGAGCCTCCTCCGAGGAAGGAGACGCGAGGATGCAATTTATTCTACCGAGATCGTACGTTCTTAAGTTGAGGAGACGTCGCTGTGCTTCGCCCCGGCCACATTCCATTGTCACCTGATACACATCTTCCACTACCCCACATTCATTACAATTAGGCGAGTCACTTTTTCGCATCATGTATGCATAACTATTCAATGGGATATGGCCGGAGCGAAGTCGAAAAGCGATTATTAAGTCTTCCCTACCTATTTTACATAAACTAAACCACGGAGACCGGGGGAGTGAGGGCTGGATAGTTTTGTACCATATGCCTTTTGTACGGGACCTTTCATCAAAATATTCCGACCAATTTTGGAAGCACATATCTCTGACCCTAAATAATACGTCAGTAAACCATGGTACACTATGGAATGTGTCACCCGTTACGGCTGCCTCCCTGGCCAGTCGATCCACTTCCTCGTTCCCCGTGATACCGGAATGTGAAGGAATCCATTGAATTACCACCTTTTTATTTGAGGTGCGCAATTGCAAGAGCAATCTAATAATAGAATACGCCAGTGGAATGCCCCTAAATACGTAAGTACAACGGATCAGATGTTGCAGGGTACTTTTGGAGTCCGTTAGAATGACAAAACTACTGTGGTTAACGCTTACAATGTACGACAGGGCTTCGACGATTGCAATCATTTCAATTGTCATTATAGATATGTTATCCTTGATCTGCAATCTTACCGAATCTCCAGTCTCCCAATCCAAAAAAGCGGCTCCATTACCAGTACTTGTCTTTGACCCGTCCGTGTAGATTTTATAATAATCGCGGTAGTTATCTCTAAGCATTGAGGAGCATATTGATACTAACTGAGAACCGTTGTACTTACGCTTCGCTTTGTCTATGTTATCCACAGTTGTTTTTAAGCATTTACTTAAGTTTATATTAGTAACCCAGGTATCCAGTGTAAACATTTCTAACTGTTTACTTGAGAAAATTGACACGTGATTAAGTTTATCGTGCATAAGTCCAAGCAAAGGTTTTTTTTTGTATCGCCAGTATGGGTTATGAAATGAATCTGTGAGATCAGGCAAAATTTCTATTAATTTATTACTACTAAACGATTTAGATTTCAACCACATTTTACCAGCGAGGTATTCTCTCCGTACTGATAAGGGTGGCAAGTTCAATTCAGATTCCATAACATGTATAGGCGTACTTTTCGTAAATCCTCCGATAATTCGTAAATAAGCGTTTTGTAGCTTATCTAACTTGGACAGATGTGTTGAAGCGCTATTCCCGTATAAGAAACTTGCGTAATCTATTCGACTTCTTATCATTGCAATATATAAACGTCTCAAATGAAGTTGATGGACCCCCCACCCAGAGCCTGCCAACACTTTAAAAACATTTATGTATTTGAGAACTTTTTCATTGATTTCATTGATGTGTTTGCCCCATCGTAAGCCTCGATCCAACCAAAGTCCCAAGTATTTAACGGCGTCCACGACTTGCAACGGTAAATTATTAATTTGAATGTTGATATTATCTCTCCTGAAGCCCCTTTTAAAATGACATATTTTGGTTTTATTTGGCGAAATCTCTAACCCTAAGCCCAACAACAACGAGTTTATTTTATTTAAAGCCTGTTGTATTTTTAGTTCTCCATCTGCGGCATTATTACAGTGACAGTAAATAGCAAAATCGTCGGCATATTGAGAAATAAATATCTCTTGTTCAAGAACCTTGCAGATCTTCATTGTTACTATATTAAATAAAATTGGTGATAACGGGTCCCCCTGCGCCGACTAGTGTTTCTTTCTAATACTTGATTATTGTCTAATTGGATCTTTAAATTCCTGTCTTTTAGAAAATTCCAAATATAGTTGCATAACCTACGTCCTACTTTCAATGAGTCTAGGATCGAGATAAGTACCGTGTTTTCAACATTATTATAGGCACTGTCAATATCTAAAAAGCAACCCATGGTTGATAAACCTTTTGAAAAACCGACCTGAATTCTCGAAACCACTACACTTAAGTTGTCCAAACATGATTTACTTTTTCTAAATCCCATGGTATTTTCAGAAAACTCGTTATTCCTTTCCAAAATCCACTCAAGTCTACTATTAATTATTGCATGGAATATTTTGCATACACAAGATATTAACGATATAGGTCTTAATGATTTATCTTGATCGAGTTCTCTGCCTGGTTTCGGGATAGGTACGATACCAATTTCTTTCCACTGTTTCGGGACAAATCCTTCCGCATAAAATCTGTTATATAGGTGTAGTAGAACCTCTTTACCATCCTTAGGCAGATTATTTATCATTGAGTATGTGATACCATCGCATCCAGGAGATGTATCCTTTGACTTGATACACTTATTTAACTCATGAATAGAGATATCAACATCAATAGGGGAGTCATAATTTGCCAATAGCGGGGTAGGTGATACAACATAGTCCGGAGCCAATGTACGTAAGAGTTTATCAGCGGTTGCTGGATCAATAAGTTGTTTAGGAGATCTGTGACCCTTCATCCAAGCCATTTTTGTCCACATCTCGCTCGCTGTAGTATTTTCATCTATGGAAGAGCATAGTTCCTGCCATCCCTTTCTCTTTGCCTCACATATATCATTATGAGCTTTGGTGGTACAATCTCGTAGATTATCTAGGTTGCCTGGAGTAGGGTTCCTTCTAAACTTAGATAGGGCCAGCCTACGTTTCGCCACTGCTTCAGATAGTTTAGCACTCCAATAAGGCTTGGGTCTAAATGCAGAGTTATCTGGGTTGCCACACGTATAATAGGGTATATGAGAATCAGCTGCTAGATTAATATAATGTATAAATTGGTTATAATCTTCTTGGAGATTACTGGAGAAACAAAAATCCGAGAATAGCTCTTCTAAATTTTGTTTATACTTACTCCAGTCAGCCTTCTTAAAGTTTCTTCTCTTGACAGGGGTAGCAGGATCGGAACAATCTATCGTTGAAAGCTTAATACAGAAGTGATCACTACCCAGGGTTTCATTGAGGATAGACCATTTCAAATCCAGAGCAATATCGGTACTAACAACGCTAATATCAGGAGATGATTTTTGTAGCACACCATCAGACAATCTCATCCAGGTTGTGTCTCCATTATTCAAAGAAATTAGTTTGCTGTCTAAAATAGAATTTTGAATGAACTTACCCCTCGCATCCGTTTTACATGACCAACTAGAATGATGACCATTAAAGTCGCCAAGAAAAACGGCTTTTTGTGAATTCAAGCTAAACACCTCATCCCAATCTCTTTGACATGTGTCAATTCTACTAGGACAATAAATGGCAACAATATTTTCTACAACTGGACAGTTAAACACTCTAACTTTCAATATTTCAATACCTGGGTTACTAATGCGGACATTTGATATTTGACATTTAATTGAGTTGTGTACTAGAATAAGTAAACCACCGTATCCGTCATCACGATCTTTTCTAAATATATTGTAACCATTGAACTTTAAAGTTTTTTCTGCAGATAACCAAGTTTCACTTACCGCAGCAATATGTATTTTCTCTAATCTTAATAATTCTTGAAACGAGTTAAACTTACCTAATATACTCTGGGCATTCCATTGAATCATATTTAGCTTAAACAGATTATTTGAACCAGCCATTGTTAATAAAATACAATAAACTTTTAGCTACCGGCCAATCAGAACACAATCCAGCTACAAATAGTATTAACCATTCTACACCCAATTTAATTACGTTTTTAATTTTATCTTGTATACTGATGTTACTAATAAAAATCACTTCTTTAACTCTATTTAACAGCTCGCTTATTGTTGTTTTACGATTTTCATCTTTAACACCATCGCTATCGCTGCATTCATTCTCATTATCTTTGTTCCAATCCATCCCGTAGAACTCATCCCTATGTTGCTCCTTTCTTACGGTATTCTTACTTTTATTGTAACCATCATTTCTTGTTACTTTAGCAGTACTTTTTGAAGTTCCCGGTTTAACATCTTCATTGTGAATACTCTCAGATGCGTCATGTTGAACGCCATGTTTTTTAATAAGTACGTCCCTATACGTAGTAGAGAGTGAGGATTGATCTTTCACAAATGGCGCTCTGTTCTTCAGTGTAGGAAAATGTTGACGCAAATCTGTTTTCGATTCTCTTTCCAGCGGTCTTGGGGAAGGGGCTACGTATAAAGTTAGCGCTTTACGGTATGTGCAATTAAATTCAGCCATCAGTTCTCGTAGTCTTCTCTCTTTTAAATAAACTGGGCAAATCTTGGCCATAGATATATGTCTACCATGACAATTGACACACGTGAAATTGGTTGTCTCGCAATTAGAGTGACTGCCGCCGCATTTAGGACATATAACTGTTTTAGAAGGACAATTTCTAATACTATGGCCTATTTTCCAACATTTATAACATTGAGATACTGGGTACACGTAGGGTTCAACTTTAATTCGCAGGCCATCTACCTCAACATAGGGTGGGAGCCGCGAGCTTTTGAAACATAACCGAGCAACTTCACTTGGCCGCCAGTGACCGTCGTTTTTGTCGCGACCATTCAATCTTTTAGCAGCGATAACGTGTTCTACACATGTCACCTTTTTTAAAATATCCTCATCGTTTAATTCCAAATCCACATATCTTATAATCCCGTAACAATAAGTAATTTCCATGGGCTTGTGCATTAACCATCCTTGTTGGAGGAAATGTTCACACTTATAAAATTGTTCCACATTAGCTGATTTGTCAAATTCTACCCTGATTTTAAATGGGTTTAAATATTTAACTCCGCAGATACCTTGAATGTTCTGCTCTTTGAAGAGGCGTGCCATTGCGAACTGTTTAGGTAGTACGTCTTTACTGGTTATATACACTTGTAAATCTTCTTTTGCGGCCTCGTCATTAGTACCCGATTGAATTTTTCTTTCTTTTCTCCCCTTTCTCTCCACTTTCTCCCATTTATCTTTATTTTCCATGCCTTCACTTTCTGTAGTGTCATCTCGTTCTCTAAGCCTTTTTAAACCCATTTGACCTCGTACATCACGGTTTTTAAGATCTTCGCTCCCACAGTATTCCTCATCACTACTATCACTGCTGGTCTGCACTTTCCACTGCTCTGCCGACACCTTGTTTAAGTCATCCTCATTCATTGATTGTGGTGGGATAGGTGAATTCATTGATTCTAAACACTCCGTATCCCTATTATTCTCTTTCGGCCCCACATTCATAGATACCAACTCAGATTTAGGGTTGTTATTTTGCATCGTTCAATAGTAAACAACTCGTTTCAAAAGACACAGGTACACCGCGTCACAGCGGCTACCTGTGTTCAATTCTTAAAGAAAGATAAGGGCTACGATACTCGCGTAATATGTAAACAATGCGCTAGACCACGATAAATGATCGACGCGTGCGATCCGCACGAGTGCCGTGACGTAACTGGGCTGCATGCTTGCTCGTTACTTTGCCCGCGACTATTACGTACGCGTGAAACTTGATAAAAGGGATTATTAAAAGCGCCTAAGCAGATATAAGAGCAATTGTGCTTTTGGTCTAATAATTACATTTCCTACAGGGTCACCGCACCCCAACAGAAATGTTCACTCACTTTTGAATCTTTTTAGGTATAATTTCCAGGATGAAAACTATCCTGTCCTTCCTCGGATCTTAAACTATCTCTATGCCAAATTTCATCAAAATCGATTCAGCGGTTTAAGCGTGAAGAAGTAACAGACAGACAGACACACTTTCGCATTTAGAATATTAGTATGGATTCGACATTTAAATTTTCACTTTGAACTTAATCTTATACCTTTGAAACTCATCTGAAATATAAAGTTTTTGGTCACTTTTGGAATTACATAAAAGTTGTCTGAAAAGTTCGGGACTAGGATAAAATTGCGATGCCGATTTACTGTCCGACTTGGTGGAGAAATTATTTACTTTTAAGGGTTCCGTAGCAACATGGTTCAATCGTATGGTCTCTGACAGCGCTAGATATATTATTACTTATGGAAGTTATGAGCAGACTGGCACAGGTGCTACCAGATTAGCAACTTAGATCTAGCTACTTTTCGCTATTCCACTCGCCGATGTGTTATGGGCTTGAATTCTGGGGCACAGCAGCAGATTGGCAGCGAGTATATTTGTTCTCCAAAAACGAGCACTGAGAATAATATCTCATGTGGCACCAGGCACTCCCGCCCAGCAACTTTTTAAAGACAAAAACACAGAAAACGTAAAAATGTTAAATAAAATAAAAAATAATGTAACGTTCGTCAATGTATTAGAAATGGCTAACCATAGAGTAAATTATATATGCTGTGGCTAACAACCAATGCTTTTTACAACATCGACGAATTTTAGATATTTAATAATGAAATAATTAATAATACTAATAATGTAACTACCTATTCCAATTTGTATTTAATAATTACTTAATGTTTTTTTTTCTAATAATTTGTATCTTGAAATTTAATCGAATTTTTATAATGTATTGACTTGTCAAATGTTGACATTTTATTAATAAATGAGTATGAGTATGCGTATGGATTTCTTACTTGTACCTATTCAAGTGACAAACTAAGGGGTTCTTAGAAACTAAGGCGTCGATTTTAGATTTAATAAAAACTGCATTATTATTCTTTTTTTTAAATCTCATACACAATTTTTACACACAACCCGGGCAAAACCGCTGTAAAGAATATTACTATACTACATACGATTACTTACACAATTTTAACCAGGTTCAAATCCAGGTTACTTATGCAATTAATAAAAATAAATTAAATGCATTCCCTATTAAATCTTAAATCCATGGTCCCTAAGAACACATTTCCCCATCTCTTATAGTTTTCGTTTTCTCCCTACTTACCTACCCATTTGGATTGATCACCCTGTATAGCAATTTTGAAATGAAATGAAATGAATGAAAACATTTATTTCAGGCAACTGTGGCTGTTAGTTTTAAGGTATGTATCTATATGCATACCTTAAAACTAAGATACAAACATATCAAATACAAAATACTAATAAAAACATAAGTAACTAATCTAGGTCACATTTTCATCAGCGATGTGTTACGCGTGTTCGAGGTGTCAGTATTTTGCTTGCCTTTTGTGGTGTAGGTAAGGAACCCTCGGTGCATGAGACTTACTCACGTCTGTCTGTTTTTTAAGTGAAATCAATGAGATAATTACGAAGGTAGTCTCTATGTTTTATACACAGATATGCATATCCGTATAAGTCGTAGTGAATACAATATTAAAAATAATTTTCTAAAATGTTATTAATTTAAAAAAAATCTATAGTATCTAACGCGGGCACGACTCTTTCTTATTTTGCGATGTATAAAATAGAATCCAAAGAAGATAGTTCATTACAACGCCTCGCAATTTCATTAGGGCGCACTTTATACTAATACCTTTAATAGCGTCTAGTCTGTCTTAATCTCAAACACTGATGAAGATAATTAAAAAAAGAAAATGTCGTACTAGGTATACTACGGAGATATCTCCGAGATATTAAAGATATGTATATAGAATAAGTGCACAGTTCTGCACTATCCTCACATTGGGATTAGTGTGACTGAAAAAACCTTTCTGCCCCAAAGGTCATTGGTTTATCGAGCCCGGCCCTAATTCCACTCATATTTATTTATCTCTTTGATATTATCTCTGATGTGGCAATATACCTGAAATTTCGTGACTTTGCCAACCTGGTTGCGTTAAGTTTACATATCAGGCGCCAACTTAACTTGACTGGGTAGTAACGTGAAATTTCATTGTATACAGCTCGAATCGCAAATACCGCGCTAAAGGCGATATACCTGTGTTAAACTGTAAGTCTTTTTAGCTTTCGCACGGTTGGATTAAATGACAATAAGTGCAAAGCATACTTGAAAGAAAATATAATTAAGTGACGAACTCGAAGAGACTAAAATTAAAAACACTTCGTTAAATGAAATTAAAAAAGACAATGCTAATTAAAATACGCCATTTAACATCATAAAGAAAAAAATGGGGTCCCTAAGAACCAGCTGTGCCGTTAAACTCCTAAACATTTTTCTACTAAGACATTAGTCGGGAATACACCTACCGCACAGGTAATACACTTACCTATCTTTGACAATCCGTTTGGGAGGAGTGATAATGAGAACAGAATAAAAAAGACTATAAGCTACTAGAATAGTAACTATTATATAGCTATATAATATATATTCTAAAAAAAATCTGCGCTATAGGTGTAGAAAACATTTTCACGTCAGTGGGTACTTTTATCTTTTCAATTACAAGGTAATTGTATGTCTTTAACGTTTTTCAATCATGCCTTCTATCTCAATAATTAAAGTTTTAAAATTTGGTCACTAGCACACCTTCATTACTTTATCTCAATTTGTTATAATGTTATAATCTAGACTTCTCAGTATTTCTCTATTTTTCGTAATTGATGGATGACTGTTATTGGCCTTCCATTATATAAACCATTTAGTTGTAAATATAATAATTACGGCTGTTCTAATCCTGAATACCAGTAAATAAATAAATAAATAAATAAATAGAGGGTGGCCGCAACTTTGTGCGCCTATCTTTTTACCATAATCGAGTAAAAAGTATACTTCATGTTACTTAATTTGGTTACAATCCTGTCCATCTGTTTTGGCGTGATGAGAAAACAAATTAAAATTGTACTGACCGATGGCAGTTATAGTGTTTTTTCTTTGTGATTTTGACAGAGTGTGATTGAGGCACCACCTGAGTATTATTTAACCTTTTAACCGACTTATTACTCTGTCAAGTATTGACGAAATCCGTATGAACCAATATTGATGGAGCCAGTATGAATTGTGGCGCCATTTTCGGTTGTCTTATGAAAGTCACGGCTTCGTACAATTATCATATAATTGTAATTAGTATCAAAATCATGTTGATAGCTGTTATTTGAGTTTCTTTCGGCTTTCTTCTCAACAGCGGTCTCCTCTTTGTTAAATGCCGTTACTCAGTTTGAGACTAGTAAAAGTACCCTTGTGACCTTACAAAATAAACTTTATAATTATGATTTGATTCTCTGATTAATTGGCAAATATTGCAGACAGAGTAACTCGGTCAGAGTAAACAACTACCCTGAATACTTAAACTTTTGGGTATTCTATACTATTGCTGGGGACCAAGATTCTATCACTCACACTCGCATTTTTTCGGAAAAGTTGACGGATGCTTTGTCATTTATTTATCGCATGATAAACTAACCATCACAGCCCCGCTGGACGGTTTCACATAAAAGTCTCAGCAAACCGTGCAGTGTGCCGATACCCGCGTGTTTATGCAAATTCGTTATCGCTAGACTGTTTATATGTCGCCTGGGTGCCTTTAATGAAATTTACATAGTGTTTTTATATAAAACGTGCAGAGTAACATGCATACTAATGTATTAACTTATAAATTACAAATGTTCTTCGCTTTTAACTTCTCCCAGAGAATTGTATAATGTTATTTACTCCGTTTAGAAGTTATTGAACTCTTTATTTTTAACAAAATGAGATATGAATATGAAATCGTTTGTTTGACTTAATTTTTATGTGAAAATGTGCAAACATAACTGAAAAATATTATATTACAGGTATTTGTAGATGTCCGGACCTAATTTGTTTGCATTTTTATACCAATAACCTGTGAAATTGAAACTTTTAAAACCCCGACGAAAAAAGAGTGTTATAAGTTTAACATGTGTATCTGTGTATTCGTCTATCTGTGGCATCGTAGCTACGAAACGGATGGACCAAATTGGGTGTGTTTTTTTTTAGATGGTTCTTAGTTAAGTATGACTGGTTGAGATAGGACTAGCAGTTTCCAATATATTCAGCTTTAATTGGAACAAGTGACAAAATTTCAGCCAATATTGAAGCTAAGAATTCCAGATTTTGGAGTGTTCCGTTTTAATAGCCTTTTCTATGCATATCACTCATTGAATGAAGGTGACATAATGACCAACTACTTGTGTCGGGGGTGTTTTGAATTTTACAGTGAGGTTATGTTTTATAATTAACAGGAGATTCCACATTTTGGTCGTTAAAAGATGAATATTGAAGCGAAATGCTCTGTTCACAAAAAATAAGCTCACTTAGAAAGCAGCGTTTTTCTTTTTTAATGTTATGTTTCTAGGATTTCAACAAAATACGTAAGATTGTGCCTTCTTAGTTATAAATAAAAGGACTTACTTTACTTTAAGGTCTAGTTTTCTTGTTAAATGTTTGTTCTATAATTGTTTTTTGGTTTTATTCTTTACCTGACAAGGTTCGATCTTCAGTACGAGCCAATTCTATTTCATCAGTTCTTTGTCTAGTTATGCCGAAACTTTTAAATTAAATAGAACAAACCCCTCAGAATTGAAATCTCGTTCGAGTAACACAATCCCCTTTGGAATTGAAATATCACTCAAAACTTATCTACTTACTATCCGACCCAATTCGATATACCAAAAATCCCTACCGTGTCTAAGAAACACGTGACCACCATGCCAAGTTGATATATTGAGGGCAGTCCCTCAAGGGTGGACGCTGGGCCCAGCATAATATCTGGGTTGTGTTTGTCATGTTTTGAAGATATACAATTTCTTGTGACTTACTTTTTAACCGACTTCAAAAAAAGGAGGGGGTTCTCAGTTCGGTTGTATGTTTTTTTTTTTTTTTTTTTTTAATGTTTGTTACCTCATAACTCCGTCATTTATGAGTCGATTTGGAAAATTATTTTTAGGTTCATGAATAAACATCTCAAGGTTGGTCCCATAAAATTTTGGTGAAGATCGGATGACGAGATCCATGAGGAATCGAAGGAATTCCTGAAATTTTATAGGCCTTCATAATGTTTTTCATATATTTTCTAAAACTATTTAAGTATTTGCATACGGTAGTCATCATCTTCCAATGCTGAACTGATGATGGAAGGTACAACTCCTTAACGGTTAAGAGTTACGAGATAATTCAAACGAGATGCATGCCTTCAAGACCTCCCTGATCACCCCGCCATAAGTATTTTATATGAATCACTAAAAAGCGAAAAAAAAAATTTTTCACAAAAAAAAGAACCGACTTCAGTAAAACTAAAAAGCCGAAAATAACCCTTTCAAGTACAGATTACATTTGACTCACCCTTTGAAGTCGGTGCCAAACCTCACGTAAACTTTAATAAATAAATGTAATAACTGAGTGGTTTGGGATCGATTTCAAAGGGTGAGTCAAATGTAATCTGTACTTGAAAGGGTTATTTTCGGCTTTTTAGTTTTACTGAAGTCGGTTCTTTTTTTTGTGAATTTTTTTTTTTATTTATAAACTAACCAGCGATTGACGTCAGTAGCACAACATCTGATGGTAGGTGACTATGCGGTCAAAGATGTAGCTCGTTGGTTCAGCTACAGTCTATTCACTAATCTTTTTTAAAACTTTCGTGAAACATATTTAATTTTTGTATTAAGCGGTTTACACTCACGTGAAATTGTCAAAAACGGCCCACATGTTTCGAACTCGTATGGAGCCCTTTATCAGGGACTGCTACCCGTACAGTGCCGCGGCAACTTTGGCACTGAGTAAGTAACCCTTTTGCTATTCACTCTTGTGAAGAGACTCAAGTTATAATTTTCAGGAAATGCATACGATGGGAGCGAGTTCCATTGCTTAGTGTTTCACATTAGAAATGATGAAGCAAATCGCTTCGTGCAAATAAGTGGCAAACTGACAACATAAGGATAAAGTCGTTTCCCTGGAAGTCCGATGGTGAAACTCAGTGGAAAATCGGTTGTTGGAGACACTTACCTAAGTAGCACTCTCGTGCTTGTTTCAGGTGAGTATGCAGTGTACTATATTCTTTGGTACCAATTTGAAAAGTTGGAGATAACAGATTTATTTTCGAGGTATTTAGTATTGGCTAGATTTTACCTACACGACTTCTTATAATATAATCAAAAGGCACAACTTTACTTTAAGAAAATTGCAGAAGGTCCGTTTTCTGCTAGAGTGGCGGTAGAGATTTTTTTTTTTGTTACAATAAAGTGGCGTAAGAAGGTATCGGTACTTGAAGTGTATAGCGGCATAGCTACAAGATTAAATCTACGTAGCTTTAAGAGTACTCGAACTGAAGTGGCGATGGGCGGGGCACATCGTTCGGCTATAGCCGATAGAACAGAAATATTTATGAATGGTAGTTACACGATTCGGTCGGTTAATACCCTCATAAGTTGGTCTGGCGACCTAATTAGGCAATTACTCCCTGGAGACATTCCCATGGTTTAGTACTCCCACACAAAGTCCGACTCAGTGGTACTGATTCATCCACCCTGATACAGTTTAAGTCATGCTAAAATACCTAATGAGGGTAGGAAAGTTGCTGGATACGGCCAGCAGAGGATGGCCATAGTCAAAATTCTCGGTAGAGACATTTGGTTTGTTCAAAAGTGGACATCTTTAAATAGCGTTCGGGATATGTATGAATCGTAATACCTTATAAAGTAAGAATTCGTATTTATTTTAATTTGCAGTAACCGGCCTATTTTTATCGGCCCGTAAATTAAATTCCCTGCAAACAGGGGGCGCGCATTGCTACGTTGAATTATCTAAAGCTTAAGTAAAATCCAAAGCCGTATATTTTCATGGATAACTTTGTCAACATCATGTCCACGATTGTGTGGATAAGATCTGGAACAACTTTGATTTCTATATATAGCCTGAAGAGCCATGCGGGTATAATTCTGTGTAAATATTATCGAGGTCAGTCCTACAAGGGTTCTCTCTAGGGCCCGTACAATATGTTTTAGGGTTGTCACGCTTTGTGCGGATCAAATACAATGTGAATATTTAATTAATTCTGTAAATAATGTTTTTTAACATGTTCTATTAATTGCACTTATTGATGATTGTCTAAACTTCAAAAAACAAAGGGAAACATTTTGGGGGGGAGTCCGGAGGTAGTCCTTCAAGATTTAAAGGCCTTGATACCGGCTTTAAAAGCGATGGGTTTGGAAATCAATCCAGCTAAATGTGAACTCTATAGCTGCAGTGATTTGGTCACCAACTATCTCGGAGATTTGCAAACCCTTTTACCGGGAATTACGCAGACCGACAAGTCCTCATTTAATTTACTGGGGGCTCCGATTTTTCTCGAGGGTGTCCGCTCTACTCTTGAACTCAAAAGGCAGGCACTCTCTTCAGTACAGGAACATCTAGAGCATCTCTCGGGACATGTTTCACTTACTTTACTTCGGAATTGTTTTGCTTTGCCCCGGATGGTATATGTCTTGCGAACGTCACCTACATGGATGTTCGTATCAGAGCTGGAAGCAATCGATGCTACACTCAAGTTAATTTTAGAGTCGGTGCTCAATGTAAGTTTGGATGAGGTTCAGTGGCGCCAAGCGGTTTTACCTATCCGTTTCGGTGGTCTTGGAGTTCGTCGGGTTCAGGACATCGGCCTGGTAGCTTTTTTGGCTTCTGTACATGGCTCAGCGGATCTTGTTACTCGCATATTATCACTTAATGGCAGCAATATCCGCTTGCCTTTTGTATCTGAGGCCTTTGAGAAGTGGGGAATGTCCTGTCCGACGGATGACCGGCCAGACAACTTGGTGGCACAGAGAGGGTGGGACGATATCCTCTGCAAACTATCCTACTCGCGTTTATTGGATGACGCTTCAGGAGCAGATTTAGCTCGTCTCAATGCGGTTGCTAAGCCAGAATCTGGTGCATGGCTCCATGCTTTGCCGTCTCCTCAGTTGGGTACACTGCTTGATAACGACTCGCTAAGAATAGCAGTGGCCCTAAGACTGGGAACCAAGGGGTGTGAGCCGCATCGCTGCATTTGTGGAGTTATGGTGGAGGAAAATGGACACCATGGCTTAAGTTGCCAGAGATGTGCAGGGCGTTTTTCGCGCCATCATTCTATTAACGAAATTGTCCGCCGAGCCATGGTGTCCGTTAACATCCCCTGTGTGTTGGAGCCCCCTGGTTTATCTCGAACGGATGGCAAAAGACCGGACGGACTTACGTTGGTTCCATGGCAGCGAGGGCGTTGTCTTTTATGGGACGCAACGTGCGTTAGCACTTTTGCTCCGTCCCATTTGAGGCAAACCGCGAGGTTGGCGGGTTCAGCGGCGGAAACAGCCGCTAAGATGAAACACGCCAAGTACGCAGCCTTAGAGTCGATGTACGATTTCGTACCCGTCGCTGTGGAAACGGCTGGACCTTGGGGTAGTGAGGCTCGCGAGCTTTTTAGGGATTTAGGGCGGCGATTGAGAGAGAGGGGCAACGATCCTCGCTCTGGGTCATGGTTGGTTCAGCAAGTCTCCATTGCCATTCAGCGGGGCAATGCTGCTAGCATAATGGGGACTTTTGGACCAAATATGGCCTTGAGAGGGGATTTAAGAGATTAAGTTTTCCTTGACGAGGCGTGTTGCGGATTTATTTCATGTCATTTGATTCTGACGAAGCTTGTTGCGGATATACTTTGTGAATTGCATGCATTATTTTTAATTGACGAAGCATGTGGTGGATTTTTGTTTGTTCATAGGTGTCGGTTTTATTATCAATAAATATTGTCTTTATTCATCGAAAAACAAAGTCCCCCTCCGTTAGGGTACGCAGTCCTGGGAAATTTTACTATCGGACATAATATAATGGGCCTGCACATCCTACCCGCCGTATCTGTCTGTATATTCGCGATAATCTCAAAACCTACTATATGGATT
The DNA here is from genome assembly GCA_905147355.2 of Apotomis turbidana. Taxonomy (NCBI): domain Eukaryota; kingdom Metazoa; phylum Arthropoda; class Insecta; order Lepidoptera; family Tortricidae; genus Apotomis; species Apotomis turbidana. Next base: position 20,148,969 of record LR990297.1, read on the forward strand.
TCCATGGGGTGGGGTTCCAGAATAATACTTCAGGAAGCTACAGGTGTATAATTTGTTATAATTTGCCTCGAAATATATCGAACTCGTATCGAGTTTATCATCAAAGATAGTTAGTTATCCGTACTTCGCGGTAGATACTAGACAGTTTACTTATGAACTTAATTAAAACTTATCCTGAACTGAATGTAAATCAATGAGAGAGTATTCAAAGATATTAGTTCGAATAACACGGCTGGCGCAGTTGTAGTGCAGCTGCCTACTGAGCCGGCGGTCCTGGGTTTGAATCCCGGCTGAGTCATGGATGTTTAATTAATTGTATGTGCATCTATCTATATTATAAGTATATATATCGTCGTCTGGTACCCATAAAATAGGTCTTCTTGAGTTAACATTGGGCCTAGGATGATTTGTGGGAGCTTGTCTAATTATCTTTTTTATATTTGATATCTGAAATAAATCTCAAATTGTGAAAAAAATATCTTTGTTCTTTCATCACGCCTTAACGGCTGGACCGATTAAAAAACAATCATATGGGTCGCAACGTACCCCCAGATGGTTAAAGAGTATTTTTTATCTAACTACGGAAAAAAGAGGTTTATGACTTTTTCGCGGGTTATTTAATAAGTAAAAAATTAACTTCTGTCAACCCTAACCCTGGGAGGCTTAATATATTAAGCAAGCTGAATATATTCATATTAATATGTCCGGCCTATTAAGTCATTCTGATCGTCTTTCAGCCCAAGGGAGTGATTGTTGTATTATGTGGGCCCTTAACTAGATAAAGCGGTTTCATTGTACCGCTTTATCTACTACCGCTTTATGTACTAATGGAAAATTATGCATGTAAATTCTAGCGCTCCAGATACGAGTCTCGTGGGATGCTGAGATATTAAGCCAAATTGACTGTCTTATGATCTACTGGCGTTAGTTCCTTTGTGTTTGGGTAAATGAGATGTTATTTCTTGATTTAATGAACTAAACGTAAACGAGGTGCTCCCAACGTTGTTACCCGCGTTCGGGATAAAAAGTACAATAAAATACACACCTCATAAAACAGTACCCTATGTTATTTTTATTAAAGCAGTAACGTCTGCTAACGTAAACCAAATGTTTACAATGAAGCGAAAAATTGAAAAAATTAATGGTTCAGACAGGATTCAAACCTGCGTTTCAACTGGACCACCGAACCAGATGTCAGAGCCATTGAATCTTTCAACCAGTTGCTTCAACATGCCTTAGGGTGGCATCGTAGCGCCATCTACCGTCTTTACGGTAGATGGCGCTACGATGCCACCATTTATTTATTGATTTATTTAATCTTTATTGCACAAAAGAAAACTTATCGTACAAAAGGCGGACTTAATGCCATGAGGCATTCTCTACCAGTCAACCATTCAATAGCTCTGACATCTCGTTCGGTGGTCTAGTTGGTAGGACGCCCGTGTTATACTCTATCCGGATAGGTATTTAACTAAATGTAAACAAACTATAAATTAGGTGCTTTATCAGGCTGACGTTGGTTGGTAAAAATTGTATTTAATAATATTACTTTAATAAAATATATAATATTTCTTTTGCTTTAATATATCAAGTTATAGAATAAACCATACGATACCCAATCAAGACTATGTAATTATTCCCTAAGTACATTAACTTAATAATAATTTCAACATTCCACCAAATATTTTACAAATTGTGCACAATAAAGAACCTAAAAACTTAGGAATCTGCAACCTTTTTTTCAAATAGCATGACACTTGACACTTCTCGTGTATTCGTTTTCGCATACTACCTACCTATACTAGTCGGGATTGCATTAGTTTCCTTGTTAGTTTGTTTTGTTATTGATCAAAATATTGTTATTTCATTTGTTCTGTTCATTATTAGTGTTATTATGGTGTTAGTTATTGTTTTTCTGAAAAAATGAACGAACCTGTTCTAGGTATAAGCCGGGCTAGCTCGAATGGATGACACAAAAGAACGGTTCATTATTAATGTTGGTGATGGTGATGCTTCCTCATAATCTTCGGTATCATCAAAATTAGACAGCAATAGTGACAGTTCAAATTAAACTATGATTACAGTTACTGAACTCTTTTATTTAATAATAAATTGTCCCATACAACTCTTTAACGAACTATTTTTTTAGAAATAACGTAACGAGTAGTTTACATACCTACCTACGTTAGTGTTTGTGAGCAGTACAAAAAAATTAAATTTAAAATATTGAATGTCTATTCATACATAAAATATCTGTGTATTCATTTATTTTACGTGTATGACTTGGCAAAGACCATTTAATTATTTTTCGGCTTTGCCGAACCTTGATAAGAGTCTGACTATCAAAAGAATAATCGACAGTAAGAATTAAAATTTAACAATTGATGAAATGTTGAGTACACCTGAATATGTCAACTTTGACAGCCAAGGTTTGTTTACATTTAGTTAAAACCCTATCCGGATAGAGTATAGTACCCTGTGTGTTAATGTTAATCCAGGGTGTCACCACCGTAACAAAATGTTGACATGATTAGATCAGCCATTGGTGTGACGAAGTAACAAACATACAAGGACACTCACAAACTTACCCATTTACAATATTGGTGTGATTATGGCAGATACCAGTAAATAAGCTGAACGACTGGCCACTTATTACTTTTTACTGGACAAATATACATTTCAAATTTAAATTCTTCCGCCATCTAGTGAGAACTATAATTAATTAGACTTTCTACTATTTTACCCAGAAGAAAAATATGTTGTTCAGCACACGAACGCATAACTTACCTGTGAACAAGAAACATAACGTTAACAACAATTTAATAGGTATATTTGCAAAACTAAATCTAAATACATATTATAATAAAATAAACCTAAAAAATCTCATAACCGTCAAGCTGTTTATGTAGCGTGATGAAGCCTCAAAAATAACCTATAGATACATCAACGAAAACAAAATCGAATGATTATAATCCCGGATTAATTCATATCCATATTAATATTACGTTCCGAAGTCCCGGGAAATTGCACACCCTAATCCGACCACTGGTAATGACTATCGATGGGATATTAAAATATATATGTAACAATGCAAAATATTAAAATATGATGTCTGTATAAAACATTTACATGCTAAAACCTGAAATAAAATTCAAACTGATTTAAAAAATATATATGATATAACTGTGCCCCCGTGGCATGGTACTGATGACGCTGGCAGCATTTCCTCGCTGAATCACAATGCTGATGATTGTGTTGGGCGAGGGAGTTGCCAGCTCTTCGGTCCCCAGTAGCTCGTACTAGCCGTTTGCCTTTTATAAAATGTTGAATATTTATTTATTTAAACTTTATTGCACAAAACAAGTCAGTACAAATGGCGGACTTAATGCCAAATGGCTTTCTCTACCAGTCAACCATAGGGCCAAACACGACGCGTTTGGCTCGGTTTGTAGACACCTGCCTACTGAGTCGGCGGTCCCGGGTTCGAATCCCGGCCAGGGCAAATATTTGTGTGATGAACTCAAATATTTGCTCTTGGGTCATGAATGTTATCTATGTATGTATTTATATATTATGTATATCGTCGTCTAGTACCCATAGTACAAGCTTTGCTTAGTTTGGGACTAGGTCGATTTGTGTATGATTGTCCCATAATATTTATTTATTATTTTATTAAACAGAGATACTAGAAGTGGGTGCAAATTAGAAATCTGATTTTACAGAGAGGATCTAGAGTACAAGTAAATAAAAAATATAATATTTTGTATTACTGTTTATACAATAATATAAGTATATATATACATTTTTAAAAGAAATAAATGATGTTTGTAGAGCGTTACCTTAAGGCTCTTTATCCGTTCAAATATATTGATTATTTTAGTTTATTTTTCTCTATGATCAATTGATCAAACATGTTTTTAGGGCTCCTAAATCTGTTCAAAGATGCTGATTGTTGTAGACATTTTTCGCTATGATCAAACATCTTTCTTAACATAATTATCAATGTCACTGTGTTGGTACTTATATATTTCAAACTTATATTTTTGAAATCTTCATTGATAATTTTTGTTTCAAATGTTACTCAAAATTTACAAAATTCACGCAGAAAACTTGTTTATTCAACTCATTTTCGACTGCAGGCAATGAAAGCATGAAATAGCTATGGTACTATCTAGAACTCAGGGAAAAGTATTTTTCACTTTAAAAAGTTGGTTGAAATTATCAATATATTTGTCATAATATGAAAAAAAAAATACATTTGATTATAACACACTCCAACATGGTCATGTAAACCATATATCGTACCGAACAAACGTACATAAAATTTGTAAGTGTAGCTCGCTGCCAACGTCCTAATTTTCGTCTAGTCTCGATCGATAGCCTTTCTAGACCAGTGACGTAACCTCTCTTCTGATCAAATATGCTTACTGTACCTAATCTGGGACGGAAAAGTCTACATTACTTTACGAAGGCTGAGAGTGTGTACATGTGAAGACCGGGACTATCCTGAGGGTCGTGAAGTTGGAGTCACGCCACATTTTTTTTTTCTCAAACATGCAATGAAATGTCGTAAAATGTGCATTATAGGCTTTAAAGCATCACGTTTCGGGCGGAAAGCTCGAGAGAATTGTAAAGGAATTTTATACAAAATCGGAGGTCTAAGCCGGCTAGGCTAGACAGACTGTTTTTTTTTCATTGCATAATTATATTTGAGAAAAGCACTATACATGCCTAGCCGTGAAAAGGGTGTTCCGGCTTCGTATCACTATCCTCCCTACGGTCGGCCATCTATACCTACTCACCCGGCAAGATCTTCTTAGCCGGCGTCTGCAGTAATGTGCTATTTCTATTAATTCTTATGTGTTGAGAATTCCGACTGATAAGCTTTATGAAGTAAGATTCCGCGGTCGGCTATCCAACACCACAGACTTGCGTGAAAAAATGTGTCCTAGTTGTTTGCAAGGAAAGGCATGCAAGAAGCAACTGGTTCAAAAACACAAAAACTCTCGCATAATGTTAGGTAGGACGGCCGTGTTGGCCCGGAAAGCCATTGGAAACACGGGTTCAAACTCCGCCTGAACCATACAATTTTTAAATTTTCGTTTCATTGTAAGCAGTCGTTTTCATGTTTTCTAATAAACTGATTATTAAAAGATTTTATAGAATCTTTATATAGAACTATTTTTTATGTGGAAATACCTTGTTTTTTGTTTATGATGCAGAGCTAAAAGCTAACAGCTCGGTTGGGAGAGCACTACGCCGGAAACGTAGATTCGCAGATTCGAGTCCTGCTTACATTGTAGTAAATCGCATTACACTTTTCTTTCATAAGTTACTTTTGAGTCAATATTTTTTTTTTCATATCACACAAATCGATCTAGTCCCAAATTAAGCTCAAGAAGGCTTGTGTTATGGGTACTAGACGACGATATAGATACTTGTATAGATAAATATATACTGAAATACATATAACAACCATGACCCAAGCACAAATATTCGAGTCATCACACAAATATTTGCCCTGGCCGGGATTCGAACCCGGGACCGCCGGCTCAGTAGGCAGGTCTCTACAAACCGAGCCAACCGCGTCGTCTATAAAGTATTTATAAACTGATTATTACTGAGTGGCACTGACAAGTTAAGACTTGGTGATGACACATGTTATTTGTACTTTCGCAACATGACTCGCCATTAAAAAAATTGCATACCTATGTCATTACCGTAAGGAACAGTAGTGCAGATCTTCAAAGTAGAAATACAGTGGCAAAATCTGAAGTGTGTCTAAGTATAAAACGTCGAATTGAAAGCTGTATATTATATTATCTTTATACAAGGCCTTAATTAAGCTAGATATGACCTGGACTTGTAGTGTCTGCGGTCTGTGTAGAATGAAGGGTGTTATTACGTAAGACAGTAACCTTGAATGGAATATACAAGCATATTTATGACTTAAGTCTAGTTTAGATTTAAAGCTGGTTTATACGTATTAAGTTGTCACGTATTTGATTTCATTCAACATTAGTAAGATAAGTTAACGTATTCAGGAGGTTTTACCCTGTACACAGCCTGTTAAGCCGCAAGAGAACCAAGGTTGTAGATAAGCTTAGCTAGTCGCAAAATTTATGTGGCAGTGGGCGAGGGACATTTGCTCATAGAACTCATGGCCGTTGAAAGGTTCTTGAGTGGCGCACCGGAAGATGCAGCGTGGGAACGCCCCCAATACGACCTTTTTAGGATCGCGGGTAGAAATTGGATGAGGGCGGCGCAAGACTGATCGTTGTGGAGAACTTTGGGAGAGGCCTGTGTCCAGCAGTGGACTTCTATCGGCTAATAATTATGATGAGCCTGTTAAGTAGGGTGTTGCTTATTTTCTAACCCCCTCATTCTGTTCTAAGACCCGAAAAAACGTCACAGTTTTTTTTTTAATTCAGTTTTAGGGGTCGCTACCGGCAAGTAAAAAATCTGAAAAAGATATGAAAAAAAAAAAGTTTTTTTGTATCATAATACTTACAGAACGTACATAAATTGTATTAAAAAAAATATAAAAAAAAAAATTATCTAGTTCAATAAGAACTACCTAATTTTTTTTCTCATACACAGAAGAAAAAAAAAGTGTGTGTGTCAGCTCCGACGCACGACTGGAGTTTACTCTTCAGGCCAGGCGCGCACCACTTTTTTGTCGCAGAAATAAGCGTACTTATGGGTTTATGAAAATCGTGGTGCGCGCACTCTCATATAAACCCATATCTTGCATTTATGCGACAAAATTATCGTGCGACTAAAATCTTGGTACGCGCGTGGCCTTAAGAACGTTTATAAAATATATACTCAATACGTTTATTGCACATAATGATTATACAGGTGAAAGTAAATAGTTTAAGTATCACATTATGTACCCTGTTGGGCGCTGCAAACAAGAACGAAAAGGTAGGCACACTTTTTGTGCAACCTGAATTCGAGCGCTGCGAGGAATTCGTTTGACCACTGGAATTTAATGTTTAAGCTCACTGATTTTTTCAGAAAAAGGCCTGATCTGACTTGGTTGTGAATTGTTTGCCTGGTGGCGACGTAATTGCGCCAGCACGAATGCCATGGGTTCTACTGATGTGTATATTAAGTCCTTTCTGACCTTTAAAGAAACGAATCTGGGAGCAATGTGGGCACTGTACGGAATTCTCCAGCGACAGCGACACAGACCTGGAAGCGACATTCTGAGAGGAGCCCGTGCTATTAGGATTCATCAAGTAAACTATTAAAAAACGCAATAGATAAAAACTTACGGCTACGATAACAAATAAAGTATTTAAAAAAACCGCTCCAAGTTTCGGCATACAAATTGCCGCATAAAGTTCCTGGGGGAAGCGGTGGTTTATAATTGCACATATAACTAGATAGTACTCATGCACTGATAGCAATCACACTCGTAACATGATAGAGATTCACGCAAAATATTAGCAAAAACTTGAAAACAAAAACACATTTCTCAGCTGTTGTAGATTGACAACTGTCAGTCAAGCTGCCCGATGCGCACTTGCGCAGCAACGCGCCGCCGTGTAGGCCGCCGGCCGCCGCCGCAGTCTCCGCGGAGAAATTATGAATATGTTTCTTGTCTATGTTATTTGTTAAGCCTCTTGTGGTAATTTAAAAAAAATAAATGGCAGAGAACAATTAATATTAATTTTATCTAACGGGAGCCATGTTTTCCCGTTGCTAAGTACATTTAAAATACATTTCATGAAATAAACATCTCGGTGAAGGTCATTTTATATAGGGATCTTAGTCTATAACGCTTAACGTAACGCATAACCTGCTAAATTAAGAAGTCGTATTTTTACCCCGATCGTATACTGAGATACGACTTTTTAAATTAGCACGGCAGATACGTTCGATTTTATACCCCATAATTTTCATACCCCGGGCTTATATATGAAAATCGATTCTTAACGAGTAAACTCCAATAATTGAACAAACTGAATAAAAACAATAAAAATAAACAATGGCGTTTTTTCGGGTCCTAGAACAGAATGAGGGGGTGAGAATACGGGGTTAAAAATAAGCAATACCCTACTGTTAAGGGCATAGCCTTACGTAGCATGAAAACAAATTATTTGTCACTTAATTGTCACGTAAGTACTCGCTAACCTTAGTTAAAAAAACTTACTAATATATACTATGCACGTTATTATGTCCGACATAAAGATTCATTAATTTGTCCTACAACTGACGTTTATGCAAAAATACAGTCGGCAATAAAAGCTTGTTTAAGGGTAGGTATTTTTAACATTGAAAATGTTTGTTTTCCTGATCGAGTATAACTAGTTGCCCGATTTATGAAATCGTGTCCAGTAGTTTCTCAGATTTGAGAGATACACAGATAGGCTATATGTCAAAATATGCGTCTGCCGGAGAGCTTTAATGTACACTTTGAATTACCAAAATCGGTCGGCAACTTTTTGAGATTTTTTAAACTTGACTTGGGTTGAGAATTTCCCAGTCACTTTTTGAGCTCGCTATTCAAGAAATGGAAAAGAAATAATTACAGGGTTGAATTAAGCTACTGTTTGAACCATCTTTGGAGACGGGCGGACCAAAAATGTAGGCAGTAGCGGGTCCCTTACGAGCGTGGTCAGAAAACAAATTTATCAAATTTTATCATTACTTTATTTCTAAACTTTTCTTATTTTTATTCATATACTTATAATAACGTAATAATAAAATAATATAATAATAAGTAAAACTAGTTATTAAGCCAGAAGGGATCTATGAACAGTTCTGGAAGGTGCCTGGCTCAAAAGTCCCTAGAATACTAGCGGAGTTGCCGCGCACTATAGCCAGGGAGATCCTTTGAGCCAAGTACTCGCCGGAACGGGGGTCCACGCCTCGGTCTTTCAGCCTTCGCGCCAAAGCCGCGACAAACTCCTTAGCCTCAGCGCACCATGGCCCACCAGTCTCTACGTCAACGGCAGCCCCACCGGCGGCACGTGTCGTATCAGCGAGGTGAGAGGAAGCAAAGGTGCTGACGCAGGATGCGTCCCATATAAGGCTGCGACCTCTTACCCATGGGACCAGTGTTACCCCGTCCGGTCTTTTGCCATCGGTACGACTTAAGCTCTGGGGTTCTAGGGTGCATGGGATATTTGCCACGACCATAGCTCGATTTCTAAAAATTCATGATTTCTAAACTAGTAGGTGCCCTTACGTTTCCGTGGGCAGGCAATAAATATCCTATACACAGGCGTGACAGCGGACTATCGGTGTAACTCGGGCGTCGGTGACCTTGTAATGCCGAATCCTTCGACAAGGCATGCACGTGAACGCCTTTCCACACCTCGCGCGTCCCGCGCTCGCCCGCGCTCGCCCTTCGACACGCACACATAGCCGCGAGTTTTGTTACTGCACACAAGTGTCGCTGTCGTTTCTTTTTACGTAAGTATATAATATATTCTTTGCCTTATACAAATCTTTGGATGTCCAGCTGTCGCGCTAAAATTCAGCAGATGTCGTACTAAACTTGGTTAAAATCCGTCCAGCCGTTTCGGCGTGATGCGAGGACAAAGGAAATTATGCCCAACTGATGACGACAGACTGGCATGACACGCTATTAATTATTTTTCCTGAAATCTTGACCCATCTCATAAAAAACCTGTTTTTCTATACAAATATAGAATTTTATAATAGTATAAATTACATTTTCAATGCCTTTGATTTGCGCGTCGTGAAAGATCTGTAATTTTTTAAATAAAATTGAGTATTTTCTCTAGTCTCTTCTATGGACCCTAAGTCCGCGATAGTCCGACTCCAAATTCGATTACAGCTCGCATTTATCTGATTCTGAATGTTGGGTCTGTTGTTTAAATTAGTTTAGGGTATTTACCTAAACTGGTATATTGACTTATTTACCTTTATGTTGAGTTGTTCTGAACCTATCAGAGACCGATAAGAGCTCGTATCCAACATAGATGTAATATCTGCTAAGATGGCTAGATAGTAGGTATTATTGATATATTTTAATCAATCCTAGCTTCTTTTCCGAAGTCGTTTTACTCTTTACAGAGTGGTCGTGATCAACTGCTTGTAGTATTCGAGGCAGATATTGTCCGCTGTATGATATGATATTACGCCATTATTTGCAAAGGTCCGCCCACAGCTGATTTGATCTGGTCGGTCCATCGCTTGGGTGATCTTCCACGTGATCTGCACTTCTAGCATAACTGAGACACGCGACTCTTTCTCGCGCGAGAATGATCTATGTCTTTCTTCGCTGTACTGTGAGAGAGTGACAGGCGATGCCATCATATTCGCGATACAATCCGTTTAAATAGTTTTATTTAAATTACTAGGTATGTTTGTTACTTTTTTACGCCTACACGGCTAGTCCAAATACAAGGCTGGTCTCATAATCTAGCTAGAAATTGTTGAAGAAAATAATCTGGCCAAATAACCCTCCCATCCAGCCTTATAATCTTGGCATCCTCTCGAAAGCCCTTCAAAGGGTACACTTGATCGTACTCGAGGAACCATTTTCGAAATTCATGCCAATTATAAAAATATTACTCGATAAGAACTTCGAGGATCGTAGAAATCGGGATTATCACGGATTGGTTCGTAATAGTGGTTTATTCAGTGGTCTATTATTATATTTGAAATGAAGATCATCGCTATTAGTTCTCTGCTAACTAGAAGTATATACGACCAATGTATTTAATATTAATAGCTGTTTGTTTTCCCAATAAAATAATAAATAAATACGATAGTTCAGTGCAAACACGCCGCTGATTTTGCTGCAGCCAAGGAATTCCGTAATTAGACATGGAATTTTGGAACGTTCGCGTTTCAGATTTTTTTATTTCGTAATTGGACGTATTTATGCAAAAGGGAACCAACCCGAATTAAACGAATCTACTTTATGCTATAGTTAGAGGGTTCATTGTAAACGGTTTTATATTGTGGGCTGGTTCCCTTTTGCATAAATACGTCAAATTTTGGGCTCATATCAGTATCGGCCGAAAGAAGTCCTCTATAGGGCGTAATCCTCCTCATACAACTTCCCACTATCCTGATCGTCAGTCCGCCATATTAGAGGCCCTCCCACACTGCGTCTTCTGGTACGCTGTTACCGCCTAGGAACCTTTTTTAAGGATCATCGACTGTCAGGCAATGTGCCCCACCTACCGTGGTTATCGAATCTATACTATACATCTCCTTTACGTATACCAATGTATTTAGTTAAACCATAAATATCAATTATTGTTTAAAGTATGATTTATGAAAAAATGACTTACTGTTGAGTTGAGTTTCTTAAAAGTTCTCCGGTAGATTCACAATCTGACTTGTAAAATTGCCCTTGTGGCCTACTTACTGTAATAAATTATTTCATTTCACCCACTGCTACCTAAGTCTGGCAACTCTCTCGGCTATATACACGATCGACAACGATATATTTCGTGGTTATCGAATTAATATGTTAAGCCCAATGGACACATATGGGCGTTAGCACACTGGCAATTTGTACGAGCGAGCGAGCTCGAGCGAGTTAAAAGCGAGACGATCTATATTTGCTAGCGACTGCGTAAACGATTTTTATGGAGAAAATAGTACAGTGCCACTAGCGGTTAATCTGTAGAGCTACAATCCTCCATAAAAATCGTTCACGCAGTCGCTAACCCTCGTTATAGCGACGATTTTTACGAGTGCTGATTACGAGTGCATAGCAAGTTCGTTGAGGGTATAATATGGCCAATTATATTTGTGTTTAGCACTAATTTGCTCAAAGGTTAACTGAAATAGATCCCTTAAAGGGCCTTTATACATGCTTATTCTTTTGTAATGTGTTTTTCTTGTTTTCATGTACAATAAAGTGTTTACATACATTACACACATACATACATATGGCGGCCTCACGCTGAAATTCCCTGCTAGCGTGCCTCGCCTTCAACTCGTTCGCTAATCTGCTCTATGTTTATCAGAAATTCATCGCGGCCAGGAACGACCTACTTCCCGGCCTGCAGTTACGGTATATCATTAAGACATTACAATGCCGATCACGTCTGCCGCGGTTATTGAAGGGAAACATTGTCTCAAAGCGCCCTTTTTCCCGGATCGTTTTGAGCTCACACGGTTGAATTATTCATGTTATGCAGCAGATTAATGGTTGAGGCAATTATCATTGATTTATTCAATCGTTGATAGTATGATAATGGCGTTATGATTTGTTTTAGGTAAAATGTCGTTTATCTCTAGTAATTTAGCAGATAATTATAACGCTGCGCGTCACGAATTTGCTGACGCACCATCGCGCATTTTTCCAGGTTTCCACCAACCACCCGCGACTAACAGCACTGCAAAGTCCGCTTTGGGTCCTCGTAAAGGCTTGCGTTTGTGTGTGTGCCCTGTTTCGACCGTTTGTACGTAGTTTCCATACTACTTTAGCTACTGTTGAGACTGGAGGCGCCCTGGGCGAGTTATTCATTGTTTGACTTAAGGCTTGTTCGGACTAGGCTAGTATTTTAGTCTAGTAGCGAGTTATTTAGTAGCTAAACGTGTCTGAACACCAAAAAATTAGTCGAGTAGATTAGTAAGTAATTTAGTCGAGTCAATCCATTTTATTCTATTTTTTTTAGTAGTTTAGTAGCGAGTAGCACCCCCCACCACTGAGAATCTGAAACTGTATTTTTCATTAAAAGAAAATTCACACAACTTTCGGACATCCTCAAGCTATTCAAGTACTCTTTGGGATCTTTCAATGCTAACTCCTTTAGAAGACGATTAGTACCTCCTAGGTCATCCCTTCTATTGATACATTTTCGTATCCATAGCTTCTTTTTATTAATAACGCAAATTCCCTCATCTACCTCTTTTAAAATAGCCGTTATGATTAGCTTTATCAGTTTATTCACTTTATTACGCTGCAGGCTGTTCATCTTACAGAATACCACTGACTTGTGAACTTTACTCGACTGTAATGCGAACGATTTTTAGGCAGTAGCGAATGATTTAGCTACTAAATTACTCGCTACTAGGCTAAAATACTAGCCTAGTCCGAACAAGCCTTTACCTTTGCCGACTTGAAGGTTAGGAGCCAGCGCCCCGGGCGGCCGCCCCGGTCTACCGCCCCTTAAGGGTGGGAGGATGGTTGGTTGTCGTTTGTCGTATGCCCTAGTGTATCACTTGCTATAATATTAACATCCCAAATGTACTAATCGGTTTACACTCACGCGAAATTGTCAGGAACGGCCCGACATGTTTCGAACTCGTAAGGAGCTCTTCATCAGGGGCTGCTGCCCGTACAGCTTCGCGGCAATTTTCATACGAGTTTGAAACAACGGGCATTTTGACCCTGACATTTCCCATAAGGCAATTCGCTCTTTAGCAATAAAAACGCCTGTCGCTACTGTACTGTTTGTTATATTATTTCTTTGTTGTATTCTTTTGGAATGAAATGAGATAAGATGGAATGAAATGAAATTATTTGCTTTAGATAATTATGGCACAGATAAGTAAAAGCCCTAATAACATAATTATCTAACCAGCAATACTGGCATATAATAAAATGACATTCATTAATTACTTTTTACTAGGTACTTAAATATAAGGGTAGGGTTTTTATGGGGATCGTCCAAAAAATGTGAAGTTTAAATTATCCAAAACCATCAATATTCCGAATTTTCAAAATTCCGAATTTGAAATAACGCGAAACGATCATTTTCGCCATAGATCATAATATGTTACATTTATTGTAATTAGGTTAGGTTAGGGTTATAATGATAACCTAAAAAAAAATTGATCAGAACATGGTTTTCGGAAATATGAAAATTCGGAAAAATGCATTCGGACAAATGAAACTTCGAAGTATTGTAGTGTATCATGTAGTGAAAGTAGCACCAATTAAGGAAAAGCTGCAAGCTAACCGACTTCATGGTATGGGCACGTGATGCGAAGAGAGGAAAGCCACGTAACCAGAAAAGCGTTGAGCATGAATGTGGATGGATATAGAAGAGGAAGGCCAAAGAAATCGATTGTGTGAAAGATGACAGGAATAAGAAGTAAGTAAACGACGAGATGATGAGTAATAGAGAAAAATGGAGAAGGAAAATATGCTGCGCCGACCCCATATGAATGTGATGAGGCAAAGTGAGTAAATGATGCGTTCCAAAGTCATCAAGTCTCTCAAGAAGCTTGTTCTGAACCGATATTACGTTCCCCGTATGAATCCACGTCGTATTAGTGTAACATTCCAGCTCAGATTGGTTTCACGTCGCACTAATTCAACAAACCTATATTGCCTCACAAGCTTTTAGAGATGGGGAACGAACGGCGTATTTCAATAGCAGTGATTGTCGTTTCAGATCTAGAAATATCACTATAAAATGCCTACCTAATCCCTAATCATAAGTAATAACCATTTATGCATAGAATATGTTATGGTAAAGCACGATATGGTAACGACTATAGTGTTAGGTGTTATATAGTACTAATATATTGACCGTTGAATTGTTATTATGACAGCACAGTGATTTTTGATTATTTTAAAAATGCGTTTTGGAAATAGTAATTTGATAAATCTACGTAGTGACTACAGTGAGAAAAAATAATGAAGTAGGAGCAGAAAGCATAGTGATTTTGTAACAATTTTCGGTTTAAAGAAGGAAAATCAAGAAGTGTCACTGTAACTAGTCATAGATGGCATAAGACGGTGATACTTTTTGACCCCCAGTCACTGTGACTTTTCCATACCTACCTACCTCTAGAAACCTTGCAATATTGGAGTTACTATAATACCTATTCATACATACCTATATGAATTTCTGGATGCTCTTGTTAACTAAGTACTTGCAACGTTAATTCATAGTCGTTAATTTGACTACGCGGTTAGCGCAGTTTGACGATTCTGAGTTAGAATTCCGGCAAGGACCTATACTTGTGTGAAGAGCTCGGATATTTGCTTCTTAAACATGGATAGTGCCCCGATTTATGAAATTGTGACATTTGGCTGTAGTTTCGCAGATATGAGAGGTACGCGGATAGGCCATATGTCACAATGTGCGTCTGCTAGAGAGCTTCAAAGCGCAATTTCAATTCCCAAAATCGGTCGGTAAATTTTACAAAATTACAAAAATTTTTCGCTGACTTGGATCGAGAATTTCCTTATAACTTTTTTTAAGCTCGCTATTCAAGAAAGGGAAAAAGTATGATCCCAGGATTGAATTAAGCTACAGTTTGAATCATCTTAGGAGGCGGGTGGACAAAAACTGTAGGCAGAAGCGGGTCCCTTACACGCGAGATTAGTTTGCGCTCCGTTCACTTATTTCTAAATTACATTTTCAATCCTTGGATAGTTGCGCGTAGTGTGAGATCTGTAGATTTAATTTTAAGCATGACTTGAACTGATCTTGATTGATCAGGGCTGCATATAGTTCACTATGATTGTGTCGGACTTTGTGTGGGAGTATAACCCGCTAATGGAATTATCTCCGCGCCACAGACGGTAAGTATTTCACTCTTTAAATATCTACTAGTAGTTTCGATAAATATGTAGAAATTGGGCTCTCGAATTCCGGTCGAAACAGATAAAGATGTTAGTCCCAACATCAAATAAAAGTAATCAACATTTTCTTACTAAGTTACTTCATCAGCGAATAACATGAACACTAACACATGATCACTGTATCAATTTCAATAGCAAAACTGTTCGCACGAAAACCTAGTATTGTAAAATCTATAAAATGTTACTACGAAACATGAAAAATCGCCCAATATCTCTTGATTTATTAAAATAGCGAATCCAATTTACATCAACACAAGATCACTGTATCAATTTCATAAGGCCCCGCGCACACGTGCGACGTATCCGCACTAAGTAACATAATTTCCGCCCGCTTTGATATTCTGGAACTAAAATAGCTCCGCTTATATGGAATTCAGCGGAGGCAGTTGCTGGAATTTCGCGATCGGAAATTTTGTTTGACGATTTTGCCGTGAACGGAAATTTGGCGGTATTTCGTGGTTTAATTAGTCATTGCGATGTAAGCTCGAGGTAATGTACGTGAATGTTTTATTATGTTACACTAGCGTTTTCCCGTGGCTCTGAACATACTAAACTTACGGGAACCATGCTAATTATCGGGACAAAAAGTAGTATGTGTTAAGTTCGGGTATGAAAATATCTCTATTTAAATCATTGATACAAAGATCAAAGCTTAAAGAAAAGTTTTAAAAGTTCAATCAATGGTTTGAATAAAATTGTGGTGTACACCCACGTTAAATAAAATGAGACATTGCATGTTTCATAAATTTATGAAACATCTGTTCCAAAAAAACACAAACACACACGCACTCGCACACAAACTTTCGCTGTTATAGTACCTATTATTTTAAATTTGTCAATACCAGAACAGTGTGAAAAAACCTTCAACAAAGTGGGCCGACAATCTAGTCACTCATTGTAAGAATCTGTTAAACTATAATTCAGGTTATACATGACTGCCAAATTATCTTAGTAGTCCCTCGATAGGCAAACTATCCGATCGATGGGATCCGAGTGATCAGTTAGTCATCACATCGTCCGATAATGTCATTTTGTTATCAGAGTAGTACCCAGTACTAGAGATGTGCCGTTCTCAAGACCGTTTTCCAATTTGTATGATAAAAGTTCTCAAGAACGTTCTTTCCCCATACAAATCGGAAAAAGTTCTCTACCCAGTACAAAAGATAACCACACAGACATTGTATCGAAATTCACACTCCCCTCGGCTAAGAAACACAATTTGGTGCAAGGTGTACATACACCCTAACACCAGGTGCGGCCATCATTGAATATGTAGATTCCGCGTGTTCAGAGGAATTGCTTCGCTCAGCCGAGAGTATTCTTATCCCGAACTATGACAGATTGTGACTGTAACGTTGAAACATGACGTATGTAGGTAAAAATACTTCGCATAGGCTTTTTAGTTTCACTTTAGGGGTAGGGCCGACAAGATCGTATGGAGTTAGTGGTTTGGCTAAAAAGTTTTGTGAAACAGGTAGGCCTAGAATAACATTTGTATGCGTGTGCGCATAAGTTTCTGTCAAAAATTTGATTTTTGTGACAAGTTTTTAAAGCCGACTGTCCTTTTCTTTAAACATCCATCAATTCCTCAATGGGACGATTCTAAAGACCCCAAACTCATTAGGATTGCTTTATCTGTTACAGAGTTTCTAAGGCCACCTTCCGATTCTATCATCGGGCCAGCCCTATGGACCATATTATTATGTTGACATCAAATTTAAATAGAAATTTCAGCTCAATCAGTTCAAGATATGTGCTTCAAAATAGAGTTGCAAGTTTCCACCCGAACAAATGTAGTTATAGTAACATATTCAGTACAATTTTAAATGTTCTACTTACTAATCTCAATAATGATGCGATTGTTAGGGTTCCGTATCTTCTAGTTTCGGCATGACCGTCTGTCCGTCCGTCCGCGGCTTAGCTCCGTGATCATTAGTACTAGAAAGCTGATATTTGGTATGAGTATGTGTGTATATTATGCCGACAGAACGGTAAAATAAAAACAAGAAAAAAAAACTTTTTTTCGGGTACCTCCCGAACACCTAAAGTGGGGGTGATTTTTTCGTTCCGACACGAGTGTGTGGGATGTCATTGAATAGGTCTTTTAAAAATAATACGGAACTTCTAACATTATTTTTTGATAAAGTCAGCAGTTTTGTAAATATTCGCTCCAAAAATAAAAAAAATAGTGTCCCCCCCTCTAACTTTTCAACCACTGGTCAAAAAATTATGGAAAAATTCATGAAAATGAGGCCTTATAAGTACTTTCAACGAAAACTATATTGAATAAATTCGGTCAAGCCGTTTTTGAGTTATCGCAAAATTTCATAATTTTCTTTAAAATGACGTAGTGCCGTAAGTAGTTTGGCGTTTACGACTTTTTTTATAGAGCTTGAAATCTTTCTCGTAATTTAAACCTCGGACTTAAAACCGCGGTTTTAAACCCGTCTATTGTGAAGGATGGGCAACTATGGAACCCTACACTGAGCGTGGCCCGACATGCTCTTGGCTGGTTTTTTCGCTGTTATAGTACCTATTATTTTAAATTTGTCAATACCAGAACAGTGTGAAAAAACCTTCAACAAAGTGGGCCGACAATCTAGTCACTCATTGTAAGAATCTGTTAAACTATAATTCAGGTTATACATGACTGCCAAATTATCTTAGTAGTCCCTCGATAGGCAAACTATCCGATCGATGGGATCCGAGTGATCAGTTAGTCATCACATCGTCCGATAATGTCATTTTGTTATCAGAGTAGTACCCAGTACTAGAGATGTGCCGTTCTCAAGACCGTTTTCCAATTTGTATGATAAAAGTTCTCAAGAACGTTCTTTCCCCATACAAATCGGAAAAAGTTCTCTACCCAGTACAAAAGATAACCACACAGACATTGTATCGAAATTCACACTCCCCTCGGCTAAGAAACACAATTTGGTGCAAGGTGTACATACACCCTAACACCAGGTGCGGCCATCATTGAATATGTAGATTCCGCGTGTTCAGAGGAATTGCTTCGCTCAGCCCCGAGTATTCTTACACCGAATTATGACAGATTGTTGATATCATGTGAGACAGAACGTATGTAAAATTCTATTAGATTTACTCGATGCCTGCGGCGTGGAAAATCCGTGTGATCAATGACAAAAATTCACGTATGATAAAATTGGGGAGATCGGAAATTCGGAGATTGGAAACTCAAAAAAAAAAACGCATTTCAGTCATTTCAATAGAATTGTCAGTCAA
This sequence comes from Apotomis turbidana, assembly GCA_905147355.2. Taxonomy (NCBI): domain Eukaryota; kingdom Metazoa; phylum Arthropoda; class Insecta; order Lepidoptera; family Tortricidae; genus Apotomis; species Apotomis turbidana. Next base: position 20,167,759 of record LR990297.1, read on the forward strand.
CAAATATCCGCCATTTTGAGATTTTCGAAAAACTGAACATGTAATTAACCCCATTTTCTTCTTTGTCTTCAAGTGATTTTGTTCCACTAAAAAAGTTATCTCATCAGTATGTTATGCTCTCGTGATCCAACCTACAATAGAATATAAAAAAAAAAAAACGCTAAGGCGATCAAACTTGAAGAGTTCTAATGTTAACACCAAGGGCCAATGCTTCCGATTCAAATGACAAAAGTGTTGGAACATAGGGTTTAAAGTAAACCTATACAAACTCGTTTGTATGATAGAATAAGGTTTTCTATGACAGTTTTTTTTTTGTTTCTTTATGTCGGCCCATCGTCAGTCACATTTAACTACTTAAACAGAGTACTTGTCTTTATCTGGTGATCCCGAAACCTTCCATCATGGTAGCAGAGCGTGGTTACGATCCACGGACCTCTGTAGTAGTGTAGTTGCAGGTTATCTTATAATGTGTCCTGTTAGCCTTTTACATCACCGGTAGGTGTTTTTTTTAGCATCAACTCCACTACCCAAAATAAGACCGCCTGTTATCTATACCATTTTTTAATTTGTCTGAATTTGGTTTCTTATGTATTTTGGTGTGCAATAAAGCTTATTTTATTTGTATTTATATATCTTATTACATTCCAAAACTAATTTACTGTAAAACTAAAATAAATAATAAGTAAAACTAGTTATTAAGCTAGAAGGGAACTATGAACAGTTCTATTTTATTTTATTTTCTACAACTATTGTGTTGTATAGTAGTCCGTGTACGTGGTGCTTAACTTCAACCCCTTAAATATTTTTGCACAGAACCCAGGCTCTCACCCTCGGGATCACGCGTGACGTCAGCCGTCTCATCACTTGACCTTCATGACCTTGAGTCGGAATGTTGAGGCACCCCGTACTACCGCAGTAACCCTAAACGAACAGTAGTACCTATTTGGTGACGATATACCATTGATTCTTACGAAACGCTTTGCGTCTACTTTTCTTATCAGAACAGCAAAATAGTGGAGCTCTCTTCCTGCGCACATTTTTCTTGAAAAATATAACTTGGATCTCTTCAAGTCGAGAGTGAATAGGCATTTTCTAGGTAAGCTTGTCTTATTGTCACTTAACATCAGGTGCTATCGAGGCCAAATGCTTGACTATCGTAAAAAAAAAAACAAACAATAATAACAGAATGTATAAAATAATCCAAGGAACTGTTAAATTTAGGTTAACGTTGCCAATTTTAATGAAACTCAATACTCTATATAAAATTCTTTTTGTGATGGAAAATGGCCGTCTCAAGGTCACAAGCACACCTTTTCGCCGAACAATTAAAACTTAAGTCTCGGGTAAACAAACGTTTGCCACTTGTAACAGAAAATATTGAAGTAAAATCCTACTTAAATACCCTTAGTAAACAGTTATTGATTGTGATGGTAAGCCTGATTTATATAGATTCAATGATTGTTGAGAAACCAGAGTTTTTGATAAGGAACTAATATTTATTTAAATCAATCGATTTAAATCGCGCATAATATTAATTATTTGAGCGTTAGTGATGTTTTGGTAACTTTTCAGTTACCGTTGACAAAGGCGGTAACAAAATTAAATAAGTTTTTACAATGCATGTGCTCAAAAAGAGCGTATTCTAGGCATTCAAACTGTGCGGAAAGTACTACGTTTACACACGTGTGTGCAAATCTGCTGAAATAATGGCGAGATAAAGGGGCGAATCATGAATTTAAACCCGTAAAATGTTATTGAAGAAGTAAAAAATGTGAACGACGGCTTCTTGATGGATAAGTCAAATCAAAACACTTTTTTTTCAAATGTAAACAGTCTTTGTGAGTATTAAAGTATTTTCTATTTTCTCGTACATGCATTGTAAATTTTTGTACGGAACTCGTGTGTAAGATAATTTCCGACTCGTGTTTGTTTAATCACTCGCTCGTACCTCGCTCGTAACTAAAAATCACACTCGTCTGAAATCACCTACCTTCGCCTCTCTTGTACATCGTAAATAACTATAAGTATTTAAATATGTGTGACAGTCGCGGAAACCGACGAAAATTATTAAGTACCTACTGATATTTAGTTTAGAAATCCTTTTTGGACGATTATATTCAATTACTCCAATTTTTAGGGTTCCATACCCAAAGGGTAAAAACGGGACCCTATTACTGAGACTTCGCTCTCCGTCCGTCCGTCCGTCCGTCCGTCCGTCCGTCCGTCCGTCCGTCTGTCACCAGGCTGTATCTCAAGAACGGTGATAGCTAGACAGTTGAAATTTTCACAGATGATGCATTTCTATTGCCGCTATAACAACAAATACTAAAAATAAAATAAAATAAATATTTAAGGGGGGCTCCGATACAACAAACGGGATTTGTTGCGTTAACTTTGCACCTCATTTGTATGGAGCGATATACATACCAGGTGCAAACTTAACTTAACCACTTAAGGATGGAAAGGGTTTGAACGGAACCCTCGGTGCGCGAGTCTGACTCGCACTTGACCGGTTTTTTCTATCAGTGCAAGAAAAATCTTATGATTAATCTCACATTACTCACTCCGTTAGTGTCGTCCAATTTACCCTTCGCCTTCTTGTAACCAGTACGTTTTACTGTCAAAAAATTCCGCTAGAAAGGTTTTTCAGAAATAAATATGTGTGCTGTATCCCCGTTACACGGCAGTCCCTTAAAATAATAAAGGCAGGAGAAATTCTCTCTCGCCGGCGTTTTTTTGCATTATTCATTGTAATAAATTGGCATTACAGTGAAGGTACTGTAGCAGAGATATGCTCAAGGAATCCTTATGGTTTTGCCAGAAATAATATTCTACTTTTAGTTATTGTAGTCTTGTTTCTTTAATTTAATACGTAGATGGAAAATAATCTTGACGAAAAGACAAAATAACAAACCGTAGTTTAACGTAATTGAGCTGCTTTTATCAAAACTGCTTGAAACTAATACATGGAGCAGTTTTAGTGAAATCATGAAATCAACTTTCTTACTTAACTTGAAATAATAAAAAAAAACAGAAATGTATGTTAACTAAATTCAAAAAGAAGAATGTAGTAAAGAAAGATGTTATTCCACTGATATGAAGTATTGCATTATTGTTGAGGAAACTAGATAGTTAAATATTAACCGTCGGATTTCTAGTTTACCTAGTATGACCGAAGTTGTTAGAACGGGATAACGTCTTTATACTAATTCATCTACATTAAGCTCAAGCTTTCTTCTACAAGAGGTTCTATGAATCGATTTAACTTTATAATTGGTCTTGTTCCAAAGGAACAAACTTGTTTCTTTGAACTTTGATACCAGTAATAAGTAGCTAGATTGACGTTACTTTATTAAGAAAGAAAATTATTGTATTAAGTGTAATTATTTTCAATGTTGAGCGGTTGAGCGGGGGCAGCCAGCTCGTCCATATAGTTCTTTCCAAGGTCTCCGATCAGTTTTGCTAGATCAATCGTTTCTTAATAATTGAAAAGCAACGCTTTATCAAGAGTGATTATTTATCAAACCGCAATGAGAATAGGATTGGATATTTGAAACCATATGAGCGGGTTTACTCACTTCGTTTAAGTCGAAATATTGTTCGACATGACATTGGTACGAGATTTATCAGGAGCCCCGATCAGTCGCTCTCTTTGAAGGATTGGATATGATAGTTATTTCCTGCATCAATAAGTATATGATATGACAGTTGCTTCAATCCTATTCTGATTGTGGTTTGAATTGTCAAACCACGTATTAACGTGTGGTGTTTAAAAGAAGTGTAATGAAAATTTTGCTTTTGAGATAACATAAGCAGGAGTTGATTTCATCATTTTCTTAGCTTTAGGAATGCCATTTAAAAAAATAATTCATTCAATATTTGTTCATTCTTTAAAGTTGATAAATAGTATTTAACTAATTACACCTCACGCTCAGTTTAGTTAAGTTATGTATATTTTTCTAACGCTTCCCACTTTATAAGTGCCGGTTGATCCGCGCGTCGCACGAGCGCCAGCTTGTGTTTAAGTAAATTGTAAAATAAAATAATTAATAGCAAGTGCGTCATCGTGCGGCATAAGGGATGAGGGAATCGAACGAGTAAATATGTTGTGAGCAACTTAAATTTAAGTTCTCATTTTATGTGAATGCATTAGGCATATATATTCTTATGAGAATGAATTTCTTAAACCATAAACCATTTACAGTATTGTGAGCGCCTTCGAACTTGTTCGTAGCGTGAAACCAAAATTATAAACACCCTTTTAAATAAACATTTTCTCGCCCTGCCTGTTTGTGGACTAATACCACCGTTCGCGAAGAAGCTCAACAAAAACACAACTATGCAAGTAGTGTTAGTTTTCAAGGAGGCTAGTGCTTTGAGTTGCAGCGAACAAACAATATCGAATAACCGGTAAACCTAGTGAATCCAAAAGATTTTACTTTATCATCTAGCTGAACTGACTCAGATTATATTGTCAATGCCTTAAGACTCAAATTGGACCGGATTTGTGTAACAAGTGCTATAACGCGGCTAGGTAGCACAAAAGGAAACCATTTTTTGTCCAATTGCTTGCCACTAGCTTTCTATGGCATATTCTGGAATGTTATTGGGAATTGCGTTAACGATTTGACTAATGGAGTAAATCAATGAAATGGGGGAAAACGTAAACAATTGGACGTGTATGATTGTCCACCCTTAGATATTGATTAGTAATTTTTGGATATCGACATACAACGAGAAGAAAAGAGAGCTCATGATAAAACTTTGATCAGTCCATATTTGGCGTTATAAGCAGGTAAAGAAAATGTCAAGAAATCTAAAATAAGCACACAATCCTAATTATTTTATTCCAGAGATGATAACATAATATTACGACATCCATTACTCAGAAGGGCTAGTCTAAAAATCGAAATTCTAAGTTTGTACCGTGGCATCCCTCTCGCTCGCTTCTCGAATAATATTTGAACGAGTGGGACGGCACGATACGAAGTTCGAATTTTGAACATTGCAGAAACCTTCAGCAAGTTTGTGATCAATCATGATAATCGTGACAAATTAAGACATAAAGTCAACTAAATGTTTATTCTCATTAGTCATTAGAAATGATAATGTTATTCCATTTCTTTGTGCTTTGTTTACTCAACAGATAACTCGTTTGGTACCGATGACCGTGGTATCAAAACTTATATACAATTTTATTTGCGTAAAATAACGTAACATAGTCAGTAAAATGAGAGAAAAAACTCAAATTTATTACATGATTACACTCTTCTTTACGTGAATAAGTAGTTCCTGAAAATCCTAGAGAGAAAGTAGTCGTAAAGATACCGAGTGAATTGCTTGTTTTTTTGTGATTTATTCCGGGAAAGACTATTAGGGTTATCTCAACTTAGGTAATGATGAGAAAACTTTTCTGTTTGCGGTCGAAATTAGCTTCGGCTAGTCTAGACCAGAAATGCCTCAAGATATCTCACAGTCTGAATTGTCATTGGATTTCTGAGTTATCTAGTCAATTTACACGTCTCCACAATATAACTATTTAACTTTACTTAAGACCAAACAGCAAGTACGAAACTAGAAAAGGCCTAAACCCTTAAACAAAAATGTTAAAATTTCGCCACGTCACGGACAATAAAACGTTTACACGCATAATACACCTGGCATTCGGCAACATTCCCCGTTTCTATAAAAATTCCACACCTTGGCCTTTTACGTCCGTTTTTACACGCACACCCTTTGCGGACGTTTTAAGTTGTTCACCAGAAATTCCCTTTATGTAGTGTTTCCTTAACTTCATAGTGTCCTATACTAAAACTCTGTACCTAACATTTATTATACTAGAAGATTGTGAAACTCGCTCGCAAGAAATGCAAACGCTATTTCTCTCTTTTAGTTTAGCAAATAGTGTTGTTGTGCTCACGGGGCTTTAATAACAAGATCGGCTACGTTAGCCACATGAGAGCACACGAACGCCAACAGAGGAGTTGAAGCAGTCGCCGTGGCCGAAAACGGTCGGGATATATATATATATATATATATAGTGTTGATATAACTGGCCTCGAATTTTCAGTAAGGTATCACAATTATTTTCCAAAATTAATATTTTGAAATTGTTTTTTTTTTTTCATTATTGACTCGATTTACCGAACAAGTTGCTTTGCTAAATTTAAGAAATATCATAGAATATTTTATTAGCCAAAATGAAATGACGCCTTTACTTTACACGGTTTTATTATTATGTAGCCGAATTTTATGTAGCATGGCACACAAATAAAATTGCGTAAGTTTGAGGCAGTCCAGATACTATAACACATAAAATTACAGCTTTTTTATGGCGTGTTGCGTTCACGTAGCTTTGCTACATACATATATAAATAGATACAAAATGGTGAACACGGCGAAGGACCTTTTTTTTGTATGGATTTACTGTTAATTCAACGTCTACTAATATTTGTTTTTTTTTTTAACTTCATGTTCTCGTATGTAAATCTTGCGTCTAATTCTCGTTTTTAACTTCAATAATTAGTATGTAATAAATTGTAAAACTTTGTGATTTTTAAGAGGCCTTATTCCTTTTAAAATGCAGATTGTTTACACATTTTTCTCTATGATCAAACATGTTTCGTAAAATATTATTGATGTTACTAACTAGAATAGGGCTATTGGGATCCATTCGTATATATTTGAAAGCTACAGTTTGAATTTTTCATTGATAATTTTTGTTTCAAAAACTACTCGAAATTGACAAAATTCACGCGTAAAATTTATTAAAAATAATGTTTTTTCAACTTATTTTCGGCTGCACGCAATGAAAGCATGAAATAGCTATGTTACTACCTAGAACTCGGGGAAAAGTATTGTTCACTCCAAAAAGTTGGTTGAAATTATCAATATATTAGTCATAATATGAAAAAAAATAATTTCAAAAGGAATAAGGCCTCTTAAGGAGTTCATTCATTGATTTTTCTTGCCAAAACCAAATCTCTTGACATACTTACAATATCTTATTTTCGCTTTCTCTCATTGCATGGCGTTTTTGTTAAGATTGCTTCTGCACTCCTACCAAATTTAAATTTGAGGCAATCGTAATGTTTATGAATGATTTGCACAGATGCTTCATAATTACACAATCAGTTGAAGCTGATACCTGTTCCTTCTAAAAATGAGAATCCAAAAGATTTATTGGTACATCAAGACTACAATTTACTTGATGGGTGAGTTTCACTATTATTCGTAGATTTCTATCCAATTTAAACCCTGTTCGGTCAAATGTTAATTGGGCAGGTAGAATTACACATTATACCTAGTTTTAAACATAGAACCCCGTGAGACCCAAACATAAAAATAAGCCCAGGATCTCTGGCGCTTGTCTCATGAATACTCCGTTTGAGTTCGAAACATGTCGAGCGAGATTCAAATTTATTGACGTGAGCGTCTACGTCTACTTGTCCACCGTGTCCCTCGGTGAATGCACCGGTAGTCAAACATTAATGTTTCCGAGTATTCCAAATAACAGAAATCCCCTACAAGCTTCAAACTGTTACATCGGCAGGACTTAACCTGTCCTTATGTATGTGAATATAAACCCGTTTGAAAAGGGACGATTTCACGGAACAGCGATGGGAACAACTTTTATATCGTTACGGAAGAATGCTGAGGATAGAACCGGGCAGGACATCAGCATCTTTTGCAAGTTTTTACTCATTTTATACAATTTTATTGTAAGCAAATTTTAAAATTGTTAGTCAGTTTAATACGACTTCTATACAAACTGTCGAGTTTAACAATATGAAACACTTTTTTCTAAATCTTTATGAATACGACCTTTGACACAAAAAAATATCCAAAATCCTTGTACGTTTTTTTTGACGATGTGCTCTTTTTAAAGTAATCTTATTTAGATTAATATACTTCATTCGATAAGTTGGGACAGGAGCAAGCAATAGGTATATATTATGATATGAATAACAAAATTGGACGTGTTATAATCTCATTAAAACTTTCAAGAGACATATTTAATTACTTGTATTAAGCGGCTTACACTCACGTGAAATTTTCAGAAACGGCCTGTCATTTCAAGTCGTAGCAGATCCCGAGGAAGAGATCTATATGAGATCGAAACATGTCGGGCCAAGTCTGACAAGTTCACGTGAGTGTAAACCGCTAGTTTTGTTTTTAGGGTTCCGTACCCAAAGGGTAAAAACGGGACCCTATTACTGAGACTTTGCTGTCCTGTCCGTCCGTCTGTCACCAGGCTGTATCTCAAGAACGGTGATAGCTAGACAGTTGAAATTTTTACAGATGATGTATTTATATTGCCGCTATAACAACAAACACTAAAAATAAAATAAAATAAATATTTAAGGGGGGCTCCCATACAACAAACTTGTTATAGATTATGGTACGGAACCCTTCATGCGAGAGTCGGACTCGCACTTGCCCAATTAATTTTTTTATAATCCCATGACTAAATCAAGATATTGCTAGACTGCGTGGAATTAGCGTACATAACTTGTAGTTTTTTTTATAATATTAATGCTTAAACATAAAAAAATAAAATTTATTCCAGATTCAATATTAGGTAATTCTCATTCGATGTGTAAATATTTTATACTAAATACAAGCATAAACTTCAAACTACACAAAAGAAGCACTACCTACTAAATTATTATACAGCAGCTTGCGCAGAATGGTGTAATATATTACAAATTAAAATCTTAATTGCGAAGAAGATTAATTCTATGAACTAGTTCATTCCTATTAAAATGTCAGCAATAATTTAAAAGGCTGTATGGAAATGTAGCATTTTGAGGGAGAAAATAAAACAGCACAACGGAAACGATTAAATATTTTAATTTTTACCCCAGTTTCAGTTATTTCCCCAAGACGGAAACTTTCGACGGTTTATTGTCTTACAAAATAAGAATTTATACTATCGAGAAAAAGTTAGCCGACACTTTTTCATTGAAAGACTCTCAAGGCGAAGAAGACTACCTTGTTGAAAACTAGTAAAAGTATTCAAATTTAGTTGTATAAAGAAAGATAGATATCGGGTGCTCTTATATAGTCGCAAGAGAGTTATAAGCGTTATTTGAGAAACTTTTCAAAATCATTGGACTGGTTATAATGGGCAAGATGGACAGAACTAAACCAAGAGTAAGAAGTCTAATCCACCAATCTCTCGCGTCAATCAATGTTCCTGTCCTTGTAGAGTCGACAGGTATTTCAAGAGACAATGGCAAAAGACCAGACGGAATGTCTTTGATTCTGTGGAGTAAGGAACCTGCCATCGTGCTAGTGAAATAATGAAAAAATAAACTTTATTCTGCAAGTAAGCCACAAGGGCACTTTTATATGTCTGAGTCTACCGGCATTTCACAAGAGGAGACCACTGGCGAGAAGAAACGCCAAAAGAAACTCAACAGTCAGTCAGTCAGTAATATTTTCAGAAACTTACTTAACTATTACAATAATATGAACTTAACTTAATTTGTACCTTTCTTTAGAATTTAGGCGTACGTAGTCCTCAAAGAAGATATATTAAAAGTGTATTTTAAGATATAAATAAGGAAAAATGTAAAAATAAAATGGAAACTACAAGAAAGTATGACGGTTTGTCACAATTTATGTACGTTTGATATGCTTTCTTCTTATTATTAGAACTGTGTCCCTTAAACTAGTCAGGTTTAATTTAACACGAATTAAAGATTTAGTTACTTGGTTTCTGGTTCAGGCCTGTCAGTGTAGACACACTGGCCCAGTCCCATCTCCACCGATCGACTTAAACCGGAGCAGTAGCAGAAACGACCGAAGGCATAAAACGTGACAATTATATACAGTAGTCTTGGCTTTGAGTATAATTTTACACCTTTTGGCGCCAAAATCCTGTATCCGTGGAGCCCCAGTGCATTAAGCCTCTCCAAAGATATATCTAAGAGACTAATTAAAGTTACGATTTCCTCGTTCAAAGAATCAGTTAGGCGATTCTGCGAGGAAGCACCACCAGCATTTTCGGCACTAGGAGCGGGGTCCAGAGTGTCAACAGGTCATCAGTCCACCTTATTTATTTATTTATTCAAATTAGTTACACAGCATTACAGTGATTGAACTAATAAGGCACTGTGAACTACATAAAATAAAATAAAAACTTAAATCTAGTTTGATTTAGGCGACGTAACGCGTGGCTCCGTTGCGTCGTCTGATCTGGCGCAGGATTCGGCAGATTGCCCCGGAACTGCCGAAACACAACACCCTTCGACCAGAAGTCTGCACTTGCGATGGTATAGTTGAGGGCTCGAGCCGCGTCTATTAATGCGCGATACATCGGCAATATCAAATACATATCCAGTCAGCAGAGACAGCCTTTATTCAGCTTGATAAGTGACTATGCAGCTTTTTGTGCTTCTTGGTTATTTTTCAACAATGATTTCTATTTTATTAGAACATACTTATAACTATAAACGGGATTACTTACGGCATGACTATTTGAGCTCCTGAATCGCGAATCGATTCGAAACATGTCAAGCTATTTTCGACTTTCACGACGTGAGTTTCGTTTCAGTATTTTTACTCCAAAGTCTACTAACAATCCTAACTGAAATGAAACTCGGCGGTACCTTTCCATTCACCCAGTAAATGTTATTCGCAGTTACGTTGACCGATCGCGAGAACGCACCATTACACATTAATACTGTTTACAATCCTTGCCTCTGCCACGCGTGCCTCTTTTTAAGGCTGTATTGCTGAAAGTAGGTCAACGGTTTTTGTAAGTTTTTCCTGCAATTTATTAAATTTTTATCCCGTGACCCAAGCCAAAGAAACGTATGATTTATAAGTAAGCAATAAATATCCAAAGACGCCACGTTCACCAGGCGACTATTTTACTAGTCTATTTTTTTATTATAGGGGGTATACGAGCAAACGGATCGCCTGATGGAAAGCGATTACCGTCGCCCATAGACAACTGCAACACCAGAGGACTCACAAGTGCGTTGCCGACCTTTCTGGTGGGAGTACGCTCGGAGGTGATGGTAGGAGTAAAAATGTTGTACCAGTGATAAATATCAATCACTGCCATCATCACTGCCCCAGTGCCTTAAGTCCAAAGTCTTCGCAGTGCGTCCTTCCGGTCCTTATTTACCTATGGGGCCGAGACTTGGACAGTAACAAAAGGCCTCGTCCACAAATTCCAACTTGCTCAGCGCGCTATGGAGAGGGCTATGCTCGGAGTTTCTCTGAAGGACAAAATCCGGAACCAGGAGATCCGACGGGGAACCAAAGTGACCGACATAGTCCTAAAGATATGCAAGTTGAAATGGCAGTGGGCGGGGCATATTTGTCGTAGAGGCGATGGTCGATGAGGCAGACGAGTTCTAGAGTGGAAACCACGAACGACACGCCCTGTAGGACGTCTTCCCGCCAGGTGGGCCGACGACCTGAAAAGAGTGGCGGGAAGCGGTTGGATGCGGAAAGCAGAGGACCTGGTATGGTGGCGCAAACTGGAGAAGGCCTATGTCCAGCAGTTGATGACTCCGGGCTGATGATGATGACCAATGATACAAAGATCAAAGCAAAAATAAAATTAAATGCGTGGAGAGATTAACGCGTAGGACTGGTAATCCAGAGGTACCGGGTTCTATTCCCGGTCTCTTCCGCCGTAAAGTGTATAGGGCTTGCAGAACCGGGAAATTTTAGTATGGGAGCACCGGGAATTTCTGGTAGGTACTGCCATACAAACATTTCCCGGTACCTACTGCAAGCCCTAAGGGTGTACCTAGTAAGAATCTTAGGTATCATCCATATGCTTAATAAGTTATTTTACCAGTACATAAATCATTGTCTTCCTAAAAGCAATTCACATAATAAATAAATAAAAACCTAAATACAGAGGTCCAACTAACTTCCTTCAAGTACTGATTTAGTATCTTCTTAGTGGCCATCGTTTCCCTAGCCTCAAACTATCTTCGCGTACCGATGCCATCAACTAATTATTTGCGAACGTACTCGTAAAGCCAACCCCTCTGAATAAAACAAAAACCTGCCAATGAAATCACCGACCTAACTTTTTATTACTCTTATCTCATTTGCACAAAAGGAACGAATAAATGTCATGATATAGTGCCATTTGAGTCCCGAAAGGTAGTAAACTGATAAGACGTCCAATGTCGCTTAGGACGTTTTTACTTACAAGATAATATATTAGGGATGTTTTCCTAAAGTTGTTTGTTACAACTTCCCCGTTTGTAGAATTAAAGAGCTCTTATATTATGCCAGCAGTAAATGCGTAACTTTGGTATGTAAATTACATACATACTTCAAAGCGATTCCCTAAGCCGTATTTGTCTCTTATGTAAGTATTGCAGCATTATTTTTCTGTGATGTAACGAAAACAGGTTCAATAAGTCCAAAGCCATGATAAGTCAAAAGTGCGTGTCGCATTCGCGCATCGAATGTTCCGTACAAAGTATGAAAGCAATAAATATTTCTCTGACAATTTTAACTTTGCTGATGGAAAACGGTTTTCTCAATACATCGACATAGGTCGAGGTTAGTCTACCAACTACAATTAACTGTTATAACAAACAAACGTATATTTTGTAATGAAACCCCAAATGTAGGGCTTTCAAGCCTATTTATTTACTTGTGCTACATACTTTTGCTTTTTACCAAATAAAATACATGCGCAAACGGAGTAAATTAAATATCAAAAACGACTTAAAAAATCGGACCCCATTGGCATGGTCTCGAAAACGCTGGCAGTGATTCCTCGCTGAATAGCAACGCTAATACTTTGAGCGAGGAAGCTTCTTGTTCTTCGGTCCCCCGTGATGTCGACCAGTATTTTTGTAAGTCGAGCATTAGGCCCCCACGGGCCGGTCTCAATCCAAATACCAAATTATATATTTCTATGTCAACTGGAAATACGGTATAGGTTTTGATTCCCTTGCCAGTGTCAATAAATGCAGCATAAATGCTTGTATCTTCTGATCGCGTTGACCTAGAAGAAGAAGAAATTTAACAATTCTCATATGGCTCAATGAGTTACCTCCTTCTTATAACCCTTCAAACGAAGCGTGATGAAGCATCTCTCGGGCCAGCATAGCAGTGTCAAATGAAATGGCTCGGTTGGTTTCTTGTTGTTCTTGTACCATCAGGAAGAGGGGAGCCACTATGTTGTGCCGTTATAATAAGAGACCTAGAAGTTGGAATTTCCACGCCTTCAAGGAGTAGCAGACTTGAGTATTTGATATTAATTTCTACATGATCTTACCCTGACGCGTTCCTGAGAAAAAGGTCTTGACAGCCAGACAGACGAAAAACAAAGTGACCCTACACGCGTTCTTTTTTTGCCGATTGAGACTCGGAACCCTAGAAATATCTATTACGTTATATTGTAATACCATGCGAAGTTAGATTAAAGAAAAATGGAACTGACATTATGACAACATAAGAGGCGGGGGAAAAAGCTGTTATATAATCGACATTTACGGTAACAGGATAATAAAAGGTGCTCACCACTTTGTCCGTGTGAAAGAAAAAATCGTTTTATAAGATAGAAGAAACAGATAATTTTACTTTACCCAATTAAAAGTGGAGGATGGCTGCTTTAATTTAATTAAAACAATAATTTATTGCTTTGGCAATTTGCGATATAATAACGGGCCTGTCAATAGGGGTGTAGATTGATGTTGAATAATACAACATATTGTAGTTATATGAATAAAACTTGCTCCATTATGCCATCTATTACAGATGCAAAGGCCTATGATGATATGTCATGCTCATCAAAAGAAAAAAAAAAGAAAAAAAACCTTAAATATGTTACTTTAAAGGAACGCAAATATTATGTATATTTTTTTAATAAAAAAAAATTATTGCAACTGTTTTCAAAATTATCATAATTAACAATAATCGTACGACAGCCATGAACCTAAACGAAATCTAGGTGTCTAATGTTCGATTGCCATGTAAAATTCATTGTTAGTTCCCGTTTTTCCCAAGACTCTTCTCTTTCCGCACAGACTGCCTAACCGTATTACATTAGCAAAGGTAAAATGTTGTGGTAAATATGATAATTTAAAAATAGATTAGATTAATTATTAAAACGGTTTAAACTCGCGTAAAAAATGTCAGGATCGCCGTCAGGAATGTCGGGGCGTCCCTTAGAATTTCTACATGAGCTTAAACCGTTTTTTTTTTACTGAAAATCAGCGTCACGAAGTGGGTACTTCTTACGTCATGACATTAAGCTGAGTGACGACCTTTTTAGCATTAATTTAATCTACATATACGTATTACGCGTTAATCATATTTATGTCTATATTATGCTAAATAAACTTATTTATTTCTTCTTCTTGTTTCTTCTTTTTTGGAAAGGCAAACAAAATGGTTAGAGCAGCATACTTAATACCTATATACAGGGTGGAACAGATCAAAGGACTTTTAAGCAAACAGGGAATTGTTCAGACTGAGTACTTCATTCTTCACCAATGAATTATGTTAATATTTCTATCCATTTTTGAGATACAGTTTGTTAAACATTAATGTAAAAATCTGCTCGTATCAACCCTAGCATCTTTGAACATCGCTTAAGTTAGACACGTGTCAATTTAAAATGTAAATAAAACCTTTGAATTAGTAGGGTTGTCACTGATAAGAAAATATATCATTTTGATGACTTTTTCTTACTTTTAAATCCAGCTTTACAATTATAATATTAGGTCGATTGCAGATCACTCAGATGAAATTGTCCAGTCAGCTCAGTCTTTACAAATGTATACCCAATTTAAAAAAATTAAATACCACGACATAAGTAGCTGGTCACCATGAGACCCTCCTTCAATGAATGATATAGAAAATACTACTAAACCTGAACATAACTACAAAATTTGGAATTTTTAGCTTCGATATTAGCTGATATCTTGTAACTTGTTTCAATTGAAGTTGAATATCATGGAAACTACTGGTCCTATTTTCACTAAATATAGCTAAGAACCATCTCGACAGAAAAGTCTTTCGATTACAAAAAACCGCATTCTAATCGGTCTATCCGCTTGGGAGCTATGATGCCACAGACAGATACACAAATAATAAATAAATAAATATTAAATATTAAGGGATGATGAATCCTTGAATCTTATTCTACGCACTTTTCCTCATAAAAAAAGCTTTTTTAGAATAATATGTCAACTTAAAACTCCCTTTCACACTGGCAATACTAAAATGTGTCTTTTTATATATCTCCATAATAAAAAGAGCGTAACTGAGAGCCATTCAGTTTACTCTGATGAGTTCGTCATGGCGTCTTCTTGAGTAAAAGTCAGCCGTGCAAACAAATGAAAGACGGGCCATCAAGTAGGCGGAAGAGGCGACTCAGTTCAAATAAGACGTATGCCGGTACTATTAGCATGGTAGTTAAGACCTTATATAAAATTATGGTAGAATAAAGCGTGTCTACTAAGAGTTCAAGGTTATTCACTGTTTGTTTAATTTCGGCTGATTTGTACTGGCACCAACTTTCCTGTGAAATTCCACAATCTCCGCACACAGGGCACTCGAACGAAGGAACACTGATAATAGTTATATTAATATAAATAGCTCAATAGTAATGAATCAAAAAAAAGAATATTTTTGAAATCGCAAATTTTATGTTTCTTTTTTAATCTAATTGAAGTAAATGTTGAAATTGTTTTCAGAATCCTGATAATTACAAAACAATAATTGTATGACAATCATGAACTTAAACGTACTTTTTCACGGTTAAAATGGCAGATTACTCTCCATACAAATATTGGTTAGGTACCTACCCCACAAAATGACGTCACATGAGGTGGCCATTTGTATGGAGCGTTTTGAGCACTTCTTAGGAATGTTGAATTTTGACGGTCATCTCTGACTTTTAGAGTGGTGTCAGTGTGGTTAGTCCCATATAGACATTTGATCTCAAAAAACATATAGAATCGATTGCGCCCTAAAAAAATGGTCTACACGCAAGTTTTATTAGTTTATTTTTCAGTTTCAATTTATTTATTGCTTTCATAGGTTACATAAGATGGACGATACAGAATTTTTTTTTTCGCTATGAAACCCTGCAGGGCACTGCAACTATTAATAAATATGTTTACAAATTTAACAGAACATCTAAGTTCATAAATATACCTTTTTTATTTACTTTGTAAATAACATCTTAGTTACCTATTATTATGCATTATCTTTTTCTATAGTACTCACTTAGGATGATTAGGTTCAACAAAATATTCACAAATTCCAATAATATCACAAACATGAAAACTTATATTCTAATACATTGTACTCGTATATTAAACATACGAGTATCTACTTATTTTAAAATTATACATTGCCTCTACATTATATAAATTCTATTAATTGCTACTTTCAAAAAATTCAGTTAAGGTGTAGAAGCTGTTATCTACTAAATATTTTGTCAGTTTTTTATTGAATATAGTATATTTTTCCTCGTTTCTGATGTACTTTGGAAGTTTATTGTAAACCTTAATACAAATTACATGTGGACTGGTGCTGTGCATTTTTAACTTAGAAGATGGAACTGGAATGTTTTCTCTAGGGCGCAACTTTGTGGTTGCTGGATCTTTTGGTGTTGGAAAAAAATGATTATATTTCCTGAAAAATTTGCACAATTCTAAAATATATAAGGAGTTCAATGTAAGTATCTTTAGTTTACAGAAGTGGGGCCTGCAGCTCTCAGTTTGTTCAATGTTAGATAGAATTCGTATGCATTTTTTTTGTAAGATAAATAGATCATGTACATTTGTGCTATTGCCCCACATTACGATGCCGTACCGGAGCCACGAATGGGTGAATGAGTAGTAAGCACATAGAGCGGTTTTGAGGTCTGCGTGTTTTTTCACTTCCATTAGGGCGTAGGTAAATTTAGATAATTCGGAAGTAATTTTGTGGATATGGAGTTTCCAGTTGACATTCGTATCGATTTCTAGGCCAAGAAGATTTGATGAATTAGTGCATTCTAAGATTTGATTTTGGTATGTAAAGTTAATATTTAAGCTACGTTTTTGATGTGGTTTAAACTGCATTATCTTTGTTTTTTCTTTATTTATTTCAAGGTTGTGAATATATAACCAATCCATGACTTTTGCTCCAAGCTTTGCTTAGTTTGGGACTAGGTCGATTTGTGTATGATTGTCCCTTAATATTTATTATTATTATTATTATTTGATAAAGTATTGTTTAAAACAGAGTTTAAATCGTCATCGTGTGTACTATGTGGGAACACTATAGAGATATCGTCGGCGAAGAGAACGCAGGTATGATCGATTACTTTAGGTAGGTCATTTATATAAATAAGGAATAGCAAACGACCGAGTACGCTTCCTTGAGGAATAGATCCTGTCATGTTTTTTGTATTTGACCGGATATGCTCTATCACTCCGGTTTGATAGTTATAGTATTCTATTTGAACAAATTGAGCCCGATTTGTCAAATATGACTGGAACCATTTATGAGCAATGCCTCTTACTCCTATTTTATAAAGTTTATTTAGTAAAATTTTATAAGAAACTTTATGCTTATATATGCCTTACTCATATCCAACAGAACTCCAATTGCGTAGTTTTTACCATTAATGATGTCAAGTATTTCTTGGTAGTATTTATAAATTGCTAATAAAGTGGATCTATTCTTGCGAAACCCGTTTTGATTATCGTTAAGAATATTAAATTTCTCACAGAATGAGTAGAGTCGGTTAGCCATTGTAGTCTCTATTATTTTTGCAAATGTAGGCAGCAAAGCTATAGGTCGGTATTGAGCTGGATTTCTGGAATCACCTTTTTTATAAATCGGTTTGATTGCTGAAATTTTCAGTAAGTCGGGCATTTCACCTTCACAAAATGATTGGTTTGTAATGCATGTCAGTGGAATCGTTAATTCTTGTGAACATTTTTTTTATAATTGCTTGTGATAGTTCATCGTGACCATAGCTTCTTTTGTTTTTTAATTTAGATATTATTTTATTTATTTCATGTTCACTAACGGAACTTAAGTAATAAGAGTTTATTTGTAAATCATCATTTTTGGACGGGTTAGTTGTTTTGTAAAGATGTTGGGGTAGTTGGCTGCTCAAGGATACAAAATAGTCGTTAAATAAATTCGCGACTGTATTCGGTTCCTCTGTAATTTTATCTGAGACTAATAGAGATATATTTTTATATTTTGGCTTCTGAGATTTATTTGTACTTTCGTTTATTACTTGCCACATACCTTTTATCTTATTTTCGGAATTACTAATTTTTTTGAGATTTTGTAATCTCTTTGAAGTTTTAATAGCAATTTTGAGGATTTTTTTTGATTGTCGTTTATGCCTACAAGAAGAAGCGGTGGTAGCCTAGTGGTTGGGGCATGCGACTTTCAATCCGGAGGTCGCTGGTTCGAACCCGGCCCGTACCAATGAGTTTTTCGAAACTTATGTGCGGAAAATGTCATTTGATATTTACCACTCGCTTTTCGGTGAAGGAAAACATCGTAAGGAAACCACCTAAGCCCAATAAGGCCTAGTTTCCCCTCTGGGTTGGCAGGTCAGATGGCAGTCGCTTGCGTAAAACTAGTGCCTACGCCACATCTTGGGATTTAGGTAGCCGACCCCGATTGAGAATTCATTCTCTACAAAGATATGGGTCAAAGGCTAGGAGGATGATGTTTATGCCTACAAGACTTTTTAAGATCCTTCGTTAACCAGGTTTTTTTTGTTTTACTTGCAAATTTTATTCTAATTTAAGACTAAAACTGTGCCTATCCTCATTATCATAATCACGTACCAACACAACCCACGAAATACTTAGTGTTGATTCTTGGTTTAGGATAAAAGCGACGAACTAAGCTGCAAGAAATTTTCCCTAAGTTTCCTTTCTTCCAGTTAGGGCAATGTTTGCTGATTAATATTAACAATAGGAGCTCTTATTGTTTGGAAGAAACTTATTTTCTTTTGACCTTTAACCGCTCGCTCGATTGATGCCTTTAGGAAATAAAAGTCGTCGGTATATATATTTTTTGTATAATAGTACATTACTGCAGACGCCGGGAAATAAGGGCTTGCCGGCTGAGTAGGCATAGACGGCCGACCGTAAGGGAGGCCGGATAGTGATACGAAGCCGTGGTATAGTGCTTTTCTCAAACATATGCAATTAAATAAAAAAATAGACCACTCAAAAAACATAATTCAGCTGTTCAGTCAGTTCATGAACACAGACGCCACGTTTAAAAAAAAGTTTTTTTAATCTTCCCTCCAATCCCTCTTTATTTTTTTTCTTTCGGAAGTCGTCCACGTGTGGAGGGGTCGGATATTAGGGTCATTATACACAACCTGATAATAAGAATCTTAACTTGTACAATAAATAAAATAAAGGCAGAGGATTTTTAATATTGTCTATGGTCTCTAGTGACTTACATATAGACAGTATTTATTGAATCATACAGATTTGTATTCTTAATGTCAGTTCGTGTGTAATAGGCACTATATAGGTGAGTATTAACACGAAAAATTGTTGGTCCGATACCCATTCAGCCACTAGAAGAAAAATTTTAAAATATATTTCAGCTGTTTAGCCTGTTCATGAACACGACGCCATGTTTACATTAAAATTTAAAAATGAAAATTACTTCCCGGCCTAGCCCTTCAATTTTGTAGGATATTCCTTTACAGTTCTCTCGAATTGTTCCGCCCGAAACTTGACACTTCGTAGCCTGTTTTAACGCACGTTATGACGATATTTCTTTTCATGTTTGAGAAAAGCATATTATTATAGTGTTAATGATCGTTCTTGGAAGACAAACTAGAAGTGAAAAATAAGTGAAACTAGTTAATATTGATTAAAAATTAATTGCTTATATTATTAGTAATGATTGTGTAGAATGTAATGTTGATTAATATTGTATAATTGTATGTGATTTAGAATAAGTTGACATGAAATACTGTTATCAATAAAGATGAATATGAATATAAATGTAAAGATATAGGGGCACGAATTGACACTTCAAACCTGTCAACTAAAACATGAGAACAACGCACTAGGAATGTTTTTCGTAGCCTTCCTTCGTTCAACGTAACTGCTTGATCCATGCGTGGGCATGAAGGCGGTGTTTAGGCAAATTGCGTACCAAGATGCTATGCAAATTTATATCAATCCGCCAAAGTTGTTTCTTTGCTGGCAAAGGGAGGAGAGTAAATAGTTTACGGACAGTAAGAAAGGAAAATACAATCCGTAGAGGAAAAGAAAAAAACATCTCTATGATGTGCCAAGACGAAATTACTTTGAACAAATAAAAGAAAAATGTTAAAGTCATGCATGTCTTATCAAGAAGTGAAGGAGAAAGCCCAAGAAAGAAACGGCTAGCGATTGTTACACCAACAAGAGCGCAGCTCTTGAATTGAAGAGATTGAAGACATGATATAGGTACCTAATGTCCTGTGTTTTATATTTATTTATACTTTATGGCACAAAGTAAGTCAGTACAAATGGCGAAATGGCATTATATATACTAATCAACCATAGGGTCTAACAGAAGTGGGTGCAGAGTAGAAAATTAATCTTTCGGAGAGCGTCTAAGATACAAGTGAATAATATATTATTATGTATATTTAATAACTACCATTGATACATAGATTACTATACTGACATACCTAATATATACTATAAGACGTTATATTTGCATTATAACAAAAAAAAACTAACATTGCAATAAAATATTATTTTAATGTCACAAACAAGCAAAAATCTTAACTAGTTATTGTTTTTTTTTATATTATTTACAAAGGACAAGCTATATTTCCTCACTGTTCATATTTTTTTTTCTGTTTATAATTATTTTCAAAACTGTTTGATATTATATTAAATTTCGCGATCCATTCTTGTTTTCTGGTCTTCTCAGGTGAAGCAATGAGAGATATATGCCAGTTACAGCCAGTTATATCATATTTTCGAAACACTTGTAGAATCTTAATAAAAAAGCCTACTTAATACATAATAAAAAATACCCTTTTTTTATTTTCTTTATTTTGATTTATGTCATACCCCTAACAAGCGAACGAATTGCCTGATGGAAAGCGATTACCGTCACCCATAGACACCTGCAACACCAGAGGAGTCACAAGTGCGCTGCCGGCCTTTCAGGTGGGAGTACGCTCTTTTCTTGAAGTTTTGAAGGACACTACCTTGTACACATTGGGTTAAGAGATAATGAAACCTCAAAAAGCGCAAAGCGCATTACTGTTCTCACATTCCCGCTGCGCCTACGCTAATACGAAATGCTGTATGGTTTTGTTTTCCTAAGAGTTTGCTCAAGTGAGACAAACAGCCTTATTTGCTGCGTGGCAATTCGCTTTGCATGTTAATCCAATTTTAGTTCTGGCTTCGTCACGTCTCGTGACTGCCTACGGAGTGTAGGGGAAAATAGGGCTGTCGGACTGGTTTTTTACGTTCCAAAAAAAAAAATATAATTTAGCTTACCAACACATAACTAGACCACAAGACGACGCGGGTGGCTCGGTTTGTAGTGTAGCTGCCTACGGAGTCGGCGGTCCTGGGTTCGAATCCCGGCCAGGGCAAATTTGTGTGATGAACTCGATTATTTGTTCCTGGCTCATGGATATTATCTATATAGTCGTACTTACGTATATGTTATTTATTATGCGGCCGCGGCTGTCGCTCTCGTATCGGGCTTTCCAGCCATCGTCGAAAGTGCCGCAGTTTATTAGACGCTGCTTAAATCATCCATACTAATATTATAAATGTGAAAGTGTGTCTGTCTGTCTGTCTGTCTGTCTGTCTGTTACCTCTTCACGCTTAAACCGCTAAATCGATTGTAATGAAATTTGGCATGGAGATAGTTTAAGATCCGAGGAAGGACATAGGATAGTTTTTATCCTGGAAATTATCCCTAAAAAGATTGAAAAGTGAGTAAGTAATTCATGATGACATTGATGACCCTGTAGGAAATGTAATGATTAGACCAAAAGTACAATTGCTCTTACATTTTCTTAGGCGCTTTTAATAATCCTTTTTATTAATTAGGGTGATTAGGTGGATATCTATCTTGTTGTACAAGGTTGCTTCCATACTTCCAAGTTCTACGCAGACGTAGTCGCGGGCAAAAGCTAGTCTGTTATAGATGTAAAAGGCTAATGAATGAATGAATGCATATCGTCGCCTAGTACCCATATTACAAGCTTTGCTTGGTTTGGGACTAGGTCGATTTGTGTAAGATTGTCCCTTAATATTTATTTATTTAATATTTATATTTTATTTATAAGTACATATAAGCTTTGTCTGGTGCTGTTTAGGATTTCCCAAAAAAAAAGATTAAACTGTCGCGATATGACAATTAGAAGTAGGTTGAAATTTCCTTTCAAGATTTGATTCCACTATTATTTAAACTTTAGTTACAAGTTAATAAAAGCGTGCTACTTGTAGGATAGCAGACCAGTCTGAAAATAACTCACATCCTCATATTGAGAGCAGACTTCCAACAAACTTTCAAAGTTTGTCTAAGATATCTTCAAGTCGAAAGTGATGAGGGCCTTTCAAGGCTAAGCATGCTTCCATAATTTTGCCGCCTAATTGGATAAAGTGGGATCTAGGTAAAATGCTTGCCTAGGATACGCACCTACATAAAATTGGAAGTTTATTGGTTTGTTCTTTATTCCTTTTCGACCACGTGGTTCGACATCCTTGTCCAACACGTCGGACGACGAGGAATTTCGATTTATTGCTGTTCTGTTGTTCTGTAAGAGGATTTTTAAAATTCCACTTGTTCCGATCCGCAGCCCTGATTATTTTTTAAATTCCACTTGATTCACCCCTTGGACCACGAGGATCTTTGAATTCCGCTTGGTTTGGTTGTCAACGGTGGCTAGTAATAATGACGTACAAAACTTTATTCTGTCAATAGGCCACAAGGGCAGTTGATATTATTTATGTCTGACACGTCTCCACAAGAGGTCCCCTCTGTTGTTAGAACCCTACTGATGAGCAGACATGCCAAAAGAAACTCAACAGTCAGTTATTTTTTCAAAAAGGATACTTAACTATTACAGTAAGATCAACTTAGCCTAATTTGCACCTATCTTAAAAATTTAAGCTAAGTAAGAAAAAACAAAACATTAAAACGTGCCTATCATAATAATGTTATAAAGACGAGAGTTTATGAGTGTGTTTATGTGTATGTTTGTTATCTATTCACGCTCAAATGGCTCGACAAATTTTGATAAATTTTGGTATGAAGGTTTGGTATTGACTTTCTCTCCCGGAAAAATTAGTTTCCGTGGGATAAGCTAGTATCACCGCAGGGCGGAGCTAGTGACATGATAATATTGATATTGACAACAGTAGAATAGACAGACAGATAACTATGCTTGTTTAGCTGCAAATGTCAAGATTTACGCAGAAATTACAAGCGTCATCAGCTAACCTAACTAAAACGGAGTGATATTATCTCCATCGCAACTTCCTGACCCTCGTCATAACTTGCGTTATCGCATACCCCTGTTGGTTAACTATTTCCTGCCACCGTATCTACGGCACATCTTTAAGAACTTGGACGTTTGTGTGTGTCTTGCTTTGGGATTCTTATAATACTTACTAGAGACGTGATTTGCGTTAATATAAATAAATAAATATCGGACATCACACAGCTTAGACGACGCGGTTGGCATAGTTTGTGCACCTGCCTATTGAGCCGGTGGTCCTGGGTTCGAATCCCGGCCGGGGCAATTGAACTCAAATATTTCTGGGTCATGGATGTTATCTATATACCCAATTACCCCTAACTTTGGGACTAGGTCCATTTGTTTAAGATTGTCCCTTAATATTTATTATTATAAAAAAAAATACTTAAAATACACTCGAATAATTTCACAATTTCTACCGTAAGTATGTCGGTTTTCTTAGTGTTTTTATTTGGGTATATGTGTATTTATCTGTAACATCGTAGCTACCGAATGGATGAACCAATTTCAGTGCGAGTTTTTTATAGAAATGTTTGGTGGAAATAGGACCAGTAGTTTCTAAGATATTTAGCTGATAGTTAGAACAGTTGACAAGATCTCAGTCAATATTGAGAATACCAAATTTTGTAGTTATGTTCAGTTTTAGTAGCATTTTCTATATCACTCTTTGAATGGTCTCATGATTGTGTCAGGGGTTTTTTAAATTTTGTTAGTCACCAACGAATGTGTTTACTACCAACGAATACCAACAAGATGCCTAAATTATGAATAAGGCCAACCATTCTATTCCTAATTCGAAAATCACTCACAAAGTAAAAGCAAAGAGGAATGGACGCGGCGTAAACAAGCGGCACATTTCCGATTCATGCGAGCACCTCGTTTACGCACGAGTGCAGAATGTATACTCAGCGGTCTAGCATACTGGAACAGATGAGATACTGGAGTCTTCACCTTATTTTTTCACATAGGACTATATCATTACCTTCTTCCTTGTCGTTACACTTGACAGAGTGGTCGTGGCTGTCATTTCCTGTTCGGCAAGCTTAACCACACGGCGCCCTTCTTTTCTCAGCACGCGTCTGATGCTCTCATGCAGAGGGCAGTTTGTGGCCGATTTGACTTGGTTAGTCCACCTCATGGAGACCTACCGTATATCGTTATCACTTGACAGGAAAGGTCCTTCGACCTTTCCCTGGTCGAAGTTCGAGGAGATGGTCGGACCAGATCTTTGAACAGCTGGAGTTATCGGCGCACTCCACCAGGCGACGGGCCTAAATAGCTGGAGACAGACCACTGATTGATTAAAAAGGAGTCTCGATCCCCGGTAATGGAGTTTGGGTTTGGAATCGATTTAGCATTAAATCCGCTGACTTTTTTGATTAATCAATATCATCATCAGCCAAAACCCCCGCCGTTGAAATGCCTTTCCAAAGGAACACCATCTTCAGTGATCCTGCGCCAATTGGTGTTTGGCGTCGTAGAGATAAGGCACCTCCTACAGAACGAGCTCTGTGACTTCAGCGGGCCTAGGATGGTTGCTATTATGACGCGATAAATAAGTGACAAAGCATCAATCGCAGAAATCGGAAGTACTTATGGCTGGACGAGAAAGGATTTCTACAGGGATCTTTATAAACAAATTGTACCTAACCTCACGTACACAGTTAGCATAGCTATACACAAACAGTTATTTATATCTTGATGAGCATTTTAATGCAAAAACATGCAGGAAGAAGCTCTATAATCTAAAAACCTGGAAATTGTGCTAGAATGCTCGAATTTCAAAGGTAACTGTGTTTACTCTAAAAACCAAGGTTTAAATTTCAATTTTGTATCCACGTGCGAAAAATAGGACTTTTCCAGAATAAAAGGTTAGCCCAGTGTCTCTCAGAGTGAAGGCTTTTTCCGTCTCGATCTAATGGGTTCTTCAGAACGTACTATTGTGGTTTTACGAAATTGGAATTCAAACCTTCTATACTAGATGAAAGAGAGATGTCCTCTATCTTTACTTAAAAATAATAAAGGGACTAAAGATGGTAAGAATAGATATGTGTACTAGTTGGACAAAGGTTTGAAATTAAACCCTGGGTGGGATGAAATGGAGACTATATTTTTTTTCGAAATAACTCGTTACAGTTAAATTCCTTGTTCGCAAGCCAGCGCAACCGACTTCCAGCAATTTTGTAAATTTAATTTTTGATAAAATGAAAATTACAGTCAAATAATTTATTTTGGTATGCTTTGATATCTGAACTTATAAATGTACGAAATTAGACATTATTGTAATATTACATAGTGTGTTAGTGTGTCATGACACAGCAGAAGGAAACGCATAAGTACAAAAAACTTGGTAAGTATACATTGGGTAAATAATAGAATTAAGTCCACTGTTTCTACCGCTCTGTGACGTACACACATTTCTTCGTATAATGCTTTTACGCACCCAAATATTTACATACTTCTATCGGACACTCTCAAGAAACTCCTAGCGATTTAGCGTTCTGTCACAAGGGCATTAAAGCGATGTTTCCCCGCCGCTTGTACCCAAGTGATTTTTCCTTCACATACATTTCACTCCTTTGTCACACTAATGTGGACAATAAAAGGGATTTTTGTCTCCATAAAAAGTTTTAAAGCAGTTACATTTGGTAGGTAACAATAAAAAGTGTTTTTGCTCACGGCAATGGCTTTGCGCCTTGAGATATCTCTTCTATTTTGGGTGGCTCATCGCATTATTAAGATTAAGGCTGCGTATCCACAGAAGCGCAGCGGAGGGGAGCGGAGATGTATAAAATCGACCAATCACATTCCTCAGATTTAAATGCACTTCTTTCGGACTTCACAATGACGCAGCCTTATCGGTTTATTTTCTCCGCTCCTCCTCTCTCCTCCTCCTTATGTCTGAAAGTTATATGAAAACATTCACAAATATCTTAAAATCTGTTGAATTAAGGGTATTCGAGCCGGTGAAATTCCCATACAACATAAAGAGGGTATAGAATCCACTTTAAAAGCTTCAATTTCGGTTTAAATATGTTTTTAGCATAACTCTATTCCTCAATAGAGTCCAGCGGACAATAATATGATGGTTGCTTTCATCACGCGATAAGTAAGTGACAAAGCACCCGACAAGTTTTGACAAAATGCGAGTGTGAGTGACAGATGCTTTGCCACTCGCAAACATCATAGACCCCCAGGTCAAAATATTCATAAATGCTTCATTGCATAAATAATATTATGTTTGAACTAACAGAACAAATTTAGTTATTCATTAGATACAAAGATTTTAAAACTGTGCTGAACCAACTTCAAAAAGATTTTCAGTTCGTCGGGATGTTATCAATAAAAGGTAAAGCCAATCTTATGTGCACAAATCATATCCATCTAATTTTAAAATTAACGTACTTCCGATGTGCTTATGTATTTAAAATAAACGTAGGTAATACTGAAAAAATCATTAGTAAAATAGCGTAAAAATAGATTATACTCGAGATATTTCGGAAAATGTCGGTGCCAAACGACGAATCGGAGCCGTATTTTCAATTAACGTTTGGTTGTAGTTAGCGAACCAAACCGTCCAGCAAAAATCGAAAGTGTAACAATATATTTCAATCAAAGACCAAATTGCTTTAGGAATCAGTCCATCTCCCCACTTCCCATTTGTCTTGGGATTTGCTAACACAATTCCAATGAGAAATTTAATCTTTTACGCCTCTGCTTTAATTAAAAGTGCTCTTTCGTGATCGCATTAATATTCCTTGGGCTGGAAGTAATTTGTTGTGTCCTTTTTCGACTTTGTGAACCCAAAATCTATTAAATGGATGTGGGTGGTGAAACCCTCACGATAGGCCACTGAAACATTGACAGCTTCTTTTAAAAGTTTTATACACAAAGGCTGACGGGACCCTATTATTTTTCACCCTTTATTTCGCGATTTATAGCCAGATATACATATATTTTTTAAATAACTTTTTAAATTTATTATTTAAATTGAATTTATAAAACTGTTAACGGCACTGAGGTTTGAACCTGGGTTTCATTTTTTTATTTTGTGACGTTCAGGGTTTAATAGTATGGGTGCATAATATATGATGCTGTTTTCCCGAATCGTGACCAGCGGGCCTAAGCTGGTTGCTTTTATAATTTGATAAATAAGTAACAAAGCGTACGCCACGTTTGGAAAAAATGCGAGTGCTTAGTCACTTATTTATTTAAGCTTTGCTTAGTTTGGGACTAGGTCGATTTGTGTATGATTGTCCCTTATATTTATTTATTTATTTATTTATCAAGTGATAAACGAACCATCATTAAGCCCCCAGATGATTTGTCAATTTGTAGTGTTTTTTTTTTCGATGCGTTTGGCGTGGTGTTGGTACCTACAGCTGCCATGCTTGTTGTTTACTACGCACTGGCGGACTCATTGATCAATTACGGCCTCAGTGTATATGGCAGAACTTTCCAAACCTACTTAAAAGAAATAAAAAAATTAAAAATAGGATTTATGAAATACCTAGTGCATAAAAAACTTAAGATAAATGTAAAGGAAATTATGATGAGCTGTTTAAAGTCTGTAAAATACTACCTATACACCTAAGAGTGCAGTACTTAATAGCCCTAGAAAATTATTATAAAAGAGAATTTAAAGTGCTTAAGCAGAATAAATATAATACAAGGAACGTAAGATTAAGAAAATTTGTTCAACATTTTGCAAACAATTATTATGGTAGAAGAATAAATAAGTATTTGGTTCCAAAGATATATAATGAAATTGATTGGTTAAGGGATGAAAAGGAGTGTAGCAGAAATATTGTTAAAAATAGTTTAAAAAGGATATTTTTGGAAAAACTGCCCTAGGGCAGATTTTCCAAACGTATTCTTGCTTCCGTGGCTGTAGTTTAAGGTTAACCTGTTAATATAATTATAAGGTAAATATGTAGTGTTAGGTGCATATAACTAAAAATAATGTAGATGAGCGCGATCTCGCCAACAAACTGTCTTAGCAGTTTGGCGAGTTAATTACAATTGCATGCAGTTCTGCCGTGCAGAACTTAAAGTACAGTAAGTGCAATGAGAGACGTATAGCACTTACTGTACTTTAAGTTCTGCACGGCAGAGTTATGTACACCCTTTGTTTTGGAAAATAAATAAAAAAAAGAGCCGGTGATCTTTGGTTCAAATCGCGGCAAGGGCAAGTATTTGGGTTAGAACTTATTATTTTTAGGGACTAGATTGACCCATTATATTATTTAAAAGTGTTCAGCTCAAGTTCAGACTGAAAGCCTGAATCCATTATAATACTGTTAATTGCTATGAAAGAGGATTACTCTCACAAATTATCTCTGGATAAAATATAATTAGCTAAAACCTTCTTAACGTCGGCTGTTATTTACTGTCCGCCATAAAAGTAAGAGATGAGAAAAAAGGTTTCCATGATTTATTGTTTTATAAGAAATGTGTCCATTTTTAACACGCTGTTACTAGCATCACTGCAACTATGTTTGTTTATTTGTTTGTAACTAAAAATGTAATCAAAATTTGTCTAGAAATTTTGTATGTATTAACATTTCTCAAGACTGAGCTGACAGGATTGTGTCATCTGAGTGATCTACAATCGACTAAAATGTAAAGCCGATGTAAAGCTGGATTTAAAAGTAAAAAAAGTCATCAAAATAAAATATTTTAATATCAGTGACAACCCTACTAATTCAAAGGTTTTATTTACATTTTAAATTGACGCCTGTCTTTAACTTAGCGATATTCAAAAGATGCTAGGGTTGATATGTGCAGATTTTTACACAAATGTTTAACAAACTGTATCTCACAAATGAATAGAAATATTGACATCTCATAATATGTTAATCGGTGAAAAATTAAGTACTCAGTCTGGCCAATTCCCTGTTTGCTTAAAAGTCCTTCGATCTGTTTTATCCTGTACCTATATAGTTCATGTAGCGAATAAGCAAGCTAAAGTGGCAGTGGGCGGTCTGTCTATCGTAGAGCCGATGATCATTGACCGCTGGGGAAAACTAGTTCTGGAGTGGAGGCCACGAATCGGAAAACGTAGTGTAGGGCGCCCTGTAACAAGTTGGAGCGACGACATTCGTAGGACAGCGGGTGGTAACTGGAGGAGGAGAGTGGCGGGCCAAGGGAGAGGCCTATGTACAGCAGTAGTCGCTCCACCTTGTTGCAGGGCGCCCTACACTACGTTTACCGATTCGTGGTCTTCAATCCAGGGGGCCTATGATGGTTGCGTTCATCACGTGATAAATAAGTGACAAAGCATATTATGTCACTCACACTCGCATTATGTCCAAACGTGACGGATGCTTTGTCACTTATTTATAGCGTGATAGAAGCAACCATCGTAGGGCACAGAACTCGTTTTCTGCAGTGGTCATTTTGCAATATTATACTCCAAAAAAATCACTCACATACGTTAACTAAAGTAACGTTATAATTTACCTTAACTTTTCAAATAACTCAAGGTAAGTTGCAACATATCCAAAGTATAAACATGGATGCTCTAACATTCTAAATGGGCTTTTTCTTATACAACAGCCTCTATAAAACTCCCGCGATTATATTTTAGGGTACCGTGAACAAATAACCACTTTGAAACTTACGACATATGGTTGAAAACTGTGTGGTTTCGCACGGTTCTTGATACAGGTTGGAATCGGGCATTTTTCTTGATATATATCTTGACGCAACCCTGTAAAATATTTGTTTACAGCTCTTAATTTTGTGTGAGGGACTTTTTGTATGATTTAGGGGTCAATTGTGCGTTGTCTGCATGATGGTGGATAAAAGGGCAATTTGACACCGTTAACCTTGACATTCATTCACAATTTAAGAGCTTTGTTAATGGACTCATGTTAATGGAGTAATAGCTACTTTTTGACATTCCTAGTTATATATATTTTTAAAGTTCCGTACCCAAAGGGTAAATACGGGACCCTATTAATATGACTCCGATGTCCGTCCATCATGTCATCTCATGAACCGTGATATAACACAGTTGAAATTTTGACAGATGATGTATTTCTGTTTCAACTATAACAACAAATACAGAAAACAAAGAAGTTAAGAATTATTTAGTTGTACGGAAAACTTGGCCCGCGAGTCCGAGGCGCACTTGGCCAGTTTTTTTGTTATTATGACACGACACAGTGTCTACTTTCTCACTCACTCGAATAAAATAACTTAATCTTAACATAAAAAAACTAGTGGTTAATTTTACGCGATATCCGTCACTACTTCAGATAAGCAGAGGTCATGGGTTCAATCCCGACCCGCAAAATTTTGTATGTATATTTTAACCTCTGTAATCTGTATAAATATAAAAAATAATGAAATCGTTTAAGGTATGAAAGCCAATTCACCAGTTTCACTATATAGTCAGTGATAATTTTAAATTAAAACTCCATGTTTATAATTTAGAAATTAGATGTTAATGTATGAAATGATTCACAACTTTTAAGAGTGGTCAGAGTTCCGTCTCATTCAAACGTACATTCAACTTCCACCATCACAGGCTTTTTATCGCCAGATTTAAAACTGGATCTCTACGAGCTCAAAGTTTTTTGAGTTTCCTTAAAAGATGCTCTTCGTTGCGCGACAGATACTACCTGTCACTTTCCATTAAATGCCGTGCGAGCAAGACAGATGATGCTGAGTCGCACAACAAAGTGAAGATACGGCTAGATATGCTAGCCCTGTGCTGCTAGGCTCTCTCTCCGAAGATGGAAGTGCGCGCTCGGAAGCGCGAAAATCAGGTTTTTTGAGTTGTGTCATAAACGTGTGCATTTTATATTGACAATAGTTTTACAGTTTTTGAGAACGTATAATTGTGCATCTATTAAGCTAAAAAACATTGTTAAAAACGGAAGGGTTTTGAAGATCCAACCGAAAATATCTAAAAAAAGGGTTATATTTGAGAGATAATAGTATTAAGAAAATTATTACCAATCGTGTTTTCACGTTGACAAGATTGAAGAAAAACTGTTTAAGTTTCTTATTTCCAAGGGACAGATTTTTAATAACTATAAATGTTGAGATCTAGGATCATTCACCTGAAGAATTTTGCATGGATGGGCTCTTAAGTCAATTCAAATTTGCTACCGCTACCGCCGCCTATGGACGCTTGCGATACGGGCTCCAACAGCATAACTGTGACACGCGACTCCTTCTCGCACGGGAAATATTAGCTATCTCTTTCTTCGCTGTGCTGTGAGAGAGTGACGGGCGATGCCATGTCGCGCGACAAGAGTCTCAAAGCCAAGTTGTGCTAGACAGGCAGGGCACGCACGTTACCGACCCTTTAAGAACCTATTTACTCCCCTCTCGAAATACCGTATACTGTAGCCCCCGGGGAAAACTTCGGTAGGGAGCACATTCGACATGCGGAGCGTTCGCGGTAGGAAATTCCTCTGGAGACACACTGGAGCCTAAATGGTCGAGAACTGTATGGTTAGTTCTCGACCATTTAGTCTCCAGTGTGTGACGATGAACACCCTGCTGATAGCGAGCAGTGTGATATGCAACTGATCGTGGCTGTAGGTGTAGTCCTGAACATGAATCGGGCACCGATTCGAAACATGTCCAGCAATATTCGACTTATTTATGGGCAGCCAGAAAATCTCTAAGAGGGCGAGTCTGGCTGTGCATAGAGGTGTATTGGTTCCAGCACATTGGAAGTGAGAGTTGGGTGTGAAGAAGCACGAAAGTATACAAAATGTAGTAGAAATGAGAGCATTGAGAAGCATGATTGTAAAGCTGTGCGATAATATAAGAAATATTGTAATATAGGAACGCTGTGGTGTGAATGACGATGTAGACACTAGAATTCAGAAAGGGATGCTTAGTTGGTTTGGGCATGTAGAGAGGATGCATGAAAGAAGATTCACGAAACAAATCTACAAGGCGAATGTAAATGGAAATGTTGGAAAAGGAAGGCAAGGACGAATGTTTCTTGATCAGATTGGTGACGTTCTGAAAAAAGGGCAAGTACTTTAAATCGACGAGCATGCACGAGAAGATTAATGAATGTTGATGAAGCGAAAGATGTATGTCAGGACCGTAGCAGGTGGAAAGATGTGGTCTCTGCCCCGTTGGGAAAAAGGTGCGATTTTATGTATGTATGTACGTATTTTAATGACTACTATTGTATAACGCCCCGCTTTTGTGCAAAATCGTCCGAGACGATAAAAACGTCACGACACATTCGTCCCGTCCGGATGTAAGGAGCATAAATCCGCCAAACCAGGCAGATTTGCATAATCCCTTGTGACAGGGGCATTCGCTTGCAAATGCAAGCATGGCAAAGTTTTATTGCTGTGTTTAGAATATTTAGGGGCAATAACGCTTTGTCTTTTGTTTGTATTGTCTTTGTTTTAAGTAATGGGTATCAAAATATTTCTTAAAAAAAAAGCACCCCGGAAGCCCGTCATTTTGAAATTTTGAATCACCGGGGTTTGATGGAAGGATTTGAAGAACGCAATCTGAGGCAAATGTGGGTATAGTCAACTGTAAAGTTCTCAGTAGCCTAGCCAGTTTGATGAAATAGTAACAAATGTTGAATTATCGCGTTGGTCACCTTCCTAGGTACACACTTTTTCACAGTCCTCTCTTTACGGAGTCACGCCGAAAATACTCTCTCTCATAGTTACCAATGTAGTACACTGGCAATGTCCTTTTGTGAAACGCCCCCATGAAGCCCAAGTGAGGAACAAACACACGACTTCTACTTTACCGGCGTAGCGCTTTAACCACTGTGTTGTGTTATCTGACCGCTTTGAAGATCAAAATGAAATAATATCTTCGCAATTCGCTTTTTTTGATGCGCCCTCTGTACTTTTATGTTTAAAACGCTAAGCGCATTAACTTAACTTTGGAATGCGCACTCGCATGGACTGCAGTGGATTGAATAATTATTTTCTTCACAAGGTATTCTTTGTATTAAAACACAAACAGTATTTTTTCACTTGTCTTGTTACGCAAGTTAATGGTATCACGTCGTTAGAAAATTTCTTTCTCCTGTCAAAATCGCGTTTTTTCTACTACACCCACTATATGAATTTAAGAATCACACATGTACAAGTGTATACGTTGGTACACCCTGTATAGCATACAGTATGCATTCAGGAATCACAGCATTAGCATTCTATTTACATTTGTGTAGCTTTAACAAAAGCGTGCAGTCGACTCCAAAATTTGCATACGAAGGTTTTCCGAGAATTAGCTCTAAGCACGTCTACTAAACACGATTTTGATATTAAATGTAAGAAACATCGCGCTTTCTGCTCATGTATTATTTAAGTCAAAGTTACACTGAGTAAAAAATGAGACATGTAAATTTTAAAACTGTATTTAGCTTTAAAAGACAAATGTTTGAAATAAGCACGAGTAAACACTTAGTTATGGAAGACGCCTTCAAGCTCCTGGAATGGCAAGGACTTGGCATCAACATCAATGGCGAATACATCACTCACCTTCGGTTTGCCGACGACATCGTTGTCATGGCAAAGTCGATGGAGGAACTCAGCATGATGCTCGATGACCTCAATCGAGTTTCTCAACGGGTGGGCTTAAAAATGAACATGGACAAGACGAAACTCATGTCAAATGCCAAGGTTGTGCCCATCCCAGTCTCTGTTGAAAACTCGGTACTCGAAGTTGTTGACTCATACATTTACCTAGGACAAGTGGTTCAATTAGGTAGGTCCAACTTCGAGAAAGAGGTCAACCGACGAATCCAACTCGGCTGGGCAGCGTTCGGGAAACTACGCAATGTCTTTTCGTCCAACATACCTCAGTGCCTCAAGACGAAAGTCTTCAACCAATGTGTGACTTACGGCACCGAAACGTGGTCTTTCACTATCGGCCTCATCTCAAAGCTCAAAGTCGCTCAACGAGCAATGGAGAGGGCTATGCTCGGGGTGTCTCTACGTGATCGAATCAGAAATGAGGAAATCCGTAGACGAACTAAAGTGACCGATATAGCTCACCGGATTAGCAAGTTGAAGTGGCAATGGGCAGGCCACATTGCACGCAGAGCAGATGGCCGATGGGGCCGAAAAGTGCTCGAGTGGAGACCACGGACCAGCAAGCGCAGCGTAGGACGTCCACCTACAAGATGGACAGATGACCTTATAAAGGTCGCCGGAAAGCGCTGGATGCAGGTCGCTTCCAACCGGTATATATGGAGGTCCAAAGGGGAGGCCTATGTTCAGCAGTGGACGTCCTATGGCTGAGATGATGATGATGATGATGAAACACTTAGTTCATTAAAGTTATCATCATGTCTGGTATTGTCTTCTCAAAGTAATAAGGATTTACAGTCCAATATTACGCTTAAGGCCAAAAGACAATTACTTTTGAAGGTGCACGCCTGTACAGTCAGCAAAGAAAGTGGTCTACCACTTTTGGGCTCTATTACATGTAAAATAGAGTCGAAAAGTGGTAGACCACATTTTTGGTTGACTGTACAACAAAATACCTCTAGGTATAAAGAGAGAGCACTCGTTCAACTCATTTAAAAAACAACTTGCTCAGTATGACTGAGCTTAATAACAGATTGCTTTTGTAAAATCTTAACAAATGAGTTGAACGGACAAATACTAATTGATAAACAGATGTATAGTTGCCGGCAAACTTTTAGAACAATAGCGTATCTGCACATGTACATTTGTACATTAATCGGCTACTGTGCAGTCAAGGTCATGCTCAAGAAGTTTGCCGGCAACTCTACTAGGTATCTACTCAGTATTCACTCTTACCAGATCTTGTTACTTATATCATACAACTGTTATCTATTGTTCTCATGGAATTGATGTCTTTATTGAGAATAAATGTCTTTAAACCTAAACCTAATATACGTCATATCTAAACTTTGTTTTCTATGGGGAGGGTTCATGATTTCAGGTAACAACTTAAAAAAATCCTTTCGTTTTGTATGGATGCGGCGCTGTCTTTGACTTCTTATTACGCCGAAAAGCCTAGACGAGTTATAACTTATAGCTAATTTTGGTAAAGCGATATCTGGATATTTCGATACTTTTTACTCAACTTTACTAAATAATATACAAAATAAGCGAATGAAGTTGCGGCTCCCACGTCTTAATATATATATAAATAGTATATATAAATAGGTAGACCGCAAGATTGCTATGAACTAAACCCTCTTAAATTTGACTGCCTAACAAACTTAAATTCCGGGACTATATCTTCATACCGGATGCCATTTATGCGTTCCATGCCCATAAATACTGGAACATCCGCGTTCTAAGAATATTTGGTGCCGTTGAATTGGGTAGTTAACTGCATCCTTGGAAAGCTTGGATGGTTTCGTGTGAATATTTCTCACGTTTAATATGAAGTCTCGAGTCGAAAGCATCTGCAGTGAAATTTAATATCTAATATGTAAATATGAGACGGTCACAGTCGTTGCGGTACACACGGGTCGGTAGGTCGTGTTACCGCGGCCAGGGCCAATTACTTACGTCGAAATTGACACAATAAAAAAAAACAAAACAAATAAAATCACAAGGTACGGTTAGTATTAATAGCAACTCGCTTCTGTTGAATTGCAGACTAAAAATTGACAGTTATTTTTGATATTTGACACTTCAAATAAGTACTCGCACGTACCTGACATACCGATTTTAGACCGCAAGATTGCTATGAACTAAACCGTCTTAAATTTACTACCTACCAAACTTGAATTCCGGGACTACATCTTCATACCGGATGCCATTTATGCGTTCCGTGCCCATAAATACTGGAACATCCGCGTTCTAAGTATATTTTATCTAATATAGG
Source organism: Apotomis turbidana (assembly GCA_905147355.2). NCBI lineage: Eukaryota > Metazoa > Arthropoda > Insecta > Lepidoptera > Tortricidae > Apotomis > Apotomis turbidana. The sequence continues at coordinate 20,204,072 of LR990297.1, forward strand.
GTAGTTAACTCCATCCTTGGAAATATTGGATGATTTCGTGTAAATATTATAAAGTCTGAACTTGGAAACATCTGCAGCTAAAATGTGATATCAAATTGGCGAACAAAAACTACGTACAAAGCAATTTTCACGAGAGACATTTTAGCTGAAAAATAGCATATTCCATAGCTTCTATCGTCGGCTACCTGACACCAAAAACGCAGTGAAAAATATGACCACGCGCGTCATGCTCTTGGAGTTGCAAGTGTTCATAGGCAGTCGTAAAGGCCTTACCACACTTGCTATTTGCGAGCGAATTTTGTATAAAGGCGATCACACATCACTACGCTTATTTGAATAGAAATAAGCTCGTCAATCGTAAGCGTGATAAGGCCCTAACTGTATACCATCAAAGACAGGGAAGTTAATAGGCATACTGATTTATTTATTTAAACTTTACTATGCGTTCATTATATCATATACAAGAAAATCGTACATACCTACTCCAAATTTCTTTAATTTTATTGCACAAAAAAGTGCACAAATGGCGGTTTTAATGCCATAAGGCATTCTCTACCAGTCCACCATTGGGCTAAACAGAAACATTTTTATAGTACAGGGCCTTCACCTATCAACATTATATCAAAAGAGTCTTTTTCTTGCCATTCCCGGGTATAAAACATTTATCGCATTCGATACACTTCAGTGCGTCATTGGTAAATTGTTATTAGGTAGACCACAAATGCTAAGAACGAAACCCTCTTAAATCTAACCTAACAAACTTGAATTCCAGGAGTACATCTTCAAACCGGATGCCATTTATGCGTTCCATGCCCATTTAATACTGGAACATCCGCATTCTAAGAATATTTGGTTTCATAAATAATAAGGTAGTTAACTGCATCCTTGGAAAGCCTGAATGGTTTTCATGTGAATATTTCCTATAAGTAATATAAAGTCACGAGTCGGAAGAATTTTCTACTATACGAATAATTTAATGTCAATTTGGTAAAGATGTGGCTGAAATCATAAGATTTATAATAATGTGCAAAAAAGTAGCCACATTTAAAATCTGATAGAGTGATTCAAGAGGAAGGTTTATATGTATAATACATGCATAATTTATCAGCATTGCACCCGTTCGAGGCCGGAGCGGGTCGCTCGTATTCTCTAAACTTTTTCGACCCGCAATTAAAACAAATAAACAAAACACAGATAACAAGCCCCTAACAAGCCAACAGACCGACAAAAAATGATAAAACATGCAAAAACGGTCATGCTGCATCCATATTTAGATGAGCAGAGTTTTTCCTCTGCTTTACAAATTATCATAATAATATGCGAACTACCCTGACATTTCTACCGCATACGAATGCAGCGTGTCGCGCCTGGGGCCTGATTCGGTGAGGCATTGAGAGGACGCGGTTGGCGCAGTTTGCAGGGAATATGCTTACTGATCCAACGGTCCTGGGTTTCTAATCTCTGTATGGACAAATATTTGTGTGATGAACTCGAATATTTGTTCCTGGGTCATGGATGTTATCAATGTGTGTATATTATTATGCACATCGTCATCTAGTATACTAGCGACCCGCTCCGGCTTCGCACGGGTGGGTGCAATGATATATTATGCATATAAACCCTCTTGAAACACTATATCTATTAAAACAAACCGCATCAAAATCCGTTGCGTAGTTTTAAAAATCTGAGCATACATTATAAAACAAAGTCGCTTTCCAGTTCGTCGCAGTCGAAGCGACTTTGTTATATACTATGTAGTGATTATGTATATCATAATATATTATCATCGTCAAGTACCCATAGTAGAAGCATTGCCTGGTTTGGGATTATTTCATTTTTTGTTACATCGTCCCTTAACCTTTAATTTCTGGATGTATAGCCCGATATACATATTTTTTGATCATCTTTTTGCATTTTTTACTTAAACAGATTTTTTTACTATATTTAACGGCACCGAGGTTTGAACCCTGTTTTTTTTTATTTTGCGACTTTAAGGGTTAATATTTATTACAATATAATTTGGTGAGATCTAGAATCACGTCATTGAAACGTCGAATTTGGCTCCATGTCACGCTTGTTGAACTATGAAAAGAGATAATTATTTACCCATTTCAAGTGTACTCTTCCGTCTAAAAATATTCCGCTGTCGTTATTTTATGTTAATTAACAAGATTAGCGGATAGAAATGCTTTACTTTAGAATGTTATTTCAAGCGGAGGGAAAAATCTGTTTTTAGATGTGGAGCGGAATGAAATGAACGAAACTAATTTGTGTCATTTGGTAGGACCGCATTTATTGGATTTTTTTTTTCACGACCATGGAGCTATGTTCGGTGTGTCCCTTAGGGATCAAATCCGAATCGAAGTATAGCCCCCCAAGGGGTCTTACAACCCACGCCACTGCAGATTTTTAGTGGTACTAATTTATTTGACTGGGACGTCAAATTTTCGGGAACTGACGTTGAAAGTCGGTGAATGTCACTGACTAAATATTCCGCAAATTTCAATTATTTTTTTCATAAGAAAGCCAAAACTATCTACAACGATGAAAATACTGAATCCTATTACCAATAGGATTCTGTATTTATTTCGCCAGAAGAACGAATAATTGACCAGCAGGTAAACAATGTTTTGAATTTGATTAATGACAAATCCTTGATAAATATCGCTACTATCGCTGGGTCGGTCCGACGCTTGCTAGGCCATAATTTGACAGAGAGCAAAAATTATCGACGTAACTCAGCGAATCAGCAAACTGAAGTGGCTGTGGGCTGCTCGTATCTGCTGTAAAGCCGATGACCACTGGAGCAAACGACGTTCTAGAATGGAGGCCACGAATCCGTAAACGTCATGTAGGGCGCCCTGTAACAAGGTGGAGCGACGACATTCGTAGGACAGCGGGTGGGAACTGGAGGAGTGCTGAAAATCAAGCTAAGTGGCGTGTTATGGGAAGGCCTATGTCAATCAGAGGACCATTACGGGATGATGATGAATTTTGCAAGTTTCGAAATGTACTCGTTCATCTATAGCTTACTTTCCAGCCTCTACGACTACGATTAATATTATTTTTGTATTAAAGTTTATAGATACCTACCTTTCATTCTATCGAAAACCAACCATTTTTGGAATATTCCCAATCAGAGTCTCCTTTAATCATTCGGCCGGCTAGTCCCATGTTCGTAAAAAAATGATACTTTTTTTCAATTTCATGTGGTTCCCTTTGCTTTGCATACAAAAAGCAAAAATGTATAATGTAGAAATCATCACTAACGAATACGAAAGTGTAATGTATGGATAAGTAACGGTAAGCGTTACTTTTTTAACATTCTTAAGTTTTAGACCCAAATATGAACATTATATCGCCGGGGATAGTGCAATACGGCGTAAGTAACAAGTGTAGATACGAATCAATATTCAAACAAATGCAAAGTAAAATGAAACGAGAACTTTATTGACAGCTGTTATTTACGCGGTATTGCACCATCCCCGACGATATCCAATCTTAAAGGCCTAATTTATGTACGACTATATTTCAACAATTTACAAAATATTAAAAGTGTTGAAGGGAAACTATTAAAGGATCTTAAAATAAATATGCCTAGAAAATTAGTCAGCGCTTAAGAGTGAAGCCAGTTTTGGTAAACCACGGCCCGTCACGGGCTTAGTTTCGTCCGTGCGCATCTGTCACAACGTCACTGTCACATACAAAACGTCCAAACCGAACTAAAACCGGTTTCATCTTTCGCAAATCTGGGACCTAATTCGAGAATGCCGTTTGAGAGATCGCAAAACGTCAAAACTCTATTAGATAACAGTGATATCGCCTTTAAACTGTCATTAAAATGCGATGAGCTTCAAGTGATATATCTCAATTTTGAAAATACGGAGGCGATAATGATTGTCAAAAATGCTATTCATGCATATGAATTTCTGTTTTGAACGAAACGTAATTGACTAATTTCAGGCACTACACGGACAAGTTAAAGTATGCGCCTGTTATTTATGCTGTCACATACGAAGGAAACGGAAACTAAGCGCGACCGGATTGACGAAGTTGCGATGTTCTAGGGATATCGCCACTTGTCAAGTAGGGACTCGTCAAAAGTGACGGATGGCGATGAAATGGAGAGATCTCCATCATCCCGAATTACCCCCTTGTTATATGAATACTCGTTCTAGGCGTATTTTATTCTAAGTGAAATTGGTGAAATGAAAGTTGACAGTAGATAGAGATGTTTCGGGTATACGTCATTGAAATGTAAGATATGTCGAAATGTTTATACATTTCGCTTAGTGTATCATAATCAGTGATCGGCACGGTTCGTGTAGCATCACGGGTTTCGTATAGAAATGTTAATTGGAAAAAATAAATATAAATTCCGGGAACAATGGAAGAAGAATGGGGAGGCCTTTGCCCAGCAGTGGGACATGATAGGTTCACAATAATAATAAAAAATATAAATTTAATTATAATCCCGCGATCTTGATTGAAATAAATATGTTCTATTCAGTGTAATATAATTATAATAAATTTATATTTATTACAATCATGTTCGATTTTTTACGCCAAAAACCGCGTTGTTGCACGGGCCGTCCCGATCACTCGTCATACATATAGTATAATCATATCATTAAGTATAACCTTTTTTCCATGTGTACGTAATCAAAGGACCGAAAAGCCAATTTCCTCAAATCGCAACATAAACACAAGAATAACAGTATCCATTAATTGACTTGAAAAAAAAAAACATGACTTCTGCCGCCATATTGTATTCATATAACTTTTATTTTCCATTCAGCTTCCCCTGTAGGAGTAATTGAAATTTGAGTCATGTTAATTGAATATTGCTTTTAGTGAATTTCATTTATAACGAATCTTTGGATTGTGTAAAAAGCCTGAGGTTATTTCATGAATAATATATTATTTTGGTATAACGGTTGAAATTGTTATTTACTAGTCGTTTTTCGGTGGCGCGGTTTTTTATTTTAAGGGTTCCGTACCCAAAGGGTACAAAACGGGACCCTATTACTAAGACTCCGCTGTCCGTCTGTCTGTCTGTCTGTCTGTCTATCTGTCTGTCTGTCCGTCTGTCACCAGGCTGTATGTCATGAACCGTGATAGTTAGACAGCTGAAATTTTCACAGATGATATATTTCTGTTGCCGCTATAACAACAAGCGGGGGCTTAGTTACAGGATCCTGTTAGCATGCTTTAGAAACGTAACAATGATCTCAAATGGCTATTTGAGAATTCCAATCGAGTTAAGGTAACAGTTTTTAAGGCTGCGTTTCAACCAGAGAAGAGATGTGTAGCGAGGGATCTATTCTTGTCAACCAATAGAATCAGCTGCGCTGAGCGAGAATGAGTAAATGAAGTTATTCAACATATCTGGTGGAAACGCAGCCTAAATAACTTTTTCAGAAATTGGGACTTTACATTTCTATCCGGTACCAAAAGTTGATCATTTTCATTTTGTTTTTTTTTTTTTAAGTTACCGAAACTCATGTGAGAATTTCTTAATACTAAAAATGCACATTAGAAGAATTATAACTGGAGTATTATCGTTTCAACCGAACGCCATATCTTGCAAAAACCGTTTAGGACACCCATAAAAATAATATGAGACGGAACCCAAACTAACCTTTTACCAAATCCTTTGATTTGTCCTTGAAGGGGACGTGTCGTCATGATTTTTCATTTTTGCAAAAACGGGTCGCCCGTCCATCGAGATCTGTAGGTACTCCGGCCGTAGGGTCGCAAGGATTGTATTTAAAATGAGGATAAGCTCTTATTTTCCTTAGCACCCAATGATATTTTATAAGTAGATAGAAACTTAGTAAGAGTCAATTGTAGTTTATCGCTATGGCAACCCTTTAGTTCAGTGTTTTTCGAACTGTGGGATATATTCAAGAGTTCGCGAAGGTCAGCATCGAGAAAGTCTCTAGACTACAAGGAATGCAGATTTTTTCCTTGTATAAATAAATAAAATAAATAAATATCAGACAACCTCACACAAATCGATCTGGTCCCAAATTAAGCTCAAGAAGGCTTGTGTTATGGGTATTAGACGACGATATACATACTTATATAGATAAATATACACTTATATACATAGAACAACCATGACCCAAGCACAAATGTTCGAGTTCATCACAAAAATATTTGCCCAACAATTAGTATTTGTAACACAAGCTTTCTTGAGCTTAATTTGGGACTAGATCGATTTGTGTGAGGTTGTCTGATATTTATTTATTATTTATTTATTCGATCCCAGTACCGTCGGCTCAGTAGGCAGGTGCTTACAAACTGAGCCAACCGCGTCGTATATTTTTATAAAACAGCAATCATTCTTAGACATGTTCATTTATTTATTGTACGATTATAATATGTATTATTTTTATATTTTTTGAAAAACTATCTTCTGAATTTCTGATATACAAAAAGTTTGAAAAACACTGGTTTAGTTGATCTCCTTAAAGTGACAGAATCTGTCCTATCTGATAGGATTGAGTGTCTGGGATGTAGATATTGCAGCTATCTTGTTTGTGTACATAGCTCGTTGATTCAGCAACAGCCTATTCACTCTTTAATGCTATGCATAAGCAAGACTCCAACCTGCAACCCTTTTGAATCATATGGTTTTTAAAATGTTTAAGCGCATTAGCCATAACATTCACAAGGTGATTAACTTATACGCGATTCCCGTTATTGTTGTGATAATTCTTTACCTATTATTCCCGTCAGTCCTTCTTTTTCATTAGTCATGGCGACCCTCGTACGTCCCTTTCGATGGGAAATGCGAGCGTGATGAGTGGGGCGACTGACAGTTTTTATTGGGGTACAAAAACCTTAGGCCAGCATTCTTTTATAAGATTAAGATAAGTTGGTTCAGGGGAGAGGAAATGCCCTAGTCTTCTCTTACAATACAATACAATACAATACAACAATACTTTATTGCACACCAAAAAAGTTTACAAAAGGAAACAAGATAAATACAATTTATAAATAACGGTAGACAACAGGCGGTCTTATCGCTAAAGAGCGATCTCTTCCAGACAACCTTTGGGCAGTGAAATTGATGAAAATTTTAACTTAATACAGAGTAGGTGCAGCTAAAGGCGAAGGGAGCACATAACTAGATACTAACAGAAAACAAGTACGCATATGGGTAAATATACACATACATAAATAGATATACATAAACTTACACATACATACATATATATATACAATAATATAAATAGACACTAGACATATATAAGAATCTTATATAACACAACGCAATACAATCAATTTTATTGTTCGAGAGATAGGTAATGTTCTTTAATCTTATTCTTAAATATAGACAGGGAATTAGCACTTCGCAATTCAACTGGGAGCGAGTTCCATAGCAGAACGGCTTGGACAGTAAAAGAATTGGAATAAAATTTAGAATGTGCGGGGGGAACAGTTAAAAGGAAATTTTTAGCGCACCTTGCAGACGAGAAATAACTAAAACGCTCTTTAAGGTACTGTGGAGTTGCTGGGTTAAAGAGTATGCCAAATAGAAGAGTTAGAATGTGAGAGTTACGCCTATGACGAATAGGGAGCCACTTGAGTTGAGATCGGAAACTAGAGATATGATCATATTTGCGTAACCCAAATATGAATCGTATAGAGATATTTTGAATGCGCTCAAGCTTATTAAGTTGCACTTCTGAAATATCGAGATAAGAGATATCAGCATAATCTAGAATTGGGAGAAGCAACGTTTGGGCGAGCGCAATTTTAGTAGCGATGGGGAGGAAATTACGAAGCCGTCTAAGAGAGCCCACAGCGGCAAACATCTTCCTGCTCACTTCACTCAATTGTTGCGCCCAGGAAAGAGTGCAGTCCATAATGACACCCAGGTTCTTAACTTGGGAAAAGTAAGGGATCAAGACGCCATTAAAAACAACAGAAGGAATATTAGCTAAGTTGATTCTGGAAATCAATTTAGAACTACCAATGATGATAGCCTGAGTTTTTGACGGATTTACTTGTAGGCCAAAGTTACTGCTCCACTCTAAAATACGTTTCAAATCCAAATTCATTGAAGAAATGACCGAGGGCAGATCGTCAACTGATCCTTGAGAATATATTTGAAGGTCGTCGGCATAAAGGTGATAACGTGAAGATAGATTATGAGTGATTGAATTTATAAATACAGAGAATAACAAAGGAGACAACACGCCGCCCTGCGGAACACCGGCCATCGTGTTGCACCAAGAAGATCGGGAAGCATCCACCTTTATACGCTGCCGACGACCAGTCAGGTAGCTACGGAACCAATCAATTACCGCAGGAGATATGTTAAGAGAACGCAATATACCCAACATAATATCAAAGTCAACAGAGTTAAACGCGTTGGAAAAATCTAAGAGCGTTAACACAGTCAGTTTACGGTCGTTCATACCCGCCCGTATATCGTCTGTAATTTTTACAAGTGCAGTAGCCGTACTATGACCGGAACGAAAACCAGATTGATAGGGATTAAGAAGATCATTTCTGTTAAAAAAGGAAACAAGTTGCTGGGAAACTAGGCGCTCAAGGACTTTGGATAAAAAAGGTCTTTTTTTGGTAATGGTATGATATCGGCTTCCTTCCAGATTGAAGGAAATACACCAGAGGAGATGGAGAAATTCAGAATGCTGGTAATTATAGGAACAAGGAGGTCAAGGAGGGGTAAAATCATACTACGGCTTACACTGTCGACACCAACTGCATTCGAAGTAATAGATAGCACGTTTCTCTTAACATCACTGTCAGTAAATTGAGTTATCTCTTATTTAGAGATATCTGCATATAAAATAGTGAAATGAAGTTCCCGTGCCTGAATTAAAAAAAAAGGATATTGCAGGATTTTCAAAAGTACGTGTTTGAGCGGGTTCTCACAATTCGACTTTGTTGATTGATAGACACGTGATGGACATTTTCTTAAAAGGCCGAGCGAGCGAAGCGTCCCCGTTTCATTTTGGCCTAAAATTCTTTCGTATGTCCGTATTATTGGATGCTCGGATGACCCGGATTTTCAGCTCTTTTCGCCTAGAGGTCGATTCTCTTGAAATTTTGATGTTGTTTTTTTTTACGGCAAACATGTAGGAGGTAAAAAAATATTAATCTATTTTGAAACAGACTTTTCATGAGGCGAAGTTCTCGCAGAGCCACTAGTTTAGTTAGTTACACATACTGAACTATTTTCCAGATGCTACTGGAAGTTTTCACAAAAATTAAAAGAATATTTTAATTTGGTTATTTCGTGCAGGAATTTTTGAGAAACCACCAAGATTTTTCAATGTGGAAAGTTTAGCAATTTTGGATATTTTCCGTCGGCACATCAGTAAGGGCCTTATCACACTTGCGATTTACGAGCGAGTTTTCTATACAAATAAGCATCGCAGCGAACTCGCTGCGTGATCGCCTTTATACAAAACTCGCTCGCAAATTGCAAGTGTGAAGGCCCTTGTCTTAGCCCTATAACAGTAATTCTAATGTCACCGTGATAATACGACGAAACAAATAACAAACACGTACATTTCAATATGCTCCAATTCCTCGAAACAGATCTTTAACTTTTTACTGCTTCATAGGGAGGGGATAATCGTAAAGCGAAATACCAGTCGTAACCCGTTTAATGACGTTTCTAGACGTCTGATTGTGGTGACACGTCGGCGGCGCGCTTAACAGTAAAATCTCGTGTTATTAGAGTTGACAGATATTACATACGGGTATTAACTTAACTTTGACAGAGAAAAATTGTGTTTTTCTCAGTCAACCTTTGACAACGGTAACTGTAAAGCTACCGAAGCGTCAGTGAGGCTCAAATGGGTCATCGTCAGTTCAAAAAACAAAATTTGTCCCTTCGATGGTCAAAAGTAAAGAGCTTGTATGAATCTAGGTTTTGTTGCTATTACATGGGATTATAGAAGAGGAAACGTTCTTTATTTTCACAGGAATTTAATCAGAAAATTCGGCCCTGGAATCCTTCCTTAATTTCGTAAATGTCCACCGGAAAGACTCGCACCTAAATCTGACAACGACCCAAATAATTAATATACGCGATAAATTGTTTTATTCAGATACGGGTATTAGTTTTTAGGAATATTAGTAGCATTTTGTCGCCGCATGCAGCTAAAACTTGACAAATATTTCATTGTATTCAAAATCTCAACGAAATTTTCGGTGTGAAATAGTAAACGACGACGCGCTTGGTGCAGTGGTAGTGCATCTCCCTACTGAGTAGAGCTAGGTAGTTTCAAATTTTCAGTAAAACGAAACGCAACTGTTTCGAAATACCGTTTTTTTTTTTTGCTATACTCAGTTGCTGATATATCACAGTCTCGTTCTTTTGTTCGTTTGAAACTATTGCGCGACGGCGTTTATGAGTTTCTTTATTTTTTGTCGAGTTTCGCTGAAATGTAACTAGTTTTACGATTAAGAATTGAGTATTTTTCATGTCATATACCTACTATGACATAGCTGGCGCTCTACTAATATCGGACATTTCGCATTACATTGCTTCTTTGTCTAAACATTATTCTACAAAATATCATTTCATACACATTATTTTCAGAAGTTGCTTAACAAATGCTGTTTAGCTTCAAGCGAAGAATCTATGTTTTAATTTATCGCTCCTACGTACCAATGTCAATGTATCAATGTTGCAGTTTTTTTAGTAACAGTTTTTAGTTGTACTATAAACGAAATACTGAAATTAAAAAAGTCGACTTTATTTTTGATCGTTCGGAACCCTTCGTGCGTTACCCAAGCTCGGTTTTTCCCTTATACTAAGCCTTGTATACAAATAATATCGCATTCATATCCCCATATCAGTAACCTAACATACAGAACCATCCTTACCCTGACCGCATGCTAAATTCCAACATTTTTTCATTCACTCGCGTCGTAAAAAACACATCTCTTACGTCCAGATATGGGACTTTTCCCGAAATGACTAATGGATGAGATCACTCAACCATTTGTCCTGGCCATCCGTAGATCTAGATACGTTTATTGTGTGCGATTTTTCAAAACAAAATGTATTAAGGCCGTGGTGGATTTATTAGGGATCGGTGGGGATCGATTCGCATATTGCCTTCGTAAGCATTTTGCGGAAGATTATCCCAGGCGCGCGTTATGACGTGCGTATTCTTGGTTTCGGATTTGAAATTCAAAGCTGTTTATTATTTCTATATATTTCTTTTGACAAGTATTGGAATCTGCTGGTCACTTTGTAAGTAAAATAAATAGGACAACCTCACGCAAATCAATCTAGTTCCACGGTAAGCTCTAGTAGGCTTGTGTTGGGTCCTAGACGACGATAAAAATGCAAATATATAGATAAATACATACTTTAATACAATTAACATCCATGACCCAGGAACAAATATATAAAATATTTTCCCTTGCCGGGATTCGAACCCGGGACCGTCGGCTCAGTAGGCAGCCACTTTACCACTGCGCCAACCGCGTCGACAAACTCTTCATTATTGTTATTGTAATCTAAACAAACATGTTTAGATTAAATTTTATATTAAGAAAATGTGACTTTATTTGAGATACTAGCTTTTGCCCGCGGCTTCACACGCGTAAACACAATATCATACGTTCACTACACTTAATGCGAGGCCAAAGGCCGAGCTCCGCGTAGCACCAAAGATGCGGAGCGTCCCAAGGAAGCCGCGCACCCACTTAATATAAGTTGCAGCATCTTAATGCGAGGCCGCCTCAGAGAAAATGGACCTGGATGAGTCCCGACGGTTCCACGAGAAATGAGATAGACTTCATTCTGGCCACAAAGAGGCAAATATTCAATGATGTCTCAGTGATCAACAGGGTGAAAACCGGTAGCGATCACCGAATGGTAAGAGGCACATTGAATATTAATGTCCGCCTAGAAAGGTCTCGCCTAATGAAGTCTACGCTCCGACCAACTACAGCCCACATACAAAACCCCGAAGACTTTCAGCTGGAGCTAACAAGTCGCTTCGCTTGCCTGGATGTGTGCGTGCGCTAGTGCAAGGAGGACGTATATTTGCGGCTCTTGACCAAATAATTAAAAAACGCTGTGAAAAGTGAAGTGACTATGATAAAGTGATGTGTTACACGTTATGTAAGGTTTACGTTATCTATTTTTCATATCTATGGTGGTATTTCCTCCAAATATAATGGATAGACGATGGTTTGATTATTCGCATAGAGCTGTTAGACTTTGAAATCACACGCACACATAAAAGCTGTGTGTAATTATAGCTCTGGTTCGGAATCACTCGGCTGCCAATCAGGATAAGGTTAGCGTCCTCGGTGATGTTCGGCTGACTTCAGCTAGCAATCCGTGGCCTCGGTGACCGTCGGGTATCTTCGGCTTCCAATCAGCGGCCCGGCTGTCTTCGGCGACCAATCGGCAGCTTCGGTGGTGTTCGGCTGCCTTCGGCGACCAATCAGTGACCTCGGTTGTCTCGGCGACCAATCAGCGGCTTTGGCGGTGTTCGGCTGCCTTCGGCGACTAATCAGTGGCCTCGGTGGAATTCGGCTACCTTCGGCGGCCAATCGGCAGCTTCGGTGGTGTTCGGCTGCCTTCGGCGACCAATCAGTGACCTCGGTTGTCTCGGCGACCAATCAGCGGCTTTGGTGGTGTTCGGCTGCCTTCGGCGACTAATCAGTGGCCTCGGTGGAATTCGGCTACCTTCGGCGACCAATCGGCGGCTTTGGCGGTGTTCATGTGTTTTCAGCGGCCAATCAGCGGCTGCAACATTGCTAATCGTGACTCTTCGGTTTCATTCGGTGAATAAACAATAGTGAAGTTAGCTCAGCGCTGTGACACAACCATAAACAAATAATATATAAAGTACCTATCTACCTACAAAAATAAAAATGGAAAAGATGAATAAACAAACTCCAAACTCTAGCAGTAATAAGTTTACATGTTATAAATGTAAACGATCCGTGGAACCTAAAAGAAGCGTACTATGCTTCGGCTGCAATTTTTATTTCCATTTTGATTGTGACGGCTACCCTGAAAAATTGTACAGAATGATGGAACCGGAAAAAAAGGTGAACTGGAAATGTAAAACATGTACTAGGAAGCATAAGCTGTCTTCTAATGTGACCAAGCCCATCACGCCATCATCTAATATTACACTGAGGAGAAATAATATTGTGTCACAAAATCGAGCTATTCTAGCAAATAGTGAGGTTAATAACTCAAATACCTGTACTTCCCGAGATGCTGGCTTACTTGATGACTGCATAAAGTCACCTACACAGGATATACCACTCTCTTCATATAGGGACCTATCGCAGGCAAATAAACTCGCTACGAGATCCATACCTATAGATGAGCAGGACACCAGAGATGAACTCTGCATCAACATACCTACCGAGAACTCTTTCGACACACTTTCTGAAATAGAGGAAACACATAGTTCGTCACGTATTTCAGAAGGTCATCTTGACTTGAACAGAAGTTTCCCCGAGCTTCACACAAACCAAAATTACGAGATTAATGAAATGAAGGAAACAATCATTATTCTCAGGGAAAAGTTGGTATCGGCGGACCGGGAAATAGAAAACCTGTTGGCCGAAAATAGCGTGCTTTCTGAGACACTTGCTGAAAAGGAACGTAAAATAGAACAGTTGACTCACATATGTAAGGGTACCTCAACGAAGAAAAAGAAGAAAAAGCACATCCGCAGCAGCAGTACAGGCAAAACAAATTTAGACTTTTCCACTAATAATGAGGTTCAACAGATTCCATTATCTTTAAATTTGAAGTCGAAAATGGAAAATACCCAACGACTGTCTACACAGACGCCATCAGCACCGTGTGTAGTTACAGCACAAAAACCTAAGATACTCACCAGTGGATCTCCTGACCAAGCAAAAGCACCAGCGAGCTCATCTACTGCAAGTGTCCACAATGAGCGCTGCAAAATAAATGCGAAAAATGGGAAAATTTGCTTATTGAGCACCAATGTAGACAATTCGATTTCTAAACTTGCCGAGCGTATACTGGGTGCGGAAAATGAGATTTGTCATTATCTCTACCCAGGTGCTGGTGCGCAACAATTATGTACCAACTTAGAAAGTAAGCTAACCGACTTTACAAAACAAGATTACTGTATAATTTTCATAGGAGAGGAAGATTTTAATGTCACACAAAACTATGCTAATCTTGTATCGTATATAAGAGGCAATTTAATAAACATGAAACACACAAATGTTATCGTGTGTTTACCAACATTTAGACTTAACTCCACAAGTGTCATGTATAATTCTAGAATAGAGACATTTAACTATCTATTGTATTGTGACAATTTAGTACATGAGTATACATATCTGCTTGACTGTAATCGTAATCTAGTGTATGACTATAACATGTTTAAATATGGGACAGGCAAGATTAATAACCGTGGCTTAGAAATGATATTTTTCGACATATCTCATCTAATGATGATAATAGAGGCAGAGAATACTTTAATTAACTCTATGTCAGTTTGTCTTGAAGTATCTGAAAAACCTTCGGTTTTTTTTCGTGCAGAACATCCCCGTTGTAAATACTTTACCCACATGTAATAAAGATAGCTACGCACTAAGACATAGTGACACTGACACATATAGAGACTTTATTAACTATAAGTCTATTTTTATCTTGCATCAAAATATAAACGGCCTAGTATCCAAATCTGACATTCTCAGTGTCCATCTGCAGGAACTCTCAAAATGTAATAAACCAATAGATATAATCTGTATAACGGAGCATAACATGAAACTGGACGATGACTCTCACTTAGCATTAGTAAACTACAAGCTAGCAACACATTTTTCTAGGAGCACTAGAAGCGGGGGTTCTTGTATATTAGTCCGAAATACACATAAATATAATGCATTACCTGAAATTGCGGCATGTTCTATACAGAATTTTGTTGAATGCTGTGCGATTGAATTGACAGAACATAAAATTATTATTATTACTATTTATAGAGTTCCCAGAAATGAAAATAATAGCCTAATAGTGTTTTACAATAAGTTAAATAACATATTAAATAAAGTATGCCGTACGAACAAAAAAGTCGTCATATGTGGCGACTTCAATATTGACCTTCTTAAAAGGACACCAGCGTCGCTACAATTTAAGGAAATATTGAATAGCTTCAATTTGAGACAAGGCGTGTCAGAGCCAACTAGATTGAGTAGCAAAACCTGCATAGATAACATAATGCACAATGTGAGAGGAGGCAAAGTAGGAGTAATCGAACTTGCGCTCTCTGACCACGCGGCACAAATTCTAAATTGCCCCGTCAAGCGAACCAGTCTGCTGAGTCACTGGTACATAGTAAGAAGAGACTATAGCCGGGAAAACATCGATAAATTCATTGACTGCTTACTAAATCTCAATTTTAACGAAGTTTACTCATCCAGTGATCCTAATGTAGCTTATAATGAATTCTTTGACCTATTTGAATTATTTTATAACCTATGTTTTCCTTACCGTAAAATAAAAATTTCCACTACCAAAAAACCCACGTGGATATCAAAAGGTATCAGGAATTGCTGTAAGCGCAAGAGGTTTCTTCTCTGGAAATGTCGTACCTGTCCTGAGGAAGGCGACATTGAATATTTTAAAAAATATTCAACGCGCCTTAAAAAAATTATAAATTTGACACAGAAGTCTCAAAATGACTATGCCATTAAGAATGCAGTCAACAAATCTAGAGTCACCTGGAAAATAATCAACAAATCTAAATTTAATGAGCCCCGGCACTGTATTACACAAGTTAAGGCAAACAATAGTATTGTAAGGGATCCAAAATATATTGCCCAACAATTTAACGACTTCTTTATTGATCAAGTGCAACCAATTAATATTGAGAATGACAATTCCTCTGAAATATCTAATCTGACATTTAATACTCTAAACTCCATGTTTATGCACCCTACAATTCCTGATGACGTTAGTAAAATTATACTTAGTCTTAAAAACTCTAACAGCACTGGTTATGACGGGGTGAGTACGTTCATTATCAAAAAAGTAGTGCATATAATTAGTCCTATACTTAGTCATATTATTAACTTGTGTATTACGGCGGGCGAATTCCCTAACAAATTAAAAATATCCGTTGTAAAACCACTTTACAAAAAAGGCTCTAAGGATGACATGGGTAATTACCGTCCGATAGCGCTTATTCCAATCTTTTCTAAAATCATAGAAAAGCATATTTACAGTAGCGTGGCAAGTTACTTTGAACAAAACAAATTATTTGCTGTAGAACAGAAAGGATTCCGCAAAGGCATGTCCATCAATATGGCTATTTATGAGTTAATCCAAAAGGTACTAGTTAACGTAGACAAAAGGATTCCAGTTGCCGCATTATATATGGACTTGTCAAAAGCGTTCGACTATGTTGACCATCGAATACTTTTAGATAAACACTATCGCTATGGAATACGTGGTAATGTCCATTCTCTAATTAAGTCATACCTCAGTGGCAGGACTCAAATTACTGAAGTCAGCAAACTATGCGTTAAGTCAAAAACCGAAATCTCCTTTTCTTCCGACTCAAGGGATATCTTTTATGGAGTGCCACAGGGGAGCGTTTTAGGTCCCCTGCTGTTTCTCATTTATATAAATGACATGCCGAAAATTATAGACCATCCTATGATTCTCTTCGCTGACGATAGTACCGTTATAATATCTGGAGAAAACGTAGGTTCGTATGAGACTGAAATCAATAGGACATTAAGTATAATTATAGAATGGCTGACTAGGAATAACTTGAAAATTAATTTTGATAAAACAAAGCTAATGACATTTAGGCAGAGAACTGAACCGCCATCTTTAAGAGTAGCTTTTAATGGACATAAAATAGATGAAACTGACATTACTAAATTTTTAGGATTAAATGTAGACAATAAGCTTACTTGGAAACATCAAATTGACTCTATGTGTACGAAATTAAATCAATTCTCATACGCACTATATAATTTAAGGAAAACAGTCAGTTGGTCAGCTGTGCTTACCGCATACCATGCATTTGTAACCTCAACGTTAAGGTACGGTATAATTTTCTGGGGCAATTCAACTGACCGTGAAATTATATTTCGAGCCCAAAAAAGATGCGTAAGGTCAGTATGCGGTGCTGCTCCTTCAGAATCATGTAGGCCATACTTTAAACATTTAAATATATTGACACTTCCTAGCCTTTACATTTATGAAATGTCGGTCTTTGTTAAACAGAACCCTCATTTATATCATAGCTTCAACACCACACGTCTTCGTCATAGGATATTACATCATGTAGTACCTAATACAGCATTGTATCAAAAAAATGTACTTGGAATGGCTCCAAAAATATATAATAAATTACCACTACAAATTAAATCTGTACAAGAGCTCAGTATGTTCAAAACCCTCCTAAAAAAATTACTAGTCGATAAGTGCTACTACACTGTCAACGAGTTTTTGGAAGACATAATTTAAGTACTTAGTATAAATAAGGTGACATGCATGCCCTTACAATTTGTATGCCGAAAGGCGCCGCATAGTGAATCTATAGCATAATGTAACAACCTGTATACCTATGTTGGACAAATAAAGATTTTATGATTATGATTATGATTATGATGATTGCGTTGCCGCGGACGATATAAATAATAGGTTGGTAGAAACTGTCCACGAGGTGGGGAAGAAATTTTTCAGACCCCGCCGCAAAGATAGACCCCAAAAACTATCCGATCATACCCTCAACCTCATGGCTGAACGACGCTTAATGACGCTGCAGACTTCTGATAACGCTGAAGCATACAGGCAGCTCAATAGACAGATCCATAGGTCCATGCGACACGATATCCGTTCCTTTAATACCAACCATATTAAAGAAACTATAGAGCGGAACTCGGGCTCCAATGTGTTTGCCAGGGACCTGTCTATGGGCCAAAGCCAGTTAACGAAGCTGAAGACAGAAGGCGGCAGTGTAGCGTCGACGAAGCCAGAGGTGTTGAGGGAGATCGAAAGGTTCTATGGGCAGTTATATACCTCAGTTGCCAAACCTATTGATAACTTGGCCAAAGACCCGAGAGCCAAGCTGACCCGGCACTATACCGAAGATATCCCGGACATCAGCCTGTACGAGATTAGAATGGCCCTAAAACAGCTCAAGAATAACAAGGCGCCGGGTGATGACGGAATCACTTCAGAGCTTCTGAAAGCGGGTGGAACACCGGTACTGGTCCTTCAGAAGCTCTTCAATTCCGTATTGCTCGAGGGCATCACGCCAGAGGCATGGAACAGGAGTGTGGTGGTGCTTTTCTTTAAGAAAGGTGATAACACACTGCTCAAGAATTATAGACCCATCTCGCTTCTGAGCCATGTCTACAAGCTCTTTTCTAGGGTCATCACGAATCGTCTCTCAAGCAGGTTCGATGAATTGCAGCCTCCCGAACAAGCCGGGTTTCGAAAAGGCTTCAGTACCATAGACCACATACACACGCTGCGGCAAGTTATACAGAAAACCGAAGAGTATAATCTGCCACTCTGCTTAGCGTTTGTGAACTATGAGAAGGCCTTTGATCCGTCGAGACATGGGCAGTACTACAGTCCCTCCAGCGATGCCGAATTGACCATCGGTATGTCGAGGTGCTCCGGAGTGTGTACAACAACGCCACTATGTCAGTCCGAGTACAAGACCAGTGTACGGAGGCGATTCCATTGCAGAGAGGTGTGAGACGAGGAGATGTAATATCTCCGAAGCTCTTCACCAACACAATGGAAGACGCCTTCAAGCTCTTGGAATGGCAAGGACTTGGCATCAACATAAATGGCGAGTACATCACGCACCTTCGGTTTGCTGACGATATCGTGGTCATGGTGGAGATGCTGGAGGATCTCGGTATAATGCTGGATGATCTCAACCGAGTATCCCAACAGGTAGGCTTTAAGATGAACATAGACAAGACGAAGATCATGTCGAATGTCCATGTAGCACCCACCCCAGTATTGGTTGGGAACTCGGTCCTCGAAGTAGTCGACGAATAAGTCTATCTGGGTCAGACGATCCAATTAGGCAGGTCCAACTTCGAGAAAGAGATCAATCGACGGATTCAACTCGGATGGGCAGCGTTCGGGAAACTGCGAAGTGTCTTCTCGTCCAAGATACCTCAGTGCTTGAAGACAAAAGTCTTTAACCAGTGCGTATTACCGGTGATGACCTACGGAGCCGAGACGTGGTCTCTAACTATGGGCCTCTTAAGGAAGCTCAGAGTCACTCAGCGAGCTATGGAAAGGGCTATGCTCGGGATCTCTCTACGTGATCGAATCAGGAATGATGAGATTCGTAGACGAACTAACGTCACCGACATAGCAAACAGGGTTAGCAAACTGAAGTGGCAATGGGCAGGGCACATAGCTCGAAGAACCGATGGCCGTTGGGGCAGAAAAGTTCTCGAGTGGAGACCACGTACCGGCAAGCGCAGCGTAGGACGGCCACCCGTAAGGTGGTCGGATGATCTGGTCAGGGTTGCGGGGACACGCTGGATGCGGGTCGCTTCTATCCGGCCCATGTGGAAGTCAATTGAGGAGGCCTGTGTCCAGCAGTGGACGTCCTATAGCTGAAATGATGAATGCGAGGCCGCAGGCCGAGCTCCGCGTAGCACCGAAGGTGCGGAGCGTCCCAAGGCAGCCGCCCACCCACTTAATATAAGTTGAAGTAACTTAATGCGAGGCCGAAGGCCGAGATCCGCGTAGGACCGAAGGTGCGGAGCGTCTCAAGTAGGCCGCCCATCCACTTAATGTAAGTTGAAGTAATTTAATGCGAGGCCGAAGGTCGAGCTCCGCGTAGTACCGAAGGTGCGAAGCGTCCCAAGGCAGCCGCCCACCCACTTCATATAAGTTGCAGCATCTTAATGCGAGGCCGCAGGCCGAGCTCCGCGTAGCACCGAAGGTGAGGAGCGTCTCAAGGAAGCTGCCCACCCATTTAATGTAGTTGAAGTAACTTAATGCGAGGCCGAAGGCCGAGCTCCGCGTAGTACCGAAGGTGCGAAGCGTCCCAAGGCAGCCGCCCACCCACTTCATATAAGTGGCAGCATCTTAATGCGAGGCCGCAGGCCGAGCTCCGTGTAGGACCGAAGGTGCGAAGCGTCTCAAGGAGGCCGCCCACCCACTTAATGTAAGTTGAAGTAATTTAATGCGAGGCCGAAGGCCGAGCTCCGCGTAGCACCGAAGGTGCGGAGCGTCTCAAGGAGGCCGCCCACCCACTTAATGTAAGTTGAAGTAACTTAATGCGAAGCCGCAGGCCGAGTTCCGCGTAGCACCGAAGGTGAGGAGCGTCTCAAGGAAGCTGCCCACCCATTTAATGTAGTTGAAGTAACTTAATGCGAGGCCGAAGGCCGAGCTCCGCGTAGTACCGAAGGTGCGAAGCGTCCCAAGGCAGCCGCCCACCCACTTCATATAAGTTGCAGCATCTTAATGCGAGGCCGCAGGCCGAGCTCCGCCTAGCACCGAAGGTGCGGAGCGTCCCAAGGAAGCCGCCCACCTACTTAATATAAGTTGAAGTAGTTTAGTGCGAGGCCGAAGGCCGAGCTCCGCGTAGCACCGAAGGTGCGAAGCCTCCCAAGGCAGCCGCCCACCCACTTAATATAAGTTGAAGTAACTTAATGCGAGGCCGAAGGCCGAGCTCCGCGTTGGACCGAAGGTGCGGAGCGTCTCAAGGAGGCCGCCCACCCACTTAATGTAAGTTGAAGTAACTTAATGCGAGGCCGCAGGCCGAGCTCCGCGTAGCACCGAAGGTGCGGAGCGTCTCAAGGAGGCCGCCCACCCATTTAATGTAGTTGAAGTAACTTAATGCGAGGCCGAAGGCCGAGCTCCGCGTGGCACCGAAGGTGCGAAGCGTCCCAAGGCAGCCGCCCACCCACTTCATATAAGTTGCAGCATCTTAATGCGAGGCCGCAGGCCGAGCTCCGCGTAGCACCGAAGGTGCGGAGCGTCCCAAGGAAGCTGCCCACCTACTTAATATAAGTTGAAGTAGCTTAGTGCGAGGCCGAAGGCCGAGCTCCGCGTTGCACCGAAGTTGCGAAGCGTCCCAAGGAAGCCGCCCACCTACTTAATATAAGTTGAAGTAACTTAGTGCGAGGCCGAAGGCCGAGCTCCGCGTAGGACCGAAGGTGCGGAGCGTCTCAAGGAGGCCACCCACCCACTTAATGTAAGTTGAAGTAACTTAATGCAAGGCCGAAGGCCAAGCTCCGCGTAGCACCAAAGTTTCGGAGCGTCTCAAGGAAGCTGCCCATCTACTTTATATAAGTTGAAGTAACTTAGGGCGAGGCCGCAGGCCGAGCTTCGCGTAGCACCGGAGGTGCGGAGCGTCTCAAGGAAGCCGCCCACCCACTTCATATAAATTGAAGTAACGTAATGCGAGGCCGAAGGCCGAGCTCAGCGTAGCACCGAAGGTGCGGAGCGTCCCAAGGAAGCCGCCTATTAAGTTACTTAAACATATGTTAAGTGGGTTGGCGGCTTCCCTGGGACGCTCCGTACCTTCGATGCTACGCGGAACTCGGCCTACGGCCTCGCATTAAATTACTATAGGGTTATATTAAGTAACTTAGCACCGAAGGTGCGGAGCGTCCCAGGGAAGACGCCCACCCATTTAATATATGTTCAAATAACTTAATGATAGGCCGTCCATCCACTTAATATAAGGTTAAATGTGTGAGCAGCTTCCCTGGGACGCTCTGCACCTTCGGTGCTACGTGAAGCTTGGCCTACGGCCTCGCATTAAGTTAATACTTATATTAGTGGGTGGGCGCCTTCCCTAGGACGCTCCGCACCTTCGGTGCTACGCTTGTGAACATGATCTTGGTTTAATTAAAGTTAAGGCAAGACTTATGTTTTAAAGGTAGTTTTTGATATTTAACGTCTATTGTAGATTTAAATAACTTAATGCGAGGCCACCCACCCACTTAATGTAAGTTTAAATGTGTGAGCGGCTTCCCTGTGACGCTCTGCACCTTCGGTGCTACGTGGAGCTCGGCCTACGGCCTCGCGTTAAGTTACTACTTTATTAGTGGGTGGGCGCCTTCCCTAGGACGCTCCGCACCTTCGGTGCTACGCTTGTGAACATGATCTTGGTTTAATTAAAATCAAGGCAAGACTTATGTTTAAAAGATCGTTTTTAATATTTAATGTCTGTTATAGATTTAAATAACTTATTGCGAGGCCGCCCACTCACCTAATGTAAGTTTAAATGTGTGAGCGGCTTCCCTGGGACGCTCTGCACCTTCGGTGCTACGTGGAGCTCGGCCTACGGCCTCGCATTAAGAACTTAAATTGGGGCTAGACTTATGTTTAAATATCGTTTTGAATATTTATTGTTTATTGTAGATAACTATTCAAAGCACCTTGAAAAATAATTAGCTAATAGTCCTACCTGAACATATATTAACGACATCTATTAAGATGACAATAAATAAATTTCGTCTACAATGTTACTAATAATATGACCTGTCATAATGATTTCCGTAAATAACGACTAACACCATAAGATTCAGGTGCCAACTTAACTCAATCAAACGTACGTCAATAATGGCGACAGCACCACTGAATGCCCGAACGGATACGTGATGGCCTCACTGTTTTTCCGTGGTATTATGAATAAGGAAGCAAAGGAAAATGCATGAGATGACACGGTTATTATTACAGTAGTTTCTCAGTGGTTCTAGGTTCAAATCCCGGTTAGGTGAAATCACAGACCATAAGTGGGTGAAATCCTTTCTACATTGTAAATTTAATGATTTTGTCTTGTCGCGAATCATGGTTGTTTTTCATTCAAAACAAAATGCATACATTGTCGAGCAATTCTCAATAACTGATAGTTGATATACACTGCTGCTTACGTTAAGTATGCGATCAATATTCAACCACTTCGGTAGTAATTCTCGAAGTCCGGGTTAGCCATCACAGCAGCAACATCATCACAGGTGACGCTTCAATGGCTCCAATAAGAAACATGTGTGGAGCTGGTTTTATTAACTCAGGAAAAATCTTAACAGCGCGATGCAGCCGTTGTATGGAGATTTTGTCAACGTAACAACGCCATCTAGCGGAAATTGGGTCATCGAGAACAAAATCTCAACACACCGTTAAAAATAAAGAATGACTGATATTTATTACTTTGAATAAATTTGATATATATAAAAAAAACTACATTGCAAAATTGTGACTAAATATATCGTATATTTATCGTTTATTATACATTTCGCTACCTTATTAGTAAGTTAGGCCAAACACAAACAATACCAAAATTTGCGCCTAATGTTCTAAATGTTGGTTGGTAAAATGTATTTTTATAAAAAATTTACGTAAATTGATTCGAAATACTTTTATTACAATTACACTCGATATAATAGCAATAAAAAATCTGTTTTATTGATTAACATTTTTTATTGCGTCCGCGGGTTTTTTTTATGGTCAATACAAACTACAGAAGAATATAATTCCATATTCGACAAAAGAGCATTTAGTTCCTATTGTCGCAAATTGTGTTTTTAAAGAAATTTATGTTTCGTTTTTTTGTTGAGCATGAGCCAATTTACCACGAACACTGCACTTATATTTTGTCTGTGTTGGTTGATAATAATTGGAGCCATCTATTCTATCTAACTAACACGGTTTCCGTAACTCAACGCCTCAAAAAACCTTAACCTTGTTGTTAATGCCGGTGGGCCGCGCGGAGGTAATATGTCGAATTCATACTTTTTAGTTTTTGTACACGTAAGAGCCACGCGGGGGTCGCGTCGTTCTAAATTCAAAATCACAGACGCTGTCATTATAAGGTTACACATTGTAAGGAAAATATTTCATGGAATTTATGTTTTCAGAGATAAATATTAATCATAATAAAAAGTATCCTATAACCATCTTTGGATGTTCAACTATTCCTGTACCAAAATTGGTAACCTTTTTATCCAGCTGTTTCGGCGTGATGCGAGGACAAAGGTTTTTTTGAAAACAGATGGCGCCAGGTTGGCATGGCGACGCGTGTACATACAAAACAACTATCAAGCTGCATCACGCTATCGAGGTTTTTCCTGAAATCATGACCTCCCTCCATAGAAAATTTATTTTCAATACTTTAGAATTTTATAATAGTATAGACTATCCATAGGGCATATCAATCACTAAGTAACAAAAATCTATTTAAAACGAAGCTCGTATTTCGGTGTCAATCTACTTGCTAGATACGAGGTTTCGAAGAGCAGTGACAATCACAGGCAATAGGATATTTAATTTTTTTACTTGACTAAATGCTGTTAAAACTCGTCCCAATCACCCATGTCCGTTTAAAATAATGAAATACCTAATGAACTTTATTCTGCAAGTAGGCCACAAGGGCACTTTTACATGTCTGAGTCTACCGGCATTTCACAAGAGGAGACCATTGTTGAGACGAAATGCCGAAAGAAACTCAACAGTCAGTCATTTTTCCATAAAGGATAAGTACTTAACTATTACAGTAATATGAACTTAACTATACGTGACTATACGTAGTTCTCGAAGAAAACATATTAAAAGTGTATTCTAAGATAAAAATGAGGACTAGTGTAAGAATAAAATATAGAAATTCAAAATCAAAAAAAATAAAATAACTCTAAATTGAATGTTTTAGATGAAAATTCCAAGTTTTGAGGGATTACGGAACAATGATGAGAGATGAAATTAAATTCTTAAGATGTCTTTGTGCTGTTTAATTTCACGATAAATAAATTATATTCACAAGTAAGATATTTGAGAATTTTCTCCGAATACATTTCTATGTGCTCTTGTTTCAATTATTAATTTAGTTGCGATTAAGATAGCTTTGCAAATTAAAACCAGATACATTTTCTATTAATTTAAAGGTTTCATAAGTAATTGTTTAATCAATGTCTAGTAATATTAAGAGAGTATTATTAGGTAATAATAAAAGTTGTATTATAGCCGTATTGTACCGCCACGAAACTTCTGGCTTCGTAGAAGCACTTTTTAAATGTCTGCTATTTAGGAAAAGTTGAACAAGTTTTATTATTTTATGTAGCAGTTAAAAAAAATGCTTTGAATAACTACATTAGGGTACGTAATGTTTTTGAAGACTTTTAAATTATATTTTCTTCTAAGTATGGTCTTTTAAGAAAATTCCTTACCATGTTAATTACAAATACATGTTAATTTTTTTCGAAATGATACTTCTACTTGTGGCTGGAAGGGCTCTCCGCCGTCATAACTTCATAGTTTGGTACACCAACCGGGGGCCGAAAAATAAAAAAAATGTTTTTTTTTTTACTTCTCATCTTCGTTTTTGCTCCAGGTGGTCAACAGAAGAAATGCACAAAATAATATTAAGTAGCTAGGTACCTATGACCGTACCTAATGCAATTCACTTATGCATACACAAAACTTCATGCACAGTTCCAACTTCAGCACTCAAACATGTCTGAGCTATACAAAATAATACTAAAGAAGTCCATTCCATGAAGTAAAGTTTACCAGTCATAGCACAAAGGTCGTAAGCGACATTGACTCCATCTGATATAACTCACGCCATGTAATCCCATCCCAGGACGGATTACACGAGATGACGCTGGCTCTTAGACTATCCGCATCCCTTTTACGACGTCTCAGTCCATTAACATAGTCGCATGGAGCCCACAACTAAAACAAAGGTTGGCTAGCACACAGTTTTGGAACAATAAGGCAGAAAGTAATCTTCTCATGTTTGGTCGACTCTCAGTGGCATGTGTCGTGAATGTCTCTAATGTTTATTTCGTTACGTATAGTTGAATCATGAAATAAGAAACATATCTTTAGTGGGTAAAAAGAAACACTAATATAGGATTTATAATGAAACAACTATAGTGGCTTGACAGCAACTGACTTTATTTTAAAGTTCAAACAAAGAACAAATCAGATTAGCATCGTATGACTCTAGATGGTGCCACTGGCCATAGATAAAACATTATACATTTATTTTGTTAACTCCATAGATATAATTGACAATTTATTGAAATGAAAATTCTATCAAGAGATGCCTCACCTACCAGTATCGAAAAGTTACATTTGTTTTTTATTTTTTATCACAATACAATACAAACTGTACTCTTTATTGCACACCTCATAAAATATACAGGAGAAATACAATGCAAGACATAACTCTCCCTCTGCTACAATTAGAGGTAAACAACAGACATGAGCACACATGCTCATTAAGAGTATCTCGTGTCATTAAAGTACAATCTAGCTTTTTAGCTCTCAAATATTTGACATTTATTATACATACTTCTAAAAGAGTTAAGAATAATTCAAATTGCCCTATAATATTTTTCTCACTACGGGGACGAATTTGCGGAGTAAAATATATAAATTCCCCAATAATTTTTCAATAGGTTCATCTTAGATGCAATGTTTTGTGGAATTGCAACATATTTATTTTAGTATGTTATGTTGCAAACACGCGTTATTACTGCTATCCACTGTTCACTGTGACCGGGAGCGCCGCCATTACATGCTTCCGCACAAAATGGCCGCCTCAGAAAATGGCGGATGTCATCAGAACGCGGAACGTGGATTAAAATTCAAGAATACAAACTAATTTTGCCTCTGATTGCGAATTACCATAGCACGCTATTTTGCTTTTACTTTACAGTTCTTGGAATACTTTTATGCAGAAGGCTAACTGTTTTTGCAACGAAATAACATGAATAACCATTGCAAAATGGAATTTTTGAATTGTTTGATCGAAGTTGTACTTAATTAACTTAATTAACATAAAAATCGTACATGCCTGATAAATGTCTAAAATGAAGCGAAAAATTTCAAACTTTAAAGGTTCAATCAGGATTCGATCCTGCGTCTTCAACAGCTATCCGGGCCAACACAGCCGTCCTACCTATTGGACCACTGAACCTGATGCGAGAGCCCTTGCATAAGGCATGCAAGAAGAAACTAACGGATGGGTGGGGTCCACAGTCTGACTTGTAAAAGTGCCGTCGAGGCCTACTTACTAAATAAATTATTTCATTTCATCGTAGCGCCTCATGAATCATTGTAACACAAGCATTTTGGTATAGACTTTAAGTAACACGGGGTCATGATTATGGCAACGATGCTGCCTACAAAATTAACTGTCTCAGGTATGAATCCTATCTATTTTAATTAACACAAATAATCGGTGGAGATATTCCCATTAAACCTATGCTACAAAAATAACATCTATACTAAAAGTGTATAGTTTTTTTTTATAGGAAGCGCTAATTATATCTTGACAGTGCGATGTAACAGCGTGGCGCCAACCGTACAGCGCCAACTGTTGGTAAAACTTTCTTTATCCTCATATCACGCCGAAACGGCTCGACGGATTTTAACCAAGTTTTGGTACAATGATAGCTACACATCCAAAGATAGTTGTACAGTACTTTTTATCCGATAATAGTAAATAAATAATATACGCGAACGAAGTTGCGCGTATACCACGTATAGGAACGCGCAGAGTGGGTCGGACCCCGACTAGATGGACGGATGATCTCGTTAGGGTAGCGATCAATCAACGGCGGTCTGCATTTTGTGGCGAGTCATGGGGAGTACTAGGTTCAGCAGTGAACGTCTCTGGCTGATAGTTTTTTTTTTTTATCTATTAATTAAGGAGCTTTGATCATTTTTATGAACATGCCAGCTCCAGCAGGCCTAATACGGCTGATAGATAGATAGATAGAAGTAGCGCACCTCCTAATACGAAATAAAATACCTAACGATGCGGCTACAGCCTCACTCTTGAAATTAATGGTACTCGTTTTCACAACCTCCGTACCTCTTTGATCTAAAAGTACTTCGTTACCATTTTCTGGCCGGTATTTTGTAATTAAAGTACGTTCAAAAGAGGAAATTTGCATACAATTTAGAATACCCAAAAAAGCGGTTACAAAAAATACATCCTTTATCTGCTTACTTAATTGCTAAGATACCTAGTATTTCAGTATAGCTTAGGTACTAAAATTTAACTCACCATTATAGCTAACTGGCGTTGAATCTCTACAAAGGCCTCTCCGTAGAACCTTCACAATAATTGGTCGTGTTCTACCCTCGTTCATCGATTTCCTAAAATTTTGACCATATCTAATTTTCAATCCTTTCACCCTCGCCTTCTTCCTTTTGCCTTCCACATTGTGCCTTCCAGTACGTAGATACCTTTGAGAATAAATAAATATTAAGGGACAATCTTACACACATCGACCTACTCCCAAACTAAGCAAAACTTGTAGTAGGTGACGATATTCTTATATGATATACGATATACATATTATAATATCCATGACCAAGGACCGCTGGCTCAGTAGGAAACTGTACTTTGCCGCGTTGTCAAAATCTTTCAAATATTAATCAATTGACGGTTGTAACGTGATAGATTCTTGTGGTTTACTACCTAAAGTATGAATCCAATATAATTTAGAGTGCTAATTCCACGTAGCTATAATATTATCTTAGCTTTGTCACGACATTGTTTGGGAATTAGGTAGGTATTCAATTCAATTTTAACTTAATGGCTCCTGTCTATTGGGACAATTCTGCCAGCGTCAAGGTTGGATGAGGTTTGATAACTTTGACAACCGATCACTTGAAGGTAGGTTTATATCTTTAATTATTTTTGAGCTAAACGGAGTGTCATTAGCCAGGTGTAATTTTAAAGAAGATAATATGACAATAATCTTATTGGAACTATCGTGAGACATATTTAATAAATGTACTCATGAAGCGGTTTACACTTACGGGAATTGTCAGCAACGGGTAGCATCAGGGACTGCTTCCCGTACAGCCTCGCGGTAACTTTGTCACTAGTCGTGATCGAAGCTCCGCCCTGATAGCGCAAGCCTTTTGCTTGTATCCTTACTTGTCTGTCCGGCACTTCAACGTCACTTTTTTCGTCCATAGACATTACGCACACTTGCTAAAATTATATGAAACTAGCTTTTGCCCGCGACTACGTCCGCGTAGAACTTGGAAGTATGGAAGCAACCTCGTACAACACGATAGATATCCACCTAATCACCTTAATTAATAAATGGGATTATTAAACGCGCCTAATCAAATGTAAGAGCAATTGTGCTTTTGGTCTAACAATTACATAATGTAATGTACAATTACAGGGTCATCAATGTCATCATGAATTACTTACTCACTTTTCAATCTTTTTAGAGATAATTTCCAGGATAAAAACTATCCTATGTCCTTCCTCGGATCTTAAACTATCTCCATGCCAAATTTCATCAAAATCGATTCAGCGGTTTAAGCATGAAGAGGTAACAGACAGACAGACAGACAGACACACTTTCGCATTTATAATATTAGTATGGATTGCTTACTGCTGTTATCATTAATTTAGGTATCGAAATAGCGCATTATATTCATCTGAATTAGAATAAAAATATTGTAATGGTGTAGGGTATCACTAAGGAAAAACTAGAACGACGAGATATCGGATACATGTTAAAATCAAAGTGTTGAATTGTGTGGGCCCAGCTGAAAACAGAATCCAACCGCTTCACCTAAGGGATAGGGCGAGTTGCACCACATTTAACGGATCGGTGAGCGACAAATATGCCTTTAACATCTGTTGTTCCCAGAGGGCAGTCATACGCAAGGCTTTGCAGGAACTCTCTCCACAAAGCCTTTGACGTTGGCGACACATGTAATAAAGAAATAAACTCCAGAACTTAGTTAATCTTTATGAATTTTAAGGTCCAAATGGGAAGGAAATTTTCTGTGTGACCTTTGACAACGGTAACTGGAAAGTTGCTGAAACGTGAGCGATGTAATCCGTTTTAAATTGTTTTATTTAACTATCAACACTTTTTTAGGAAGTTTGATCACTATTGTCCCCGGTTACGGCGGAATAAAAACAAGAAGAATTTGATCCTCCGAACAACTAAACTTTGTTCTAGAAATAGTAAGAATTCTCGTTATAAACAGGGACAATAATAAATTGCAAGTAACGAAAATAATTGAAGAACAAAGAGAAAATGTTACCACGCTCTTATGTGCAGTTTAAATCAAATATACGGATTATTTTCTCCGGCACAACACGGCAGCCACGTAGTACGCTCTAATCTAATATAACGTTTCTGGAATACTCCCCACTGGAACATACTAAGTAATTTAGTTTTCATTTATATTTTATTTTTAATGAATAATTGAGAATGAGAATGAGAATAAGAATGAGCATGAGAATGAGAATTAGAATGGGAACGAGAATGAGAATTATTGAGGATGAGTATATTTATCTGTCAAAAGTGGGAATAGATAAATGATCAATCAGACGTATACATTAAATTAAAGCATATCATAAATAATTACATAAATTTCTAGTAGAAAATTAATATCAATCATTAAATCGTTAATATTAATAAAAATTTGCAAATTTAAGCTTCTACTTGCAGCATAATGTGGATAATTTTTTGATGATCATTTTTTTATGTTCGAGTGCGTTTCCACGACGAAATAGATAGAAATAAATAGCCCTGGCACCAACGCGCACCATTTATATACCAAGGCGTCCATGGAGGCACGACAACGACCCACGACTAATTTCGTCGTATACATCTTTGTAATATATTTATTACAAAGCCAATTAATATAACATACATCCAAATTTTATGACCCGAGTAGTTGGTTACCATTTAATGAGTTGCTTCTAAACCTGAACGTAACCACAAGGTTCGGATTTTTTTTTCGTTAAATCAAAGATTACCTTGGAAACGGCTGCGATTATTTTACCAAAACATAGCTAAGAACCGTCTCGACAGATAAGGCTTTCGATGAAAACACGTATTCAAATCTGATATCAGTAGGTACAATGCCACAAAAGATACAAATATACAGCGACACAGTTAAAAATACAGTACTCAGGCAACTTTCAATTCGCAAAGATAATAAAGAGAAAACCTTCGGTGGGTTTTGATGAGTGACACATAAAAGGGTCAAGGTATATCGACTCCTAGAGTTACATTCGAATGTGTCATTTCGCCGAAGAATAATTTTGTAGAAAGCATTTTTCTTTGCAACCTATTTGAGATTGTTGTAGAAAAAACCTCTAATCAATAGGATGATGTTTGCAAGAATTATAACTACAGAGGAATACAATTCTGCGAAATGATTTTACGGTAATATGAAAATTTTGACGAAATAAGTTTCTAGGAAACAAAGGGAGCCAGACATAATACAAATCAGGATAACATATACGAACGTTTTATGTGTATTTCTGGCTAGTTCAGCCCCACAAAATGCATTTAATCCGCCCTTTTAAATTGTCCAAGCCATAACCCACTTTTAAAATTACGCACACGCTCGTAAAAGAAACGTCGTATGCAAAACGCGCCAAGATGCTTACTCCTAGAGGCAATACGGAGGTTATGAGGTTTCCGAGCACTTACATTTTTTATGCAAATTCCTCTTCTGTTGTACGTTTTTCCGCTTTTTAGCATGATGTCTTATTTTTCATGTTTACATTTAATTTTCGTAACATTGCCGCGGTATATACAAGAATTAATTATTAGCAGAATATGTATTTGGATTTTTTGTTAAATAAAATATAGATACGAAATTATGTTTCTTTTAAGAGAATACGTGTGGTTATTTTAAGCGAGTTGGATTTGAGTCTGCATAAAAAAGTACCAGCATGGGCCCATATTTTGACGAAGCTACAAGTTATAAATTACAAGCGGAAGTCCCTTTTCAACTTCTTAACCCTTAACCACCTGCCTCCCGTCTCACAGACTCTTTCAAACCTAATAGTAGATTGTTTGACAAGGGGCTGAAACAAGCCATTATGACACGAGGTAATTATTTGGACGAGAGAACGAAGTGAGCGAGGCCAAATATATCTGAGTGTCATAGTGGCTTGTAGCCCCGTGTTAAACACTCTGCTTTTCACTTCGACTGAAAAAAATAAAACACTTAAAAATTTAAATAATTTATTTTAAGAAAAATTAAATGTACTATTTATTTTATCATTTAATATTCTCAGCCAAGATAAAATATTTAAGATTAAATTTCTTTTTGTTGATTAAAAAACGTGCTAAAATAAAATTTCAGTTAATATTCCAGTACATTGTAAATAAAAACTTTTTGGTTTATTTTTTTAATTGGGTCGATCTGATCAGGTTGCATGTTGGTTTATTTTATTTGTAAATAGTATGTAGCTGGCCGGTAACAAGATTTTTTTTTCAGCGTCATAGAAATTTGTATGGGATTATATGGTTTCCTTTTAAACCCTAGGGGCTAAATGTACTATTTTAGCCCCGCTTTGAGAACTTAAAACGACGTACTTTTTGAGCAGGAGAAGTGAAAAATTGTTTACATACCTATGTGCGAGCATCCTACAAACATTTGTGTCCTTGTACCTTCTCCCCTCCAGCCTCAGTGCCGCGTCGTCGATCGACAAGGTCGGTCGTGTACGCATTTAATTTTGGTGAGGATATTACTGTCTCCAACCGTCTCTGAGACGGGTGGTAGGTGGATACGTATTTTTTCTTAAGGGTCTCGGAGACGGGTGGTAGGTGGTTACGTGACTAATGCGCACTTTTTTTCTTTACTTAGCCGACCGATTAGTCAGTTTAGTAGTGATTGGAAGTACGGAAAACCTGTTCTACTTGTGACCCGAAGAAAAAACGAGAACCAGTACGTATGTTTCTAATGCAAAAAAACGATTTGCCTAGAATGTACAAACAAACTTATATGCACTGCCGCGAAAAAATCGAATAAATTAGTGGTCTGCAATTTTATAAAAATATTACCTTTATTTTAACGAAATTTATTGATTTAGCATTGTTAATTATTGAATAATTAGAAATGATTACTTAGATCTGTATATAAAGTCAAAATTTTTGTTGATCTCACCTTCCAAAGGATATATAGTTCCTTTAGTAAAAATAAGGACTGTTGCCATATGTTTACAGCAAAAAAATGTTTTGATAATGTTTCCAGAATGATTAATAGCTTAATAAATATTTTAGATTAGATTAGATTATTTATTTCACGATAAAAAAAATATGTCTATATTTAATATGTCTATATGGCCATTATTATTTTAAATTTCCCATCTGATTTATAAAATTTAACATATAAGGCCGACATTATGTATCCGTCCTGGGGACGGGAGGTAGGTGTTTGTGTGACTAAAGAAGCAGGTAGGTAGTTAAGGGTTATATTAGAAAGAGACTTCCGATTGTAACTCCGTGAAATTAAAACATCCGTAGAAGAATCAAGCGTATCGACATAATATATCTTGAAGAATTACAAGACGTAAGTGGCAAGGTGTGGGACAGCTTACCCCTGAAGGACTACTCCGATGTTCGATAAATTCGATCGTCGTATAATGCCGTCCCTCTCAATCTCCTATCAAACTATATTTGGGTGAGCGGGTCGTACGACGGTCGAATATCAAACATCGTAGTAGCCCTTCTGTTTTGTCGATAAACGTTTCATCGACTGTGTCATTTCGTCGGTGTATTAAATCATCAAAAGCATTTTTCTCTAAAACCTTGATTGGGATTTTTATAATTTACAGACCCGACCGACCGTTAATTATATTTACTTTTTTCAACGCAGAAAGCTACTCAATTAACCAAGCTTCCTCAGATTCTATTACTAACGCTCTAAAAAGCATCTAAGACTGCTTTGACAACTAACCTTTAAAGATAATCTGGAAATAAAGTTACGAAGTTCTGCGAAAATAATTCCGTGAACCTAACGAGCTCCCAGAGGGCCTCGTTACGATACTGAATTCGTTGTACTTTTAATAAGTATTCTACAGCACAACAGCTTCAAGTATAACCTTGTACTATTATCTATTCTGTGGTATAACCTAGAAAGCTACTCAATTAACCAAGCATCCTCAGATTCTATTACTAACGCTGTAAAGAGCATCAAAGACTGCTTTGACAACTAACCTTTAAAGAAAATCTCAAAATAAAGGTTCGAAGTCTGCGAAAATAATTCCGTGAACCTAACGAGCTCCCAGAGGGCCTCGTTACGACACTGAATTCGTTGTACTTTTATTAAGTATTCTACAGCACAACAGCTTCAAGTATAACCCAGAAAGCTACTCAATTAACCAAGCATCCTCAGATTCTATTACTAACGCTGTTAAAAGCATCAAAGCCTGCTTTGACAACTAACCTTTAAAGATAATCTGGAAATAAAGGTACGAAGTTCTGCGAAAATAATTCCGTGAACCTAACGAGCTCCCAGAGGGCCTCGTTACGATACTGAATTCGTTGTACTTTTAATAAGTATTCTACAGCACAACAGCTTCAAGTATAACCTAGAAAGCTACTTAATTAACCAAGCATCCTCAGATTCTATTACTAACGCTGTTAAAAGCATCAAAGCCTGCTTTGACAACTAACCTTTAAAGAAAATCTGAAAATAAAGGTTCGAAGTCTGCGAAAATAATTCCGTGAACCTAACGTGCTTCCAGAGGGCCTCGTTACGACACTGAATTCTTTATACTTTTATTAAGTATTCTACAGCACAACAGCTTCAAGTAAAGGTCTGTACGGGCTGGTATACTCTTTCTCGTTTTCAAGGTTCAATTAATAGGCAAACGGATTCAGTTTACACAACAAGCGTCGTTAATTCACTAGCTTTGCCATCGTGTGCAAAAATCACCATGCCTTGCCTTACCAATTACATCGTATTTTACACAAACTACTAGTAAAATCTATTTATATTTAAAAAAAGAAGAAGACGGAGAATAGGCCACCTTTGGACATAATGGCGATAAGATAGGTATTTCGCCAGTCTTGAGAACCTCACCAACCCGGTCAAGTTAAGTTTGCGCCTCATTTGCGACGCCATTGATATCAAGCGAAAACTTAATTTGACTGGGCAGTAATGTCAAATGTCACTTTAAGAGATAGAGTCACAGATGTTGGCGATATATCAAAGTAAACTCGAATTACCGTATATATGTTTAATATATTATATTTTATAAAGCTCTAAGAAATGCACACTGCATAAAATTATAGAATAATCAATTTTGTCCTATATTCCACTTTAATGCCCCATCTACCTGGAGCATTAGAGTGGAATATAGGACAGAAAGTAAGGAATAATATTTTCTCAATTCACAAAAATTATAAAGTTATAAATCAAAATTTCAGGGTCAACGACACTAAACCAGCCTTCCGCAGAATAGGAACATTCTGTCCACCCCAGTCTGAACACAGCTTTGCAACAAAAACCGAAGTCCTCAGCGAAGTTAAGTATTTTTAACAAATTTTCCAAACTTCCCCAGTGTCTATTGTTAAAAGTTCCTTTGGAATAACTAACGTAACAAGGGTTCGGTTAGCGTACGAATTTGACAATGAAGTGCTTAGGAGGGGCCACTAGGGAGGGCATAAAAGTATTTATTCGTTTGTCCTTTTCGTTTTTATTGAATCTTTCAGAGGAACTAAATTACCTATGAAAAATTCAGCTATCTAGGTGCTTATTCGATGGAATATCGTCAATTTAGTCATAATGACCATCATTATCATCATTACTATTATCATCATCATCAACATTACCTACTTCCATCGAGTGCTAAACATAGGTATTTTTTATTTCCGAAAATTACTCTTTAAAGTCTTGAATATTTTTTTCCGGATCGTTGTGTTTTCGAGATATGTCATCTAAATGGTTATATGACAGCTTATCACTACTCTAGTTAAAAAAACAGGTTCCGTAAATACCCTCTGGGTACGGAACCACCCGCAAAGAATAAAACAGCGATGAAATCTTATTTGACAACGGAATATCTCTTACGAAAGTCTGACTTTCCATCGTCAATACATTGATGTGATGCTTGTGAAATTTCTATACCTTTCAACTTCACGGCAGCACTGCGGTGGAAAATATGAAAACTGTATTGTCACCTATATATCGATAAATTTATATTTCTTTACAATGTTGACTGGCACAAAGTTAGGGATTTCCTAGTTTTATGTATCTTTCCTTGCACTGTTATGATTTTTCATGGAATCATGAGATTCTGGTAAGGGAACATCGATATGAGTAGACTGCATTGGTTATTTGCGATTTTGATGCAGTTTATGTCTTCGGCGTTTCTTAGCTTTGGTGTGGAAATATGCGTCTAAAACGGGTGCGTCCCATGAGATATAACTACATAATATATAATTTCACATTAATAACGTTCACAAGATATAATAAACTTTTGCTATAACATCAAAATCAATATATTTATTAGGAATAACGGTCAATTAGCATAATACTCTTGTTGTAGAATGATTTTTAATATAACACTCAAATACTCTAAATTCAGTTGATATAACATACATAACGTATATAGATCATAGTATATACTTTCTTTTAGTATAATGATTAGAAAATATAAAAGCGTATGATATACTAAATCGGTTATAACTGCTACCCCTATGCCCCTAAAATGGAACATGGGTCAAAAACCGAAAACTGTAGGTTAGGTTAGGTTTGTTTTATGACCATGGATAGCGGAGCGAGCAAAGCGAGCGGAGCGTCAAAATGCTTGCTTGCATGGAGGTACCTACATTAAAATTTAACAGCGAACTATTGCATACGTATGCTCACGCTTGATAATGGCAGATGAAATGCTGGCAAGTAAGAGTATACCGTTTGGAAGAACTGCGATAAAATGGAATATGGGTCAAAAACCGAAAACTGTAGGTTAGGTTAGGTTTGTTTTATGACCATGGATAGTGGAGCGAGCGAAGCGAGCGGAGCGTCAAAATGCTTGCTTGCATGGAGGTATATTAAAATTTAACAGCGAACTACATAAGTATGTACACAATTGATAATGGCAGATGAAATTCTGGCAAATACGAGTATACCGTTTGGAATAACTGCTACAAAATGGAATATGGGTCAAAAACCGAAAACTGTAGGTTAGGTTAGGTTTGTTTTATGACCATGGATAGCGGAGCGAGCGAAGCGAGCGTAGCGTCAAAATTCTTGCTTGCATGGAGGTACATATAATAAAATTTTACAGCGAACTATTGCATAAGTATGTACACAATTGATGTGCAGGCGGTTATTCTATACGAGCATTATGCATTTTGGTGTTAGATGTATTGAGTAATATACATTATAAATCTGAGATATTATGAACGTTATACGTTATGATCGTTATATACAATGATATTATACTTAAATAACGTTATACTTAACAAAAATAGATCTTTTGATGTTATATCTAACGTTCGTTATACACCTTGAACGGTATACAAAACAAGCTTATACAATATGAGCGTATATAATATGAATATTATAGTATAAGTTCTTATATCTTATATTACTTACCCGTCTAAAACGTGACAAGTAATTGTCACGTAATATTTTTCTTGTTGGTGTGCAATAAAGTATTGTTGTATTGTATTGTATTGTATTGTAATTGCATTATTGCGTTAACAGCACGTTAGCATGTTTTAAGTAGTGATGTATGTAGTCGTTCCTGAAATTTACAAACCGCCTTTTTATCCTTTGACAAAAAATAGAAGTGTCATACATAAGTTAAGCATTGTATATCTGTATATCTTTATACCTTTGTGTCTGTATCTGCCTGCCTATCTATGCAGTAGCATCTTAGTTCACAAATAGATGGTCCGATTTAATATGTAGTTTTCTTAATCAAGCATGCCTGTTGACATGCTTCTTAGCTGTGTTTAATGAAAATAGCCGCACAAAAAGATATGTTCAGGATTATTACCACTCATTAAAATAATGAGGATCTCATGATGACCAGCTACTTGCGTCGGGGTTCTGTAATTTTTTTATTTGGGTTATTTAAATAAAACAAATTGCTTTATAGTGCTAAAGAATAAAGCCGGATTTACCGAATTTCCGGAGTGATACTATACGCTTCCTGGTAATATATATTTATATTAATCTGGCAAGTCTGTAGTTATATTTGTAATGCCCAAAGCCTGCTGAGCCCTCTTGCAGCTGACAAGGGAAAGGCCGACACCCGGCTAATACTTCTTGAATGGTGTGATTTATTACATAATCACAACTTCATCCTGGAAGCTTCATTCACAGATGTAGCA
Organism: Apotomis turbidana; assembly: GCA_905147355.2. Classification (NCBI taxonomy): domain Eukaryota; kingdom Metazoa; phylum Arthropoda; class Insecta; order Lepidoptera; family Tortricidae; genus Apotomis; species Apotomis turbidana. Next base: position 20,242,181 of record LR990297.1, read on the forward strand.
GGCGACGTACCGCTGTCTACGCGGAACATTCTTTACAAGAAAATTTAGAAACTAATATTCGAAACATAAATATACAATGTGTCTATATACCTAAAGTGGACAAAATTACAACTAGTGCCTCTGTGAGCGAGTCAAAATGGCTGAAATATGATATTTTTTTTTGTTTTCAGCCTCATTCTTCGCCATTTTGCAATTATTCGACAAACTGAATCGATAAAATCCCCAATTATCAAGGAATCTGCTCACAAAACTTCACGAGGATCGATTGAGTAATGAGAACTGTCAGATTTCTGGATATCATTTTCAAAACAACATACAAAACGAAAAGGTTTGCAGTAAAAAATACCGCTACGATTTCAAGCAAAGACTTTTTTAATCCTAGCCCCAATAAACATGTTTTAATAGACTTGTTTTCAGCACAAGTTTGTATAGACTTGTTTTCAAATGAGATTACCCCTTTATCACCTATCAACTCCCCGCCATAAAAGGCATACATTGAGACAAACAATAAAAAGAGTGTAAAAAATCTACATAAAATTTACTACCCCATACTTATCCTCAGATCGTCCGATTTGGAGGGCGTAGCGATCATTGCTTGGGTTCCGTTACTCATAAAAAGACTTGCATTTAGCTCTGTATATCGGAAAACAATATGAACTGAGGGCCTGATTCAAGTCGCTGGACGTCATTGAATGTTAATGCGTTATTTACTAAAGTGTTGAAGACTTCAATAAATTTATTTTCAGTAGTTTACGTTTTTAGGATAACACGACGGACGATACTAGGCTTCAAAATATATGTTTATTCTAAATTCAATATTTTTTTCCTGGGTTTTACATACTTAGCATGATAGTGGTCAAAGTGGAGCCGGAGATTTGTCGCCTGATTCTGATATTTAATTCCTCTCTTGATTTCACGAGGCTTTAAATCGGTTGGTCGATCTGACTGGAATTTTGCCATGTCATCAGAGAAACTAAGCGCAATATATAACGGTAAACGTTGCTACATAATATTATATTATAGGTACTAAAAACAATTAACTTTAATAAAAAACATTTTATAAGACCATTTAATTCAGGGCACCATACCTCTTAAATTGTAACTCACGCTTTACTAATTTTCTTCTTCACATTGCTATCAGGTCTGTTTATAGTATTCCAATGAACTGGGGATTGCTTGCCTTGTTTTCGACAGTCTTACTACCAGCCTGCGTAAAAATGACGACGGAGCATTCAACAGTCCGAACAGTAGTACGGTAAATTCATAAGAACCCTCATAAGCTATTTTGGTATGGAATAGGGACAACGTAGTCAATCATCTGAGCTAAGCATGAGGGGTCATGAAGTAATAAGTATGTAGTAAATATTTATAACTGATAAACTGATAACTGGTAATAAGTGTGTAGTAAAAATTGTTGGCTTCTCGAAGATTCTTGATGTAAAACTTGGTTTTAAGTTGGTAAGTTTGTTGCAGAACGGAAAGATCGTACGTTTAAATATACATCGATGATTTACGTATACAATTTGAACTAGGAATATGACATTTTGGTGTAAAATTTCTCTGTCTCAATAACCTTGGAAGGAATATTATATTTTACTGTTTGTATGTATGAATTAAATATACGTTTAGTTAATTAAATTTTAATTATTCTGAGTATTGCCTTCTATTTACGGTGATTTGTGGACGTTAAAGTGTCAGTTAAATCGAGAATTTTAAGATAGCATTAAAATAAAAAAGACGCTTTGGAAAGTATTTTCTCCTTCCACAACATTGACTAATCCATACTAATATTATTAATGCGAAAGTGTGTCTGTCTGTCTGTTACCTCTTCACACTTAAACCACTCAATCGATTTTGATGAAATTTGGCATGGAGATAGCTTAAGATCCGACGAAGGACATAGGATAGATTTCATCCTGGAAATTATCCCTAAAAAGATTGAAAAGTGAGTAAGTAATTCATGATGACATTGATGACCCTGTAGGAAATGTAATTATTAGACCAAAAGCACAATTGCTGTTACATTTGCTTAGGAGCTTTTAATAATTCCTGTTATTAATTGAGGTGATTCCTGTTGTACGAGGTTGCTTCCATACTTTCAAGTTCCACGCGGACGTAGTCGCGGACAAAAGCTAGTAATTAATAAATTTGGTATTTCATTATCTAAAGAAAATACCTTACTACTTCATAACACTTTAAAATCATTTCTGATAATATTTTCATTTTTAATCATGAACATAATATGATGTTTTAGCTTTTCTTTTTTAACCGAGTTAAAAAAAAGGAGGGTTCTCAATGTGACATGTATACACGTATGTACGTATGTACCTATGTATGTATGTATGTATGTTTGTCCGCAATTATCTCGCGTTTGGCTGAACCGATTTTGATGCGGTTTTCAGAAAAGCATTTGTTGCACTTAGGAGAAGGTAATTTAACCGACTTCAAAGAAAGAGGTTTTCACAGTTGGGCCCGTATATATAAACGTATGTTTGTCCGCGACTATAAAGTTGTTCATGAACAACTTTATAATCTTGCACAACCTAATCTTGAACAACTTTTTAATTTGCGTCTCAGTCATCATCTTCCTATGCTGAGCTGATGATGGAAGGTATAACTCTTTAGCGGTTAAGAGTCTCGTTAGGAGTTAGGGGATAATTCAAAACGAGATGCATGCAAACATGACCTTCCCCATCACCCACTCCGCTATATGTATTTTATTAACCGACTTCAAAAAAAGGAGGGGGTTCTCAGTTCGGTTGTATGTTTTTTTTTTTTTTTTTTTTTTTTTTTTTTTTTTTTTTTTTTTTTTTTTTTTTTAATGTTTGTTACCTCATAACTCCGTCATTTATGAGTCGATTTGGAAAATTCTTTTTAGGTTCATGAATAGACATCTCAAGGTTAGTCCCATATTAAGTATTTGCATATGGTAGTCATCATCTTCTCATGCTGAACTGATGATGGAAGGTACAACTCCTTAACAGTTAGGAGTTAGGAGATATATCAAACGAGATGCATGCCTTCATGACCTCCCTGATCACCCCGCCATAAGTATTTTATATGAATCACTAAAAAGCGAAAAAAAAAAAAATTTTAACAAAAAAAAGAACCGACTTCAGTAAAACTAAAAAGCCGAAAATAACCCGTTCAAGTACAGATTTCATTTGACTCACCCTTTGAAGTCGGTGCCAAACCTCACGTAAACTCTAATATATAAATATAATAACTGAGTGGTTTGGGATCGATTTCAAAGGGTGAGTCAAATGTAATCTGTACTTGAACGGGTTATTTTCGGCTTTTTAGTTTTACTGAAGTCGGTTCTTTTTTTTGTTAAAATTTTTTTTTTTAGAATCACTAAAAAGCAAAAAACTAAAAAGAACCGACTTCTAAAAAACCGAAAAGCCATAACCCGTTCATGTACAGATTACATTAGGTGCTATGTACATGGACGGGTTATATTTGGCTTTTCAGTTTCTTTGAAGTCGGTTATTGTTTTTGTTTATATTATTAAATATGCATGTCTCGGTTATTATAATCACCACAATATTATAAGTCAGGACACCATATATAAAAAGCACGAGTGCGGGATATAATTTATTTCACACACTTAAGCTGCATAACAAAGGAGCACTTTGCGTACCCATGCATTGAAAAACAAACTTCCCTTCAGCGTTTTTCCGTCCGCCTTCAGTTAACGCTTTTAGAATGTTAATTTAAAATAACCTTTCAAATTGAAAAACAATGTCTTACACCGTGTACATTTGACATTGTTTGTTTACATACAAGGGTTGAGGGCTTCAGGGCAACTCTCCTTTGTTTAACTCAAAGCTATATTAATGAAGTAAAACAGAGAATTCATTATTATGTGAACAGTGTGCATATTGGTGGCGGCGAGTGTGCGCTGAATAAATTATTTAAGTTTGTAATGTTGTGTTTTCTGCACTAACGGTTTCACGTGACTTGCTTGTAATGTGGTTGGACCTAACTGTTCCTCTAGGTATATCAATTCCGAGAACATACTTAATTATTGTAACAGTAGTGAGTAGATAATTGTCTTAACCTAGAAGCACCATTTTGCTTATATAACTGTGTCGTTCATCGAATCGATGTTCTGAAATCATGACCTTAACTTGAATGGTTTAGGTCTAATTTGGTTTTGGTAAAATTTAACCGTAGTTACATCTATTCGTATCCATTTACAATGAATAACTGCATTAAACTTGAAAAAAATAGTCGTGTCGATTGTAAATCATTCACAGAATAGGTACCTTCAGAAAATGCCTGTGTTGTCCCATTTGATGAATATCCATATCCATATCCATATCCATTTATTCAGTATTAGTCATACATTGTCAACAAGTATAATACAATCAGCAATTATATTAAAGTAACTTAATTTATATTTATATTAATTTATATTGAAATTAGAGATTAGGTACATTAAAATATGAGATACTTACAAGTTACTGATAATATAAATGTTCATGCTTATTAAATTATGACTTCCTTAATTAATTTTACTATCTGTAACAAAATAATCAAATGAGTATTTATAGAGTCACACTATTAGAGAAAAATGCGTGTAATTAAAAAAAAACCGTAGATGGTGTTACAATGTATCGTTGTTAGTATTGTTGGTTGGTCAGTTGGTTGGTTACAATCTTCATTATTGTTGATTGGATTACATCACTTCATGCTATATTGAAAATGATCCATAAAAGCAACACCATCTCTTTAAAATATATTTGCAATTACCGCTTCTTAGATACTTAGTGTTACTATTAAACTCTCTTTCAAATTACAACGTCTAATGAAACCAGTATCCATTCACTAGGAATAAACCTTCACGAGGCAGAACCCAAGTAAAGATATTAACGAAAACATAATTCCTGTAGCAATTCCCTCTAACACTTCCCGGCACATTCATTATTCAATCCCAAAACAGAATAGAGCCGAAAAGCAATTCTGACAAATTAGTTTCACCCAAAAAAACCTCTAATGAATTAACGTTTTAAGACGTCTTTGAATTCCTGTCCGTTCCATTCACAAAGGATACTGAAATTCTCGAAAATTCTGGTGAATTCTGGGAAATTTTTGGTTCGTTACGAGTGATGAAAGTGTTGTGGAAAAGACAGGTTTTGAATGAAGCTATTCATATTATTAAAAATGATTTGATGGAAGGGAACGGTGAAATGAGGAAAACGATTTTCACGGTATTGGTGAGGAGTCGTTAAGTTAAAATAATTGAATTAAATTATGCGTTTTATTTCTGCTATTCGACGAAATGTTTTTGCTATAGACGAAAGTCTATAGTTTTGGTAAAGGGTCAACGAAACCGATGAGGAGTGGCCCATTGTCGCAAAATTAGATAATATTTTATGAGACATGTTATAACGTTAAGGTCAAATGGAGCACATTGCTAAAGTAAACATAGAATGGTAGTAAATCGGACATAACACCGTTCATGAGAAATGTTGAGATAAGCCTCAGAACCTAGTATCCAATGTTTTTGTCTACGAGCATGTTCGGATTCACCCATTATTCTTGCGTTAGGTCACTACCAGTGAGGCGGTCACGTAACTACCCCTGTCATTTATCACGCTGCAATGAATCACTTGGTGTAGATATATTTGTAGACTGCTTTAGACTAGGACTCAGTATCGTTTCGTTTGTCTAGTAATAGTACATTACGTAACAAGGGTGGTAAACGAGGAATTACAAACAAGTGGCTATTAGAAGCCCGAAGACAAAGGTGAGGGCTTAAATGACAAGAGTTTGGAATTCCTTTTCCACCAGAGTCACGTACGACGTTTTTCAGCACACTTTGGAGGAAATAAAGCAAAAGTATTATTACGTAGTAGTTCAAAATTACTTACCGCCCTAGGGCGTCATATACGACTTACCGCCCGGTCTTATAGCATGTAAACCCTTGTTTACGAGCAAGTGTGATGAAAAAACTATAACCGTCGCCTTTGACTTTGCCCCAATCAGGTAACAAAGAAAAAGCAGAGAAAATAAAGGTTTCGGAGAATTGCCTGATGCAGCGTGGGAAGGCCCCTAACAAGGTGACGGCGGCGCAAGTTCGATCGTTGTGAAGAACTTTGGGGGAGGCCTTTGTCCAGCAGTGGACGTCTATCGGATGGTAATGAAAATTATCTTTTTGCCCCCAAATGAAAATTAAGCAAAAGGGATGTTATAAGTCTAAATCATGTGTATCTTTGCATTTGAGTGAGGTTTAGTTTTAGTCGAAAGTTTGTTTGTCGAGATGGTTTAGCTATATTTGGTGTAAATAGAAGCAATAACAAGTGACAGGATCTTAGCACAAAACAGATAGGTACAGAAATCAATCTACATACAAGCGCGCTCGAGCAAACGCACACATAGACATTGCTCACGGACACGTCAAGCGCATGGCACCCGCGCTCGCACTGGTCTGAACTGGTCCGAGATATCGTGTCCATGAGCTATGTCTATGTGTGCGTTTGCTCAAGCGCGCTTGTATCTAGATTGATTTCTGTGCCTATCTGTTTTGTGACCTCAGCCAATACTGAAGATAAACATTAAAAACAAAATATGTTCATTTTCAATTGCATTTTCTAAATCATGATGACTACTAGTGTCGGAGATGTTTTAAATTTGGGATTGATAGATTTGAGTTTTTATTACAAGATACATGCATTATGGATGTGGATGGTTCTGGGTCACAATTTACCGACTTATGCTAAAGAAAAAAAGAGGCTCATGTTATGCCTTATTCTTCTTCGCAAGCTATCTAAGTACACACTATCTACAATCTGTATTTCAAAGTATTTATAAACAATGCCTATTATTTTTACAACTTCTCTATAATGCACCGTATTTTCAAAACAGACATCTGAATCTGTGCCTCTGCTTTTCGAGTGAAACGGGTCGCTCCGACTGACAGCTTTAGTGTCATATGCTTAGACGCAGGGGTTGGTAGCTTTGTAGTGTCCTGTTAGTATATTAGAGGAGCAAGTCTTAGTCTTTAATAAAAAAGTAATACGTGCAATTAAAAAATAAATAAACCGTAGGCGGCGTTACGTTGTATCGCTGTTACTATTGTTGGTTCGTTATAATCTTCAGTATTGTTTATATTTATTATATTGGATTACATTACTTCACGGTGTATTTAAAAATAATCCACAAAAAAACACCAAAAAGCAAGGTTTCAGCAAGAAAAAAAGTTTTACGCGATGTTTTTAGGGCTCCAAAGGGTAAAATCGGGACCCTATTACTAAGACTTCACTGTCCGTCCGTCCGTCCATCTTTCTGTCTGGCTGTATCTCATGAACCGTAATAGCTCGACAGTTGAAATATTCACAGGTGTTGTATTTCATAAAATACACCCGCCAGTTATTTTATTTGATTGTACGGAACCCTTTGTGTGCGAGTCCGACTCGAACTTGGCCGGTTTTTTTCTTATTAGGTAAGGTAATTAAAATATTATTCTCGCCAAGCGTGGCCATTTCATCGCAGTTTTTTTTACTCGTATGGTGCAAATAGTGTTGATTATCTTTAGTTATAGTGTTATTGTAAACCCCCAAAATATTTACACTTAAATTTGCGTTTGAAAAAAAAACGCATCTAAATGGTCACTTTCGTTACACTTACGTTAAATTGCTCTTTGTACTCCAAAGATGAATATAGAACGAAGTTGTTTACCCCTTTCGAGGCTTAGCAACGCTACGGTGCGCTACGCCGTAGCTCGTAGCACAGCATTTTCTGCTACGTACTCGTATATAATAGAAAACGTAGATCCACGACAAGGTAGGCTACTACGCGCCGCCTATGAGCCTACTAGCGTACGCACTCGGGAGCTTTGAATGGCAATATACCTAGTACTCGTAGGTATACGCTACTTCGCCAACGCGGTTGCTTTAATTTGCAACTCATTTATATGTGACACCATAGATATCCGGCGCAAACGTAACTTGACGGGGTAATATGTAACATGAAATATCATTATGCAGCTTGAATCGCAAACATCGCGTTTTAGTGACAGTTAAAGGCGATTTACGTGAAATGGGACATCGCTTAGTTTGGTGATAAAAGATAATATATCTCAAAGTATACTAGAATAGAGAATAGAAACTAGAATTAGCGCCTACTGGTCGGATCCGTTTTTCGCTTTCATTCTTTTAACGCACCTTCATAGACAGTCCCATTCAACAGCGCTTTTATAACGACCTGTACCAGGTCAACAGTCCAAGCGTCTTCACCCTGTGTCTACTAGTGTTGTTAGAATCTGGCTAGCTAAATAATGTTGACAGATATTTCCTTGTGTATCACCAATTGTCTATGATTTAAACAATTTGGCAGGTGGGTCCTCTTCTATACACAATTTTAATACTTTATGAATAACTTCTAACATTCCGATTTAGTGTTTTTGGTGATGGATTAGGTCTTATTAACACGAAATTAAATTTTTCGCCTTGTATATGGTTAGAAAATGTAAACATATTATGTGTTTGTCGTTGACTGTACTGTACATAGTGATAGAAATTATGTGAGCTGACTATGAGTGGAAGTCAACATATATTTAACTTATTTCCTTAGGTACCTTACGGGTCCAAAATATTTACTAGTATCAAAACTATAATTCCTACTACACAAAGTGTGACCAGTCGCAGATTTTTTAAATTTTCCGCCAATACCACAGTATAATAAAGAGTACTATGCCAATACTTTCAGTAATATTGAATTAGCCAAACTATATCATTTAAGAACCCAGAGTCAAAAACAACAAGTGTGTTTACGTGAAAAATATCCGAAATGATACGAACAATCTCATTTATATGGAACGGAATCTCACGCCCGTGTATTTGACGTTTATTCATGTAACTCTGCTTTATGTGTTTTATGTTGAGCAGTTAATAATGAAATACTGGGCTACACTCCTTTGTTGGTGCCGGTTCTCATGGATTTTGAAGTTTACAGCTTTATTTGTTTTATATTATTTACGACTTTATGGTACTGCGGATGGCAGAGTTTTTATGGACGTGTGAACGTTAACCTTTTAAGTATGGGTTATGAATAATTAAATCATTTTAAGCAGAAGTAAGAACAAAGGCGCTTGATGTTCAAACTGTTTTATTTTCTGCATATGTGCAAAAAATAATTGGCAATGTGACTGCAAGATTTACTATTTTAATTATGACAATAGTGACTCTAACTGTACGTATTAAATCTCGCAAGCTTGTTTATAAATTGCCGAAATGTGAACATTTTTACGTTTTAAACCCCAATGTCCCCGCCATTTTGAAAAACTTTGAAAACCTGGGGGGTAATTGTATCAATTTTAGAGAGATGATGGAGATCTCTCCATTTCATCGCCATCCGTCACTTTTGACGTGTCCCTATTTGACAAGTAGCGATATCCCTATAACATCGCAACTTCGTCAATCCGGTCGCGCTTAATTTGCGTTTCCTTTGCATGTGACGGCATAAATAACAGGCACATACTTTAACTTAACCGTGTAGTGCGTGAAATAAGTTACAAAACAGAAATCCATATCCATGAAAAGCATTTATGACAATCACTATCGCCTTCGTATTTCCAAAATTGAGATGAGATAATATGTCACTTGAAGCTCATCGCATTTTAATGACAGTTCAAAGGCGATATCACTGTTATCTAATAGAGATTTGACGTTTGGTGATCTCTCAAACGGCATTTTCGAATTAGATCCCTGAATCGACAAAAACATTATATATACTTATCGAACGCACTCACAAAATGTCCCTTAAATTGACATTGTACACCAGGGGCATATGATGGTAGCGTTTATCACGTGATAAATAAGTGACAAAGCATCTGTCACTCACACTCGCATCTTGTCAAAATGTGACGGATGCTTTGTCACTTATTTATCACGTGATAAAAGCCACCATCATAGGGCCCCAGGATGTACAAACTCTGACCATCTTTTAAAAAAAAAAATCGAACGAGAATTGTTAGCTCTATTTAACCTTAACGAATCGTTTGAGATATGGGACCTCTAGGCGAGAACAACTGAAATCCCGGACATCCGGACATACGAAAGAATTTTAAGCCAAGATGGAACAAAAACCCTTTTCTCGCTGCACTCACTGTCAATTTGACGATGCGGTTGGCTCAGTTTGTAGTGCACCTGCCTACTGAGCCGGCGGTCCTGGGTTCGAATCCCGGCCAGGGCAAATATTTTGTGCGATGAACTCGAATAATTGTGCCTGGATCATGGATGTTATCAATATGTATTTGTATATAGATTTAGATTAGATTCAAAAGACAGTCCTCATATTATGTATAACGTGTAAGGATAATTTCTAATTTAAATAGATTACTAGTGATGTAGGTAGACGCATTTATATTAAGATTATCAATGTTTTGGTATTATTTAAAAGTAGTTGCAATGAACGATCACGTCACGTGATCGTCCCTTCCACTTCGAGCAATGGCGACCGGTCACGGGGCTGGGAATTCGAGGCATTCGCTAACGGACATTGTCAGTGGTCGGTCGGTTTCTCGAGGTGGAAGCATCTGTTGGTTATTTAAGAACTAATTATAAGTTCAAGTCTACTGAATTAAGTACAGGTCAGTGTCACTCTCGTATTGATTAGGTATAATCGATATTAATACTATTTAATGAAGTCTATGCCTACTCATAAGTTGTATTCATTGTGCAAATAAACACCATTTGTTATCAACTGTCGTTGTTTAAATTAAACGTATCGATTCCTTATAAACGCGATCGTCGTCTAGTACCCATAGTACAAGCGTTGCTTAGTTTGGGACTAGGTCGATTTGTGTAAGACTGTCCCTTAAAATTTATTTATATTTACTTAATAATATTTAACACGAGTTCGCAATTTATACAAATTGCGCCTTTTTACGCATAACAAACTCGGCGCCTTTTAACCTAAACCTTTTCATATTCACAAGTCGCCCATTTTGAATCAATCTCCAAAAGTTCTAAGGATTCCCAAATTTTATTCGACACGGAAAAATGTAAGAAATATGTCATAAAAATCATCTTCATTACTCGCAACGTCAGGAGCCGTGTATTGTGACAGTTACCCTTATTGCTCGAAGGCAAATTTATCTTTTCACTCTAACAACAGCGGGTTGACATCCGGAGAATCATAATCTCAAGGCTATAAGGTCATGGATCGAACGGGTTTTATTTAAGCAATGGTTTTATTATCGTGGCAACAATATTGGGAAGTCTATTTGGAAGGTTATTACGGAGGGGTAAAGTTAAAATTTGATTGACGGATTCATGACGTGTAGGAATCGAGGCGTGTCATATTATTATCTATATTATACAGGGTGGAAAAATCTATGGGCCGGGGAAGGGAACTACCTTAAATCCTTGTTTTGCTCATTTTATTGAAAGGAAAACATTCTTTTATTTTCTAAAAGAAACAAAACTGGATTTCAAGATTTCTATGATTCATTTGTTTTGCCCGGGCATCGAACCAACTAAAAATAAAAATAGAAACGCAATTTTATTATAAAGGTAGTTTTATTTTGTAAGGTCATGGATGTTTTCTATGATTTCAAGAAAATATTTGGCTCGTTAAGTATATATTATATTAGTGTCGAAAACCTATAACATAATCCTACTAGAGCGTACTGTGGGACTAGTACATCTGTGTGAGGTTGTCTGAAAAAATAAATATGGATAGCAAAGTTTAGCCCAGATCACAGATGTTTAATGGAGAAATTAAATCGATTTTTGTTGATTGTAGCTTCATAGGAACATATAACAACGAACGATTAACGCAAGAACGCGCACCGAGAGCCCACGGGCGATAGAGCGCGTCGAAACAACATTATTGCCGGTTCGCTAACGGATATAAATACCGAGAAATTGACGTTGTTTCAAGTCACCTCTGTTTCTAAACCCCTCGGCCTCCCCTTAAAGTAAGCATTTCAAACTTATTTATGATTATCGTATTATGATATCACTGGTAATTCCTCTTCGGTTTTTTTTTTTTTTTTTTATGTCATAGGGGGCAAACGAGCAAACGTATCGCCTGATGGAAAGCGATTACCGTCGCCCATAAACACCTGCAACACCAGAGGAGTCACAAGTGCTTGCCTACCCGGAGGACGAAGATAGAATGCCTCTATGCTAGTAATTTCACCGGCTATCTTACCCCCACACCGGAACACAACAATGCGAACATTGCTGTTTGGCGGTGGGTTAGCAGGCAAGACGGTAGTAACAATCCGGACGGACCCTGCACGAGGCCCTACTACTCCAAAACTTACTAGCCCTACTTACTGCCCTATTCTGCATTATATTACGGTACAAAAGTGTCTTCCCTCCCTAAATTAACTCGACCAATCTCCTTTTACGTGCTGATTTATTAAACAATATTAAATTATGATACATAATATCTCGAGAAGAGATCTCCGCCAATACCGTCACGTTAAGTTTACGCATTATTTATACGCAACGCCATGTATATCCGGCGCAGACTTAACTTGACCGGGTAGTAACGTGAAATGTCACTTTATACAGCTCGAATCACAAATATCGCGTTTTAATGTCAGTTAAAGGCGATATACCTACTTGTAGCTTACAGTCAACCAATTTGATTTATAGGCCACAGAACCATAGAGCTATAGAACCTTGTCACAATGACAATGATATGAGAACTCAAGCGGCTTTCATATTGACGTTCACTGTGACAATGTACGAAATGGCCTAGGAATCAAATTGGTTGACTGTACATAGTTTATTTCGCGATATTTAACGTCAAACGTCGAAACACAATAATGTTTTTCGAAATGATTTTATAATGTGGGTAAATTAACACCACAATTACAAGCCCATAGTACAAGCTTTGCTTAGTTTGGGACTAGGTCGATTTGTGTATGATTGTCCCATAATAATTATTTATTTAATATGTATTTATTTTTTATTGCTAGATAGATAGAAAGATCAACGTCTTTGACTGGCAATCCAAACATACCGGGTCCCGGTGTGGACCACGTATGAGGACATTTATTTTTTATTTGCGTGTTGATCTTTTTATCTATACAGCAATCAAGGTCTCAATTTCACTATACATATACACATTACCCTCCTTCGCGTCGCAGTGTTAGATAAAAACGGTCCCTCGCACCTGAAAAAACTCGACCAATCGCCTCGGTATTATTTATTTAACAATATTTAATATCATAAGGTCTCGTCGCGAACCTCCTCACGTCGCACGAAAACGACACGAGTCGAGTGCTGCGTCACGAAACGGGAATTGCCACAGAAATGAGAATTGTCAGAGAAATGAGAATTGTCAGAGAAATGAGAATTGGCAGAGAAATGAGAATTGGCCGCGAGGCACCTGTCGTGTCAGGTTGAATGTGACGGAGATATATTTTCGGCGCGTTTTGGGGGAAAATGTGAATAAAATAAACCTTGATGCTTTTATTTACTCATGATCCCTACAATGCAATCAGACTCAGCACAACTATAACAAGCGACTCTTTCTTATGCGTGAAAAATTACCTAAATAAATAAATATCAATGGGCAAATCTTGTACAATGGATACTAGACGACGATATACATAATATATAAATACATATAAAGATAACATCCATGACCCAGGAACAAATATTCGACTTCATCACACAAATGTTTGCCCCGACGGGATTCGAACCCAGGACGACCGCTGGCTCAGTAGGCAGACTACACTGCGCAGGCATTCTACAAACTACGCCAACCTATTTGTTTCCTCGTTGTACCAAAGAATATATATACTAACGTAAAAAGAAACGACACTGACACTTGTGTGCAGTAACAGAACTCGCGGCTATGTGTGCGTGTCGTGGGGCGAGCGGGGGCGAGCGCGGGACGCGCGAGGTGGGGAAAGTCAAGCCCGGCTCGACGACTCAAAGGGCCGCCGCCGTCTCTGCTCGAATCAATTCACATTGTTCGCTCGCGCCGCGTCGTATGCGCTTTCATACTTTTCGATGTACCTTTACCTTTTGATATGCCTTTTGAATGCTTCCCATTAGATTTTTTGAAAAAACTGTTCGTACGATTTCGAATCTTCGCCGTAATTAAAAAGAATAATAAAATGTTTAAAGTAAGTCGCAAAAACAGAAAATACCTATATAAAAGTAAGCAATTTATAACATTGTCAAGACTATTATACTAAATAAATAAATAAATAAGTATCAGACAACCTCCCACAAATCAACCTAGTCCCAAATTAAGCTCAAGAAGGCTTGTGTTATGGGTACTATGCGACGATATACATACTTATATAGATAAATAAATACTTAAATACATAGAACATCCATGACCCAGGCACAAATATTCGTGTTCATCACACAAATATTTGCCCTTACCGGGATTCGAACCCGGGACCGTCGGCTCAGTAGGCAGTTGCTTAACCAGTGCGCCAACCGCGTCGTCAAAATATTTATATATTTTAAACCTTAAATAAATAAACATCTTTCATTAAGTAATAATTATTATTTCATTGTGCCGCGGTAGCTAAACCGCCAACCCTACGCGTAGACGCGGCACTACAAGGTCACTGACGCACGAGTTACACCGATAGGCCCTTGTCGCCCCTGTGGTTGTACCACAAATCAGATAGGTACAGAAATCAATCTACATACAAGCGCGCTCGAGCAAACGCAGACTTTGCTCACGGACGGCTCTATATCTGAATCCCTAACGTTTTTACACCTATTTTTGCATTCCCTAACGTTTTATGTCATAATGATCACTTGTCCTAACACTCATATGCCCTAATATTGATTTCCCTAATATCTTATTTCCTAATGTCACTTGCCATAGTGATAATTTATCCTAATGTCATTTGTCATAATTATCATTTCTCCTAACACTCATAAGCCCTAATTTTGGTTTTAATCGCTAGGCTCGGGCTCTGTTGTGGTCGCAGTTCCAACCTAACCTAACCCATTGAACTACTTTACTGGTAGCAGTTCAGTGGTTGCAAAAGGGGCGGGGACTTTAAAAAACGAAAATTAATTTTAGGGATTTCGAGGAATATGGTAAAAAATATTAGGGATATTGATAGTTATGGAAAATGATTGTTATGGCAATTGATCGTTAGGGCATTAGCCCATTAGGACAAAACAGTTCGGGCAAGTGATTTTAGGACAAACGATGTTAGGGATCGCGAGGGAGACCCCTAATGGACACGTCAAGCGGTTGGCACTCGCGCTCGCACTGGTCTGAACTGGTCCGAGATATCGTGTCCGTAAGCAATGTCTATGTGTGTGTTTCCTCGAGCGCGCTTGTAATATGTAGAGTGATTTCTGTACCTATCTGTTTTGTGGTTGTATTGTGAGAGGGCAACGGGCAATGCTATGTCACGTAACAAGATTCACGAAGCTTAGTTGTGCTAGACGGCATGGACTCACAGCTAACTCTTTAGTATAGTGGTATAATAGCTAGGACGCCCGTGTTGGCCCGGAAAGCTGTTGGAGACGTGGGTACGAACCCCGCCTGAAGCATTAAATCTTTAAATTTTTCGCTTCATTATAAACTCCGGTACTTCCATTTATAAAGTGCTTTAATATTGACTGCGAAACAAAAGATAAAGAACTTCTAAGGCTCAGGCCTTCGTTAATGATTTTCTTATTAGTTTTCACAGGAACTTACCTTTGATATAAGAAAGTTTCGATCCACAGTAAACATTAAGGTGCATACGTCATTTTTCTTCCCACAAGAACAATATTGACGAGCACTCACGCTCCAGGCGATCGAAACTTTAGTGAAAAAGGACGTAAGTGGCTACGATGCTCATTATAAGATGAAGCATTGCTTCACTAGGGCGTTCACAATACCCTGGCTTTTAACTTAAGTGCTTGAGCAAAATCAATTGTTTTTGTTTTTTTATTAAGATCATTGGGAACTTGGGAGTGAACTAACTTATCATTTTCATCTCTCGTGAGACTGGTAGACAAACTCATGTTTGTCCGAGTGAGCGTAGCGTCTCCGTTTCATCTTGGTCAAAAAAAAGGGGGAAAAAGTCTGAATTCTGTATGTTCTCAGTCTGTCTGTTTTGGCCTATAAGTCACATTTCTTAATAGATTCTCGTCCAATTATGTGACGGATTCGTTAATTATACGAGATGGTTTTTTTTACGATTCCGTTTTTCGAATGTTTTCAAAATGGCAGAAATATGGGGGCGTATTAAGCGTATTAAGAAGTAGGTAATAAACACTAAACGCCAATTTCAAGTCTCTTTACGATTGAAAGATACAGCTAGCCCTGGTGACTGACGAACAGACAGACAACAAAGGCTTAGTAATAGGATTCAGCCTTTGGGTGCGGAACCGTAAAAATCAACATAAATATTCTACACGGGCACGCGACATAATACACGCGTACATAATATCAGAAAAACTAACATAAACTTGATATGCAATGAATTGACATAAAGTTATTTAGTTAGTTTGATATAACAGTTTATTGTTATAAAATTGGTATAATGTTTAATAACGGGAGAAATTCGACGAAACTATCCGCTTCGCGGGGCTTCTATTTCCGCTCTGAAGGACGCAAGGTACCTAACGAACCTAACCTATCAATAAAGTGGCGAGTTGAAGGGCTTATAACTCTTTAGCACCTAACTCATTATATATTTTGTTACATTATATCATTTGGAAATTATCTTAAATGACATTATATTATCATTTGTTACATTACACAAAACAATGGTAGGTATATCACACCAAAATAAATGAAGTGAAATAAGGTTTAAAGATTCATTTATTCTCATAAGAATTTATACAATTCGCTCACATGAAAACTTAAAACTATTACAAAAAGTGAGTAATACCTACGTGAAGTCTGCACAAAGCATTAGTTATTCACAAACAAAATGTATCCATAACAATTATTTTTATGAAGTGAAATGTATACGTCGTGCACCAACTAATTGTATTCCAGACACTCCATTCATCACTCGGCCGAAAAGTCAAAATAAACAATGATAGCAATCTCGGTTATTTTATAAGGTTACTTAACTTTTTCCTGCTCTTAATTAAATGGCTTCTCTTTTTAATTTTCGTTTAGACAATGTGGCTTAAGTAACTCTGATTGTTTCCTTTTTCGTATTGTTGGAAAATCGGCGTGCCGTGTGCTTATTTCACTTCAGTTTCTTGTCGTAATAACCTGAATTAAAAATCTAAAACACCCCCGAGACAAGTATCTAGTCATCATGAGACCTTGTTTTAATGTGTGATATAGAAAATTCTACTAAAACTGATCATAAAAACTTAATTTTTAATTCTTAGCTGCAATATTTCCTGAGAGCCAGTCGCTTGTTCCACTAAAAGATGAATATCTAAGAGTCTCCGATCTTTATGAAACAAGACTATGAACATTCCGACCAACCGTACTAAAATCAGTTCACCCGTATGGGCGCTACGAGGCCACAGACAGAAACACAGACACATAGATACACATAGATCACCTCTTTTTTTTCATCTGGGGTTATAAAATACCTAGCATTAAACCTTAGCATTGGACAGTTGATATTTTATTCAACGTGTGTCGTAACTTGGGCTCTAATTCCATAGGATATCTCGACGAAATCTCAAGTTCTGGTCTGGTTTAGTGTATTTAGATAAGAGATACATATGGAATATGTGTTCCTGGGTCATGGATTTTATCTATATATGTATTGTATTTAAACATATATATTATATATATCGTCGTCAAGTAACAATAGTACAAGCTTTGCTTAGTTTGGGACTAGGTCGATTTTTGTAAGATTGCCCCTTAATACTTATTTATTTATATACATGAAATATATAATAATACATGCACAATATTTCAATTTTAATAAACTAAGCATTTATAATTAATTACACGCACAATTACATTTAACAAAAAAAAATATTATTTTAACAGCAATTCATATATTAAAGTACAATCGAAACGGGTTCACACACGTCGTAGAAGTCGAATATCGCTCGACATGTTTCGAATCGATTCACAATTCATCATCAGGAGAGTCGATCAGTCATGGCGGCGGCCAACCGAGCACCAATTAATATAGTTACTCCTAAATTAAGATTTTTTGCCACCACTTGCCATCGTTTAGTACCCATAGTACCTACAAGCTTTGCTTAGTTTGGGACTAGGTCGATTTGTGTAAGATTGCCGCTTAATATTTATCATCACTACATAGTATAAAACAAAGTCGCTTTCTGCTGTCTGTCTGTCTGTCCCTATGTATGCTTAGATCTTTAAAACTACGCAACGGATTTTGATGCGGTTTTTTTTATAAATAGAATGATTCAAGAAAAAGGTTTATATAAGCATAATTTATCTTAGGATCGCTAGCTTATGTATATACTTCTATGGCTGTTCATATGTAAATACATACATGATTAAAAGAATAACCTTTAATAATTAAAGGAACCTTTGTAAGACTTGCCTACAAAGCCTCATGAATGTATTATGTATAAGCAAAGTGAGTTTATTTCAAGAGGGCGTATATGCATAAAATATTAGGCAGTTTATTTCAACTCGTTGGCGCAAGACACGCACTCCGGAGACAGATTGGATTATATTATATACGAGTAATACCTACATGGGCTTATTGTTGGAAAGATCAAACGGAAAATATTATAGCGCGGGAAATGAGCGAAAGTTTGAAGCAGATTATTTAATATCTGGGACAATCTAACGCAAATCGGCTTAGAAAAGCATTGTGACGTGGTTGCTAGATGACGATGTCTCCACGTTATCCAGCATTTATTTATTTGAACTTTATCCCACATTACAAATGGCGGACTCAATGCCATGAGGCATTCTCTACCAGTTAACCACAAGGCCAAACAGAGACATTGTAGGTGCGGGATGGGTGTACAACAAAACGTGTATGCACAAGATGGAAATGTTGAAACAAAATTAGTTACAATGAGCATTCTTATTTTACAGGTCTTTGGCGTGATTTTTTCGGGAATATCACTTAATTAATTGACGACATCACAGAACCCTTAGCGTTGGCATAAAATGGCTATTATTATTATTTATTATTATTAAGAGCCTATACTGTCCCACTGCTGGGCAAAGGCCTCCCTCTCATTCTTCCATGCGTCCCTGTCCCGAGCAATCTCCCACCAGTCTCGGTGAAAATGGCTATAAAAAGTAAAATACGAGTAGGTATAGAAATGTAAATAAGTATGTACAAAAATTAGGATAAATAGTACATTACATCTGAGGCCGGGAATCCGTTTTCACGACGAGGCATGTACCTATAGTGCTTTTCTCAAACATACAATGAAATAAAAAAATATACTTCAAAGAACAACATTTTATCAATTGACAAATAGGACATTTTAGTCTAACAACCAACCTTTAAAAACAAAACCTGCTTTTTGTCAAACCAGCCAGTTGTGTGAATGACCTTGTTGTTGAAACCAAAAAAAAGTTACTTTGCAGGCCTAGGCCTGAAAAGCAGTATGAAATCCCTTTACAGTCCTCTCGAGTTGTTGCGCCCAAAAAGCGATACTTCCGAGCCTATTATGAGGAACGTAAAGACAATATTTCATTGCATGTTTGAGAAAAAATCCTTCCTCATTCGACCATCAAAAAAGAGAAACTTGTCTATAGTATTTTTGTCTATGATTATGTCTTCTGATGTTGACTCTTTTGATCTAGCCATTTGCCAAGAACGTATATCGATGTTCAAGACTTTTGCTATAAGACCGTTTACCAAAACGGTTATTGCTTTAGTTTATTATTTAATTCTATCGTAACTGTCTAAATTCTCCCTCTTAACATAATTATTACAAGCATTGTTCCAATTACATTACCAATCATAAATTCATTTAACTTTAATTCCAACGTGCACAAATACATGAGAATGATCATAAAATAATATCCCATTTTCGAGGCATTTATTTTGAGTAACGAGTTCCCACAAAGCCCATTCCCCTGTACATTTATCAAGCGAAGTGTATATTAACAGAGAATGGGTTGTATCAGCCATTGTTTCTTGGAATAAGGATCTGATAAGGTAGTAAATTTACACTTTGCTTCCTGCCTAATGTTTGGTGCTGATAATGCATCTCTCATACGCAAAGTAGGTTAATTTGATCTGTAAATAATAAGAGTGATGTATAAATAACCACTGTGCAACGAGTTTGACACCACTATCTTTGGGCCATTTTATTTTTTGCTGTACACTGTGGAGTGTTTGTTTATTTTCATCACATTTGCTCGTAAAAGATGGTATTACATGCAGGTGTACTGAAGGACAAAGGCCTATATAGTTCCCGCGGGAGTTATAAATTGTTATAACTCCCGAGGGAGTTATGGTTTTAGTTTTAAAAATATAGTACGCACTCGTACATTGCTTCAGACTAAGGAGGTTTCAACCCAGCCAAGGTATTTTGTTGTATCAACAAAACTTGCCTACCAGCAAATTTTATTGTGTATTGAATTTATATACCATATGTAACTGCATTAATATTTATGTATTACAATTATTTAAGTGTATTTTGCAATTGTTTTATTAAATTTAATTTTGAATTATCGTTACAATCTGGCAGTATAGCCTGTCAAGTTTCTAAACTAAACGCAGTTCTTAGCATTATCTGTGGTAGACGACACAAAAAAAAGAAAAAAAGTTAAATATTATTGGTTAGATACTATTTAGTTTTGTAACAAAATTACTGTTCGCATTTAAGTTTTATAATATTACGGTGTTAATTATTGCTGCATAACATTGTTAATTTTTATTTGTTTAATGATAAATAGTAAGATTCTGTGTACATTTGTTTTCTTTTTTAAGCTGATGGCCGTTTTGCCAGTGCTTATAGTAAATTAAAAAAATATATACAGAAAAAAGTTAGTTGTCAATCGTTATCGTTTAATGTTTATTTTTTACTTATTTATTTGTTATTTACTCCCAAATGTGATGAAAAATATTGTGTGTAAGGCGGGAAGTAAGGGAATTACAAACTCAGGACATTAAAAGCCCTCCGCCTTTGGCGTCGGGCTTCTAATAGTCCTTCGTTAGTAATCCCCTACTTACTACCCTTATGACACAATATACAATTTTTATTTAATTTTGGATATTTTAGGTACCTATTTCTTTCGATCTAATTTGGAGAAAAAAAGTGCTCCAATATTTTTTCGCTCCAAACCGTTGCCATTTCCGTATAACATACTATAGCGGTAACGTAATGGAAAAACAAAAATATATGAACATTTTGGGACAGTTTTTTTCTTGTGCAGAAAACTATTTTTTAAAGTCACCCTGTATATAATTCAAAGTAACTCGTCAATACTGTCATCTCTTGGTCCGAGGTATAGACCTTTGTACGCCTAATCTTACTTTGAATTTTATAAATATAGCTTTATTCAAATATTCCTTATGGGATCTGAGTTGTTAGAAATAAAATGCTCCGAAAATCGCGGCGGCCCGTCATCCGCCGAGGGACTTAAAATTTCCTATTGATATCTAACATAAAAATATTTCCGTGCTCCTGGGCCCTTCGTCACGATGTCACAATTCTTCGTTTCAGCAGTAATCTTCTTAGAAGCAAGTTCCATTTTCTCTGACAGCTACATTGAAACGTACTTTATTACAACGAGGACGCGGTTGGCGGAGCACATGTCTACTGAGCCGGCGGTCCTGGGTTCCAATCCCGGCCGGGGCAAATATTTGTATGATGAACTCGAATAGTTGTTCCTGGGTCATGGATGTAAGATTGTCCCTAAATATTTATTTATATATTACGATGCAGTTGATCCCAAATTGAATTTGGTTCGTGAATGCAAATGCCTTTTTTTGGATGTAAAATATGTTTCGGGTTTAATGGAAAATATGAACATTGGGATAAAACATAACTAGCATATTTATTGCTTTATTAATATTGAAAGGACGCCAAAAATGTTTTTATTACATTTTGTTCCAAGAATATAAAAATTTTGGGGCGCGGCAGTTTTGAGGGTTCCGTGCCTAAATCGTCAAAAACGGAACTTAAATAGGATCATATTGTTGTCTGTCTATCTGTCTATTTGTCGAGACCTTTTTCTCAAGAGCTCATGGAGGTATAAAGCTGGAGTTAACATCAAATATCATCAAAGGTCTGCTTATCTTCAGCTTAAAGGCAATCAAAAGATAAGAGCAAACGCTCGCATGATGATAAAAAAAATAAAGCCGAAAGAAACTCATGAGTAAATATTTTTTTATTTACTCATGAGTTTCTTTCGGCTTTCTTCTCGACAGCGGCGTCTTCTTGTGAAACGCCGATAGATTCAGATTCAGACATGTATAGTGGCCTACTTACAGAATAGGTATACATTTCAATTTAGATTACGATTTTAAATAATGGCTTTTTAAAATTAGTATAATATTATATCTATTTTACGGTTGTAATCGCTAGAAGAAAGTTTTGCTGTAATCTACTACGTTTCACTACAACCATTAAGAGTTAATGGATCTAACCCCTAAAACGCTGACTCAAGTCGGATCAAACTAGTTTGGGGTGTCACGTCCGTATCTTTATTATTCAAGGGCTAAAATCAGATAAGCACTAAATTTGTAGAACGGCGGTGGATAAAAATTTTACAGTATTCAAAATATACCGGTTGGCTGGTGCCTGATTCGATTAATATTTCCATAATAACTACACGCATTGCATTAAATGAATAAAAATAAATAAATATCGGACAACCTCACACAAATCAATCAAGTCCCACAGTAAGCTCTAGGAGGCTTGTGTTCTGGACACAAGGCGACGATAAACATACTGATTAGATAAATACATACTTAAATACAAATAACATCCAATTATATCGTCGACTAGTACCCATACCACAAGCCTTCTTGAGCTTAATTTGGGACTAAATCTATTTGTGTGAGGTTGTCTGATATTTATTTATTATTTATTGAGTAAAGTGTTTATCATTATTTCAATTAATATTGATAAAGAGATCAAATATTAATAAGTAACCGTTCAGGATCGCTTACAAGCATTCAACCGTATCAAATTTTGACGGACTTGGTACAGTTTTAGGTTTCTACATGACCCAGGCACAAATATATTATTCGACAAATATTCGAGTTCATCACACAAATATTTGCCCTTGCCGGGATTCGAACCCTGGACCGTCGGCTCAGTAGGCAGCTGCTTAAACCACTGCGCCAACCATCGTTATTCGGTTTATCGCGGACATAATATACAGGTATTATTATATATATTCATAAGTTGGGCTGCTTTATTGTTGCATAATGAAATAATTGAAACGATCTTTTTGTAATATGTTTTGATTCCATGAAATAAAAGACGTTTTTATTTTTATTTTATTTACCTATATATAACACAGTTTTCAATTCTCATTGAAATTAATAAAGTTCAAAATGGCAAATTAAATCGTTGAAGTACAAATAACAGGGCTCGAGCAATATAATATCGAATAATCTTATACTGTATCTCCTTTAAAATGGCAACTTGATAATATGCACCTCTAATAGCAGAAAAAAAACCGGAATAAAATTGTGATGAAGCAAACATATTGTTGAATAAAATTGGGATATATCTAAGAATAAAGACTCCATTTTTATTAAAATTGTATTATATAGGCCAATTTAAGATAATAATTTCAGCCGTTAGCCAATTAGATACTTTTAATTGTTTTTCTCGTCAGTAAGTGCTTTATGGTGACGTCACTACTATTGGAATGATTTGATTTGAATAATAAAAAAAAAGAATATGCATATATATGCGCAAAAAAATAGCTCAACTACTTGGGAAATAGCCAAATTATGCTTAGTAGTGAACAAAATTATGCTAATTTTCCATTTTGGTGTCTAGTAGCCCTTAGTTTGTCAGTCCTCCGATTTATGTAACTAACAGCTAACATTTGGGGTACTGTTACCAAATCTTTGTTTTTTTCTGTATTTTTTTTACTGGTGGCATTAACATAAAAAAAATGGGCAAGTGCGAGTCCGACTCGCGCATGAAGGGTTCCGTACCTAAATAATCTATAACAAGTTTGTTGTATGGGAGCCCCCCTTAAATATTTATTTTATTTTATTTTTAGTATTTGTTGTTATAGCGGCAATAGAAATACATCATCTGTGAAAATTACAACTGTCCAGCTATCACCGTTCTTGAGATACAGCCTGGTGACAGACGGACGGACGGACGGATTACGGAACCCTAAAAAACAGGTCCGTGGGGTCCCAGTGCCCACCAACTACTAAATGAGATTAGTAAAAGGCTCATTGAGTCCACTGGTGACCGAAGAGCTGGCAGCTTCCTCGCACAACGCATCAGCATTGCGATTCAGCGAGGAAATGCTGCCAGCGTCTTCGGGACAATGCCGCGGGGGCACAGTTTTGTAGATTTTATTTTAGCTTAATTTAATTTACTTTATTTTAGTACTTTAGTTTTAATTTGAATTTAATTGTCCATTTATATATTTTGTTATGTTGAAATAAATGAGTTTCATACATAATCTAATTGTATAAGATATCTATTCTCAGAAATGGTTTTTGAATTGCCATTTTTGTCGTTAAAAAAATGTATTTCCCAATAAGGGATTATGGCAATGAATGAATGATTTGACACCCTATGCTATTTTTACACAGCGCATTATCTAATGTCATACATTTATTTTATTCACTACCCAGCAAGCGCTAGACAATTTCTATTAGCCAGCGAGGCGTAATAAAAAGCAATGTTTTATTAAATTCCCGATAGAGGGAAACACCCTACTCACCATTTCTCCTAGTAATGGCCAAAGGCCATGTCAGAGGAGCAAGCGGAGAAAAATAATATCGGTGAAATTTAATCATCTGTGAAAATTTCAACTGTCTAGCTATCACCGTTCTTGAGATACAGCCTGGTGACTGACGGACGGACGGACGGACAGCGAAGTCTCAGTAATAGGGTCCCGTTTTTACCCTTTGGGTATGGAACCCTAAAAAGGCTAGAACCTGTCTAAGACAGACTTAAAGAAAGTTTTACGATTGGGAGCTGCCCTTTATGTATTTAAATTGTACTGTGTGTATTTAAATTGAGGACTTTATTTCGCTATTCGCTTAAGAATTGTTCCAGAGCTAAAGGTCAAAGGGCCCGAAGCAAATGGACCTTCAAATCGCACCGGACTTAGGAGCTCGATGAAACGGCTCGTCCAATAACGAGGCGTCCTTTCGATCTACACTAATCATACTGTATACTTGTGCTGGTAATAGGGAAGCTACACGAGCAGAGACTTAATTACTTGGGGCCGTGGTTTTGAAACTTGTTTGGCGATTCAATGTTTTTGAAACACTTCATGATTTACACAGTCATAATAAAAATAAAAACCGTATATGATTTATGTAAGATTGTAGCAATACAACTGTGCGTAATACCCCTATTACATCAATTTTCTTTCCTCGTATTGGTAAGTGTAATCTCCTTATAATAATATGGATGTAAACAAACACTTTCCCTATTCACATTATTCACGTTAAAGATGCATCTTTAACCGATAATAAGTACATGTACAAAGGTGAAGTTATCTCTTTTAGAGACCCTCCTATTATTATCTTTTTATATCTGGTTTAAATGGGATATTTTGAGGATACAAAGATGCTTGCTCATTAAGTCTTGGGTGTTAACCCTAAAAAAAGCTGTGCCGAATAATGTGTGTGAATAATATTCTTACCAGAACGTTGATTTGAAGTCCTGCACGATTGGCTCAGAAGCACCTGAAAATAAAGTAGTCATGAGTTTTTATATTTTCATAATCAGTGACCAAGTAATTAAATAAAAATAAAAATCTCCAACCGAGATAGATCGCCTATTGTTTGCCTCTATTGTAATGTTAAGTGTCATCTGTATTTGTATTTCTTTCTTCTTGGGGTGTGCAATAAAGAGTATTCTATTCTATACTACATCTCAAAAATACATAAAGCTTTATTGAATCGATCTTAGTACTTTTCCCAAGGTTATTTGGCGGTAAGCCTTAGTCAGAAACGATACCTATACAAGTATATGATACATAACGTCACCAGGCGAATTTTTCCGTTCATTAGGAATCTTATTTACATTCACCCGTAATGAAGAGCCTTTCATTCAAGGAGGGACAATTTGTATTAATGGAATAAATTATTTTCTAACCAAGTTTATTAACTTTGTTGACACTGTCATCACCGGCTATATCAGATCCAGTACAATAATTTCAACTTTGCAACGTTTTTCTTCTTAACTTCGGGGGAAAAGAATTGGTAACCAAACCGGAATATTGGAAAAGTTACCTCAAATTATGTTACTGCGAGAGAGCTGGCACAAAAATATTACATTTATACTTCTTACGCATTTACTTCGTGATTTCCTTGTTATTTTAATCTTTGAACGGAATATATTCGTTTGCAAATTCTTTAAAATTTAACGTTCTTTTCGTAAAAATATCGTTTTTATTACGAACTCTGAAATATGCGTGGAGCGGAATACAATCCGAATGGAAAGCATTGAAACTTAAATCATCCGCGCCTCGTATTTGTAACGGACACAAGTAAGTATAATGTTACCTTATAGGAGAATAATTCACTTGTATAATACAAGCTAATGAGTATTCAAGTCTACACAGTCATGTACCAGGAAAAGCTTGCTTGACGTTACAATAATTAAAGGATGAGAACCTACTAAACGCCTGGAAACCTTAATAGAACTGTAAAACAAAATACAGCTGCATCTACAGGCTGTGTATGGTAGCTATATATGCTCTCTGATAAAAAGCCCCTAACAAATATGGACAAAGTCAACATTCGACAGCGAATTTTTCAATTCTTTGAGACATTCTCGAACTTTCCTCCATGCGGCGACTTCTACATCCAGAAGCCATTTTTCTCACGTCGAATAAATTTGACCGAACGCCGACACGATTGTCGCCGTACGTAGTTTATTACACGGCTTGAATTGAAAATGCTATCACCTCGATATTTTTGCGATTTAGTTGACAACGTTATTTTAAACTTTGGAGTAAATCAAAAATTCGCTGTAAATCGTGGTGGTTCAAACAATATTCTGAATCCATTAATAATTAAACGCAATGTAACTTTGTTACGTTACATTAAATTCAGGTGGCAGACGTCGATGGCTGACAACTAATGATAATGCTATATTTATTTTGCTAACGGACTGATGTTGGTATAATATTATATCCGAAATCTTGCCACTATATTTTCTAATATAGCGACAGTCCCTATTCAAAGTACCCCCTACTTTTCGTTAAAATACAAATGATTGAAGCCGGCAAATATTTCAACTCAACTTCTACATTTTAATGTCATTTAATGAAGCTCAAATACAGCTTTTATTAGTAAAAGCACGACTTAGTAAAGGGGTATACCTAGATAAGTGGTGAGGTGTGCAAACATTGGTTTTCTATTAGGTACCGAGTTGAAGTCACCCTGTATATACCTAATACCAGCATACGGCGCTCTGGAGCGTATAATACGAAGTCCCCACGCGCACAGTCAGCGATAAGCTGTCTGCCTTATTGGGTTCGAATACCCGCCGCCGACGCCATTCATACATTTGATAAGCCAGTACATGTTGCTTGTACCTACTCAATAGTGACAGCGTAAATTTGTATGCAGAATAGTACAGTGCCCCTAACGGTTACTTTGTAGAACTACAATTCTCCATACAAATCCTTTACGCAGTCGCTAGCGAGTACTGTCATTGTAAACTCATGGTAAGGTTACTGATAGGTGACAACGGACGATTTAAACTCGCGTAAACGCTCACAAAACTGCATTATTTTTCTAGAACTGTTAATTTTTCACAATAATCATAAAACAAACCTAACCTAATGGGTTCTTTAAAACGATTTTTCTCAAACATGCAATGAAATATTGTCTTTACGTTCCTTATAATAGGCTCGGAAGTATTGCTTTTTGGGCGCAACAACTCGAGAGGACTGTAAAGGGATTTCATACTGCTTTTCAGGCCTAGGCCTGCAAAGTTTTTTTGGTTTCAACAACAAGGCCATTCACACAGCTGGCTGGTTTGACAAAAAGCAGGTTTTGTTTTTAAAGGTTGGTTGTTAGACTAAAATGTCCTATTTGTCAATTAATAAAATGTTGTTCTTTGAAGTATATTTTTTTATTTCATTGTATGTTTGAGAAAAGCACTATATATGCCTCGTCGTGAAAACGGATTCCCGGCCTCGTATCACTATAACTACTAACAAAATCGTACACCGGTTTCAAATTGGCATATTATATTTATTTAGGTGAAGTTGATTTCTGTAATTTTTTACTTGTTTTTCGTTACATAAATATATACACTCCCATTTATGTTGTCCAATTAAAATGACGTTAAGGTATATTTTCAAATGATTGTTTTTAAATCAGTAAGTTCTGCAGCGTAAACCAAATGTTTATAATGAAGCGAAAAATTGAGACCCTGCCTGCCATTATTTTTTTATTCATTATACATATTTTATTTCTAATATAGGACTCGGTGAAACCATCGTCGCCGCTTTCTGGTCCCGCACTGTATGATTTATTATGAAACCATCGACTCGAGAAGTAGAAGGATAAGATTTATATGGCAACAATTTTGCAACCAATCGCAACCGCACTATAGTGACATTAGTTTAAATACCTGTCACATCTACTGTTAACCTCATAATATCATTTTAATGGTATGCACTTCTTTTCGGGGCTGTTTTCGTGTAGTAAACACG
The DNA here is from genome assembly GCA_905147355.2 of Apotomis turbidana. NCBI lineage: Eukaryota > Metazoa > Arthropoda > Insecta > Lepidoptera > Tortricidae > Apotomis > Apotomis turbidana. Next base: position 20,270,888 of record LR990297.1, read on the forward strand.
TGTATTTTTTATTTACAATATTAAGTTCACGACTGTGAATGGTTTACGGCATTTTCTTTGGTTATGGCATTATCAAATATTCGTCTTATAAAGAAACCACCACGAATGACACTGACATTGTTGATAAACCATCATAAAATCATTGCCAGTATAAGAAATTAGTTCCAGTGAAATTCCGCAATATGGCGCATCCTCATATTATATTTCTGGTCAGGCTTTGCATGAATATTGGCGCCGGGTATTCGAACCCAATATAGCCTAACGCTGATCGCTGACTGTGCTTATTGAGGACTTTGTATGGAGATTATTGGAATTGAGTCTGCAGAAGGGTTGCTCCGTTCGAAATTCGTACCGTCCCGCTCATTCAAATACTGTTTGACGCGAGATGGACAGGGATAGCACCGTAGAAACTTTAAATTTCGATCTTCAGAATATTTTTTCAGTAACGACGCTGCCGGCTCAACTCTGGCACTAAAATGACAATGTTTACAATCGTCAAGGTTAGTTTTAAAATAAAATTATATTAACACAATATACCTAAGAGTTCGAGAAGCTATACATCTCCTTTATAGTGTGGAAATCATTTGTAACATTAAGATAAATTATTGAACAGAACCTAATATTGATGTCTTTTTTTGTGGTGATTGATATTTACCACATTTCTTAATTGTTTTTGGATACAATGGTAAACTATGAAGCCAGCATTTTATACAATCCACTGAAGTCCAAGTGGAAATCAAACCCACAACTTCTATTATTAGCTCTATTTTAACGGAGTAGTGCTCTAACCACTGAGCTAGAGGTTGAGGCTTTGATTATTAATTGGTATGGTTCAGTGTATTAGGTATGTATGAAAAATGCCACACTTGTACCATCACAAAAGATTTTAGAGCAAAGAGTAACATCACGTTCGAAACGTCGAGGTAATTAAAATAAATAAAAAATTACGCGATTAGTTCCGTATTGTTAAAAAAAAATTAGAAAATCGTGTAAATTTAAATCGACATACTGCAATTTATTTTTTAGCATATAAAACGTATATTTTTCTTTCTTAATAGTTATTTAAATCAAAACGGTGGACGTTGTGCGTAGGCATTAAAAAATGCATTTCTTTATCATTTAGGAAGTTTTTTTATATGTTATATTACATATACCTTTTTTGTGGCCACTGTACCCTACTTCTTCGTCAAAAAAAAAATACACCGTCAAACGATCCAAAGCGCCGAGACCGCAAACACGAACAATAAAAAACAAACTATAAACTTTCCGTTCCAACAAGTGCAGTACAAACTTTTAAAAGTAATCTGGTAATAAAAGGTAAAAAACCTGCACAGTGGTGCTTTCTTTTATTTAGCAGTCAAAGCGTTTTAGGTCCTAACGACCGAAAATTTATAACTATGTTCTGTTGGAGATCTATATTAGAGGTTCATACCTAGTTCGGACTCCATTCTGTCGCAACGGTATCAAATTATTAGTCGGCCAATAATTTTGTTAATGTTTATATTTTGTCAGTGTCTCGGTATCCTTTGTGAGGTAAAATTAAACGCATTTTTATTATTTACTATTGGTCTGGTTTCCGTGTAATTCTCTCTACATATGAAAACGCCGCAAAAAAAAATGGACACATCAACCTATTTTTTGCATTGCCAAGTAGAATTTTGTATGGTTATTCCACTTTACAATGTTGCAATACATAATTATGACTTATTTATGATACGATCTCATATAATTACAACAACAAAGGCTGAAAAAAAACCCGTTCCCGTTAATAACCTTGGGGTATCTTATAAAATGGCAAAGAAATATTTATCATAAAACGTTTTACACTTAAAGCTGACATACACATACATTGGCCTACTTTATTGAACTTCTTCGAGTCGCGTATTGTGACATCACGAAAATTTTTAGAATCCATTAAACCAAAGGTTCTTGCTGAAATGACACTAAAGGATTAATTTAATTCTCTTATAATTAAGTTTTATGAATATAAGCAAAGATCTCGCCCAGTTTTCAAGAGCACGTATTATAAGCCATTAAAGAATCAGCGTAAAAACTCCAAGCCTTACAAGAACATCTTAATCCGTAAATTCCAATTTATCACGACAAAAACCGATTCCGACGAAAATGAACGTTCAAAATCCTACCGACAAAGGGAAGTGACACTTTTTATTCGCGACGAAAAAACCTATTACGTCAGAGGCCTGGTTGAAGTAATCTTTAGAGCATTTTGTGCCAAGTTTCCGCCGGTCGCACCACCGTGCGGTCCGCGCATAACATTTTGCCCGAATATTCCTTTATTGTGAGCTTGCGGACCACTGGGCACGATTTTATTGTGGAATAGGAATAAATGACCGTTTTGTGGCTGGTGACGGGTCGCCCTACATTGATTTTGGGTGCAAATTCAATTCGGGACATTTAAATACTTGTTTTGTTTTACTTTATTGAGTGAAGTTATGATTAAATGATTTGATTCGAAATTTTCAACGTGTCATGACGCTCACGTTAGCCTTGAAGTGGCAGATCGGACTAAAATACAGCACGTAGTAAACGTCCTAAATAAAAAGTAAATGAGCATATCGTCCAATATAATATAATGATAATGACAAGTGTACCATATTATTAAAAAAAAAAACTACGGATAGCGGGCATGCCGGGCATCGTCAGGTCAGAAAAACACCAAAGAAAAGGACTTTAGATCTAAAACAGATATTTTTATTTAAAGCCGAAATTTTGCCCGATCTGATCAGATTGCTTTATTTTTAACTATCCGTATCTCATACGGGCAGCTGGCTGCTAACGATAACTTAAAATTATATTCTCATAAAAACTACTATAGGTATAATTACCATTTAAATCCCAGAAACTAAAAGGACCAATTCAGTTATTGACCAATTTACTTTGCAAAGTTAAAATGACTTCTTGAGCAGAAGTGAGCAAACAATAATTGGACGGTCAGACTCAGTACCCTTACCCTGAGTTTTCAGTGACCGTACTCGCTAGCGACTGCGTAAACTATTTGTATGGAGAATTGTAGTTCCACAAAGTAATCGCTAGGGGCGCTGTACTCCATACAAATCGTTTACGCAGTCGCTAGCGAGTACGGTCACTAATTCATGGTAAGGGTACGTTCACCCTTTACAAAAAATTGTATTTACCTAATTAACTACAACAGATTCGAATTCCAATTTTAAGAAGACATATTATCTTTACCCGTGCGCAAGTAAAACAAACTTCGTTATTTTAAAGACTATCTTAAATTTTTAATTGTAAAAAAGTGTATCAGGCGGCCTTATTCCTTTTGTTTTTTCTTTTCATATGACAAATATATTGATAATTTCAACCAACGTTTTGAAGTGAATAATACTTTTCCCTGAGTTCTAGAAAGTAACATAGCTATTTCATGCGTGCAGTCGAAAATATTGAAAAAGCCAGTTACTTGCGTGAATTTTATAAATTTCGACTAGTTAAAAACAAAAATTATCAATGAATTTTTTTAACTAAGTTCTTAAATATAATGCTAATACATTTCAATAGCCCCGTTTTAAGTAGTAACATTGATAACATTACGTTAGGAAACATGTTTGATCATAGAGAAAAATATCTAAAACCATAGAATATAGTCTGGCTAGCCAAATAATGTTACAAATATTTCCTTGTGGTATGATTATGATTTAAACAATTTAGTAGGTGGGTGCTCCATAAATAATTTTCATACTTATGTACTAGGTCTAACATTCCGATTGAGTTGAAATTTGGCATAGTACTTAATGTAATTTTTAATTTTTCGCCTTGTTTATGGTTAGGAAGTGTAAACGTATATGTTTGTCGTTGACTGTACTGTACAATGTACTGTAGTGGTAGAAATTATGTGAGCAGATTATGAGTGCACGTCAACATAATATTTAACTTATTTCCTCAGGTACCTTACGTGTGCTTAAAAAATCAAAGATATTTCCAGTGTCAATACTATAATTCCTACTACCCAATGTGTGACCAGCCGCAGATTTTTTTGAATTTCCCGCCAAAACTAATTAATATTTCATTAGCCAGACTATAGTAATAGTTTCGGCCACTGCTCTGGAGCTGCCAGCAGCAAGGCAATAGAAGTCACAGACAAATTATATTTTTCCAAGACGGTTAACTTGACGTTGAGTTCTGTTCAGTTCACTGAATTTACTAACTATAATATCTACTAGTATTAAAGGCAGTTTTGCTCCGGCAGGGATTGTACAACGTTATTCGGTGCCATACAAAACACCGTTATTCAATTTCGGTTTTTCGCTTATTATTACACATTTTTATATTATAGTAGGCTAATTAGAAAGATCTATAACGAAATAATATATAATAACATTTAAAAAAACACGAAATTCCTCCAGGTTAATTCAATATTTTTCTTGTAGTGGGCTAATTTCAAAGATATATAACGAAATCCTACATAATCATTTAACAAAAAAAAAACCGGCCAAGTGCGAGTCGGACTCGCGCACCGAGGGTTCCGTACAAACACTTTCCATCCCTAAGTGGTTAAGTTAAGTTTGCACCTGGTATGTATAGCGCCCCATATAAATTAGGTGCAAAGTTAGGTATTAAAATTTTTTTTTATGGTTTTCGTAATTATTCCTTTATCTATGCTATAAGACGTTGCTTCGTACCAAATTTCAAGATTCTGAGTTCACGGGAAGCACCCTGTAGGTTTTGATTCCCTTGCAAGTGTCGAAAATATGCAAATTAGGTGCAAAGTTAGGTATAAAAAAAAATTTTTATGGTTTTCGTAATTATTCCTTTATCTATGCTATAAGACGTTGCTTCGTACCAAATTTCAAGATTCTGAGTTCACGGGAAGCACCCTGTAGGTTTTGATTCCCTTGCAAGTGTCGAAAATTTGCGGCATAAACGGCTGTATCTTTTGATTGCGTTGGCTTAGAAGTTTGATTTTTTCACAGCTTCAAGGGACAGTAAACCTGAGTAATTGATATAAATTTCAGCTTCATACGTCCACGCGTTCCTGAGAAAAAGGGTCTTGACAGACGGACGGACAGACGGACAACAAAGTGATCCTATAAGGGTTCCGTTTTTTCCTTTTGAGGTACGGAACCCTAAAAACACGCAATTCCTCTAGGTTCATTCAATATTTTTCATAATGTGTAAGTAATATTCTAAAATTGTATTGGCAACCAATTTTTATCGAGAGATTTAGAATAGAGATTTGAGAATTAGAATTGCAGGAAGGAGGTTAAATACGCGATGCACGTGATCTTTTTTTGGCATAACTTGGACATCCCAATATGGTTTTAGAATACTGTTTACCCAATTAGGAAGCAAAATAGAATTATCCTTTTACCTGTTTCGAGGACAATTGTCAGCATCAAATTTCATTTAAATCCATATAAACAAATAATTTGGAATCACTACATAGTATATTCATATTCAACAACGAAGTAGCTTCCTGCTGTCGATCTGTCTGTCCCTAATGTATGCTTAGATCTTTAAAACTAAGCAACGGATTTTGGTGCGTTTTTTTAGTAGATAGAGTGATTCAAGGGGAAGGTTCATATGTATAATACATGTATAGTCGGCAGTGACACTGCATACAAAGCTGGAGGTCGCGTGTTCGAAACCTGGTACGGGCATTTATACTATGTTTATCGCAAATAGTTATTCCTGGGTTAAAGACGTTTTCTGTGTCTTAATGTAGTGTAGAGTGAGCGCAGTGAGCGAAGACTCCATTTTAGTTTTGGCTAAATCGCTGCATAGTATAAAACAAAGTCGCTTCTTGTCTGTCTATCCCTATGTACGCTTAGATCTTTAAAACGCAGCGGATTTTGATGCAGTTTTTTTAATAGATGGAGTGATTCAAGAGGAAGGTTTATATATATATACATGCATAATTTAGCATTGTACCCGTGCGAAGCCGGGGCGGGTTGCTAGTCTTTGATATGTCAAAACATCGGGATGTCCGGATTTCCGGTTGTTCTCGCTTACAAGCCGCATTTATCATCAACGCAATCCAGTGTGTACAACTAAAGTAATCGAATTGAAGTTTATACCACAGCCAAATTAAAATGCGACGCCACGGTTGCAGCAAAGGTAATGACGAAACGCGTTGACCTAAAATTATGCGACGCTCGCGTCTCATCTATCCAACTTAGGGAATGAAATAACTACCATTTATTTTACTATGAAAAAACCGGATATTCGATAAAATTATTGTATTTAGAGGCCTTATTTATTCCTTTTAAAATGCTGACTGTTTTAGACATTTTTCTCTATGATCCAACGTGTTTCTCAACATATTATTGATGTTACTACGTAGAACAGGGCTATTGGGATTTATCGTTATATATTTGAAACCTACAGTTTGAATTTTTCATTTATAATTTTTGTTTCAAAAATCTACTCGAAATTGTCAAAATTCACGCGGAAAATTAGTTTTTACAACTTATTTTCGACTGCACGCAAAGCATGAAATAGCTATGTTACTTCCTAGAACTCGGGGAAAAGTATTATTCACCTCAAAAAGTTGATTGAAATTATCCATATACACATTTGTCATAATATGAAAAACATCTTTTTTTAAAGGAATACGGCCTCTCAAGCGGTTTACACTTATGTGAACTTGTCAGGAGCGGCTGACATGTTTCGAACTCGTATGGAGCACTTCATACAGTCCGTACAGCCGCGCGGTAACTTTGTCACTAATATATGTCTCACGAAAGTATTAATAAGATTATAAACGGTTATCAAAAAAATATCGGACAACCTTACACAAATCGATCTAGTCCCACAGTAAGCACTAGTAGGCTTTTTTTATGGACACTAGACGATAGACAACACACAATTATATAAAACTATTGATACAAAGATCAAAGCTTAAAGAAAAATTGAAATAAGTTCCCTGGTGGAAATGACCGGGAAAAAAAAAATTGGGCAAGTGCGAGTCCGACTCGCGCATGAAGGGTTCCGTACTATATAACAAGTTTGTTGTATGGGAGCCCCCCTTTAATTTTTTTTTAGTATTTGTTGTTATAGCGGCAATAGAAATACATCATCTGTGAAAATTTCAACTGTCTAGCTTTCAGCGTTCTTGAGATACCGCCTGGTGACAGACGGACGGACGGACGGACGGACAGCGAAGTCTCAGTAATAGGGTCCCGTTTTAACCCTTTGGGTACGGAACCCTAAAAACAAAATAAAATAAAATTGAAAACACTCAATTGATATGTAAAACATTATTTCTCGACAAGCTTAATTCAAACGGAGCGCGAAATTAAAATAATAAAACGTATACATCTGACGAATAAGCAAAAATATATTATATTATACATTATATTTTCGGTTATAAAACCAGTTCACGCGTTAAAACTCAGCGTAACGTACTCAGCGTTCGAGGGCAATTTCTGCTTTTGTGAAGGATTTATTTTTACAAGTAAAAACGACGTTTCATTTTGTTACAGATGCTTGCCAGGCTGGCTCGTTTTTGCCGATGTTATATTATAAATGCGATAAAAATTACGTTTTTAGGGTTTTTCTTGGTATACCTATACTGGGTAATGCTTGCGAGAGACTATGACTGAAACACAAATATTATTTCGATTCATTTCTCCACACGGTAGGCAGCAGCAAAAATACAGCGTACCTACCCACATGTATAAAAATATACATCACCTCTATTTTGCCATTCATTATTGCGAGGAATTTAAAAGAAAATAAAATAGTTCACTAAATCATTGCAGTAATTTTTAGGCTTCCGTACCCAAAGGGTAAAAACAGGACCCTATTACTGAGACTTCGCTGTCCGTCCGTCTGTCACCAGGCTGTATCTCAAGAATGAAACAGACAGGACGAGCAAGATAGTTGAAATTTTCACAGATGATGTATTTCTGTTGCCGCTATAGCAACAAATACTATTCATGATAAAACAATAATAATTAAGGGGGGTCCCATACAAAAATAGGGCTTTTTACATGATATTTCGTTCAACAGGCATTTTCTCATGAACCGTTATAGGTAGACAATTGAAATTTTTCACAGAATGTATATTTGTTACCGCTATAACAACAAATAATAATATTAAAGAATAAGTAAAAATTAAAGGAGGAACCCATAAAAAGAGTGTTTTTTGTTCAATATTGGTACGGAACCCTACGTGCGCGAGTCCGACTCGCACTTGGCCGGTTTTTCGCCTATTGTGTCATTTCGCAGCGCGCGAAAGCATTTTTCTAAGAAACTGTCCACCAAACTAACGTAGTCGTCTAGTACCCACAAGCACGTCTAGTACAAGCTTTGCTTAGTTTGGGACTAGGTCGATTTGTGTAAGATTCCCTTAACCGTTTTAAATTATTGCTTTATTTTAATTTTAATAAATACCTACTCCGAGTATATAAGAAAATGTTCTCGAGGTACTTCTCACAGAGCCACTATTTTAGTTACCTAGTTCACTAAGGGATATGTTCGCCCTTGTACACATGTATTGTTTTTGAGTTTTTGTCAATATTGTTTTATGTGCAATAAAGTGTTTACATACATACATTAGTGCAATATAATGCCTCATCTTTGTTTTACTTTCTCTCCTGTTTTCCTTTTTTTTTTTGCTCTTAAAAGTCAAAATCTACCAAGCAATCCAAAATGTTCACTTCTAAAAACAACCATCTGTCATAGACCGAGCTAGCGAAATGTCAAAATGGCGGATAACTATACAATAGGGGTTGAAAAACGTAACAAAACATAACATAACTATTTCAGCCATTAAAAAAAAAAATGCAAAGTCTAATACTGCTCACAGAGACACTATTTTAGTTAGTTCACTAGTGCAATAATATGTAACACAGTCAGCAGTAACTAAGAAAACTCGCGCCGGCTCACGTACTGTCATTGGGCAAGTCTCCAAATATTTGCAGTTTCACGGTTATTTAGATAATTCGGTGCAAACGTGCAGTCGCTGCTTAGAAAACTAGTTCAATTTGGAGGAGTTAGATTTAGTGCGTTTCTAGGATGGAAAGGTGATGGTTAGTTATTTCTTCTTCTTTTATTTAAGCACCGCTTTTGTCCAACCAAACTTTTCTATACAGCATCTTTCACTTCTATGATAAACATGACTTAAATTGTTATTTTAATTACTAATCTAATGTCTCTTCTTCGGGGCCTTTCTTTATCTTACCATCTCTCCTGTTATCCTTGTTTTATCGCTCTTCAAAGTCAAAATCTACCGAGCAATCCAAAATTATCAGACTTTTAAATACATTCAACCATCTCGTTGGCCGAGCGAGTGAAATATCAAAATGGCGGACATATGGCTGTTGAGAACGTAAAAAAATTATAATAATTCAGTCATTTAAAAAAAACACGCGGCCTACTACTCACAGAGCCACTATTTTAGTAAGTTCACTAGTGCAATAATATGTAACACAGTCAGCAGTAACTAAGAAAACTCGCGCCGGCTCACGTACTGTCATTGGGCAAGTCTCCAAATATTTGCAGTTTCACGGTTATTTAGATAATTCGGTGCAAACGTGCAGTCGCTGCTTAGAAAACTAGTTCAATTTGGAGGAGTTAGATTTAGTGCGTTTCTAGGATGGAAAGGTGATGGTTAGTTATTTCTTCTTCTTTTATTTAAGCACCGCTTTTGTCCAACCAAACTTTTCTATACAGCATCTTTCACTTCTATGATAAACATGACTTAAATTGTTCTTTTAATTACTAATCTAATGTCTCTTCTTCGGGGCCTTTCTTTATCTTACCATCTCTCCTGTTATCCTTGTTTTATCGCTCTTCAAAGTCAAAATCTACCGAGCAATCCAAAATTATCAGACTTTTAAATACATTCAACCATCTCGTTGGCCGAGCGAGTGAAATATCAAAATGACGGACATATGGCTGTTGAGAACGTAAAAAAATTATAATAATTCAGTCATTTAAAAAAAACACGCGGCCTACTACTCACAGAGCCACTATTTTAGTAAGTTCCCTAGTGCAATAATATGTAACACACTCAGCAGTAACTAAGGAAACTCGCGCCGGCTCACGTACTGTCATTGGGCAAGTCTCCAAATATTTGCAGTTTCACGGTTATTTAGATAATTCGGTGCAAACGTGCAGTGCTGCTTAGAAAACTAGTTCAATTTGAAGGAGTCGGATTTAGTGAGTTTCTAGTATGGATATGTGTTGTTTAGTTCAAATACGGGTTGTATTTTACGACTTGTACAAATACACAAGTCTGTAACAATGATAAATGGGTTTGTTATACGTAATTATCGTATTAAGCGGTTTACACTCACGTGAAATTGTCAGGAGCGGCCCGATATGTTTGTTATACGTACACCGCATGAAAGGTTTATACTTTTGTCAACTTTTCAGTGATTAAAAGTTTAGTTTTTATATAATTTCAACAAATACATGAATATCTTAAAATGTGTGAGCTATTCTTCTGAAATGTAGTTTATTACTATTTCAATACAGTGTAAATAATAACCTAAAGTTACTACTGTAGGTTATATTTTACACTGTGCCTGTCACTCTAGTAACTCGTCAGTAATTTAACACTCTTCTGGTCATAGAACTTTTTACCAGACTACAGCAAAAGCCAACAGGAAGGGTTAAATTGTTAGCAGTCTACGTATTCAAAACATTTTATATACTTGAAAACAGTTTATACATAATGACTATCATTATGTATTCGCAGCATGTAATTATTTAAATGATGCCAGAGTTTTCGGGACTATGCCGCGGGGGCGCAGTTTTTTAGTTATTTTAATTAGCTGTATTTAATTTATTTTAATCTTTAGTTCTTTCGTTTTAATTTTACGTTGAATTTTAATTTAATTGTCTCACATACTTTTGTTGATACCTATTGGAATAAATACCAGATATATTATAAAATATTAATCATTTAAAATGGTCCATTAACGTGAAAATAGCAAAGCAGTAGAATGGTTTTGCTCCCTCACCATAAGTGCTATAGTTTTAATGTGTTAAGAGTTCAGAACCACATATTTAAACTTGGGTTACGGGAAATTGTTTATTCGTAACATAGCTCGAGGACGGTGCTTAAAGTTCACCCTAGCATCCTACCGTGCCAAGATTCACAAGTTACATACAAGTTTTAGGTACTGTATAGGGTGTCTACTAACATGGGGCTTTATAAAGAAAGATATATTTCAAGCGACATTTAGTATTCAACAAGATCTTGTAACGTGTGAATATAACGAATTATTCACTCACAAATCGAATACTTACTGAAATTATTGTAACCAAAGGGTCAATTGCAAAAAAATTGTACATAGTTAAGGGCTTTAATTAAAACAATGTTAATTGATTCCTTTGTGTGACGAAAGTTACCCATACATTTTGTATGACTAACTTTCGTCACCCAAAGGAAGCGATCGTATTTAATGTTAACTAAGCCTTTAACTATGTACAATTTTTTTGCAATCGACCCCAAAAGGACTTATTTGCGTTTAAACTCACTTCGACGTTTTGGACGTGATGATTCGTCTATGGCCTCGAAGGGTGTAGGTAGTTTTAATGTGTTAAGAGTTCAGAGCCACATATTTAAACTCCGGTATCTTGGGTTATGGGAAATTGTTTCGCGTAACGCAACATAGCTCGCGAGTATGATGCTTAAAGTTCACCCTAGCATCCTAGCGTGCCAAGATTCACAAGTTACATACAAGTTTTAGGTACTGTATACAGGGTGTATACGATCATGGGGAAAGCCCCTTTTATAAAGATAAAGAAAGATCCCTTTTAGTATTTAAATTGAATGGTCCATCTCTTCTTCTTCTTATAGTGCCTCTCCAACTAGTGAAGGTTGGCAGTCAGCTCCGCATATTTCTCTCGGTCTTTGGCGAGGTTAAAAAGCTCCGCTGCACTGGTAACTCCGGTCCATTCCCGGATGTTTCATGCAACATTGCTATTGCCATGCAACATGGATGCGGTTTGCACTGGATCGCACTTTGTGGTGAGTAATGGGGGAGGCCTATGTTCAGCAGTGGACGTGTGTAGCTGATAGATAGATAGATTCAACATTTGTATTTAACAAGATCTTTAAGTTACATATACACTCGTAAATCGAGACTTATTCGCGTTCAAAGGGGTGCTTATTTAAGGGATCCCCTTGGATCGCATAATGTTTTTTAGACTAATGCTGTTTCGCATAATTGATTTAGCATAATATGTTTTGGCATAATAGTACTTTCGCATAGTAATATTTTGGCCTACTGTTTTTTTGGCATACTACGCCTACTTACTACTTGCATACTAGCATAATTTTAGTTGGACTAATTTGTATTGGCCGAATATACTTTACGCATACTATTGTTTGGGCTAATAATTATTTGGTTTATCTGTCATTATCCATAATTTCAGGTGTCTAAATGAATGAAACTCAGTTTCGTGGTTATCGAAATCGTTCTTTTTCTTTGTCTGCGTCTTGTTTGTTTTAAATTATTATACTTTGGGAGATTAGCGAATACTAATGGTGCGGTTGGAGTTCCGCATTCAGAAATTATGTGTATTGGTTTTTTATCGGGATTTAATACTGCGTTTTCTTTTATTTTGTTGCGGGCACATTAAACCTGCAAAATGATCAACAACAAAATATTACGTTACGTAACGTTAGGTCACATTAGGTAGGTAGGTAGGTACATTAGGTTAGGTTAGGTTAGCATGATAACCAGGCGCGAAGCGCCTAAGCAACGCGGAATAGGGGGTCTGCTAAGCGGACCTCCGTCGCCCTCGCTTTAGTTCCTAAATATATATATACACACTTTTGAATAGCAATTTTATTGCTATGAGCCATTTGTATATGACTTTTAAAAGGATAACAGCGTTATGCATTTTAATATGATGCCAAATGATTATTATGCCTATTTATGCTTATGTTTTTTGTTATTAGTCTTCATGACGGTTATGCTTTCTGTATTTATGCTTTTTAATGTTATGCGTAAAAAAATATGCGTAATGAGGCTTATGGACATCTCATTTTCGGCGAAAAGCAATTATGCGTAACCATATTAGTATTAATGATTTTATGCCTTCCAATAGTAAACCCTTATTTAATTACCTCGACGTTTCGGACGTGATGCTACGTCCATGGTCTCTGAAGAGACAGGCATCAACATAAAGTTTTAGGTACTGTATACAGGGTGTCTACGAACATGGGGTTTTATTAAGAAAGATTCCTTTTAGGATTTAAATTGCAGTTCGCAACCTTAAAAAGTGCGTTTAAGTACACGTACAGTAATTGAAAATACCTTTTGTATTTAAATTTGATATTTTGCTTTCTGAATCTCTAACATAACAATAACTGTAAATCAACCTACAGTTATTGTTATGTTAGAGATTCAGAAAGCAAAATATCAAATTTAAATACAAAAGGTATTTTCAATTACTGTACGTGTGTACGGCCCGTGTGGGCGTTCTTGTAATATACGCGGCTGCTTCATTAATGTATAGATAACGCAAAGATAAATGAAGTGTACATTATAACCCGGGCCAGGAAAGGTCAAAGGGCAAGCATCGTAGAAATCAAATTAGGACGATACTATAATAAACTAGAAGGTGTAACTTTGTATGCGCGAGAGAAAAATTACACTTTCCTCACTTTGCATAGTAATTGGGAAAAAAGTTAGTATTCCTCTACTATCCGTAGACACCTTTTCCTCTCGCTGGGGAGGGGCAACTTTTAATAACAGCAATAATTAAATAATAATTGAAAGAAAGAAAGAAAGAAATACATTTATTCGTGACGAGACACTAAACATAATTACATAAAAGGTGTGACAGAAATTAGAAGAAAATAAAATAAAACAATAAGCAATTATTTTTTTATGGCTGTGCCACGAAAAGGTCCCACCTCAGCAAGATGCTAGCGCTGATCTTCTGGTGGGACCATAGGTGGCGCCACGGAGAGCTGCACGCACGAGCGGTAATCGCGTTTAGGATGCGTGAACCTGAACGCACCCAAGCGCTGTCAGTGTCACGTCAAATGTCAATTAATATTAATAACCTAAACTAAATCAAAAATGCGATGTTTGCGTCGTGAGCACAGCTCTAAAGAAAAACAAAAAATAATACCAAACATTATATAAACGAACAAGAAAAACTATAAAATACCAGAAAAACAACTCAATAACAAAATACAATTAAACAATGTTGCCAAAAGTACTAACTGATAACTACTGAATTAAGTGAACTCAACTACTTACTACGAGTATTAACACTATTAAAAAAGGGAATATGGATAAAACAAAACAAAAATGACGCCAACACACAAATGGGACATAAAACTAAGGTACTTATGATATTCAAATATAATTTTTACGCATAAAAAATAGCAAATAAGGTAGATACTAACATTAAAAACAGCTCGTATCTAGTCTCAAGGTTCCTTGTTTTAGTTGATGATCAAAAATAAATTTCGTAAGTTTAAGTTTAAAATTAGTGTAATTTTGCAGGTTCCTTATTGGTGGAGGTATGTTATTCCAACATTTGGTGGCGACATAACGGAAACTACCTTTGAAAGCAGCTGAGGCGTGTTGCGGAGTCATCAGCTGCAAGCTACATTGGCGGTTTCCACGAGTTCTGTGGCTGGAGAACCATGACAACTTCTCATACAGATATGATGGCGCTTTGTGCTGTACTACTCCAAAGAGCAAACATGCCAAGTGGAGTTTACGACGGTGTTGCATTTTAAGAATATTGTGATCATTCAGCTTGCTCAATTGCTTGTATTAAAAGTTTTAGTTTTAATTGCTATTATTAAAAGTTTATTATTAATAGTTTTAAATGATATTTTTAAATAATAATTGCTATTATTAAAAGTTGCTAAAAACGTTGTAAGTACAGTTTAATGTTTTAATTTTTCTGCTCCTATTACAGGTCACACCCGGTATGTATGTGTAGTCGAGGTCTATATTTATTCCTAGAATAATTTTTCATTTCGCCGAAAAATCACTTCGTAGAAAGTATTTTTCTTTGCAACCGTAAAGTCTGAGAGATTTTTATAAAACAAATCAATAGGATGATATTTGCAAGGATTATGAAAAATGTAGGTATGACTACAGAGGATAAAATTCTGCGAAATTACTTTTCGGCGAAGTGAAACATTCGACGAAATACTAACTTTCTAGGAAAAAAACTCCCAGTAGACGAATAAGACGGTCCGATAGTGATGAACCTTTTCAATCCACGACTGTACAGTCAGCAGCAAAAGCTTCAAAGCATCATAAACTTTTGTCAGTTTAACCTAATAAACTTGTTATTTTTTTTTGTCATTATAACATGCTCAATTTTTAGCACGAGGCGTACGTAGCAACTTCGGCTTCTGACTGTATTATTATAAAGGTACAGATGGATCAATATCATAATGATTGAGCCACCATATTTTGAAAGAACAGAGTGTTATCCAGCAGACTAGTTCATTGAATAGGCGACATCACCAATCAACCGAACAACATGGATTTCCGACGAAAACTCCACTCAATACCGACCTAATTGTTTTTATTTCTACACTAAAATCTTTCACCCGAACAGAACAATAACTTATCAAACGAAAAACAAATCACCACAAATGATACAACAATCACGATTCAACGTAAACAATGGTAAATTAGACAAATGAAAACATTTCATTTCTTAGATAACTGAAATGAAATTCGTCCAGCGAGAAATTGTAATAAACTTATGATTAATGGCCCCTCAGACAGTCGTATTTCCTTCTTATTATGCATTCGGACCTTTTTTATTAAATTGCTATGCTTTGCCTATTGCTTGCCAAAATTTTTTGTATAATATCTGACTTATTGAAAGTGGTTTGTTTTCATGAAAGCTTTGGCGATTTGAATAATATAATACTTTGTACTCTCGCGGGTTGTACACATAATTAAACTTAGATAATAACGGGTCCAGAGGGATATTCTGTTTGCCTTTATTGTCCAGCGCTCATTTTCATTACAATGTTAATATACATACCGTAAATGGTGTAGAGACTTTTAGAAGGTGCTGAAGGCAAAATGCTTTTCAGCCAAAAAGAAAGGAAACAGGGCATAAAAAAAGATTTGAAAATTAGCACGGACTGTTGGAAAATAATATTTAAAAAAACACATAAAAAAAATACTTATGTATTTTAAAAACGTGACTCCAAAGAAACGCTAATTTTTAATCCAAATTAAATATTGTTACTGTTTTCGGCATTCTCATTATTTAACAAAACAATAATTGTATGACAACCACGAACTTAAATGCACTTTTTCATGGCGAAAATGGCAAATGACTTATTGTCTCCATCCAAATGTTGGTACCCAAAACATACATTTAGGTGGCATTGACATCGAGCGCTTTTAGCGCTCCGTAGGAATGTTAAACTTTGACGGACGGTAATTTCTGACATTTAGAGCAGTCTAAATGTAGTTAGAAAAGCAGCATATTTCGGACATATATACAGAAATGACAAATATAACTTGTTGAAGCTAATAATTGAGGGTAAAATAGAGGGGAAACGACGCCGAGGCCGAAGAAGAACATCATGGACGAAGAATGTAAGGGAATGGTTGGGGGCGGAGAGCCCGGAAGAACTAATTCGCATGACTAAAGATAGATCGACATATGGACAAATGGTCGCCGACCTCCGGGATGGAGATGGCACGTGAAGAAGAAGAAGAAATGGAGTTAATCCCCTATAGATTCCCAATCAAAAATGGAATCGATTGACATCCTCAGAGAAACTTTATACCAACAACACGTCATAGCATCAAATCATGTATAAATGACATAAATGTGTATCCCGTTGTCTCGTGTTTAAATAATATTATTACAAATATATTTCCTCCTTTATTTTAAACGATGAATGTACCGTGTCACCTGCATTTCGATAAAACGACATCAAAGACTTTATTGTTCTCATTGTTATTGTCATGTCGCAAACGGTGTGCTTTCTGTCGGAATCTAATTGGAAACTCTTTTATGTTTTCTGTTTAATCGTTTGCGGTGGAAGTGGTGTATTTAACATTTTTTTCTCAAATTGACTTTATTGATAAAAAATCTGGATGCGAAGTGCACAGTTTATGGTCAGTCAACTTGAACTCGAGTATTTGAGGCTGGGTCATGGATGTTATTTCTATTTTAGTATGTATTTATCTATATAAGTATGTTTATCGTTGTCTAGTGTCCATTACACAGGCTTGCTAGAGTTTATTGTGGGGCTAGATCGATTTGTGTGAGTCCTATATATTTGTATTTATCTATGTATTTATAATTACGTTCGTATCCCAACCAACGCCAACCTCGTCGTCTTTTATTTATCTACTAGGAGATGCCTGCAACTTCGTTCTCGTATTTGTTTTTATACAGCAGTCAAATAAAAATTATCTTTTTAATAAAATTATTTTTTAAAATCTAGGAAAATACATAACGCCTTCTTTTTCTTATCTAAATGATTGGTAATTGTATTTGTAAGCTCAAGCACCGCCTCTTCCGTGCATTTTCCTTCACGGAACCCGAATTGCCGGGGAGATAAAAGATCGTACTTGCTTAAGAATTTGAGTATTCTATTATTTATCAACTTTTCCAATATTTTTGAAATACAAGACAGTACCGATATCGGCCTGTAATTGTTGACATCACCTCTGTCCCCATCCTTATAGATCGGGTGGATTATTGCCCGCTTGAGAGCAGCGGGGAAAATACCTTGCGTGAAGCAGAGCGATCCTAAATGCCTAATAATGGGAACCAGTTCAGAGTTAGCCGATTTTAGTATTTATTATAGTTATTTGTTATGCAAGGCTGCAAAGTTGTTATTTGGCGCGAGTGTTGAATTTGAAAGCTGAGCGAGCGAAGGAATCTAAGATACAAAGATAGATTCCTGAGCGTAGCGAGGCTTTCAAGACACGAGAAGCTTAATAATTTTGCGGCCATGCGGAACACACAATTTTTCACCTCACTACAGCGAGGAAAATGCAAGATTCAAGAAAAACAATTAAAACATAAAAATAATCATATATAATTTTGCCTTCTATTTAACACATCAAATTTAAAACATAACGCTCTCAAATCCAAACCAAATAAATACGAGAGAAGCACACATATTAAAGTAAATATGGCCGTAATTTGTAAGATCGTCGTGTATATTTTATCGTTGAGTTTTTCTTAAGCACTGTTATATTATATTTGTATTTGAAACTACTTGACACATTCGTTGTGAATGTGAGAGAATGGCTTTCTGGGAAGGATTAGTTGGCCACTCGGAAGTATTTTCCATAACACTTGCTTGGGAAGTTATTGGACGATAGGATTCGAACAAGATTATTTTGGCTTTATATTTCTTCTTTAAAAACGCCAATAGTTTCGGTAAACTACTAATCGTCTCCAAATATTTATAACAAATTTTTGTTAATGCAGGCTTTTAGCATTGAATAAATACTCCAAATTGGGCTTAACTTTGTTGTTTTCGATATTTCTATAAAGTAAGACAACAGTATGTATTCTCCACAGAACAAATTTGCGTTTGTTTACGTGAATTGTAAAATCTTCCAACTTTTTTTTTTTTTTTTTCTCGGGTGCATTCTGAAATTACACTCTTATGTTCCAACTTTTATAACAAATAAATATTAAAATTTGTGTTGTATTTAATATATTTACTAGTCAAAATATGTAAATAAAACTGAAATACTTACTTTTAATATATACATATAAACATATTCAACATAAAATAGTGTAGAAAAAATTAAAACTTAAAAATCTGTAACCACAAACCAGGTTTCTGGACGTCATATTGTAGGTGTATTTAAAAAAAAAAGAAGTATTCAACGTACATATGATTTTAGCCGGCCTGACCAGATCGCCCTTTATTAGCGTGCGTTGATTGGTAATTCGAAGATTTATCGACCGATGAAATCAGTCACGCGTTGGGGGAGTCTTAAATATAAAAAAGTTACATGCACCACAGAGAATCAAAATCGTCGTGTTCGAAATTCAAATGACTTTTGCACGCTAGCGGATAAAATAGACTTTTGCACGCAGATTTCGCCCTATAAACGGAGGTTTTCCGAGCGAGTGAGGTGAAAAAGATTTTTTTTTAGTTTTTATTTTACCGTTTTGTCGGCGTGATACATACACATACTCATACCAAATTCAGCTTTCTAGTAATGATCACGGAGCTAAGCCGCGGACGGACGGACAGACAGATGGACAGACGGACATGGCGAAACTATAAGGGTTCCTAGTTGACTACGGAACCCTAAAAAAACAGATTGCTGCGTGGTTACAATTAATTCATTTTCAACAAAATGTTTAGGCTACTCGAGACACGTTTACAAATACCGTTTTTTATACGCAATATTTCTGAAAATTAACTATTATAAAACGGGTAATTTTTGTCACAAGGATAACTCTGATAGGTACTGTATGTAAGATAGAAGAACGCAACAGGAACAGGCTTACTACCCCGTAATCCCGTATTAATGTACGGGATAAGAGCAAAATCCCCGCAAGATAAGGTGAACGTCCGTGACGAGCTGTGAAGCCGAGAAAAAATTACTTATATATATCTTTACCCGGATCAAACTGAGATTCTTTTAGTCTTATTAAAATGTTCAGGAGATATTTTGGCACAGGGGTAGCTTCACAATCAAATATAGTTAAGGCAAGGTGGAGTTGGGAGTTAGTGTCAGAGATGGGCAAAAGTTAATCGATTAACGATTAAGATTAACCTACTTAATCGCGATTAGCGATTAAAAATTGGGCAAGTGCGAGCCCGACTCGCGCATGAAAGGTTTATTTTATTTTATTTTTAGTATTTTTTGTTATAGCGGCAATAGAAATACATCATATCTGTAAAAATTTCAACTATCTAGCTATCACCGTTCTTGAGATACAGCCTGGTGATAGACGGACGGACAGCGAAGTCTCAGTAATAGGGTCCCGTTTTTACCCTTTGGGTACGGAACCCTAAAAATTACGATTAGTTAATCTAATCGTACGAGTTCCGATTAATTTAATCCCGATTAAGTTAATCGTAGATTAATATCCAGGGATAACATTTTTAATCGATTAATTAATTAGATTAATTTTCTCTTGATTAATATAAGGAAGAAATAAGATTTGTTTTTAAGTCCCTACCTAGGAGACCTTAGAGTACTGCACTATAAAATCACCTTGTATTACTGTAACAAGTTTATTTCACACAGCACACTAGAATGACTTTTCTAGTTTACACACGACAAGACATATTGTATTTTTGTATTCACTTTTAATCGAGACTTAACCGTAAAATTTAAGCGATTAAAATGATGATTAGTTCATCGTTTTAATCGACGAAGACTGTCGATTAATTTTGTCGTTTTTTTTTATCCATTAACTAATCAATTAATGCCCATCTCTAGTTAGCGTTACCCCGTTAGACTATAAACTATGTTAATCTTACCCAACCTTACCGTATACGATGTTTTTTAACCGGTTACGTAAAGAATAAAGGGTGTATGAATAAATGCGATTAGAACTTTTAACAAAATTAACGTTATTGAAAACTAATTAAATATGCACGTACAATCCGTTATTGCACAGAATGAAGAGAGCCATCTGGCGGAAGACCATAGACCAGCTCTTCTAAAACATTGCAAGCAACAAATATTAAAAACAGAACAACCTAATGATTATTACATTAATAGTTTTTAAAAGATCCTGAAGAGTATGCGGTTTATGAAATAGTCAAAGGACACTGCTATGCATATCATTTGCTCAGGAGCAAACCACTTAGGCACAGGAGAAGTATCCACTTAGGGCAACATTTTGTGCCCCCAGAGGAGAAACCACTCACTGCCCAAAAAATCTGGGATTTCCTGGACTCAACGGGACGCAGCAGTCAACATTAAGAAAGGGCTAACACAATAAATCAATAATGGTCGATGCGGCACATTAAAGGCCCATAGCAAATAATATAATAACAAATAAATACGGTTTATCTATCCAAATATCATAAGCCCTCCATGAGCGTTCAAGAACCGCATATTATGACCACCATAAAAAATATACAGTTTGTTAGAACAAATTTCTTATCTGTAAAAATGTTAAATTGCTTTGACCTCTATTCTACATAATATCAGTCGAGATGACGTTTAGTTCGAAACGAATTGTCAATTTGCAATTAAATTTGACAAATGTCGCACGAAAGTAAGATATCGAACGATAATTATGATAGTTGGGGCGGACTCTCGTTTGTCTCTGAATGAAAAAAAAACTATGACAGCTGCCAGAAAACTTCATTACCGCCATTACCGGGTAAAATTTGGCATAATGTGCGGCTCCTGAATTCATCATGGAGGCTGAATCTTATGATATGTGGCTAGATAAAGTAGTGTATGTAACTGTACATAATTAGGCATTAAAACACTCGTGTGATGTTATTATGAAACTTGCCTTAGGCTCGTTTCATAAACCCACACTAGTGTTTAATTCCCTTCATTATGTACAGTCACATAAACTGCTATTATGAAATAAGGTATTCGGAATAAAACACTTATTTTCCCATAATTTTAAATGACCTAAATAAAGGATGTCTAAATTTGGGCCCGCCTAATGTGCACTTGCTAAACTTCCGATCCGATCCGGTGTCCCAAAAATGGGACAAAATGGCGAAGTTACTTTGAAGTTAAAGTGTTAGGGATCGTAAAAGTTTGTCCCTCGTAAGCGAAAGTATCACGTATAATAATATATCATGAAAAAATACTAACGAATTGCGTTTTTCGGAGAATAAGCATAGTCCACTGGGCACTGCTGTAGAAGAATGTAGGTAGTTTATTCATAATGGAGAATTCTCAATGTAGTTAGGCTAATATTTATATCATTTACTAGCGGCTTCATTCACTTTACCGGGAGTGAAATATTCTATGTAGGTACTCGTTTTTTCC
Organism: Apotomis turbidana; assembly: GCA_905147355.2. Lineage (NCBI taxonomy): Eukaryota > Metazoa > Arthropoda > Insecta > Lepidoptera > Tortricidae > Apotomis > Apotomis turbidana. The sequence goes on from LR990297.1 coordinate 20,292,790, forward strand.
CCCTATCAATTGACATATAAGTGACAGACACCTTACCTTAGTCTTTCCTAAGGTATCTATCGGGTCATCATCATTTATTTAACAGATAGGATCTTGTTGGTGGGGTAGTTTCCAGCTTATTCTACATTCAGATGTTTCAACTTCTTTGGATGATGATGCATCTCTTGGTTCTCTTTCTCTTTCCCCTTCTATCTTTACTTCTATTATAGTCGTATTAACTATAGTTATCGTGACATATGAGATGACCTGACACTTTCCTCTCTTATTATCAATTATTATTAACAATTTGTTTTCTTTTACTGTAGGTATTTATAATTTTCTCGTTACTTTTCGTCTCTGTTCAATCGATTATTCTCATTCTCCTCCAATACCACATTTATGCTTAAATGCAAAAAGAAATGGATTTCTATTCAAAGATAACGTTTCCCCCGAAATCGGTCCATGTTGTTGAGTGCCAGCCCTCGCTTCGTCTTCCGACACGCGTCACCCAAGAACTTTTCCGCCCCAACAATAGGGGACGCGACTGATGTTGAATTATACGATATAGCGTAGTTACACTGAAAAAAATACCCAGTGGAGCCTACTGAAATTACAGTAAGCGTAACCGTTATAACAGTTAGGTTTACTGAAATGTCAGTAGGCCTAACTGTTATTGCAGTAAGTCTTACTGTAATGTCAGTAGGCTCCACTTGATATTTTTTTCAGTGTATATGAATCATATTAGCTCAATAATGTCATGATGCAAAGAAAAAACAATAATTTTTTTTGAAATATGAATACCTTAGAGCACAATCGTACTAACTTATGGTATATGTAGGCACCTGTATATTGTTGGTTATAAGTAATCTACTGTGTTTTGTTAAATTGAAAACGTATATACATTTCTTTGCATATGGTTATTTATTCTGTATAATATGTATCACGTGTTGGATTAGTCTGTTAGTGATATGTATCTTTCAATTTCGGAAAAGACGTTGCAATTAGGACGTTAGTGCACAAATTACATTTGGTTTAAATTTCCTTGGCAAAATATTTGTAGGTAATTGGTATGCGTGTGAAATAAGGTATCGATATGTGACAAAGGTAAGAAAATTTTACGATTTCTTTTTTTAAACCAAAATTAATTTTGAAATTGTTTTTAGAATCCTCATAATTGAACAAAACAATTTGTATGACAAACATGAACTTAAACGCACTTTTTGTCAATCCACAGAATATGACGACATATGTAGGTAGGCCATTTGTATGGAGCGTTTTTAGTCCTTTGTAGGAATGTTGAATTTTAACGGTCGTTTTTGACTTTTGAATCGATTGACATCCTCAAAAAATAATTGTCCGCACGCCTATACGAGCAATATCTTCAATAAATCAGGCGAGCGATTTAATAAATAACTACAGCTACAGCATAAACAATTGAAATACGTAATTTATGCGATATAGCACAGCAGTATAAAACTATAACTGGCTGTGTGAGCGTGGGACAAAGTTATACGGAGTGGCCAAAGTTACCCTGACTGTCGGTACTTTTTCTCGAGACAAAAATTAGCTGACTCACTCTTTGGACGATATCCTTTCTCTAAGTATTATATGGGTTTCTGGACGATTATTTACGCTATAATTATTCCATGAAGATTAATAATAGAGGATCCAGTCCAGATTGTTACTATTTACTGAAGCGTTAGCTGGTAGACTCAGTTTTTTTTATTATTATTATACAGAGTATTATTGTTATACAGTTCTGATGGAGTTGCCTACAAAACTATTTTACTGTAGTAATTGTCTCTGCTACACAAACTATATACTTAAGTACTTGAGTAACACTTTGCGTGAATCTAATTGTATTCATGTTTTGGTAAAAGTGCCCTTGTGGCCTACTTAAAGAATAAAGTTCATTACTTCATTATTTAGGCATCTAAAATCTAAAGTGAAAACATACGAAGGTTCAAATTATACCCGGTGTGCCCTGTAATAGGAGCAGTAAATTAAAACGCGTCCATATTGGCATAAAATTCTTATTCATAAATATCATTAGGGTCAATTTTCCTAGTCATAATTTCTACTCTTCTCTAAAACAAATAACATTTCAGGATTGTTATAATACAAACCTAACTTAACCTAAAGTAATGGGGTTTACTCTCAAAACTCTTGTAAAGTTAAATATTTCAGAGATCATTCACGATTTTATGACAAACAATACGGTATGATAAACAATCCTTATATGAAACCATGATTGTGCTCCCAATGAAAACATACATAATTGGTATACTTAAAATATACCTGGGTAAAGCATTTAAGTGCCCAAAAAGGATAATTTATGGAAAATATCTACTTAGTAATAAATAAACTTGAAGGTTTTTCCCATATATCTTTTTTAGTGTATTTACTAAAGGTCTTAGTTAATAAATAGATGCTTTAAAAAGCACTAAACATGACGCTATCGTAAAATATAAATTTATTAATTTGTAACAATAAGTTTATTGGATAAAAGAAGGGGAGGCCTTTGTCCAGCAGGTGGTTTATAAGTAGGCTTATATAAAAAAAATATATATTAATTATTCATAATTTTGAGATTCCTCTAAACTTTTTTTATCAAAAGACGACGACGTCAAATATAATAATTAAAAGGAAGAAACTAAAATAAAATATTTGAACAACATCAAAGAAATGAACGCAAGTAATACCAAAATATACCCACTAACTAATATAACTATAAAATATTGTGTAAGTGAAAAAAAATATTTAATTACCTATTTATTACTCTGCACCAAAAAAATCTATTACGACGTTTTCCATATTCAAAAGCTTAAAAAATATATGATTTGTAACTATTTATTGCATTATATTATTAAATTAACATTCAAATAGGTAGGTACATTACAATATCTAAGTTTAAATTGAAACCCAGATTAATATTTTTCAGGGCCACAGCCATAAACCTTTTCAAAACTGCTTACGTCATAATCGTAAACTCTAAATGTTCAACCCTCAATCAGCAATTTATAATGCCAAGGGGCAACCCTATCGTCAACTAATATGGGAACCCTGACTCTAATATTTATTACACGCGAACTTTTCATTGCTCAAACCAATTAGCGACTAAACTTCTAATAATTGCTAAAAGATTAAAATAAATCGCTGAAACACTTATAAAACGCGTAAGTAACCGGCACGTAATAAAAAAAAACTTACGTGGTCAGCGGCTATTCCAAATTCAAAAATACACTCACACAAGCACACACACACACGCACAGTACACTGTTCGGTGATCGATGTTTTTTTTTCACAGCCGGGAGAGACGTGCGCTCAGCCGCGCGAGTCGGGAGAACTGCGGAGCGAGGAGGGTGGCGCCACCATCGCCCGGGATCGCTGTAAACGCCGTATCTTTCCACAAAATCTAGAAGCGTATAATTATCCTTTTCAGGTCTAAACATACGTTCGTATGATGAATTAGCGAAACAAATTCCAAGACTTAAATACCTAGCTGTCAGTTTTGTTTTTTTATTCTAGGCCGCAATTGAAGCCATAAAATGGCCTGCGTAAATACGCTAGGGATGTTATTAAGAAGATAATGTAGAAAGTTCCATAATTCAAATAGACGGCGAATAAAATAACGAAGTGGTTTTAGAAACTTGTAAATGTTTGCACAAGAGAAGGTTTTTATTAGAAAAATAAAAAGGCAAATTGAATTTTTATTTTAAAATAAAACGATTGCTTTGAAATGGATAAAAGCTTGGAATTTCAATGCAGTAATTTTCATGATGAGGCATTTAGACATTTCAGATAGGACCAAAACTTTAAATGAAACATTTGTCCGAAATATGACTAAAATTGAAAAAAGTAAGTATTTTTGAAACTGGCCAAGTGAGCGTCGGACTCGCGTACGAAGGGTTCCGTCGTATCAAATATTTTAATTTTTAATATTTGCCTTCACAGTTACTGGCCATACTGAAAACTGAAACTGGACTCTATGAAAATTTCATGTACTATCAATATCATTCAGCCGTCTGAATAAATAAATTAATATGCATTCCATTATGTTTTAACTAACTATGGTTCTTTAAAGAAGCTCAGTCACTCAGCGAGCTATGGAAAGAGCTATGCTTGGGATTTCTCTACGAGATCGAATCAGAAATGAGCAGATTCGTAGACGAACCAAGGTCATTGACATAGCAAACCGGGTAAGCAAGCTGAAGTGGCAATGGGCGGGACACGTAGCTCGAAGAACCGATGGCCGTTGGGGCAGAAAGGTTCTCGAGTGGAGACCAAGTACCGGCAAGCGCAGTGTAGGTCGGCCACCCGCAAGGTGGTCGGACGACCTGGTTAGAGTTGCGGGGACTCGCTGGATGCGGGTCGCTGCTATCCGACCCAGGTGGAAGTCTATTGAGGAGGCCAGTGTCCAGAGTGGACATCCTATGGCTGAAAAGATGATGATGATATTGATGATGTGTCTAACCCAAATTATAAATTCAGAGTAGCCGACTAAGGCCTACTGCTAACGCTCTACTGTGCCATGCTTGGAGTTATGCAGTGACACGTCTGACGTCTGTCCTGTTGTCACACCTCACAAAATAAACCCAAGCCATTGCCTTGATAGCTAAGAGTAAATACGCCTAGAAACCTAGTCAGCGTCTGTTAAGCCAGTTATTGTTAGCCACGGCTAAGTTTCGTCTGTCACAACGTCAAGCGATCTGTCACACGTCTCTATAATTGGTTCGTAGACACGCACACATAAAACCAAAAGCGGCTTGATCATTCGCTAATCTGTTGTATGAATACTCGTTCTAGATGTACTTATTCTAAGATTGTATAATGAAATACTGAAGGAAGAAGTAACTCGTACACTATTTAGGAGCTATTCCGACATCTTGCTTCAACCAACCTTCAGCACTTATCATTTAAATTTTGAACCACAAAATAGGTCGTCTGGAAGTGATCGCTTTTTAGCAGTAAGAGCGCTTGTTACCTACCGTGACTTATAAATTGTATTTGTTTTGTTTCCTTTTTGTAAACTTTTATTGGTGAACAATAAAGTATTGTTGTATTAAGTATTGTTTTATTGTTGATTATTATTTTTAACCGACTTCAAAAAAAGGAGGGGGTTCTCAGTTCGGTTGTATGTTTTTTTTTTTTTTTTTTTTTTTTTTTTTTTTTAATGTTTGTTACCTCATAACTCCGTCATTTATGAGTCGATTTGGAAAATTCTTTTTAGGTTCATGAATAGACATCTCAAGGTTGGTCCCATAAAATTTTGGTGAAGATCGGATGACGAGATCCATGAGGAATCGAAGGAATTCCTGAAATTTTATAGGCACTCATAATATTTTTCATGTATTTTCTAAAACTATTTAAGTATTTGCATATGGCAGTCATCATCTTCTCATGCTGAACTGATGATGGAAGGTACAACTCCTTAACAGTTAGGAGTTAGGAGATATTTCAAACGAGATGCATGCCTTCAAGACCTCCCTGATCACCCCGCCATAAGTATTTTATATGAATCACTAAAAAGCGAAAAAAAAATTTTTTAACAAAAAAAAGAACCGACTTCAGTAAAACTAAAAAGCCGAAAATAACCCGTTCAAGTACAGATTACATTTGACTCACCCTTTGAAGTCGGTGCCAAACCTCACGTAAACTTTAATATATAAATATAATAACTGAGTGGTTTGGGATCGATTTCAAAGGGTGAGTCAAATGTAATCTGTACTTGAACGGGTTATTTTCGGCTTTTTAGTTTTACTGAAGTCGGTTCTTTTTTTTGTTAAAAAATTTTCTATTGTTTGCTTTGTTTTAGTTTAATGGCAAGTTGTGATGACGATCCTTATTGGGAGATTATATTGATTATTATTATTATGGTTATCATTTCTTGTGCTTGACATTGTTATAGTTAGTTTTATTATTATATTTTTATTTTGGAGATCATGATGTGAATACTTATATTTTTGAATATTTAATGCAAATGTATACAGTTATTTTCACATGAAATAAATGAATCTGAATCTGAATCTATTGTATTGTAGATACCTACTAATAGTCCGAAGGCTAAAGTTGCGATATTTGAAAACCAAATCATATGTCAGCTAAGGCCCAAAAACCCGTTTTGGGGCTAAATTGACTGATACATAGACGTAAAAACCACCGTTACATTGTCGAAAATCTTCTAATACCAATTCTATGCAGTATTTTTATTTTAAGGCTGGCTGTCCACTGGAGCGGATCTATGTAAAATGGACCAATCACATTCCTCAGATTTAAATGCACTGATTCTGGGCTTCGCGAAGACGCAGCCTGATTGGTTCATTTTTTCGCTCCGCTTCTGTGGACAGGCGACCTAAATCCAAATTACGAAAAATGTCTATAGGTACTGTTATAAAATTCTAGATTTTTATTCAAAAATTAGTTTTCTATGGAGAAGGGTTATGATTTCAGGAGAAATCTTAAAGCGTGATGCAGGATGGTCATTTTTAGGGTTCCGTACCCAAAGGGTAAAAACGGGACCCTATTACTGAGACTTCCTTGTCCGTCCGTCCGTCCGTCCGTCTGTCACCAGGCTGTATCTCAAAACGGTGATAGCTAGACAGTCGAAATTTTCACAGATGATGTAATTTCTATTGCCGCTATAACAGCAAATACTAAAAATAAAATAAAATAAATATTTAAGGGGGGCTCCCATACAACAAACGTGTTATAGATTATATATTTGTATAGGTACGGAACCCTTCATGCGCGAGTCGGACTTGCACTTGCCCATTTTTTTTTTATGTATGGGCGCGCAGCTTGATGCCAGTCTAGCACCATCTGTTGGCATATTTCCATTGCCCTCGCATCACGCCTAAACGGCTGGACAAATTTTAACCGATTTCTAGCCAGCGGGGCGTCCAAAGATGGTCAATAGGATGAAATGAAATGAAATATTTATCGAAACATAGGACATAATACATCATGAGATATCCAGCGGGCCCCAAACTAGCTGAGCCTGTATTTTGGGACCCTAAGGATACTTTTTACCCGATTACGATAAAATAAAATACGAAGTGGGGGGCAATCTCACCAGAATTACCATCTAAGCTATATTCCCGTCGCTATTACTCCCACCGTGACAATCACGGTTCTCTAAAAGCGAGACGATTTGTCACTGGCCACAAGTGACACGTGACATGGGTGCACTTAGCTAAATGGGTGGAGGGACCGCCTGAGGGCAATATGGGACACCATGTGACTATGACCCTCATTTGACCTTATATTGCGAAAGCTTGCTCTAACCGGTTTCAAAACAGATTCTAAAGTTTTTTTATGTGTTGTGTTACTTAAAAAGGCTACGTTTTTCATACAAAGTTTCACTGTCCATTTAACCCCTTTTGGGAATGAATTTCCGAAAATGCTGAAACGTGTTTCAGCATTTTATAGAAAGAGCTATACACAAAACACTACCACTCTTACTCAAAGTATCCCAAGTTCCTGAAAGGATGAGTTTTCAAAAATCCTGAAATTAGTTGTTACTCCCACCGTGACAATCACGGTTCTCCAAAAGCGAGACAATTTTTCACCGGCCACAAGTTACGCGTGAGGGACCGGCTGAGGGCAAATATGGGACACCATGTGACTATGGACCCCTACTTGACCTTATTCAGTGGCTCTGTGAGCTGAAGACCTGGCGGACATTTTTCCAAATAGCTGAATTTTTGCAATTTTTGGGGTTCCGTACCCAAAGGGTAAAAAACGGGACCCCATTACTAAGGCTCCGGTTTCCGTCCATCCGTCTTTCCGTCGGTCACCAGGCTGTATCTCATAAACCGTGATAGCTAGACAGATGAAATTTTCACAGATGATGTATTGCTGCTACAACAAAAAATACTAAAAATAAAATAAAACAAAAAAATTGGGCAAGTGCGAGTCCGACTCGCGCATGAAGGGTCCGTAACTATATATAGGTATAACAAGTTTATTGTATGGGAGCCCCCCTTAAATATTAATTTTATTTGTTATTAGTATTTGTTGTTATAGCGGCAATAGAAATACATCATCTGTGAAAATTTCAAGTGTGACAGACGGATGGACGGACGGACGGACGGACGGACAGCGAAGTCTCAGTAATAGGGTCCCGTTTTTACCCTTTGGATACGGATCCCTAAACAGGTATTTAAGTGAGACACCCATACAACAAACGTGATCGGTTGCGATAACTTTGCACCTAATTTGTATGCGGCGCCATACATACTAGGTGCAAACTTAACTTAACCGGCTAGTTGAGATGGAACGTGTTTATACAGAACCATCGGTGCGCGAGTCCGACTCGTAAGTATGACGTACGGCCAAGTGGCCCGTTTGTTTTTTTTTTTAATGTTGTCAATTACCCCTCTATATGGAAAACTGGACATGTATTCGACTTTTGTTTTGAGTGATCTTCCAATCGTATCGTATTGTTCTTTCTTTGTTATCGTCTTGTTATGGACTTAACTGTAAGTCGAATACCAAATATGAAACATCTCGCTTTAGAAAATATGATCGGAAGACGATTGTAATACGACAACCGTCTGATATGAAATACAATTTTCTAACAGTATAGAAGAATAACGTAAGGCCTCATCAAATCGGGCCAATTGTAACCATGTTTCCAGAGCTATCCAAACTCACCTTGAAATATAACTGTACTTAACAAAAACATCCAAAACCATAAAACAATCGTCGCCGAGTCGCCAAGAGTAATTAATTCGAGATAAAGTTATAATGGCGCCTATTAGGGCCGTTACAGCGGGGATAAGGCGCGACTCGCAGCTCGCAGGTACAGAAATACATCTATAATAAGTAGGATACGAATTTAAACCAACCGGGATACCAAAATCTCATTTTTCAGGGTTTCGTAGTCAACTAGGAACCCTTATAGTTCCGTCATGTCCGTCTGTCCGTCTGTCTGTCTGTCCGTCCGCAGCTTAGCTCCGTGAGAATTAGTACTAGAAAGCTGAAATTTGGTATGAGTATGTGTATGTATCACGCCGACAAAACAGTAAAATAAAAACAAAAAAAGAAATTCGGGTACCTCCCCTACACCTAAAGTGGGGGTGATTTTTTTTTTCATTCCAAAACTAGTGTGTGGGGTGTCGTTGAATAGGTGTTATAAAAACAATAGGGGTCTCCGAACGTTATTTTTTGATAAAGTCAGCAGTTTTGTAAATATTCGCTCCGAAAAAAAATATTTTTATAGAGCTTGACATTTTTCTCGTAATTTTCGTTTATTGTAAAGGATGGGCAACTACGGAACCCTACACCGAGCGTGGCCCGACATGCTGCTGGCCGGATTTTTATTCATTTACTAGGGGCCGCCCGCAACTACGTCCGCGTATTTTTTTCTTTACCGGGCTGGTAAAAAGGATCTTATAACCATCTTAGGATGTCCAACTATCCCTGTACCGAAATTGGTTAATATTTGTCCAGCCGTTTCGGCGTGATGAGAGGACAATGGAAATGATCACCAACAGAGGGCACCATACTGGCATGGTGCCGCGCGCCAAACAAAATGACGATCCAGCGTCAAACTATTAAGATCTTTCGTGAAATCATGGCCCCTCTGTAGGATACTGATTTTTAATACAAAATTACAAATCTAGGATTTTATAATAGTATAGAGAAGGTTATAAATCCAAAATACATCTCGTTCCTTTCACCGTATCGTTACCCAGTAGAAATCGACATTGAAATTGCAAAGCACAATGTAGGTAGTTGTGGATTTTTGAAATGTTTATAAGGATCAGTTAGGGAAGTGGTCATCCAACTAAACTCGGATTTTTAATTCAAGCCCAAAAAACCACAAGGTTGCCACTACGATAAAATATTTTTACAATAGTAAATTCTTTTTCTTTTTTAAACACACTAAGATTAGGTATGCATTTATTGGTAGCTCTAACTCTATGTTTTAACAAAATAATTATATATTTATTATTACATAAATACGAGACGAAATAAAAAAACTTAAACATCGGAGATTTTTGGTACAAAATCTGGTATTGTACTTGTATCACTTGAGGTATTCAAAACATTTAGTGCAATAATTTACAAGCTAAGAAACAAACTCAGATGTCATTTAAATGTTGCCAATTATGACAGTGACGCATCCGTCGTAGTTTTTTTGTCCTGAATTAAAAATCCGAGTATATGCAACTCCGATAATCATGTGCTCGCTGCGCAAAGCGCAAAAAACTGCAAAGTTTTGGACTTTTTTTACTTTGAAACCAGTACGTCTAAGATACCTGTAACAAGCGATTCTTTATCGCGCGACAATAATATTATGTACGTATCACTACATAGTATAAACCAAAAATCGTAGTTTTAAAAAGTGACCAAGGGACATCATGGCATCAAGCAGCAGTAAAGTTGATTGACCCAAGCAATACATTTTATGTGATTTTGTAAAAGGAAAACTCGCACATAGTGCGTAGTCGGCTATTAATAATGGGGGGATGGGAGTGACTGTTCGTCTGTCCCTATGTATGCTTCGACCTTTCAAACCTATGCAACGGATTTTAAAGCCATTTTTTTATAGAGTGATTCAAGAGGAAGGTTTATATGTATAGTATATAATATACATGCATGAGTATATTTAGTATCAGCATTGCACCCGTGCGAAGCCGAGGCGGGTCGCTATTTAAGATAAAAAATAAATAAATATCAGACAACCTCACACAAATCAACCTAGTCCCAAGTTAAGCTCAAGAAGGCTTGTGTTATGGGTACTAGGCGACGATATACATACTTATATAGATAAATAAATACTTAAATACATAGAACATCCATGACCCAGGCACAAATATTCGTGTTCATTACACAAATATTTGCCCTTGCTGGGATTCGAACCCGGGACCGTCGGCTCAGTAGGCAGTTGCTTAACCACTGCGCCAACCGCGTCGTCAAAAAATGAAAAGATTAAATGAAATTATATAAAACGTCGTGCACCCGTGTAATGTAGGTACTATTAATATTTGAATTGTGAAGTTTTTAATCGGCATGTTGCAGGATAAAGTTATAATGGCGTCTATTAAGGCGGTTTCAGAGACAGCTGGGACAGGCGCAGGTGCAAACATCATTATCATTATCGTGACACGGGGTTTTCGGTGCAAAAATTGTATTTGTTTTGTTTCCTTTTGTAAACTTTTATTGGTGTGCAATAGTGTATGGCCAAATCGAAACAGCAAACCATTTGGCGGAATAGAGACAAACCCTTTGTAACTGGATTAAAAACAAAAACAAATCATGTACAAAAGCTGAACCCACTTCTGCATGAAGCTGTGTGTAAACATGAGTTTTCGACACGCGACAAACACTACCTGTCACTTTTCTTTCAATACCGTGCGAGCAAGATAGGTGACTAACCTTTTTTTTTTTTTTTGACCCAGAGAAATGCATTGAATTGCGTACCATTACGTAATATGAGACCCTCGGGGGTAGAGTCAGACATTACGCATTGGTTATGTGGGGCTCTCTAGTCCGCGAAGGACTAGCCTACCCACTAAAACTCTGGGATGCTGCCAACCCGTGCCGTAGCGGTGATGCCATGGGATCGCGAACAGGTCACCACGACACCACCGGCACTTTCGCCCTAAGGCGAACCCTCACCGAAAGACACACTGTAGCATAGCAGTGTGCCTCACCCTCACCTACTTCCCCAAGCCCCCAGGAAGCGGGGACCGCCACCGGCACACGGTGCTTCGGTCCCACCCTCCTTGCTGAGGGAGGACAAAAGCCCCTACCCCTCAGCCGGCCATGGGAGGACAAACGCCCCTACCCCACGACCCCCTCTCCACGTCCCATATACAGCCGTGAACTCTGCTGCTGCAGAGACACGCTGAGGGACCCTCTGGAAGCTAGGACCGCCACCGACACACGGTGCTTCGGTCCCAGCCTCCTGGCTAAGGGAGGACAAACGCCCCTACCCCACAGCCAGCCGTAGGAGGACAAACGCCCCTACCCCACGACCCCTCTCCACGCCAAGGGAGGACAAACGCCCCTACCCCTCGGCCCGTCACGGGAGGACAAACGCCCCTACCCCTCACCCAACCACGGGAGGACAAAAGCCCCTACCCCGTGGTTCCCTCCCCAGGTGCCGACTGCTGTCCCGTCCCACGCGAATCCCAGAAACTCGGCCCCCGCAGATGCCGTCAGAAGCCGGAAACCCCCCAGATGTGTCACAGGCATGCATGACACCTGATATGTGATCCTCCCGCCTCGCTAATACAGCCGACCCGCCTGGGGAATGGATATGCGTTTTCGATTTCTCAGAAATCGAAATGCACAATCCTTCCTGGCAGGTTGGCAGTATCAGAGGAGCAGGAGGCTCACTAGCCAGGCAGTCACCCACAGCTACGACACATCGAGAGTCCATCCGACGTCCTCCAACAACCGCAAGGTCAGAGCCCCCAGGATCCACGCAGGCCGAAGCCACAAACCAGCACCTGTCTCCCCCGCCCGTCTTGGCCCGTAGGCCCCCTCCCTGGTGTCTCTTGGCTTCCCCGCGCGCGCAACGCAGGTACTGAGCCCCCTCACCACGACAAGGTGGACACCCTCGGGGGGGGGGGGGTGACTAACCTAACCTAACCTAACAGTCCTAGTCCAGGGTATGTTTAACTAATAATTAAAAAAAAAAAAAAAACATTTTACCGGTTTGACTCATATTAGATAAATTCTATACCAATCGAAAGTATGAAGCCCATAGAATATGCAAACGTTAGGTTGCCTATTCTTTTCGCGTCACAACTATCGGGTAGCCAGGTATAAACTGGTAAATCTATACCTACTAGCATTTTGCAACGGTCTGATTATTGAATTGCAATTAAATAAAATTAAGATTATTTTATTATGAATTTATCTAATAATCAAACCGGTGAAATGTTTAAAAAAATATATATAATTTTTTTAACAAAACATACCCTGGCTGGACTAAAATTTGTTAGGCAACTCATATGCAATATATTTATTGACATATTAAATTAAATATAAAATACATTTCATCAAATAAACATCTCGGTAAAGGTCGTTGTATATCGGGATCCTCTACTATTATTTTTCTTTAACGCACACATTGCTTGACTTATTGAAAACATCACTAATCCGCATACGATAATTAATAGAACACTGTTATGCCAATAATGTCCTGTCTGTGTGTGCATTTATGAAATAAACATTTTTCTTTCTTTCTTTTCTTTCTTATTTTCCACCTACACTAATTGTATCTATCCTTGGTCTTTGGCCGTTTGTCCGATTTTTTGGCTGTTCTCACCTTGAGGTTGCATTTCTTAACCGATTGCCATTAAATTTTGTGAGCAAGTTCGATAAGTATACTGCTTCTTTTAATTTTTTTTCAAAATGGCGTAGATATATATTATGTAAACGTAAAAAGTTATAATTATTTCAGCCACGAGAAATTGCCAGGAACCCCGACATGTTTCGAACTCGTTTGGAGTTCTTCATCAGGGACTGCTACCTGTACACCGTCACGGCAACTTGTCACTAAGTTCCAAATACAGTCGGCCCATGTCCTGACAATTTCACGTGAGTGTAAATCGCTTAATACAATATTTGTATCAAGTTTTAAGAAGATTAATATTTCAGCCGTTTTGAATAAAGAACCACTTGTAATAAAGGCAAAGATTTGTAGGTACCTTCAACCCCACGTTGCTAGGGTAATTGGCATTCTGAGTACAGCCGCCCGTAGATCTGTACGTGCCTCGAAACTACTTTTAATGGATTGTTTTTATCCACAGTGAGACGTTTTCGGTTTTCAGGTCTAGAGGTCACGAGTACACTTCAAAGGGAATTTTATAGTAGTACATTACTGCAGCCGCTGGGAAAGAAGGGCTGGACGAATAGTAATACGAAGCCGGCAAGCCCTTTTCACGGCTAAGGCCTGTATATATAGTGCTTTTCTCAAACATAATAATACATGCAATGCATAAAAAAAAACACCACTCAAACATAATATAATTCAGATGTTTCGCCTGTTCATGAACACAGACGCCATGTTTAAAAAAAATGTACCTACTTCCCGGCTTAGGGCCTGGCCACATGTCCACGACACGGCGTCGTAAACGTAAAACGACACGGTGTCGCGTCGGAGCGCGACACATTATCCACCGTGCGAATATCCGTTGCCGCGTCGTGAAAACACACGACACGGCGTCGTAAACGTAAAACGACGCTGTGTCGCGTCGGAGCGCGACACAATTATCCACCGTGCGAATATACGTTGCCGCGTCGTGAAAACACACGACGCTGTGTCGCGTCGCAGCGCGACACAATTATCCACCGTGCGAATATACGTTGCCGCGTCGTGAAAACACATGCTGCACCGGGCACCGCAGGTCGCAGGTAAATACATTTTGCCTTTTTAAACGAGGCGATATTTTCCATAATAGTTCTTCAAAACTTGACACAGACATTCTAAAATAATCATAAAACTTGTGATCACTTATTTTTAAAGCCTCGTACTTCCTTTTGAAATGACTGCCATCATGGTTCATAATAGAAAGATATGGATTTATCCAACATTTTCGTTTCTTCTGCTTTTTCTTCATGCTTCTTCTTAAAAGCAACAAGAGCAGAATACGTGTGATAGGATCCATGTCGAATTGAAAACTGATCGCAAAATATTTTGAACATGTACGAGAAGCTGCGGCGTCGTAATCGAACGTGGCACCGCACCGTGCATCTACTCAACACAGCAAAGTTAATCTGCCCGGCGCGCGGCGCGACCTGCGGTGCCCGGTGCAGCATGTGTTTTCACGACGCGGCAACGTATATTCGCACGGTGGATAATTGTGTCGCGCTCCGACGCGACACAGCATCGTGTGTTTTCACGACGCGGCAACGTATATTCGCACGGTGGATAATTGTGTCGCGCTCCGACGCGACACAGCGTCGTTTTACGTTTACGACGCCGTGTCGTGTGTTTTCACGACGCGGCAACGGATATTCGCACGGTAAATAATGTGTCGCGCTCCGACGCGACACCGTGTCGTTTTACATTTACGACGCCGTGTCGTGGACATGTGGCCAGGCCCTTAGGCCTTCAATTTTGTATAAAATTCAATTCTCTCAAGTTGTTCCGCCCGAAACGTGATACTTCGAAGCCTGTCATTTCATTGCATGTTTGAGAAAAGAGAATTTTATAAAAGCAACTGTTACATAATGAGCGATCTTAAAGCACGAGTGTTGTTTCACTGAGACATGGATGTTCACAATGGGACTCATAAGGCGGCCAAGAGTCTCGCAACGTGCAATGGAAAGGACTATGCTCGGAGTTTCTTTGCGCGATGGAATCAGAACTGAGGATATCCGCAGAAGAACCAAGGTAACCGACATAACTCACGGGATTGCACGGTCAAAATGGCAATAGGCCATGTAGCCTGTAGTATTTTTGGCCGCCGTCACTGCTCCATAGAAAATATTTAGTATCTGAACTCGTTCCCCAAAATGGCTTGTACTAGCCAGTCTTAGCGGTGCGTTTGTACGGTTGATCGTCTCGTCCTGTCCCGCGATCAACCGGCGTCTCTTATAAAGATCAAACGAGGTGATCTTTTGTAGTGGCATATACTGTTCTAGTGCAACAGTAAAGTATAAGTTATTTTATCACGCCAGACGGCGGTTACCGCCGCCTTGCGACGCCAAGAGCATCACACGAGCGTTGCCGACCCGTTAAGAACCTATTCACTCCCCTCTTGAAGAACCGCATACTGTAGCCCCCGGGGACACCTCGGCAGGGAGCTCATTCCACATGCGGAGCGTTAGCGGTAGAAAATTCCGCTGGAACCGCAGAGTCCTCGACCATTAATGGTCCAGTGCGTGAAGATGAACACCCTGCCGATGGCGAGCAGTACGCGTAATGTATGATTGACGCTGTAATAACCTTAATTAAAAATATAAAACAACCCCGACTCAAGTAGCTGGTCATCATGAGACCCTCATTTAATAAATGATATAGAAAATGCTACTAAAACTGATCTTGACTACATAATTTTTAATTTTTAGCTTTAATATTGGCTCAGACCTTGTCATTTGTTCCAATCAAAGCTGAATATCTTGGAAACTACGGGTCCTATTTCCACCAAACACAGCTAAGTACCATATCGACGGACAGTCTTTCGATTAAAAGAAACACACGCTCAAATTGGTCCACCCGTTTGGGAGTATTACGATGCCATAGTCAGACACACAGACACACAGATGCACAGATACACAGATTCATCGATACACATATACATACACAAATACAGATGTTAAACTTATAACACCGCTCTTTTTTCTTTGGGGGTTAAAAGGTTCTTGAGCATCTGCCTTTTGAATAAAGACAAAAGCCGTTAACCTAATATTTATTTTCTTGCCCCTAATCCGATTTCTTCAGAAAATACCTGGTAAAAAAATGCTGTTAATCCCGGGTTACGCGGGCGGAAGCGCTTATAAATGTTAGTTAATTTATAATGATTTCACCGGTTTCACCGCTGAAACTTTCTCACCGAAAAGCTCGTAAAAGCATCCCTTATAGCAAATCGAAGAATCGTGGAATTTGAGAGGCCAATCTCGATGTTAAATTTATATTTATCGCTGCCACGTTTCGAGGCTTTTAAGTTATTTGAATGGAGATGTTAACGAGGTTAATTCACTTACTGTCTGATAAGGGTGGAAAGTTTGTAGAATACCTAGCAAAGTAAGATAGATGGGTATTACGTCAAAGATTGGAGCACTCGCCGAAATACAATTTACAGTGTTTCGTATCTTACATAGCCTTACCATGTGTTTACAGTGTCCGAACACGCTTAGTGACTGCGTAAACTATTTGTATGGAGAATTGTAGTTCTACAAAGGAACCGCGAGGGGCGCTGTCCTATTCTCCATTCAAATCGTTTACGCTGTCGCTAGCGAGTACAGTCACGTTAATTCATGAGAAGGGTACAGGCGCTTGCCATTTAAGTCATAATTATTACGTTAAAACGCCCTATGGTTGAATGGTAGTCACAATACAATACAAATCAACTTTATTGCACACCTCAAAAACACAGGGAGATATACAGTAAAAAACCGGCCAAGAGCATGTCGGGCCACGCTCAGTGTAGGGTTCCGTAGTTGCTCATCCTTCACAATAGACTTAAGTTACGACAAAGATTTCAAGCTCTATAAAAAGGTCGTAAACGCCAAAGTAGCTATAGTCACTTATTACCTTCTGGAAGTCAATTTATGTTCTTTTAAGAAAATTATGAAATTTTGCGATAACTCAAAAACTTTAACTTTAACTGATTTTGTTCAATATTAAGCATAATTTTTTGACCCGTGGTTGAAAAGTTAGAGGGGGGGGACACTATTTTTTTTATTTTCAAAGCGATTATTTACGAAACTGCTAACTTAATCAAAAAATTATGCTTGAAAACCCCTATTTTTTTTAAAATACCTATTCAACGATACCCCACACAGTAGTGTTGGAACGAAAAAAAAAACACCTCCAGTTTAGGTGTTGGAGAGGTACCCCAAAAAAAAATATTTTTTTAGTTTTTATTTTACCGTTTTGTCGGCGTGATACATACACATACCCATACCAAATTTCAGCTTTCTAGTACTAATGATCACGGAGCTAAGCCGCGGACGGACAGACGGACAGACGGACATGGCGAAACTATAAGGGTTCCTAGTTGACTACGGAACCCTAAAAAGTGAATAGTAATAATTCATATATAATTCATTATTGCATTATCAACAACAACATGCGGTCTTATCGCTAAATAACGATCTCTTCAACCTTTAGATCAACAAAAGTGTGAATTCACTTTAGCAGTAATAAGTGTACAATTTCTACTGACTTTCGTTTTGTGCAGTAAAGTTTGTTTTTTTTTCCATTTGTTTCGAAATGGCTGAAATTGGTTTTCAACCACCTCTACATGTCGTAAAATTGAATCGACAAATAAAGTTATATTTTATATACTTGTCGAATCTACTTACATAATTTCCTAACAATCAATTGAGTGAATTGCACATCTCTGCGGCTGGATCGATTCGCCCAGCTGCGACTGTGGTGCCGAATCTCAAACTGTCCATCACATGGTACAGGAATGCCCCTTCAGAGCCTACCCTGGAAACCCCGAAGACCTGTTCTCCTTCACAACTGACGCGGCTAAATAGCTAAGAACCTTGGATATCAATTTGTGACATAACTGTTGTATATATTTCGATTTCTCGTAATGTTTTTTACGCCATACGATTAAATAAATAAATAAATTGAGTAAAGCGGTCTTTAATCGAGAACAGCCGGAATTCCGAACATCAAAACATCCGGGCATACGATAGGTCCAAGACAATTAATGAAGCAACCGTAATATTTCTGGCTTCATAATGCTTCTAACTAAACCACAAAAGCAAACTGCCGAGTCATTCAATTGTTATCTAATGTTTACCTACTAAAAGAGTTAGGCAAGTGCTCTCGAAACTTCTGTTTGTTCGAATCTAGTGCTCTAGACTATTCGACGTTGACTTAGTGAACCTAAGTGATCTAGGTCGAATCTTGCTACTTTGCTACGGCATACCAAAGTTTTCGTTTCGGTTGAATAAATATTTCGAACGAACGCACTCACACGTATACACATACAGACACACTCTCACTCCCACATACACACACTTGCACAAAGCTAACATTGTATTTTTTCTTCTTTTAGGTAAACTATCCATTTTATGTAAACCTTAACTTTGGCTTTATTGTATCCGGTTCAAATACATTTCGAAATTGTATTATTTTAAACCGAATCTTCTCACCACATGACAGGCATAGTCTAACGTTCCCACGTTTCAAATAAAACAATGCAAAGATCGACACACAAAGCATAAGGAAAAATTTTCAGATCTTCCTGGAGCTAGGGTAGCGAAATGGTTAACGCGCTGGACCGGCAATCCAGAGGTACCGGGTTCGATTCCGGTCTCTTCCCCCAGGTAGCTCCTTTTTCAATTTTTCTTTAAGCTTTGATTTTTGTATTTAAGGCTTAGGTTTTCTTTTCCATAAACAAGTTTTTTTTTTCATAAATGTGAAAAAAAAATTGTTAACATTACAGTCTAGCCTAGCCTAGTTACATAAATCGGAGGACTGGACAAACTACTAGTAACCAAAATAAGTTTTGTAAAATTAGCATAATTTTGATTAATACTAAGCAAAATTTGGCTATTTCTCAAGTAGTTAAACTAGTTGAGCTATTTTTTTCTCAGTGTATACTTTTGTTTTTACCACACCAGCTTGGGATCATGTTGTACATTTTATCTAGGAACAGTCTATGTCTAGAACAGACTATGTGACAGTCGCGGAAACCGAAGACAATATAACGGTTTATTTAATCACCAAAAAAGTTTGCTTTAAAGTAATTCCCATAGCAATCCCAAGTTAACCCAGGGCTGGTCCCTAGCTCCATAATCTATATATATAAAACTCAAAGGTGACTGACTGACTGACATAGTGATCTATCAACGCACAGCCCAAACCACTAAACGGATCGGGCTGAAATTTGGCCTGCAGGTAGATGTTATGACGTAGGCATCCGCTAAGATAGGATTTTTCAAAACTCACCCCCTAAAGGGGTGAAATGGGGTTCCAAAGTTTGTATGGGGAAACAAGATTAGTTAGACTATTTTATTCGAAACTTCACAGGAGTATTTCTAACGATAAATGAGTAAACACGTGTTTCAGGTTTTTTGAAAATTCAACCCCTAAAAGGGAGAAATGTGGTGACAAAGTCTGAAAACCAGCATGGGTATTGTTTTTATGGTTTATCGGGTCGCTGATTACAAAAACCGCAACGATTTTAAAATCCAACGTGGCGGACGTGAGTTACCATCTCCCCTGTTGGGGTGAAATGGGGTTGAAATGTCTAAATACTAAACCGCTGGTTCTAGAGAGTTCAAATTTGGCACGTAGGTTCCTCATAAGGTGTCGGGGTGCACTAAGAAAGGATTTTTCAAAATTTACCCCCTAAAGGGGTGAAATGGGGTCCAAAGTTTGTACGGGGAAAGAAGATTAGTTAGACTATTTTATTCGAAACTTCACAGGAGTATTTCTAACGATAAATGAGTAAACACGTGTTTCAGGTTTTTTGAAAATTCAACCCCTAAAAGGGAGAAATGTGGTGATAAAGTCTGAAAATCAGCATGGGTATTGTTTTTTTGGTTTATCGGGTCGCTGATTACAAAAACCGCAACGATTTGAAAATCCAACGTGGCGGACGTGAGTTACCATCTCCCCTGTTGGGGTGAAATGGGGTTGAAATGTCTAAATACTAAACCGCTGGTTCTAGAGAGTTAAAATTTGGCACGTAGGTTCCTTATAAGGTGTCGGGGTGCACTAAGAAAGGATTTTTCAAAATTTACCCCCTAAAGGGGTGAAATGGGGGTCCAAAGTTTGTATGGGGAAAGAAGATTAGTTAGACTATTTTATTCGAAACTTTACAGGAGTATTTCTAACGATAAATGAGTAAACACGTATTTCAGGTTTTTTTGAAAATTCAACCCCTAAAAGGGATAAATGTGGTGACAAAGTCTGAAAATCAGCATGGGTATTATTTTTATGGTTTATCAGGTCGCTGATTACGAAAACCACAACGATTTTAAAATCCAACGTGAGTTACCATCTCCCCTGTTGGGGTGAAATGGGATTGAAATGTCTAAATACTAAACCGCTGGTTCTAGAGAGTTCAAATTTGGCACGTAGGTTCCTTATAAGGTGAAGCGGTGCACTAAGAAAGGATTTTTCAAAACTCACCCCCTAAAGGGGTGAAATGGGGTTCCAGAGTTTGTATGGGGAAACAAGATTAGTTAGACTATTTTATTCGAAACTTCACAGGAGTATTTCTAACAATAAATGAGTAAACACGTGTTTCAGGTTTTTTTTAATTCAACCCCTAAAAGGGAGAAATGTGGTGACAAAGTCTGAAAATCCATTGGTAATGCTTTTATGGTTTATCGGGTCGGGTCGCCTGTTGGGGTGCGATGGGGTTGAAATGACTAAATATGAGTACGGGTATAATTTTTATGGTTTGTTGGGACGTTAATTACGAAAATGCCACCGATTTTGAAATTTTATTTGTGGTCATGAAAATTTTTGAAAGCATTTGCGCCAAATTGCAATTTAATCGGTCCAGTAGTTTTGCAGCAAATCGATTGTAACAGACGGGCTGAAAGACAGCTACACGTGATCCTATAAGGGGGTTCTTTTTTTGCTTTTGAGGTATGGATAGAGACCCGCGTTATCCTAATAGATTAAAAAAATAGTATTTGGTGGCATCTCGATCGTCGTCAATCGGTACCTATAGGCGGGCGGCGCGTTGGGACGGGAGGAGTAATGATCGGGAAACTTCCTGCATCCGTAATAAATACATTCAAGCTTTTCAATAATAAGTCATTTCAGAATTCTGAATTACGTTTATCTGGCTCAGAATAATATTTTTTTTAAGAGAACCTCAATATCTTACAACAGAACATGACGTAACTTAGAACATGGCTTAGAATCATTAAACCAATCTCGAATATCCCAAATCGATAAGCGGAGGCTCGGGACATTATAAAAGCTTTATACAAATAAAATGCACACATATCCCGGTGTCTTAGCTTCACTTCGAGTTATGAATTTTGAAGTGAACTTTATTTGGTACAGTCAAAGCTGAGATCGCTTGATTTGAGTGCTTGAGTTTTCGGTTTGATTTGATAAAGTGGAGTTATGATAAAATAAAGAGTATTTCCCAGTAATATTAGAAAAGCAAAAGTCTGTGTATGTTTTGTTACTTCTTCACGCTAAAACGGCTGGACGGATATGCATGAGGGAAATGC
Organism: Apotomis turbidana; assembly: GCA_905147355.2. Classification (NCBI taxonomy): domain Eukaryota; kingdom Metazoa; phylum Arthropoda; class Insecta; order Lepidoptera; family Tortricidae; genus Apotomis; species Apotomis turbidana. The sequence continues at coordinate 20,314,621 of LR990297.1, forward strand.
AGATTGCAGATTATACCCTAACCTAACAAATAGCCTACTTTTAATCCTGAAAAAAAAAGCATTGTTCCCGTAGGATGATGTATATTATATAGGCACGCGAGCGAAGCCGCGGGTTAATGCTAGTCCCATATAAACCGCTTTCCTGAAGATAATAAAGTTGACAGCAGTCGGTTACCCTATAAAGATTTTATGGTATCGGATTTATATTCAAAGTAGAATGTGGGCGTTGTAACGTTTGTCGTTTTGTTGTTTTAGTTTTTTACTAGTTCCCAACTGCAGTAAAGAGAAAATTCCATTTTTTTGTCAACAGGCTTAGTTTTATTTGTATTTTATTGTTCTAAAAGAGCATTGGAGGTTTTTAGTTTGTTGTGTTCAATATTTTTAGTTTTATCGATCAATTTAATTACATATATTTAAAAATAAGTTTAATCTAGTAATATAAAAAAAATGCGTGAACACAACAAACATTATTAGTAAGTAGTCAATTTTACTAGCAAATTTTAAATTGTTATTAACGAACATAATGTCCTGATAAATCATAAATTTTCACATACCTGTTCTGGGTTGAACATATCATGGGAAATAATTATTGTAAGATCTTCGTGTAACCGTATGTTCCAGTGAATAAACGCTTCATTCATTCATTCATTCATTTATTCATTGGGAAATAATTATTGTAAGATCTTCATGTAACTGTATGTTCCAGTGAATAAACGCTTCATTCATTCTTTCATTCATTCGTTCATTTATTCATTGGGAAATAATTATTGTAAGATCTTCATGTAACCGTACGTTCCAGTGAATAAACGCTTCATTCATTATTTTATTCATTCATTTATTAATTAATTCATTCATTCATTCATTCATTCATTCATCTATCGGGATGGCTCCGCTAACAGGTTGCAACAAAAAGTGCAAACTCTTACTTAACTAATAATCAAGAGTAGTTAAGAAAATAAGGTATGAAATTCCGGCTAGTGACACTTCCTACGTCACTGATTAGTTGCCAATTAATTAGGTAACAAAATAATTTAAAGGAACGAAAAGTTTTCCGCCAGTCGTACAAAAAATAATTATTATGCATTACGATTGTCATATTCTTTGACTAACTTTTATTTTGTCGTAATAATAGTGATACAAAGGTCAAAGCTCAAAGAAAAATTTAAATGCGTAACAAATTGTGGTGTATAGTGTATACCCACATTAAAAAACAGTATAAGACATTACATGTTTCAAGAATTTATATCCATCAGTGTTTGGTGTCAATTCTGGAGCATAACATCAGTCTAAATCACAATACAAAATGTAAACTTAATCAAGTTCCCATAACCTCATAATTGTACAAGTACAAACAAATACAAATACATTTATTGAAAAAAACATAATGTACAGAGAGGTAACGGTTAAATTCTGTACTTAAAAAAAAACAAATTAATCCACAATTTGCATAACCATAACCATAGGGTTCCCCGTGTTTCAGGCAATAGGAAAGCCTTTACATTATTTAATTTAAGTACAATTCATCTATATTACACTAATCTTATTGTAGCTTAAATACTAAAATTTACACTAAAGTACTAAATTAAACAAATATTTATTTAATGACAGTCAGTAAGTTCTCTGTATCATCGCACGTCATAGTTTGTAGTGACTCACGAAGCGTTTTCTTACATTGAGCGAAGTTAAGTGGATATAGGTCTAATTTCGCATTTAATCTATTGTAAAGAAATGGTCCCAGAAATATGAAAAAATCTTGTAGAAAATTATAAATTACCTACGTTAGATCTTTATTATCCGATATCGATTGGAAGTTTCGATAGGTTGTCTCAAGTACGAACACAGGAACAATGTAAGAAGATTGTACACTCTGTATCTGACCTCAATATTTTTGATCGTGGTACGAAGCTACTCACATTTAGGCATTTTAATGTACTTAAACCTGATTGCACAAAAGAATAGTCAGTACGAATGGCGAACTTAATGCCTAATGGCATTCTATACCAGTCAACCATAGGGCTTCAAGTGGGTGCATAGTAGAGAATTAATCGTTAGGAGAGCCTCTAAGATACAAATCAATGTACATAATTATATTATTACAACATAAACTGTGATAAATACAATTATACTTAACATACTATTTACTATTATTTTGACGACGCGGTAGACGCAGAGGCAAAGCAGCTGCCTACTAAGCCGGCGGTCCTGGATTCGAATCCCGGCAAAGGCAAATATATGTGATGAATTCAAATATTTGTTCCTGGGTCATGGATGTTACTCGTATTTGTACTAAGTATGTTTATCGTCGTCTAGTGGTCATAACACACGCCTACTAGATCTTACTGTGGGACTAGATAGATTTACGTGAGGTCGCCGCGTTACCCTCTCATACTACGGAAACGCTACATTTTTTCAGGATAAAAAGTAGCCTATGTCAGGAACTCAGGATGTCAGCTACCTTCATACTAAAATTTATCAAAATTGCTCCAGCTGTTTGAGCGTGAAGAAGTAACAAACATACACATAAACACACTCACAAAGTTTCGCCTTTATAATTAGTATAATAGTACAAAGCCTTACCAGGGAATCAGGCCTCAAGTTTTAAACGTCTTTTATAAATTATAATATTGGTATATTGTGACTCATATTGACGCTTAAGAATCAATACCGTCTAACTTAAATTTTTGACGTTTTTCACCTTTTAATGCAGTTAGGTTCAGAAAAAAATCCGGCCAAGAGCATGTCGGGCCACGCTCAGTGTAGGGTTCCGTAGTTGCTCATCCTTCACAATAAACTGCTGTTTTAAGCCCGAGGTTTACGTTAAGAAAGATTTTAAGCTCTGTAAAAAGGTCGTAAACGCCCTAGAAACTGTAATCACTTATTACTTTCTGGAAGTCAACTTACGACCTTTTAAAGAAAAAATATGAAATTTGGCGATAGCTCAAAAACGGCTCGACCGATTTTGTTCAATATAGTTTTCATTGAAAGTACTTATAAGGCCTCAATAACATGATTTTTCCTGATTTTTTTCGACCCCTGGTTGAAAAGTTAGAGGGGGGGACACTATTTTTTTTGTTTTAGGAGCGAATATTTAGAAAACTGCTGACTTTATCAAAAAGTAATGTCAGAAGACCCCTATTATTTTTACAAGACCTGTTCAACGACACCCCACACACCAGTGTTGAAAAGAAAAAAAAACACCCCCACTTTAGGTGTTCGAGAGGTAACCGAAAAAAAAAAATTTTTAATTTTATTTTACCTTTCTGTCGGCGTTATACATACACATACTTATACCAAATTTCAGCTTTCTAGTACTAATGATCACGGAGCTAAGCCGCGGACGGACGGACGGACAGACGGACATGGCGAAACTATAAGGGTTTCTAGTTGACTACGGAAACCCTAAAAACGAATAGAATGTCATAATCGTCTATTTTTTTTTTGTTACTTAGACAATATTGATTCTTAAGTGTCGATATATTATATGAACTATAAACTCCTAATTTAACTTAAAAGACGTATGCTGATACTCCACGATATTTTTAAGAAACCATCTGTAAGGTTATTCTGTGCACCCAAGGCGCCCTTAAGACAACATGTCACCGGAGGTCGACTCTGTATCCAATCAAAATGTGCGTTATTTATCGTGTAAGGAAATTTATCGCGTACCTTTGACATCGACATTAATTTGAGGGATGTCGTCTGCGAAGTTTGCCGAAACTGATGTTCGAGATTCAAACTTAGTATCGTGTCATCCCGCTCTTTTGAAGCGAGTTTGAAGCGAACACAGTTTGAAGCGAGATCGAGAGGGATGGCACTATACTTTGAATTGTAATCGTCGGAGTAGCCCTTCAGAGACTCTTCGCTCGCTCGGTCAATATGTTTCTTAAATATGAAATGAGATGAAATAGACCGGCCAAGTGCAAGTCGGACTCGCGCACTGAGGGTTCCGTACAAACCCTAAAATTTTAACTGGCCGGGTTGAGTTAAGTTTGTATCTGGTATGTATGGCGCCGTATACAGATCAGGTGGAAAATTAACCGATCACGTTTGTTGTATGGGAGCCACATTCAAATATTTATTTTATTCTGTTTTAAGTATCTGTTGTTATAGCGGCAACAGAAATTTCAACTGTCTACCTATTACGGTTTATGAGATATACCCGACTGACAGATAGACAGACAGACAAACAGACGGACGGACAGCGAAGTCTCAGTAATAGGGTCCCGTTTTTTACCCTATGGATACGGAACCCTAATAATTTATTCAGTAAGCAATATTGGTCAATAGTAATTTATAAATTCAATCGTAATCGTCCTTCTAAGAACGTAAGTTATCATAATATCCAAATATAAGTATTATGAATAAATAATAATATGTATTCGCCTTAGAAATCAAACGCAAAATTTCAATTATTTATCTGTATTTACAGGCCTATTTACTTTCTTGAAAGTTACGTATTATAGGAAGAAATATTTATAAAATACTCCATTTACGATTCACGAAAATTTTATAAATAAATATACTATCATTATTATTATTTAAGAGCTTTCCTCTTGTTAGCAGTTCTCTACAGTCCGTTCTACTTAACGCCAGTTCTTTCTCTTCTCGATACGAAAGGGTAAAGGAGAAGATACATATACTACCTATATACCTATCATAGAAACTCGAAGAAGGACACGACGATAATACAGAAGAGAAAAGAGAGAAAACTTGAGGGAGGGTTAGGAAAAGGCCGAGGATTCATTATTTGAACCAAATATACTTTTTTTTTAAGCTCCCGTAATAAATTCCGTCACAAAATCTATTTTAATATCGAACTTGTTCACAAAATTTCACGAGAATTCATTCATTCATTCATTTATTTTGATAAAACATAGTTTTACATGTCAACATAATAATTATAAGTACTAAGTTTATGTATAAATTAATTATTTATCTTGGGTGGCGAACCGGTTAATGTGCACTCAGTTACTTGAAAAAAATTCGTCAATAGAGTAGATCGCGTCTACTGCTAGTTTGGTCTTAAGAATGGATTGAGAAATGCGACTTGTAGGCGAAAACAATTCGGAAACTAACGAAAACGATCTTACATCCTCAGAACACAACATCTCAACATTCACCAGTATTCAACCCCCGAATATTTATATCACGCGTAAATCTCGAATATTCCAGAGAGGAAATTAAAACAATTTCACTTCCGAGCCGAGATCCACTCGAGGAAAATCACATTTGACATGGCGCCCTTTGCGAAACGCCGCTCCGCATTTTCAACTCCAACTTTATACGCCGAGGGTTGAAACTGAGACGATAAGACCTGACATGTTGACGTGTATTGTAATTGTTAAACGTAATTGAATGAACTTTCGTCGGAGGTAAGTAAGAAGGATTACTTTTGATACGGAGTCTCGGTACACGGTGTTTCATTCATTACACGGGTCTTAAGTGTTTGATTCAAGTATTAGAATCAACGAATCGTGTACGATGGGATTTTCAAAAACATCCCAATTTAATCCTCTTATCGGGGAGCTTTACGTTGTCTTAAATATTTGTAATTATATTCCAGTTACTGGGTTTGAAATAGAGAGGTTATTTAGAATATTTTCTGGGAGTATTAAAAGTTGGTGATTTTATAGATTCCAAATTTCAACTGTAACCTCGTATCATATCGCGTTTATTAATTATTATAGTAGTCCCTGATATTTCGGTAATTATCCTGTTATATTTACAACTATACCTACGCTATAATATTATCCGTTTTAAATTGTTTTATTTAAATGACGCCTATAGTAACGCAGTTTTTGTATAATATCTCTTTTCTAACTAATTTAGGATAAAAACATTTATAAGCAAAATTTCAAATAACTTATAGGGGCTTCTAAAAGGGCCATGTTTTGCTGCAATTTGTGGCCCGGCCATTATTTACATCTTGCTCTAGCGTAGGGTGACAGAGGAGGACGGCTATAGTTGCCGGCCACAAATTGCAGCAAAATATGGCACGTTTAGAAGCCCCTTATATTTTTTTTTTCCTTAAAATCGATAGTTTCGGCGAATTACTAATTTTGGCGTTTTAGCAAATTATCGTATATTGTGATTACTTATTGAAAGAATATCGTCTTAATAGATTTTCTAGTGTATATAACATTTATTTTCTCACTTGCAGTGTTTGGATATTATGTGTGAGTGAATCTTGAAACTAAAAAATTGGGCAAGTGCGAGTCTAACTTGCGCATGAAGGGTTCCGTACCATAATTTATAACAAGTTTGTGGTATGGGAGCCCCCCTTAAATATTGTTTTTTTTTATATTTTTAGTATTTTGTTGTTATAGCGGCAATAGAAATACATCATATCTGTGAAAAATTCAACTGTCTAGCTATCACCGTTCTTGAGATACAGCCTGGTGACAGACGGACGGGAGCGTTTTTCAAAAAAAGTGTACACGTGACGAACCGGAAAACGTTTTTTTTTATAACACCGATTTTTAATTTTCTTGGCTTATTCAATTCCCCATAAGTTATAGTGTATTATTTGAGAAAATGGCATTAAAATATTAAAAAATATAGAAAATATCGAAATTTTAAACTCAGATTGTGGTGAAACTAGTTCCGGATAGTCACAAATATAAAATTCATTATAAATTGATTGTAGTATTTTTTGGACCAGTTTTAGTTTACACATTTAAAATAAAGACAATAAACTATTTAAAACGGGTTTAATTTAAAGAATTAATGGAACGAGCAAGCTTTGAGGATAAAATAAAGGTCCAGTTCGTCACAATCGCCACCAAATGACTGCTAAAACATGTATTTTTTTGCATTAAAATGCGACAAATCAACGAATAATATTTTTTATTACATTAAGGAATATTCATTTAGTAATGTTAACGCTTAAATATGTGAATTGTTGCACTGCAGCAGCCAGAAATAATTATTTTCAACATCCCAAATCTTGGGACAGTAACTAAACGGAATCTCATGTGACTAACTGGAAAATGTAAGGAATAGTGTACATAGATTGAATATATTGAAATAAAATCACAAAAATATTATGTTATGAATCGTATTTATTGCAACGGAATCAAAATGGTAGGTATAATATATATTGTTACTAGTTTATATATGTAATAATAAAACATGTATTAAACTAGTAATAATAAATATTTACCATGTATATTATTATGTATTACATAAAAATCTTTCATGAGTAAATGACAATCTTAATATTGAAAGTTTTATTAGTTTTATTTATCTATTTTTATAGATTATTAATAATGTTTTATAATTTTTTTCTAAATAAAACATAAAATGTTACTATTACCTTTAACAAGTAATAGCAACATGAACATTTCAAAATATAGAATAACAGTCTTAATTCTCATTAATAAAAAATTGGGCAAGTGCGAGTCCGACTCGCGCATGAAGGGTTCCGTACCATAATCTACAAGTTTGTTGTATGGGAGCCCCCTTTGTTGTTCTAGCGGCAATAGAAATACATCATCTGTGAAAATTTCAACTGCCTAGCTATCACCGTTCTTGAGATACAGCCTGGTGACAGACGGACGGACGGACAGCGAAGTCTCAGTAATAGGGTCCCGTTTTTACCCTTTGGGTACGGAACCCTAAAAACGGTTGTAATTAAAATACTTACATCGAACGAACTTTATTTTAGGACATCGCTTAGAACGCTGTCTGCCTCTTGTTTTCTTGATAGTTATAAACGAATATAAACCTTATTGCAATATGTTAAGGTTTATGGGTGTATACTTAAGGTTATATCGACATAAACCAATCACAATTTTTTTTCTTCATTTCTGACAACAGTTTCAGCTGTCAAGTTAGTTCGCCTAATTAAAAACTCGACTGTAAGCGTGGCCCGACATGCTCTTAGCCAGTTTTTATAAATGTTTTAATTGTTATTTTGCTTTTTAGTAATTTCTTCCGGAGATAACAAATACTTTTCTGAAAACCGCATCAAAATCGGTTCTGACAAATGCGAGATAATGGCGGATAAACATGCATGTATAACAAACATATGGGTCAAACTAAGTAACTCCTTTTTTAGAAGTCGGTTAAAACATCGGTCACATTTCGATTGTGTACTAAGCTTTATAGTTCCAATTCGTCACAAAATCGTTCCGGTAGTATATCACGTCACTAACCGGACGTGACGAATTCTACCTCGACAATTTAAAATCAAAATTTCAACGTGTTCTGAACCAATTCAATGTGTTTTTGGTTTAGTTTCGGATACTACGATAGTTTCTTCTATGTCTAATTGTGTTTAAAAAGTTAATTATAATCTACTTACCGAAAAAACTGTTACTAACTCGAAATCCTATTTTTAGCGCACTGACACAGCGTCCACCTTTCGTCACCGTTTTCACGGAACTGACGTTTTATTTGCAATGAAATCCGATGCCTATAGCATTAAAATGTTGCCAGGATTGAAAAATTAACGCTTTTTGGGGAATATCGATTGCACAAGTATGTTAAAATCGCTTGTGACTATAACCGGAAGTTCCGGTCTGTCGATTTCTTTGGACAGTGGAAAAAGTAGTTTTTCGGCATTATAAACCGTATTTGTTTATAAATAAAGCACACGACTAAAATCTAGACTCATTACTTTATCTGTGTGACCACATTCAATATTCATACAAATTTATTTCGAGTTTCTGCAAGCCTCTGAACATGACTGAGTCGACGTGGGACATACCCATTTTAGCACTTTTCATATCTTTATTTTGCAATAAATCTAGTAATAAATATAATATAATCGTTTTAGAAATATAAAATGAATGCCCCACATCTACAGAATCAAATGATACCACCCATATACCCAAATACTAAAGGTAAAGTAAAAAAAAACACGTTGAACGTGTGGGACATTCAAATTTTGCCATGTACACTTTTTTTGAAAAACGCTCACGGACGGACGTACGGACAGCGAAGTCTCAGTAATAGGGTCCCGTTTTTACCCTTTGGGTACGGAACCCTCAAAAAGACCTTTCTCACGCTCGATTTGGCTAGAATATGATATACCTACTACTTGCGTATCTTTGTGAGCTGAGTTGATCTACGTATTTAAGTATGTATTTAATTTGTAGTATGTAAATATAAGTAAAAGCTCCATCGTGTTACAGGGCGCCTTACGCTACGCTTACCGATTCGCGGTCTCCACTCCATAACTTGTTTCCCCCGGTGTTCATTGGCTGTACGACAGATATTTTTGTTCATTTATTTATTCACATATTTATTCAAAAAATATCAAGGTGCATCGTTCCACAAAACTGTTTTGATGGTTTGAATGTGGGGTCCGCGAGTCTATACAATATTATATTTATTCATAACAAGATATAGCTAGGTACTAGGCAAATACCTATTATATTATAGGTATATAATTTAAAGAAAAATTTAAAAAGGAGCTACCTAGTGGAAGAGACCGGGAATCAAACCCGGTGCCTCTGGATTGCCGGTCCAGCGCGTCAACCATTTCGCTACCCTAGCTCCAGGAAGACCTGACGAATTTTTCCTTATGCTTTGTGTGTCGATCTTTGCATTGTTTTATTTGAAAGGTTTTAACCTAACCTAACACTGGATGACAAGGCGACTTATCTTTATGTATCGCAACTGCGCCTTCGTATGTTCATTTTTTCAGAACAATGGAATTCTGCGAAGTAATACTAGTATTACATCTATCAAATACTTAGGTACCGTAAAACTACCCAAATATAGTCAAGTCGACACAAATATGGTCCAATTTAATCCGAAAATTACTTGTTAATATAATAACAATTATAACGAATAAACTCTAAAGTGAACAACATAATTAAACAAACTTAAATAAAAACGTATAAAATCACTGATAGAATATAGATTTTTATAAAAATAAACGAGTTTTGTTTTGGACCCTAGTTGGATGATTGGACTATAGTTGGGTAGTTTTACGGTACCTAAGTGTGTGAGCTGTCAGAATGCGATTTGCGTTTGAAACCTTGCGACGACGCGTTTGGCTCGGTTGGTAGACACCTGCCTACTGAGTCGACGGTCCTGGGTTCGAATCCCGGCCGGGGCAAATATTTGTGCAAAATATTTGTTCTTGGGTCATGGATGTTATCTATATATGTATTTATATATTATGTATATCGTCGTCTAGTACCCATAGTACAAGCTTTGCTTAGTTTGGGACTAGGTCGATTTGTGTATGATTGTCCCTTAATATTTATTATTTACGCAATCCAGTTAAGAACCTCTCAGTTCACCCAAACCTGAATCGCAACACAAAACAGATAGGTACAGAAATCAACCTACATACACGCGCGCTCGAGCAAACGCACCCATAGACCATAATCTCGGACCAGTTCAGACCAGTGCGAGCGCGAGTGCCATCCGCTTGACGTGTCCGTGATTAATATCTATGTGTGCGTTTGCTCGAGTGCGCTTGTATGTGGATTGATTTCTGTACCTATATGTTTTGTTATCGCAATCAGAGAGCTCACGGAGTAGGTCCTTTCAGAACTCCCACGCAATATTCTCCACCTTGCCAATGACCCCTACGTCCGCAGAAATCCAAGGAACGTCATCTCGACTTACCTCTCCCTCGCCTCTTCTGATAAATTGTATTTATCACTGCCTAATGCCCTCGTAATTGATGGGATTGGAATTTTCTTACAGATAATTTCACGCCAAATAAGGGACTAAGATGATGACGAATTTGTCGCAGTTATGGGTGAATTGATTACCTATGGCATGGGTAAATTCACTTGTTGTTTTATTTAATTTACATATAAAACCGCCCACAACTTATCTGCTTTTCCCAATCGTTGACTGGTAGAGAATGCCCGATGGCATTAAGTTCGCCTTTTGTACAATCTTTTTTTCATTTGTGCCGTAAAGATTAAATAAAAGACAAACACGCTTTTGTTTCCATAAAATCGGAAAAAAACATAAAAGATTGAACTGTCTATTAGCTCAGTTAAATATTGAAAACATAATCATATTTTTATGTCCATTTGAATTAACTTAGATACGTTTTAACATAGAACACCAAAGATCTTGAATATATCATTAAATTTTCCTCTAATTGTTTACCTCTAATTGTAATTTCTTGCATTGTATTTCTCCTGTATGTTTTATAAGGTGTGCAACAAAGAGTACTTGTATTGTACATGTCTTATTATTTTTAATGCGGATACGCCACTTTTTTTCGAACCACTCATACATAGATCAAAGCACAAAGAATAATTTAAATGTATAACCTGGTGGAAGATACCGGGAATCCAGAAGTACCGGGTTCGATTCTCGGCCTCTTCCTAGTATTGCAGCAATGATTCACCAAAGCTCTATAAAAAAAAACTCCAAAATACTTAATCACAGTTATTGCCAAATTCGGTTCTTAACTGAAATCATGTACGCGAGAGAAATAAAAATGGCGCAGTGAAATCACACAGCGTTGATACTCGTAAATCAACGATTATCCGCGGAGGCCAGGACGCGCGCGCTGGAAGACGATAAGGGATGCTTAGTCGTATAATGTTGCTGTTTTGGAAATGTGACAGGTGACAAGCGACGAGTGACCTGGGCGCCTATGATGCGTTTATCACGATAAATAAGTGACAAAGCATCCGTCACGTTTTGACACAATGCGAGTGTGAGTGACAGACCCCCCCCCCCCCCCACCCCCTGACAATTATTTTCAAAATCAAAGTCAAAGAATATTTTCAAGTAAAAATACTCTCGATTACCGTCCAGGGGGTAATCTAGTGTACTTTGGCTTTCTTCTCAACAGCGATCGCCGGCGAGGCCAGCCACACACAGCCTGAATTACGGTCCGGTTTCAGAGTGGAATAACGTCAGCAAGCGAGACATCGCCATACAACAGACAGAGACAAAGACACTATAAGCATCTACATGACACATATAATATCCGCTTATCACGCCGCTTGCTCAACAGCCCCACAATTTAATGCCCGCACGGCGCGCGAATACGAATAGGAGCAAAACAAGATAAGGCATAACATCACTTTATGAGCGTTTTAACTCATTGTCGCTGTAATACCCGTATTTACAAGGGTAACTATCATTGTATTTGCGGCACATGGTTTTGCTTACGAAATTGAAATGTAGTTTCATTTCGCGGTTTGTGAATCACGATCAAGGTAGTTTTTTTATGGTTCCGTACCCAAAGGGTAGAAATGGGACCCTATCCTATGTCTAAGGCTCCGTTTTCCGTCCGTCTGTCAGCAGGTTGTATCTCATGAACAGTGATAGCTAGACAGTTGAAATGTTCACAGATGATGTATTTTTTTTGCAAACAACAAATGCTAAAAACAGAATAAAATAAATATTTTCGGGGGCTCTCATACAACAAACGTGATTGGCTGCGATAACTTTGAACCTCATTAAATGAGGTATTAAAATTAAAAAGAAATCTTTTATATCTATACATACCAGGTGCAAACTGAACTTAACCCGGCCAGTTAAGATGGGATTAGTATTTGTACGGAACCCTCGGTACGCGAGTCAGACTCGCACTTGGCCGGTTTTTATTTTGTGACCAATGTTAAAACAGTGTGTCAATCCGCATTACTAGGTATTTTTGTTTACACAGATTTCTTTATTTATAAAGAACTCAGAAGCCATCTTTACCATCTTTATGTCATAACAAGTGTATAACGTATTTTGCCACACATAAGAATATAATTGTGGTGACTTGCGGTCCAGGGTGCTAATTCGAGTGTACTTCGAGATATTGGCAACGATATCTCAAGTATATCTTAGGTTTATCGCCTTTAACTATCATTATTAGTAATAATTAGATCGAATTTAATTTAAATTAAATTGAATAATTCTGGTATTAGCAGCGAGGAAAACGTGAATATATTCATCGCAATCCTTTCTGCGCAAGAATACTCGTATTTCATTGTTCATCGTGCATCTTTGCGAGTGAAACGAATTGCTCTCTTTATCTTTCGAAAGTACACAGGTATCTAAATGGAAGCATTGGTAGTTTGTAGCTATAAACAAACAGGTAATTTTTTTCTAAGTCTAAACTAAGTTTTAATAATAAGCTTTATAACGCGGTATTTCAATATTATTGACGTGAGTTAATAATTTCCATTCGTTGAAAATCATCTAAATTATTATTATAAAATTAGAACAAAATTTTTATACATTTTTGTTCCTTGTACCAATACCTATTTGTACTCGTTATGGGTTTATGGTATATTAGCTGCGCCTCGCGGTTTTACCCGTTCATCCCACGGGAACACCACATTTCAGGATAAAAAGTAGCCTATGTTTTAATTCAGAGTGTCAGCTACCTTCATACAAAAATTTAGGAAGTAACAAACATACACATAAACAAACACACTCACAAACTTTCGTCATCCATACTAATATTGTAAATGCGAAAGTGTGTCTGTATGTCTGTTACGTCTTCACGCTTAAACCGCTGAATCGATTTTGATGTTTTGGCATGGAGATAGTTTAAGATTCGAGAAAGGACATAGGATAGTTTTCATGCTGGAAATTATCCCTAAAAAGATTGAAAAGTGAGTAAGTAATTTATGATGACATTGATGACCCTGTCGGAAATGTAATAATTAGACCAAAAGCACAATTGCTCTTACATTTTCTTAGGCATTTTTAATAATCCATTTTATTAATTAAGGTGATTAGGTGGATACCTATCGTATTGTACGAGGTTGCTTCCATACTTCCAAGTTCCACGCGGACGTAGTCGCGGGCAAAAGCTAGTTATAATATAAATGTGATACGTTTTATCCGACCGACAGAGAAGCAAAAAAGTCAAAATCAATAATTTTCTTCTGCTCGGACAAAGTTCGCTGTATAAGTATATCGCACCCGCTATATAGTTATTAACAAACAAGTAACGTAGTCTATAAACTGAAATAAAATTTCATTCATCATCATCATTTCAGCCTATTGCAGTCAACTGCTGGACATAAGCCTCCCCCAGGGTTCGCCACTTGGCCCGATCTCCCGTTTTCGCCATCCAGTCACCACCAGCCACTTTTTTCAGGTCGTCGGTCCATCTGGCCGGAGGGCGTCCTACACTATGCTTGCCAAGTCGTGGTCTCCACTCGAGAACCCGTCTACTCCACCGATCATCGGTTCTGCGACAGATGTGACCAGTATGTATCAATGACCATCGATTTTAAAAACGAGCGGTGTGATCCGCTGACTGTGTGACCAAAAGTCTGGAATCTCTCCGACATAATATGTCGATGACCTAAGCCTTACTGTGAATCTCTTCATTTATAATTCAATCATGCATTTATGTGTGATTAAACTTGATAACAATTTTCCCGGAGTGATCTCTGAAATGGCGAAATGCCTACCACTACTATACTTCGATTATTTTGCCACTTCGCCAACACGATTGCGTTCATCCTCATTTATATGCGACACCATAGATATCAGGTGCAAACTTTAACTCAAGGGGGCATCAACGTAAAATGTTACTTTATGCAGCTGGAATCGCACACATTGCGTTTTAATGAGAGTTAGAAACCGTTTACCTGAGATATACTTCGGATATCGCTCATTTGGCGATATCTCAAAGTACACTCGAATTAGCGCCCAAGGCCTACAATGGGCCAATCTATGTACATTTTGTGTAACTCAATGGATTTTTTCGTGAAATTGAGCTTACCAAGGTCAGACGCATCAACTTTACCAACTCACTAAATTTGATTGAAATCTGGGGAAAAAAAATCCCGGTAAACCGTCCACATAAGAAGGAATCTGTCTCTGAAAACTATGATAAAACCGATAGGAATCGCTGACGCTGCAGACAGTGCAGAGTGTACAGACTGTACATTCAGATTAATGCGTGGCCGTCATGCGTATGTGTTAGCTTCAACGATACGGAGGCTACTTGGAATGCAGATAATGGTTGAACAGGGTACACTACAATACTATTAAGTTTCATTTGCCCTAATGCATCATAATTCCGAATTATCATAATTCCGAAAACCATGTTCTGATAAAATATTTAATTTTTTTTGGGATATCATATCTGTTATATTATCATAATAACCCTAACCTAATTTAATTCCAGTATGTAACATATAATGATCCATGGCGAAAATGGCCGATTCGCGTTGATGTTTTGAACCTTTGGAATTTTTGAGAATCTATGATGAAACCGATAGGAATTGCTGACGCGACTGCAGTCCAGACATTCAGATTAATGAGTGGCCGTCATGCGTTAGCTTCAGCAATACGGAGGCTACGTGGAATGCAGATAATGGTTGAGCATACCGATTATTCAAGGGAAGGGCTGTAAATTCACAATAATCCGTCCGTTATCCGATATTCAGGTCCCATCCTTGTTCATATTAGAAATGCGAAAGTGTTTTGGTTTATAAATTTATCATAGATTAACGATTTTTTCTCAAACATGCAATATCGTTATACCAGGCTTCGAAGTATCACGTTTCGGGCGCCACAACTCGAGAGAACTGTAAAGGAATTTCATACAAAATTGAAGGCCTTCATAAAGAAGCTAAAAGACTGAATTATATTTTTTCTGAGCGGTGTATTTTTTTTATTTCATATGAGAAAAGCACTATACATGCCTTACCATACCAACCATACCTATATAAAACGCGGAATACAACATATACGAGCAGCTTCAAAGACTAGTAATCACGATCATTTTAATATAGTATAGCTCTACGGGGCATTCAGCTCATGCCATATTGCGGATTTTAGTGGTACTAATTTATTTTACTGACAACGACAAACCTTTGGTTGAAAGTCAGTAAATGCCACTGATGTAAACAAAGAGGAGACAGGACTAAATATTCCGCAAATTTCAAGTAATTTTTGATTAATAAAGCCAAAACTATCCACAGTTATGAAACTTGAAAGTTTTGAGTACTTTCATAGGTCATGTAATTTTTCCATAGGATTCAGTATTTATTTCGCAAGAAGTACAAAGGATTGAGCAGCATTACGGTATGTAATGTTTTGAATATGGGTGATGACAAATCCTTGACAAATCACTACTTACGTTTAATAGCGCAAAATTTATGACGTATGAAATGAACATAATTGCCATATGAAAGCTGTTTACAGCGGTAAAATGATCTGAAATTATTGTAGTAATTTAACAATATGGGTGTAGTAGTTTATGCAACTGCTACATAATAAGAGGTCTTAAAGTACAAGTGTGGTTTTATGAAACAAGCCGAAGGCGAGTTTCATAATAGGATAACACGAGTGTTTTAATTATGTACAGTTTCATACACTACATTATCTAGACACATAATCATTCCTTCAGTTCAATCCCAGTATTTCATAACCAGTTATACCTAAATATAAGGCTCCACACAACATACGTAGATTTTCATAAAATTAAATTTGGCAGGATTACAGCTGAGCCTAGATCGAAAAACGACGGACTAAGCAGCCTAGCAACGCATAATAAAGCGTAATATGCCTGTTCAAACAGGTCGTCACTGCTGAAATTCAAAACCTAGTAGGTAGTTTAATTTGTATGTGATGCGATTAGGCAATATTTACATTTATTTTGTTTCACACATTGCATGTAACATTACCGTAAAAACTGAATGTTATAAGTAATTCAATGTCAAGACTACTTTTTAATTTTCCACACTTCCTTGTAGACTTTATTTCTATTGTATTTCACTTATTTTCATTGATTTAGACGTCAGAAGGGATGAGCTGAAAACCCCGACAACCAGCAGACAAAAAGCTACAAGTATGTTTGTGGGGTGTTCACGTGCCCGTTGTGCTCACAGGTCTTTAATAAAAAAAATGGGCAACTGCGAGTCCGACTCGCGCATGAAAGGTTCCGTACCATAATCTATAACAAGTTTGTTTTATGGGAGCCCCACTTAAATATTTATTTTATTTTATTATTATTATTATTTTTTAATATTTCTGCTTTAATAGGTACAACAGAATAAAATATAACAATAAATTAAATTTAGTATAATTATTTTTTATTTTTAGTATTTGTTGTTATAGCGGCAATAGAAATACATCATCTGTGAAAATTTCAACTGTCTAGCTATCACCGTTCTTGAGATACAGCCTGGTGACAGACGGACGGACGGACGGACGGACGGACAGCGAAGTCTCAGTAATAGGGTCCCGTTTTTACCCTTTGGGTACGGAACCCTAAAAATGAAATAGGCTACGTCAGCGATATGAGAGCACACGAACGCCATCAACGGAATTAAAGCAGTCACCGTGACCGAATCCAGTCTGGAGAATATATAGTTTCTGATTTCTCCCAAATGCCCCATTTGAATTGATCACCCAGTGTGTCGAGATCCCTTCGGATTCTTTCATCCCCCCTACTTTGTGCAACTGTGGACGTCATTCATCTGGGATGATACTACTTAGTAAGGGCAATATTTTCGCACACGTCCATTACTTTACTCGGCGTTTAACTGGCGCAGTCGCAATGGACGGCGCATGCTAGGCACGCTGCGTGACGTGACGGGAAATACTGTCGGCTATAAATTCAGCGTGCTGCGGTTACACATACACACACACACACGTGCACACGAACAACCAGATAGCAAACGTGGTAAACAGGACGTCATTTGCAAAGTTCCAGGAGCTAATCCAAGTCAATTTAGGCGGTGTAATGCATAGTAATTTGTAGGATTGGTTATAATGTGTAGATCTCACAACAACCGTGCTTAGAATTTCGCGGCGTTTGCGACAGAGCCCATTTTGCTTGAACTTATAATAAATAAATAAATAAATATTAAGGGACAATCATGCACAAATCGACCTAGTCCCAAACTAAGCAAAGCTTGTACTATGGGTACTAGACGACGATATAAATAATAGGTATATATAAATACATATATAGATAACATCCATGACCCAGGAACAAATATTCGAGTTCATCACACAAATATTTGCCCCGGCCGGCATTCGAACCCACGACCGCCGGCTCAGTAGGCAGGTGTCTACCAACCGAGCCAAGCGCGTCGTCAAATCTATCAACCTTTTGAACGCCAAGTGATGAAGCAATTCATCGATCCGCTGACGCCACAGCGTTCTGTGAAAAGCATCTTTTTCTTCTTTTTCCTCGCTACTACCCGGTTAGACGGGGTCGGTTTCTGTGAAAAGCATAATATTCTATTTTTTTTTTAATACTACGACGGTGGCAAACTATCATGCGGCCCAGATGATTTGCGTTGTCAGGAGCATCACACGCGCGTTGCGGACCCTTTAAGAACCTAATTAACCCCTCTTGAAGTACCGCACACTGTAGGCCCCCGGGGAAAACCTCGATTTATTAAACATTACACAAAGATGAAAATACAAAAACAATAAAATGTGTAACCTGTAAGAGACCGGGAATCGAACCCGGTGCCTCTCCACCCTAAGGTCAGGTAACCTTTCCAAATTTTCCTTATGCTTTGTATTTCTCAACTAATTCTCACGAAGTTTTTGTGAGTTATGCATTAAAAATACGCAAATAAGAATAACGGGTTAGCACAAATTAAGTGGCACGTTATTATATCGCGGATTAGCAAAGCGATATTATTATTTTAATTAATATGTATTTCTGTAAAGTAACGCCTGATTTAATTAATTATGCTTTCGTAAAACATCAATAGTATTCGGTTTCGCATATACTCAAGTGACACTGATTGATATGTCATGTCAAATAAAATGTAATCTCTAAGTAATTATAGGAAGAAAAGTTGGCATTCCCTTTTATGATTACAACGTTTATTCCCCTTTTAATTTCCGCTTTTATTCGAGAAGTTAATTTCGGGGATCGTAAAGAAAGCCGTTATGTTGGATATGGGGTAATCAAAAAGTTCCGCGTTAAACCCTGTCTAATATGTCAGTGGTAAAAACATGTTAGTACCTATTGTTGGCAGAAAATATAAATATGGTATCTAAAAAAACTGTCAAGTGCGCGTTGGACTCGCGCACCGAGTGTTCCGTACGAACTATGAAGGCACTGCATTGATACTTTAAATAAACAATGCAAAGATCGACGCACAAAGCATAAGGAAAAATTCGAAAGGTTATTTGGCGTTAGGCTGGTGGAAAGGTTGGATCGGTAATCCAGAGGTACCGGGTTCAATTCCCAGTCTCTTCCACCAGACGCATCGGGGGGCACGGCAGTGCCCCCGCCAAGTCGAGCGCGAAGCAAACACTGCCGTACCATCCTTTACTGGAACCATTTCGCCGCATTTTCAGGCCCCTATTTGAGTACCTCTGGATAAGACCAGAACGCAGAAATTTTCGTCATCCAGTAAGCTATAATCATATACTTAAAATCCAATATTTCAAGTCTAGTCAGGTAGTAGGTCATTTAGTTCCGAAGTTAAGCGAAAGCAAAGTTTCGCATTTATGACACTCACTCACTCATGATCATCAATAAAGAACTAAATAGTACTTCCCATAAATTCAGAGAGCTGAAATTTGGTACAGAGTTAGGGTTTAATGGCCACATAAAGCAAAAACTATAAAAATTGGCCAAGTGCGAGTCCGACTCGCGCATGAAGGGTTCCGTACCATAAAACAAGTTTGTTGTATGAGAGCCCTTAAATATTTATTTTATTTTATTTTTAGTATTTGTTGTTATAGCGGCAATAGAAATAGATCATCTGTGCAAATTTCAACTGTCTAGCTATCACCGTTCTTGATATACAGCCTGGTGACGGACGGACGGACGGACAGCGAAGTCTCAGTAATAGGGTCTCGTTTTTACCCTTTGGGTACGGAACCCTAAAAACTAGGATAATCGAAGATCTGGAGTACTCTGATTAGAAAACACAAGAGCCCAACCAAACTATTAGAGATCGACATACCGCCTTTACAAAAAATATGCAACTTGTTGTTGTGTTCGGTTGGCCGCCGTCGCGACTGATCGTCTCTCTTGATGATGGATCGCGTACCGATTTGAAACATGCCGAGCGTTATTCGACTTCTACGACGTGAGTAAACCCGTTTAAGTATTTTAATATTCAACTTGGTGGGCCCCTTCATTTGATGTCCAAAATCCAAGGTCTGAAGTATTCTGACGTCGCGTTTGGCTCGGTTTGTAGACACCTGCCTACTGAGCCGGCGGTCCCGGGTTCGAGTCCCGGCCAGGGCAAATATTTGTGTGATGAACTCGAATATTTGTGCATGGGGCATGGTTGTTCTATGTATTTAAGTATATATTTATCTATATAAGTATGTATATCGTCGTCTAGTGCCCATTTGGTACACAAGCCTTCTAGAGCTTAATTTGGGACTAGATCGATTTGTGTGAGGTTGTCCGATATTTATTTATTTATTATTTATTTGATGAAGAACCCTCAGCTGGTCTCAGCTGTATTAGAGATATGGACCCCTTCTACTATTGGTAGATAAAAAAATCGACTGTCATTGCCAAAATCCAGCGTAGTGGGACACATCTTCTAATTTAATCTAGCCTATAGCGTCCCACAGCTGGGCGGGTTACGTATTACAATTTCCCGAAAGTTCATAATACCTACAGTTGAAATACCGATGGTCAAAATACCGAAAGTTCAAAAAGCCGATATTCGATAAACCGAAGTTCAAATTACTTATTTTCAGAAAATCGAAAGTTCAAAATCTCGAAATTTCATAATCCCGAAATTTTTAAAATCTCGAAATTTTATAATCCCGAAAGTCAATGAGCACTTTAAAAGTGTCAGGACACTAAACTAATCTGACTTTTCCGTGGAACCGATCTGCTCCGGCGCTGCGGGATGTAAAGCCCCTCCGCCCTAGCGTAACACGGCGGCCGGGGGCTGCCCTCCCTCCGTGCCTCCGGGCTTTTATAATACACTCTAGGGGTAGGGCAGACAAGACCACGTGGAATCCACGTGGTGTCGTGGGTTGACAGCTTCGGTTCTGTGGCAAGTCGAGGAAAGAGTCCGGGAAAGTGGGAAATTATGACACTAAATATTCGATATTATGGTAAAATATTCTGTCATGGACTGCCAACCGAACCGAACTTGTCTGGAACCGAAGCTGTCAACGCTCGCCTCCGCAGCTTCGGCTTTTTGGTCACCTTCGGCGACCAGCCTCAGCCGCTGCGACTCGCTATGATGCCCGTACTTTCTTACGCTAGGGCGGAGGGGCTGCACATCCCGCAGCGCCGGAGCAGATCGGTTCCACAGAAGAGTTCACTTATAATTATGGTACGTATAGTAGTAGGCATGTAGGTAACGTAATTAAGGTTAATATTCTTTGTATAAAATAAACATTAGAATCTGTAAGACTACAGAAATATAATTCTCGAGAGTTTAAATAATATTCCGGATTACAACCTTCAGGCAGGATCATAGTCTTCGGGATTATAATCTTCGGGATTACAGTCTTCGGGATTACATTCTTCGGGATTACAATCTTCGGGATTATAATATTTGGTATTTCATCCTTTCGATCAAATGTTCTTTCGGGATTTGAAACTTTCGGTCAAATAAACATTCGACATTTTAATTTTCGGCCTTCCGTCCATAGGTCTTATGAAACTCGGTATTTTGAACTTCGGCATTGTAATACGTACCCGCTGGGCGAATGCCTCCCCTTCTGCTTTTAATACGCATATAAATAAAATTAAAGGAAAACTCTGGATAAGACTAGACTGGCTTTTATACTTATACTTACAAGTTTACAAGAAGAAATAGTCGAACGATTTACTTTATTCTACTCGAACATTACACAAATTAAATAAACAAATTACACCAAAATATTAATTTCGCTCAAAATTTGGTCAAAATATAATGCATTGGACTAAGAGTGGCGGTGATACACGTCGCTAGATGGCGCTGACTGTATTTTAAAACGCGCCTACGTTTGTTTTTCCGATAATCTTATATGGCGAAGTGGCAACCGGCCGCGTTACAGTCGTTTACGACATTCTTCTACTGCGCTTGGAAACGTTTGCTAGGGATTAGGAGGGATTATTTGCATTTCGTCGATTTCGCTTATTATTTCGTGAGGTTTGCTAAAGTGAATT